>CM023451.1:152932622-153532622 GCA_013339765.2 Haemaphysalis longicornis
GAGCGGGGTGTGATGGGGTTTGGGCGATGCCGCTATAGCGAGCATCCGGGGCTGAGGAGTTCGTCCGTTGAAGGTGTTGCACTCTGGCTTTGCGTCGGCCGGGGTTGTATACGGGATGTATGTGACGTGGAATTGGTGCCACCTTGATATTGGTCCGGATGTGGGGAGGGAGGGGGTGAAGCTCGCAATGAGGGTTCGGCGTGGGGTGGCCTTGTGCCCTGAGTACAGTTCGACCGGTAGGAGTGAGGGACAGGCGTGCCAATTGACTTGTCTGTTGTGCTTCGGGGAGTTCAGAGGGGTTGTTATGCAGCCCCAGTTGAAGCAATTTCAGTGTGGCGGCGAAAGCTGGAAGGCCTAGAGCGATCTTGTAAGCCCGGCAAATAAGTGCATCCAGCTTGCTCTGTTCTTGAGGTGTGAGACAGACGTAGGGGGTGCCGTATGTGAGGCGGCTGAGAAGTAGGGCGTGGACGAGACGGCAAGTGTCCTGTTCCCTCAGGCCATGTTGGTGTGTGCAGATTCGCCGGGTGAGATGGATAAATTGCGATATCGTGCCCTGCAGTTGAGGGAGGAGTGCTGCTCCAGACCCATCTGCGTGAAAAGGCACGGCGAGAATTCGCAGGGTTTCGCCTTTCGGCACCAGTGCATCTTTGATAGCAACTTGAGGATTTGGTGTTGTGCTCGGGGGTCGACCACGCGTTCTGGCGCGAAGGACCAAGAGAGTGGACTTTTGGGGAGCACAAGTTAGGCCGCGAGGTGCGAGATACTGGAGGGTGAGGTCGATAGCTTGTTCATCTTTTTGGTAGCCTGGCGAGCCTTTGTTTATCCAAAGTGTCATATCGTCCGGGTAAAAGGCGTGGCGTTGATCCGGTATGGTGGAAAGTTGTTTAGGTAGTTCAAAGAAGGCGAGATTTAATAGCAAGCGGGAAATGACCGGGCATAAGAATTTTAAAAGATCTTTGGGGCCTTCTAGACTCGACTTGTATAAAAATGCGACAGGCATTTTCTATAACCTTGAATCTGTTCAGCCTTAAAATTTAAGGGGCGCATGGACTAAAGCCGATTAATGGATTAGCTGTCAGACTAATGTGGATTTATTGAGATGAGTGGGTGAGCTAGTGGGAGAGTAGTGGGATGGGGTGTAGAATAATTTGGATTAGTGTAATTAGCGGGACGATTAAGGTAGAAGAGTGGGTCGGACCAACCTTGATAATTTTGGGGTCCTTGTAACTTGGAAAGTTTACGGCGCTCTCCCTCTAGACCAATCAGAAAATTTAGTTTTGCACGAAATACCCGGAAGGTTTTTAGGTGACAACCACCTGAGTGCAATAAAATTTCTTTCTTTATGCACGTATTACGCTATCATGTAGTTCCCAGCGTAATATTGACATCTCTCACAGTATGTTATAGATAACTGTCTAATACATATTTTATATTCATTTACGGGTTTTCGAAACAAGTATATATACATGGTTAGACTGTAGGAAGCAACTTATTTGAACGACAAAAAATGAGGTGCGATCAACTGCTTTGATGCGAAGGACATTCGATAGAATTCTTCGGTACATTCTCTTCCTTTGTGCTACCGTCCTGCAGACTTGGACTACCAGCGACCACTACCGCTGCTTGTGACTTCACTAAGCTACATATCTTTCCTAGAATCCAATCGCTGTCACATTTTACTGAAGAACCATTAGCAAGTTTCTATCAGCGGTGTTTCCCTATACTCAGTGGGTCATTCTAGTCGTTCCTTCCTTCTAGGTGGTCTGTTACCACATGGAAGGCGGGCGAGAATGAAATTGTTCTAAACGCCACCTGCCGTGCTTCACCGTTGAGGCTGATGCCCATGCCGGACAGTTTTCGACTTCTAGCCCTGCTAACGGCCTCGTGTTAAAGCAAAACCGCCGTTGAAACTATAGGCACCTGAAAGGCATAGTAGACCATACCGTTTTTTTTTTCAATGCTAAATGTTTTGTCCCATTGTGCGAAAATACGTGTGCGTGCGCGAGTGCGTGTGCAGATATTTGATGGTACCGAGAAAGACGCCTTGCGGGGAGGTTCTCTGCTACCCAGAGTAGTATACCCACCAAAGAGATCCCGCGTGCCAGTAAACTACCTGTCTGCCTGCTTGTCTGCCAGCCAGAAGATTTCAGTGAGGATGCGTGATTTGGAGGCGAGGGATGGCCTGTCACGAGCCCCAGTCACGAGCCGCACCTTGGAGACACTCTAAGGTACAAAAAACGGTGGCGGACGGACGGGTCGTCTACTTACTGGACGGACGGTGCAAAGGGAAGCCCGCAGTGAGACTGCCCATTGCCAGAATATTTTGGTGAGGATGGCACAACGAAAGGGGGGGGGGGGGGGTCGGCGGTATCGGAGCGCTGCCCAATGGCCAGGAGGCTACATGCCTGCCTGCCAGAAGAATACGGCGAGGATGCATTATTTGTAGTGGAGGTGCGGCCCGTCATCGGTAGACGAGAGGAGTGAATCGCGAACGGCACCGCAGTGGCTACGTGGAGCCGTGCTTTAGAGCGCCCGCTCCTGTGGTTTCGCGTAGTCCCTCAGCGTTGGCATCGTTGTAACCGAGATCACGAAGAGGCCATTGAAGGTAGAGGGAACAGGGGAGCGGGTGGGCCGTATGCCGAGGTCGCGCGAGGCATGCTCCGTGGCGGCGATGCGCTACTAGATACCTCCAGAGTATTGGGCGCGTCGTCGTGCGTTTGCTGATGGCGCGATCACTTCTCGAGACGCAGCACTTTGGGGAGTATCGTAATGGTCAGTCAGTTTTTTTAACAGCATAGCAGTTTAGGCGGAGCTTTGTCCGTACACGAGGATGGCTTGGTGGACTAGTTGGTGTAGCATCTTAAAGGGGTTAACAGCGCAAAAAGACGACGACCCACAAGGAAGAGACGACAGGACAAGCGCTGAACTGCAGAGAGAGAGAGAAGAAACATTTATTAGAGCAGACGGTGGTGGTTGAGCCGTCACTCGGTGGGGTTGGTTCGCCTCAGTCCAGGTACCCTTGGGCCTTGGCTGCAGCCCTGGCACGGGTGACCAGAAAGATCTGGTCAGCGTGACGGGAGCTGGTCAGCAGGCCCTCCCACTGCTCTGGGGAAGGTCTGGGATTGGGGGTAAGCGATGGGGTGTTTTGACAGACCCACACCATGTGGTAGGTAGTATTAAGAGAGGGGCAGAATTGGCAGGTGAGGGTGTATTGGGTAGGGAAGATAGCGTGGAGGATGGGTGCGTTGTAATATGTGTTTGTTTGTAATCGACGCCAGATGACTGCTTCCTCCTTGGTTAGTTGAGGGTGGGGTTGAGGCAAAGTGAGGCGAACGTTGCGATAATGGTGCAGGATGTCGTGGTAGCGTGATGGAACAGCGGGAGTTGGAGGAGGCTGGACCGTAGGTTCTGTTCCTGAGGGAAATGCCCGGTGTGGAACTGCAACTGATTTTTTTAAGTGCGAATGCACTTCTTAAGCGAGCCTGAATCACGCGTCCACCGCCGTCCGTCCATCCGCACCACATACCCACTTAGGGCGATTGGCCAAGAAGAGTTCCTAATTTCTTTTGCACATACCCACTTAGGGCGATTGGCCAAGAAGAATTCTTTCGCATCACCCGTGCATTCCCACTTACTTGGCACATACCCATCTGAGTGATTGGCCAGGAATCGGGCGTGAGAAGGGCTAATGCACCCGCTTAAAGGAGTACTGACACGAAATTTCAAAGCTGAGATCCGCTCTAGCAATCAAGTACAACGACAACACAAATAGGTGTCTGTGCATGGCACATACCCACGTGGGGGATTGGCCAGGAATCGGGCGTGAGAAGGGCTAATGCACCCGCTTAAAGGAGTACTGACACGAAATTTCAAAGCTGAGATCCGCTCTAGCAATCAAGTACAAGGACAACACAAATAGGTGTCTGTGAATAAATGCATCTTTCTTTCTTTGTAGTTGTGTGTGTGTGTGTGTGTGATCTCTCTTTCGCGAACATTACCGGCCCGCGCAAATTCAACTCGTGCATTCGCACTTACACATTCTTCCCCTCGGGGAAATGCGGGGAATTTTTTTATTTCTCCATGAAATACATATAAACCAAGACACATCCAAAAGTAAAGCCCAACAAGTATGTCAAACACTTATCTCGGGCCCCGCCTTCTACGCTCGTTGCTCCAGATACTGTTTTTCTTTTTCTGAGACTGCAGCAGATGGCCTGCTGACGCAGGTTTCATCAAGACGGCCAATCTCGAGTGCCTCGATAACAGGCATACGCGAGAGGTTATCGAGGCACTCGAGATTGGCCGTCGCGATGAAACCTGCGTCAGCAGGCCATCTGCTGCAGTCTCAGAAAAAGAAAAACAGTATCTGGAGCAACGAGCGTAGAAGGCGGGGCCCGAGATAAGTGTTTGACATACTTGTTGGGCTTTACTTTTGGATGTGTCTTGGTTTATATGTATTTCATGGAGAAATAAAAAAATTCCCCCCATTTCCCCGAGGGGAAGAATGTGAAAGTGCGAATGCACGAGTTGAATTTGCGCGGTTCGGTAATGTTCGCGAAAGAGAGATCACACACACACACACCCCAACTACAAAGAAAGTAGGATGCATTTATTCACAGACACCTATTTGTGTTGTCCTTGTACTTGATTGCTAGAGCGAATCTCAGCTTTGAAATTTCGTGTCAGTACTCCTTTAAGCGGGTGCATTAGCCCTTCTCACGCCCGATTCCTGGCCAATCCCCCACGTGGGTATGTGCCATGTCAGCGGCCAGGCAGCGCGCGCCCATCTCCCCCCGTTGCCAAGGAAGACGCGGAGATTCCTGGCCAATCCCCCACGTGGGTATGTGCCATGTCAGCGGCCAGGCAGCGCGCGCCCATCTCCCCCCGTTGCCAAGGAAGACGAGGAGCGCGCGCACCCGCAGCTGTTGCTATGCGGACGGCGGCGGACGCTTCAGGCTCGCTTAAGAAGTGCATTCGCACTTAAAAAAATCAGTTGCAGTTCAGCGCTTGTCCTGTCGTCTCTTCCTTGTGTGTCGTCGTCTTTTTGCGCTGTTAACCCCTTTAAGTTCGCCCGTACGATGCACCAAAAAACCTTGAAGCCTCAAGAAAAAAATGCGGTTAGGGAGGTCCCGGGAATCGAACCTGCTACTTTTACGCCGTGAAACTGGCAAACTAACCACTGTTCCACCCCAAAGGCCCCAGGGGTACGGGGTTAGCAGCGTCGGGGAACAAGAACATGTGCAGCCAATTGGAAAGAAACACGCTTCACGTGGTCGGAATCGAACCCGGGTTTCCCGCGTTATGGAATCGGCGTCTATCTGACTGAGCTACCAGCACATTCCGGTCGCACAGCAATTCCTTTGGTTTCGAAGCGCAGGCGGTGGCGTTTGACTTGGCCGCGGGTTCTAGCACGTGCTAACGCGGTCCACTTTGGAAGAGATGTGAAAACGTATACGGACGAAACGATCCAGGCCTGCCAGTCACGGCGAACTCTCAGCGGCAAGTTCTGAAATAAATGTGAGGTGCAACAGCAAGTTCTCCGACGCAGGGAGAGGGGCCGCCAGCTCTGCTGTTTCTCCAGCCTTAGACCACTAGTGCAGGCTGCGCCATTTTATTTCTTTCCTCAAGAAAACAACTGTGGGGTATTCAACGCTGGGTTTATGAGCCGAGAATAAAGTTAAAATATTATACAAGTGAAGTGAAATCAACTAAATTATTAGAAATGAACTTGCGGCAATAAATAGTAATGCTCTCATTCACACACAAGCATCCCTAAGTTTTCCTGCGAGCATTTAATTGCGCTTGAGTTGGTGCTGTAATCGGTGGCCTCCCATGGAAAACTCTTTGCAGTGGATAGATAGTACAGTTAAAGGGACTCTGCAACACTTCCGAAAGACGCTTTCGCTCTTTCCTTCGCGTCGGGAGCACTGCGAAAGCTCTAGCTCTCGCCAGCTCGGAGCGGCACTGCGTGATTTGCTCGTCACAGCAGATACGCCTTCCGTTTATGCTTTGCTTTTGTGGCTTTCTCATAACAGTTGAACTGTTTAAGCTTGAGCTTGGTCCGGTGGCGCGATAAAAAAAATGGCAACATCTCCACTCCGTGGATGACGGCGAGGGTGCGGAGTACGGGGACTCGAGATGACATCCAAGTTGCGCCCCGCGAGTGACATCCGATTTGTGCCCCGACCGTCATTCGATTTGAGCCGCGAGTTGCACCTTGATTATTCCCTAAATGAAAGTGCAACTGACGGCTCAAATCGAATGACGGTCGGGGCGCAAATCGGGTGGTGTGCGCACGGATGGACGCGGACGGACATTGGGAGGTCCTAATGTACTCCGCACCGTTACAGGCGAGGGAGTAAGCCGTTTGACTCTCGGGTACTAACTGAGCCTGATACGACTGAGACGACTGACACTAACTCTGTCTGGTCTACCAGACACAGGCTCGAATCCTGACGGTGCCTGTGTGATTTTTTGCGATTGTTAATGCTATGCGCACGGACGCGGACGGACATTGTGAGGTCCTAAGGTGCTCCGCACCTAAAAAAAAAACAAGAGCAAAAACTGCGCCGCCATGGTGCACCACCACCGATAGGGCGTTAAAACAGTGAAGCAGGCTTTCTCGCCTGCTCAAATGGGAGCACAAGGGGCACATGCATATGCGCACCTCGTATTATACAATTTTAAAGGTAACAGTATTTCTTGTGCTACTAAAAGGCTAAAATACTGGCGCAGCTTGTACTAAAGGTGCAAGGGTGGAGAAGCTGCGGAGCTGGAGGTCGGCCTGTCTTCTTCCTCCCTGGGATCCGCTGTCATTGTGGCGGGCCGACCGGAACGTCCTTGCGAAATCTGCCTAAACTTGGCCTCACCCCTAAGCTCATCGACTAGCCTAGCAAGAACATCGCAGAACAAAATAAGAGCAAGTACACAACTTAGCAAAACCTAGCAAGGCCTAGCAAAACCGGAAGGAGCAAGGTCGACCGCCAGCACCGCTGTTTCTCTTGCTTTGAACCACTTGTGCAAGCTACGCCAGTTTTATTACAGTGGATATCGGATGCGTTCATCGCTGCAGCTGAAGGAAAGCCGGCCAATAGCCACTCCACCGCTGTAATGACGTAATTTCAGCGGTCGGAGAACGGCAAGACCAGGAGAGAGAGAAAAATCTTTTGAACATTTACAAGTTATCTGATGGGTATAGAGCAGTAATTTTTGGCTGAGGCACTTTGCGACCACCTAATTTATAAGTACTGGATGTGTTGGTTGACTACGTTCGGCAAGCATTTGAGATTTCAACAAAAGTTGAAAAAAAGTGTTTCAGTGTTTTAATTGTTGGACAAATCAAAACATTCGCACAAATAAACCTACATCATGAATTTGTTTTTCTACCGACGTGACAGAGAAACGAAAACGCAGCACTAAAAAAATTCTGCAAAAATTCAGAGAATTGTCTACTAATGCGTACAATTCTTATGCCGCCTGTCTTGAGTGTGAGTATTTCCCAGCCAAATTTTTTTGTTTTGTTCTAAATCCTCTCCGACCAATTATCTTCATTTACGCAATTATAACGATTTTAGGTGAAAATTTCGCGAAATCTTCAATATTGTGGAAATGCCATGCGTTATACTTTTTGCTATTTCCGGTATTCTTTTTATTTTTTATCATTTTTTAGTTTTCGAAATTTCGCCCGACCAATTAATTATATCCATTTACGTTATTCTAACGATTACATTTGGAATTTTCGCGAAATCTGCATTTTTGTGGAAATGCAGGGCGTTACACGCTCCTGGCTGTGGGGGTACTCGGCAAAGAATGCTACGCATTCGAGTATTACTCGTCGTCAAAATTGATTGAATGTGGGGTTTAACGCACCGACGCTTCACAGGCGATCAGGCGCGCCGAAGTGATGGGCTCCAGATTAATTTTGACCACCTGGGGATCTTAAACGTGCGCAGAAACCTCGAACACACGGGCGTTTTTGCTTTTCGCCTCCATCAGAAAAGCGGCCACCGCGGACAAGAAGCGAACATGCGTCCTCGTGCCCTTCGTCAAAATTAAGTGTGCGAACAACAGCGAAAATTTTTGCGTGTCATGGGATATTGAAACACAAACATTGAGTAAAGTCCTTTGTAGCTTGTCAGCCAACGCATTCCACAAACAGCAAAAACTATCTACGCGAGAAAAAGCCCTGTCCGTGGATACAGTAAGCCAACTCATATTTCCTGAAGGTTCACTGTACCTGTCCCAATAACTTTTTGTCATTCGATAATATTCGAGGGAACGGCAAAAATATATGAATTCTTAATTAGTGTAAGTTTGGTCCAGTGATTAAGCGTTGCTGCTTGCATAAAAGCGGCGCGGGTATGGACTGTCTTCAAGGTGTATCGTGCAAGGACCAGGCTGTGGGAATCTAGCACTCGTTATGATGACTTGTTCACATGCGTCGCATGGCGTCTCCGAAGCACGCGTCAAGAGGAAATAGCTGAAAGGAACTCTGGCCTCGTGAGCCCTCGGTGAACTCGAAACAATTTCTGAAGCTTGGCGATCACACAACAGCATAGGCCAGTACAATCACAACCGATAAGGGGGTGTACAAGGCTCTCGAAAAGTGCCTAATGAAGTACCTTTATCGCGAGCTATTCACTTGGAGGCCGCAACACTCAGCTTCCGCGTGAAGATAATTTGGGCCCCAAGGACGCAAACTCCTGGACAGCAACAGGCGGACATGGTGGCACTTAAACCTCTTACGATGTACCCATTACGTTTATTTCCGCAGGACCGAGTCAATTTACGAATCTATCACCGACAAAGAAGACATTCGGCGCTCCACACGTGCGCTAATTTCACTGTGTGCATCAATGTTTGTCTGATCCCCTTTTCTGAACATCATATGATCATACACATTCACCTATGACCTGCGGCAAGACAAACGATAAATATAACCTCCCTGGGGCCTAACAGGCCTACTACAAGCAGGTGGAGCTACGAAGGGTTTGTGTGGCTGCGGCAATCACCCTAGACGTCACCCACACTTGGGCACTGAATGGACGCGCACCGTTTGGGACCACTTGCACCTATTGCTTCACATCGGAATCGACCGCAGATATCCACTATCTCCTGGGACTTGGCCTTGTTTACAGCTCTCCCGACCGTGACTGTTAAATAGCGGGAGTCAGTATTCAGGCCGATCAGTCGAATACAAAAACTGGCTCTTTTGGCGGTATAACGGCAGTAGTAGTAGTAAACTACTACTAGTAAACACGGCAGTAGTAGTACTAAACTACTACTACTGCCGTGGTACCGCCAAAAGAGCCAGTTTTTGTATTCGACTGATCGGCCTGAATACTGACTCCCGCTATTCAATAGGATCCGCCCACTCCAAGGCTTAATTTTTGCTATTGCAAATACTGAGAAGAGAGAGAGAGAGAAGTTTGACTGAGTGAAAAGCAAATGGGTGACAGAACTTTTCGCCATCTAAAATAATGTGGTTTTTTTTTTCGCTGGTGTTGTTTTCTTGCGTTTATCAACGGCCAGCGCAGACCGAAGATCATGATGCACGAGTGCACACCATAATTATGTTTGAATGTTTGAATTATTGCTGTGAAAACTTCGCTCAGCAGCTATTAAAAGTGTTGAAGCACGTCACAGGATGAACTGTATGCAGGCAGTGAGCCCCAAATGGAAATCATATCTTCAGCAACCATCGACAACGATAGGCTCTGTGAGCAGCACTACGTACACAAGCGTGACGCTTCGTATCAGGGTACTGGAGACGTGCGAGTCCTTGCTTAGCGAACTTACGTAAGCTGCTTTTCACCAACCACATTTAAGACTAGAAAAGAATAGAAAATTAGAGCTACAGGTTGTCTCAACCTTTTTCGCGGAAATTGAAACAGATTCTTGTCCCGCCATTGTCGCTTCCCTAACGCACAAACAGTACTGATTCGCGTTATCAACTGAACAACAAGAACGGGGCCGCATCTGTAGTCTCCTACAAGCCCTTTCTCCGCCCAACAGCAAAGTGTGCTGTTGGCCTCGTTAGTAGGTCATATTGAAATAGTTCACAGCGCGACAATCAACGAGGACAGGGAAGGTAACTAGACGACAACAGAGCAAGTACAAGCATCGCTAGTCCTGTCGTCTTTCTTGTCCTTGTTCTTTTTCACGCTATTAACTACTTAATCATAATGAAGTGGCTTACGCCTCAATCATTTGCCGGAGCGGTATTCACAGTGACAAGAGGGCCACTCAAGTCCAAAACTAAAAGAGTAGGGCTCACCTGCGATAAAGAAGCACGTCACCGCCAAGGTGACAGGCCAGGCGGCCTCCTCACGTGTCGTCTCAAAGGTGTCGATGATATTCACGTACACGACGGCCGTGGACCGAAGCATGCAGAAGGCAAAGACGTTCACCCAGCAGCAGCCGGCAGCCACAAGCCAGCTCCTGGGTGAGTCCATGGTGGAAATGCAGCACCGACAATGTGGGCTACTTGTGCACTGTGACCGTTTACGATGTTCGCTTCTTATCGCTATCCTTGAGGAGACATCCCCAGCCGGCAGTTGTCAACGCCCTGTGGGGGGCCACGGTAAACCATGCCAGCGACGCGCTAACGCGACGCAGGAAGCATATATTTACACTTCGCAACACTCTGCAGGTTCTATGAACTGTTGTACCTCCCTTTTTTTTCGCAGTGACAGTGCTAAAACAGGTGATAGAGAGTTCCTCGCCCTCGGTGTGTTGCATCGCGAAATGGTCGCGGCGATAAAAAAGAGGTTTCTTGCAATGGGCGGACGGTTGTGTTTGTAGCGCGCCCCGAGAGCCCGCACCTCTCCGCAGTGAATAACGTTTCCAATCGCACGTATACCAATCACAAGCTCCGTCCAGAAGGAAAAGCAGAGCAAGGGTTCAACGGCCATTGTTTTCGCACTCTTTAAAACTTATCTCAGCTATCGGGCATATTGGGGCAGATACCTCTTATCGTTTGTGGGACATTTCAACTTTCTGTTTCAGCCACCCCAGGAAGTATACCCTTGTTTAGCAGAATGCCCGGTTACGGAGGAAAAATCCAACCCCATTGTTTTGAATCTTCATTTTATTTCCATGCCATTGTTTTTAAATAATGATATAGAGCGCATCATAAAGGCTACGAGCATTTGTAGGTACTGCAACACACGCAGTTATGATGTTGGCCTAAGTTCACCGTGTAGTTGTCAACTTTATTGTGACAAAGAATAACAAAGGCGATTTGCAATGTTCGCTCACTATGCCTCGTACCTTGGACGCTAAACATGTTGCTTATAAATCTTATCACATGAACCTAAGCGACAAATGCTGTCCGAGGCGCACACCTATTGTTTGACAAACTGAGCGTTGATCTCTTTATGCTCGGCACAAACATGAGAAGTTCATACTTTTTAGGAGACGACCGTATAATTACCCACAAGCGTAATTTTAAGTTTCTTAGTGATGCCCAGTTTTTGCACCTTATCACTTACCATGCATGTTGACACCCTGGCCAGTCATCTACGTGGTCTTTTATGTCATTTCACGTATATTTTTAGTTAAATGTTTTACATTCACTATCACTTCGTCCCCATAAAATAACTTTTCCTTGGCGCTCTTTGCCCTAAGTCGACCTTGCGCCATAAAAACCCAATCATCATCATCATCACCACCACCACAAACATGAGAAGTGGAAACCTCTATATTGCTACATCCTTATGTGTGTTCACAACCACGTGCCGGAATGCGTACCATGCCGTCTTAGATCTTCAGCACGGTGGAAGCAGTAGCAGCTAAAAAGTCTTGCTACCAAACAAGCAATTTTTTCAGGCAACCCATTAGGCATATCTTGACTCTACCTACATTCGAAGTGCCTATTCAACAAGGGCAGCAGTTAGCCAGTGGCGAAAATTTTTTCAACACTCTGGCGGACCCGCCAACCACACTTACTTTAAACAAAATAGTTAGGGCAACAATAAATAAACATTAAAACAAACACATGTAAAGTGATTACTAGGTACCCGACGCCTCCTAGTCTTGATTTCATGAACTTACCTCACTTGCAGTTTGCAGTTCACGTTTATCATCGCTCCCCCGCATCCGTATGAATTACGCTTTGTTTCTTCCAGCTTCCGTTTTCCATACGGGTCTTTATCGCGCACCTGTCCACCGAAAATAAAAACACTGCTGTGTGCAGTCACACAGATACGTGTCACTCATTTCGACCGAGTGATTGTTACGTGAGCCGCTGAATCGTTACTTCCTTGTCCCACTCGTGGGAATCATGGGGGGTCATTTTCCTCGCATTTATTTCTCGTCGCACAGTTGTCGCTATAGTAAAGAACTCTCGACGACCTTAGTAAAAAACGTAGACAAATGTTGTCACGCCCATTAGGGATTACGCGAAAGCTGTTGACAACAACGCTGTCATGAAGTTCCTGTACAGTGTTCGGGTCTTTCGTGCGCTTTTCGGGCTGTCTTCGGCCACAGGTAGGACCTATTACAGGCAATTCGTACCCCCCGCTGTTTCAGTGCCCTCCGCCGACATCGCGGGTAGTTCCGTCACTTCCTGCTGCGTTTTGGGCTCAAGCAGCCTCCCTTACCGGCCATTAACCATAACAATTTTTTTTCGGGCTAGTGATCTTGCAGTCTTTGTTGTGGCCTTGACAAGGCCCCCAGCGCAACCCGATGGCGTCATTAAGCAAACAGATTTAGGCCAGTTAGGCACGCAAGGACCGGGACATGTAGGTGAAGTCATTTTTATAACGTGACACTACTAGCTTTGCTTAAGGGTGTGAGTCAACTCAGAAAAGCTCTGCCTAGAAGCTTATGGGGAACCCTTTACCCTTTAGTAATAAAGTAAACGGAAACTACCTGCAAGGGAACTTAGAACGCCCTGGTGATACAACGGACACGAGTAGAATATGTAAAGGCGAAATGGAAATGGTTTCGGGGTTCGCATTTGCGAACATAATTCCTTGCCCAAAATCTTCTACCCAGTTACATATAGAAGCGAGCCAACTAATGTATAAGACGGTTGGCGTTAGACTATTTTGCTATACTACCCCGTTCTTGTAAGCGCACATCTTGGTTAGGTCCGCGCCATGACGCCCTACAGATGCGAATGTTACCCGTATTCTGATAAACTGCCCGGCGTATAGTTAAGGCGTGATAGCACCTCCTTCGTCCCTTAGATCTTTCACACAGGTGTCCCACAAAGCGTAATTTAAAATATGGCTGACAATTACGATGCTGCTTAATGCAAGATTTGAGCGCAGCGCGAACTGTAGTCTTCTCGAAGACAGCGCATAGGCACGGCTAGGTCAGCTGGTATACCCCCCAGGTAACCGATAATTGCGCCACTAGCGCCAATTTTCCCTCTGGCGCTTGATAGGCCAAACTGTCAAACCAAAAAACAACAAAAAAATCACTGATGCTGCTATGGCAACGCTTTCGTTGATGCGCGAGGAGGAAACGCCGTGCCGCTTATCGTCTGCTATGGGCTGAACGAGCGCGACTGTCTTTGTGCGCCGCAAGCGTGAACAAACACCGCTTACATTTTGCTTTTCAGATTGTGTTGCTGCTGCACATCTTGTTTTCGACAGCTTTCCGTTGGTAATTTGCTTGGACTCTGCACATGCACAAAACATTTGTTTGGATATCTTTCTTAGTTAAATACGCGCGAGCCAGCACGCCCTGAAGCGTGACAATTTTCTTTGGGGCAGAAAAAGTAGTAGGCGGGAAATGTGGTTTATTCACTGATTTTATTATCAACGTATCGCAAGCGAAGTTCAATACATGCCACAATAACACAGAGCTGTGTATCTCGTATAGTAAGTACAAATGTCCGCATTCTGTGTCGGTTACACAAACATAAGAGACATCTTCGTACAATTCAGCGTGTGCAGAAAATTGCTGCAGAGGTCACCACGTTCATTTGCTGTACGCAATACAATTCTACAGAAACGATGGTTCATAAAAACACGCGTTTGTGAATAATAAAATGATTATGAAGTAAGATGACCAGCACATTTCGCCAGCATTAACATTCGCTTTATATTCTTATTATTGTAAACTTGCTAGCCCCCAAAAAATTATAGCTAGCGAATTTTCTGCGTAATTTAGCCATACGTCACACCTAGTAAATGAAAGAAAAACCACCATGGATATCAATAAACAACACGTAAAAGCGAAACAAATTTTGAGAGTGCAAACAAGGTACAAAAAGTAGCTTCACATGCTTACAACATTATTGACAAATGCGTTGTACCAAACAAAAATAAATTCACTGTAAAGCAACAGCAGAAGATTTTTCGGTTCGCCCTGCAGCTTTTTTGATAAGGATAGCGCTTGCTTCTTCATAACTTTGACAGAATAAAAAGTGTACTGACCTGTCCTCCGCTGGGAAACGGAAAAATTTCGCTGTGCTATTCCTTCCCGAGTTGTCGCACCGCACAGCATTGAAGCACGCGTTGCGTCCTTTTCTCGGAATTTTCACCTTCAAGTCATTCTACAAAACTTCTACACGTTCACACAGTGAAAGCGGCAGGAGCAGACGGACAGGATGGCAGCAGAAGAGATAAGAGCGAAAGCGCCGCCCGTCGGCGCAACGAATGAAGCGACTAAATAAATAAATATGGTGCCAAAAAAGGAAACAGCCAAGAACACATTTTATTTCTACACATAATGGAATCACTTTACTTTGTTGCTGCGTATGTTGAAAAGATAAAGCCACATATGCAAAAGCTGCTGAATTTTCGCTTGGCTAGCAGCGTCATGGCGGCACTTTATTTTGCGATACCGAAACTAGCCGAGGTGTCCGGCCCCTGGCATAGGCGCTGCGTTTAATGAAGTAATCGGGTTATCAGCGAACGCATGACGGCGCGCGTTATGCTTTGGCGTTCATGTCTCGCATGTCTCGTGCTACCTCGGCATACCTCCCCCTTCCCACCCCCCCACCCCCACACACACACACTTTCGTCACACTCTCCTCCTCCGCCCTCCTGCTCGCTCTATCTCGTCTGATATTCGACGTCCTCTTCGATGGCTCGGTTACAACTAGGCCGACGTTGGGGGATGACTCGAAACCACAGGAACGGGTGTTTAAGTGCTGCGCACTAATATTCTTGGTCTTTGGACACATTGTACGAAACAAAAGGATACTCTTCAAACGCTTAGCGAATTTTCGACGGACTGCGCACTAAAGATTATTGTCGCTTGGACACATTGTCCGAAACAAAAGAATACTCCTCAAGCGCTTGGCGAATTTTCTAGAAACTGCGCACAAAAATTCTTGGCCCTTGGACACACTCCCCGAAACAAAAGAATGCTCTTTAATCGTTTAGCGAATTTTCGACGGACTGCGCACTAAAATTCGGGGCCATTGGACACATTGTCCGAAACAAAAGAATACTCTTCAAGCGCTTAGTGAATTTTCTACGGACTGCGCACTAAAATTCTTGGCCCTTGGACACGTTGTCCGAAACAAAAGAATACTCCTCAAGAACTTAGGAAATCTTCGATGGACGCTAGATTGCGAGAAATCTTATAGTAGTCTCCAATATGTACCCGGAGATTTTCGGACGTCTTTTGCGTACCCTGGAGAGATTTACTTTGGTTTGATTTTGTTTTTGATCATTCTGATGATGGTTTTGATTCATGGTGGCAGTGAAGAAACACGGCAACCGAAATAATACCTTTTGCTGTTTTCTCCCTTCCTTTTTTCAATCAATCACGTAAGGATGATGAACTTTTGATGATGATGATGAACACCTTTGAGATTTGTGCAGCTTAAATATTTTTGGTTGTTTGGTTTCCTGCGAAGCACAATTGTGGCCGAACTACGTTATAAATAGCCAAGGGCGACTTTTTGTACCGTTCGGCAATATTTTTTTCTGTTGTATTTTTTACGATGACCTTCTTTTACACTATCATATAGATTAATAATCAATCAATCAATCAATCATGTTTATTTACGTGCCCAGGAACAGCCAGAGGCCTGAGTGCTGGCGCACGGATAGTTACATGAAAACAAAATACAAGAAACATATAGCAAGAAACAAACAAGCGACAAGACACACACAAATTGAAGTAGTGAAAATGACAGAAATAAAGCACAGGCGGAGCCTGGGTACAGGTAAAAAATAAAAAAAGAAGATGCCTATGTTGCTCCGCCTGTCGTAAAGGCCACACGACAGGCAGAGCAACAAAGTTTGAGAGTAATACAACAAAAACAACGGCAAGAGTGTAGAGAAAAATTATAAGACGAACAAATGACAATAACAAATAATAATAATAATAATAGTGTCTATTGATTCCATAAGATTACTCCGCTAATTCCACATTCTATATTTCCGGCAGAAAATGCGTTATTAAGCATTTTTTTCTAGTCTTTCGTACTGTGAGAGCACCCCCATGCCTTATCAGTAAAGAAAAACTGTGTCTGCGTAACGAGCATGGAGAGTTGTTATCACTCGTTCGTATACTCACTTCCCCAGCTGCTCTAGAAATCTTCCTTCGATCAGGTCATATTCCGTTCTATCGATAATACATAATTCTGATTACCTTGGCGCTTCTTTTTCTTTTGTGGTCATGGAGAAAACCGTATTCCAGGTTTTCATCACAGCATCAACAATAAGCTCCCGTTTTTAAACCGGCAGTAAATATTTTCATCGGCTTGATTGCTGCCAGTGACACCTAAAATATTCAGGGAAGCTTGCATTCATGCGAAAGACTTGAATGGCGAAGCTGGTGCAGGTGAGCATTGCCGGACACATAGTTAAGTTTCAGTATCATTGTTTATTTGCGTAATCTCGGTGCTACTAATCGTCGTCATATGCATCGAAGAGGTCGTCGTCGTCTTCTCGGCGAGTGGTGGATGCAAAATCATCCTCAGCATTGTAGACTTCCACCAGCTCAACTTGCGAAGCTTGTACTAAGTCGTGCAAGGCTTCCGCCATTGCGAAGCTGCAGGATTTCTTTATACGTGAACACTGAAGGACACATCACCAAGCCTTTGTGCAAGTTTAACATTGTTTATTTACATGTCCCGTCGTTGCTTTGCACTGTGCTAGTAGTAGTCATCGTCATATGCATCGATGTCACCGTGCTCCTCAAGCCAAGCCTTACATGCGCGGTAGCACTTGACGACAGCGCTGGAGTTTTTTTTTTTTTTTCTTTGCTAAAGCAACTGCGCGAGCCGGGCACTGGGCAGTCGGCGCGAAGCAGGCGCTCACGGGCTTCCGCATTTTCTTGATATTTTTTTCCTGCAACACCAAACTTACGGCTTGTACAACAGCTCCGCTGTTAAGACATCTGAGAGCTTGTATGGTTCAAACCAGATCTACACGATAGCCTCATGCGTGAGAAAAGTATGCTTGCAGTAGTCCTGTTCGCGGGCTTCTCGCTTGCACATCCGAAAAACGTCCTGTGCAACCACTTTCATAATTCTTGCACTTCCTACTGCTAGGCTTTACGATTGAAGGGACAAGGCTGAAACTGGAGCCGCCTCTGCGTCCCTTGAATGGCAAACCGTGAAATACGCACAGACTGCGAGCCTGGCCCAGCGAAAACGCACAAAAAGCAAGCTCGAGCCACTGTGGAGTTCACAGAGCATCAGAGTGGCTTAGTGAGCCACCAAAAAAGTGATAAAACTTTATTGCAATGTAAGGAAGAGAATTTAATAGGAATTACAATGATGTAACACTATTCTAAAAATGTTTAACGCGGTTGCCGGAGTTCTGTTTTGTGGGGTATACTATGTTGTTTACTGGCCATGCAATAAACCCGGCATCCGTAGTTTTTTAAAGCATGCGCTTCAAGATCATCTGTCGAGAGAGAGAGAGAGAGAGAGAGAGAGAGAGAGAGAGAGAGAGAGAGAGAGAGAGAGAGGAAAACATTTATTGAGCAGTGAAAGTACGAGTGGATCCTCATGCCTGTAATAGTCACCCCAAGGGTCATGAAGTTTTTGTTCGTCCTGAATCCCTTTGCTTGTACTGATTATTAAACTTTCGTCTGCAGTCTTTTCAAACGTGATAATTTATTAAGACTGTTAACTTCCAGCAGCGTTTAGAAAATTGCGGGCTTATTTTGTGAAACAGTGGTGCATATTTAGGCGGCCCCAGTTATTTCGAAGGAAATGTATAGACTGGAAACTATTGACGTTGAACCCAGATGTTCACTTGAGCATGGTCGTGTTTTATGCCTAGTCACCTACTTCATTATGGACGTCTCATGCTGCGTGCGCTCAGGAAAAACCGTAACGTTGTTGCAACAGTACTGTCAAAAGACGAAGGCGTTCGAGGGCTTGCGTAGATAGTACTAATTGGAAGAAAGCTTGAGTGAATTTGAGTTCTCCTGGGGAAAAACTAAGGACGGCTAACTGTCCTCTGACGAGCACTATAATTTATTGTTCTGGCGTCTTTTTACATTTCTTGGATGCTTCACTAATCATTGCGATCGTTGAACATCTTGCTGCAACGTTTATTTTTTTATGCAATGCGCTCGCGCTAGGTATTAGTAAACAAACCCCGTGATGCGAGTGTTAGAAACTATTGCATTAACAAGTGTCAAAATTTCCTCTGTCTACATTCTGTTTCTTCTGCGTCTTTCTTGATTCGCATTGCTATGTCGTGTGTATGTGTCGAAAAATCGTCGATTTTCGCAGGGTGAACTCATATGACAATAGTGTTGTATGTACTGTGTATTTCTTGATTCAACATTTTGTTTCGGCCATGATGCAACTACTTCTAAAAACGTTTCTGTGAGTATCTGTTGCCCTAAGTCGGGGCGGATGCTTTCCTTTCTTCAACAGAGGTGTATAGTTCTGCTTGCGTCGCAATGTTTTAACGTTAATGGCAGTGTTGCACAGGTTGCAGTAGGTAAAAGCTTCATATCATAATCTTTCCATGTGTGCATATTACGCAAGCATCTCATAAGAGTTGGGAAAATGTTTTTTGGTTAACCAACGATAAGAAATAAAGTATGTACGCAGTGACTTAGAATTTCAAGTTTCTTTTATGTCTCACATTTTGTCGGCTGCGCCGTCGGCTACATATACTGGTGGAGGAAGCCGAGTACAACAGATTTTTTAACCGAAATGGTACGTACAAGAGCCACGTTATGTGAAGCAGTGTTGCGGACACAAGAATATCTGGTTCGTTGTTTCACATAAAGCCTCGTGTATTCATGTGGGGCATCGTTCCTCATATTTAAAACTTTTAAGTGGATCACATGTTACGGCTAAATAAGAGGAACCTATGCGTAACTTTGAAAGAAATGAAAGGGGGTAAGTCACCTGGTGAGGATCAGATAACAGCAGACCTCTCGAAGGATGGCGGGCAAATTGTGCTAGAAAAACTGGCAAACCTGTATACGCAATGCCTAATTACCGCGAGTGTACCAGAATCTTGGAATAACGCAAACATCGTCCTAGTCCATAATAAAGGGAACATTAAGGGCTTGAAAAATTACAGGCCGATTAGCTTAGTGCCAGTGTTCTACAAGGTACTTACCAACGTAATCGTTAACCGAATTTCTGCCATCTTAGATTTCAGTCAACCTAATGAACAAGCAGGGTTTTGTAAAGGCTATTTAATAATAGACGCTATTCACACGATTAATCAGGTGATAGAGAAGTCCGCGGAGTATACTGAACCCCTATATATAGCCTTCATAGATTATAAAAGGCATTTGACTAGGTCGAAACCTCAGCAGTCATTCAGGCATTGCGGAATCAAAGTGTAGACGAGCATTACATAAGAATACTAGAGGATATATACAATGGGTCCACAGCTACCATCGTCCTCCATAAGGAGAGCAGTAAAATACCTATAAGGAAGGGCGTCAGACAAGAAGACACAATCCCTCCAATGTTATTCACAGCATGTTTACAAGATGTATTCAGAACATTGTATTGGGAACAGGTGGGCGTAAGGTTTAATGGAGAATACCTCAGTAACCTCAGATTTGCTGATCACGCAGCCTTGCTAAGTAACTCGGGAGACGATGTGCAATGCATGCTTACCGCACTGGGCAAGCAAAGTAGAGGCGTGGGTCTGAAAATTATTATGTGGAAAACTAAAGTAATTCTTAATAACCTCGGGAGAGCACAGCGGTTTTAGATACGTGGCGAGGCAGTGGAAGTGGTAAGCGAATATATTTACAGCAGGGTGTGTCGTTGGGCAAAATGGTACATCATTTAACGAAACAGCGCGACACATAAACAATAATAAACAAAAATAAACAATTGTTTATTTGATTGCAAAGAACGGAATTTATAGACAAAATGTTTTCGAATAGTAGCCGTGCGCATGACAGTGAACAAATTACGTTATTTACAAACAGAGGGAATGTTACTATCAACGGACAACGGTATCTCGACAAGTATAATATTTCTTTTTTCAGGAGTGCTAATGACGGGGAGCTTACACACGAGGTTCCTCTTTCGTGTATCACAAACGCTTCACAGATTTCGCGTGTGCGCTGGCCCTTGTATCTTCGTAAGATACTGCATTTCTCGAACTGTGGTGTACATCGCCTTGACAGGTTGAGCAAGCATGATGCCCGTGCCAGTCTTCAGTGTTTTGGCATGCTCCCTTAACCTGTCGTTGATGCAACGCCCAGTTTGTCCGAGGTACGATTTACGACGTACGAGATCCCTTTGGAGCGCTGCGGCAAATCGTACGGGGGCAAACCGGGCGTTGGTTGCACCAACGACAGGTTAAGAGAGCATGCCAACACACTGAAAACTGGCACGGGCAGCATGCTTGCTCAACACGTCAAGGCTTGACGATGCACACCACAGTTCGAGAAATGCAGCATCTTACGAAGATACGAGGGCCTGTGCACGTGCGAAATCTGTGAAACGTTTGTGATACACGAAAGAGGAACCTCGTGTGTAAGCACCCCCTCATTAGCAGTCCTGGAAAAGGCGATTTTATACATCTCGAGATACCGTTGTCCGTTGATAGAAACATTCCCTCTGTTTGTAAATAACTTAATTTGTTCACTGGTCATGCGCACGGCTACTATTCGAAAACATTTTGCCTATATATTCCGTTCTCAGTAATCACATAAACAGATTATTAGTCGGCGCCTGTCTTTTCTTCCTTTTGTCCCGTGGGTCGTGCTGTTTCGTTACAAGAATATATCTAGTTAGGCCAAGTAGTGACCCCTGATCCCAACCATGAGGCCGAGATAATTAGAAGGATAAGAATGGGGTGGAAAGCATTCGGCAGGCATTCCCAGATAATGAATGGCAGCCTACCGTTGTCCCTGATGAAGAAAGTGTATGACAGCTGCATCTTACCGGTACTCACCTATACGGGGCACAAACTTGGAGGTTCACTAAAAGGGTTCAACTTCAATTGAGGACGACTCAGCGAGCAATGGAACGGAAGATGATAGATGTAACATTAAGGGACAAGAAGAGACCGGAGTGGGTCAGGGAACAAACACGTGTTAAGAACATATTAGTAGAAATTAAGAAGAAGAAATGGGTGTGGGCAGGGCATGTAATGCGAAGGAAAAATAACCGTTCGTCATTAAGGGTAACAGAGTGAATCCCTAGAGAAGGCAAGCGGGGCATGGGACGGTAGAAAGTTAGATGGGCAGATGAGGTCAAGAAGTTTGCGGAGATAAAATGGTCGCAGGTAGCGCCATGGTCAGGGATAATTAGAGATCCATGGGAGAGGCATTTGCCCTGCAGTGGGCGTAGATAGGATGATGATGATGATGTGTAACTAGATAACAGTGTAGGAACGGGTTTTCTTGCTCGCGCGAATTGTTTCCTCTGTCACCTTTACTGAGAGGCTTCACACTTCGACAGAACGACGTTGCCTAGCGACTGTCCATGTTGTCTGCCAGCCACAGACCCATTCCAATGGCTTTAAACCCCGGCATAATCAGATTTCCGTGACACGCGCCCAGGAAGTTTGTTCATTGATTGATTGATTGATTGATTGATTGATTGATTTATTGATTGATTGATTGATTGATTGATTGATTGATTGATTGATTGATTGATTGATTGATTGGCCTTGTTGACTGAATGAAATGGTTGAATTTATTATTTATTAGCCGTGCTAGGCTTCAAAAACTGGCACTTTCAATTTCCAATGGCACGCGCCCTCTATTGGCAGGCTTTAGACGTGCACATGCGACGGGAATCGAGTGGGGGCTCCCGCGTAAATAACAACAGAAATGTCGTTGGAGGCGAACGATACAAAAGGGCAATATCGGAAAGAAAATGTCATCCGTCAAGGGCAAGGGCAGCACTACACTACTTGTGCCTCGAAAACAGAGTTTTAGAAGCAAGTGTGCAGATAACGACTAGACGTGTTTACTCATTGCTTGAAGAAAGCGCACAGACGAGACAACAAAGAGTGAACGCAGGGCGCAAGCGTTGTAAACAGAACGGGTAGTACGCTTACTCCTCTGTGTTTCGTCTTTCTGCGTTATTGAAGCAATGAAACACAACCAACTGGTCGAATTTTCCCTTCGATCTCCCGCATGTATATATCCTCGAAAATGAGAGGCCTTCAGGTACGTTTTATTAGACCGTGACCGTAATAATACATTGCAGGGGGGATGACATATGTTTACATTTTTGAAGCCACGGTTAGCAAAAAGAATTACGATGACTATTGGAAACGGTGGAGGTGACTTAGAGAAGAGACGAATACTGGCGGGGGAAAAGCTTAGGGGAAAAAGATACGACGAGTCCAATCACGTTGAGACAAAAATAAATTTACTTAAATCTGATAATAACATCAGCGCAGAGATTACGACGAAAACTAGCTTTGTTCGCAAGCACAGGGAAAACTGACACTGGAAAAGCGCACAGGGGGGAGTCCAATAATATGCGTCATCCCCGTCGTCCCCGTGCGAGTGAGTACTTCCACATCTGTGAGTTGGAAGCACCAGGAAATGATATGGTACGGTGATGTTTGAACGCTATCGCTGATAATGGTCACGCTCGTTTCATTGCTCGTTCATTTTTTTCTGTTGCAATGCCCTCTTCTCACCGCCAAAAATCGGGTCTTTTTTGGGCACACTTCTTTCAATCCTCAAGGATAGCTAAGGAGAATATTATAAGCTTATTCTTTCGCCATGGCTGCGAGAGTTCGAAGTCGCAATATTAAACATCTAATTTCACTGCTGACATTTTCAGAGCCCTTACGGAGAGAGCACATATTCGCAAAAAAAAAAAAAAAACCGACTGTGAAACAGGTCGCAATGCGGATTTCCAGAATCAAACCACGGCTACATTTGCCCGCTGGAGTTTCAAAATATAGCCCTAGTCAACTCTTGCACTAACTAACTCAGATGTAGGCTCAATTGTAGTGTGAAAACTGCCCTGGTCTAGTCACTGATTGCGCTCACCTTCTAGATCACGAACGAGTAATCACGCAACAGCCTGCAGCACCTGGGGGACACCTTGTCACATGGGACCCCTGACCACCATGGTTTGCGGATTTTCTGTAGCAGCTCCCGTTAGTCCACAAAAAATGATTCGTTTATTCCAAGACACTAACATCAGATGCACTTCATTTAGCGCGCACGACGAATTTCTCACAGAAAGGCAAAGAAGCCAGGTGTTTCGAGCTGTTTTTCCCGCACATGGTTTAAAGGAGCCATGAAGAGAAAATACAAGTTGGTTTTATTAGAAAGACTGCTTAGTCCCGATAACAATGATACCAATAATCGCAATCTCCGAACAAATAACGGAGATTAACGAAACGTGTGAAGCCGTGGGGACCCCCTAGCCAATTCCCGCAACTTTCTATGACGTCACGGAGCCTGTTTGTAGATTGGCACCCCAACTGACCTGTCGCGACGACAAATACTGGACGTTTAATGGGTCTCTAGTCATTTTACCGCATCACTTGAATGCTAACGTGCAGTAAACGCACTGAAAATTATTTTTTTAGGTTGGCCCGTATGACGTCAACTTGCTCATAACACGTCACTGTGGCGCAAATTGAAATTTATAATACTTCTTGCTTTTTTTTCGTTAAAAAACTCTTTTGGGGCTCAATGGAGCTGATGAGATACTGTATCTTTCTTTCAAATAAACGAAGTTGTAAATTCCGCTTCATGGCTCCTTTAATATCGTTTCTTTTCTTCCCCCGGCCTGATGCCGTAGCATTGGGTCCGGAGATTTTGTTTTTTATTCAATAAATGCCTTCGCACCAGCAGTCAAAGGATGTACTCTAAAAAAAGTGCCGCTTTTTTTTTTCTTTATTGTTTCCTTCGGCCCCGCCAACAGTTCTCCTGCAAAGACGTGCATGCAAAACGAACTGCAGGAATCGCAGTGCAGGCTCCTAGAAGAAGAAACAGGCCAGAGTAGTTCCCAAGCACGTCTCTGAAGTAACCTGCATGTAAAGATAATAAATAAAACCAATCGTGTCAGGAAAACAATAAAAAAACAGATTTAGGCTCCGAAGTGAATTCGGAAGAACTGTGAATTACTGTAAATGTACTTATATTATTTTTTAAAGGTTGGGCACAGTAAATTAACATATAGGCGTTCATTTTTACATTCGTTACCGTTAGGATTGCTTTAACAGTGATACGGAATTGAAGCATTGAACCCGTAACCACGAGCAGGCCTTCTTCAGGCCCAAGTTGAAACCAATGCTCACTGCATGCAGTACTTCTTTTTCTCACGCACTAACACGTAATTAAACCCAAAGCTAACACGAACACATACCATTGCAAAAAAGTGAAAGTCTCATTATAATAACGCAGCCGGTTCGCTAAGAGTAACTACGCAGAAGGCATTTTCAGTCAAGTATTAATAAATTCAATCTTTCAGAAAAATTTAGTTCAACATTCAAGATATAGTAACAACTAAATCTACAAAACCAGGCTCCCGTATGTCAGCGAAAAAAATGCAGCGCCTGCATCCAGTTTCGGGTGTCGCTTGTTCTTTAATCATGACGAACTCAGGGCATATCCGAAAAATTAAGCTGTTTTGGCAGCCATTATCACCACTGGCGGCCTGCGAAGAGTGCTTCCGTCGCGCAAGCGTAGGAAATGCCGTGTTTTTAGTTTTACCCTAGACTCGACCTCAATGCTGTTTCTTGGCCTTCACTTGATGTTCACTGGTTGTCGAAGCGTGATGTGGCTTTTTAGTCATTTTTATTGTATTTGAATATTTCCAACCGTTTGAAAAACCCACGACTTTCGCGTTTGTTACAGTTACACTGCGTTGGAACTTTCGAAGGCGACGAAGACGATGCAGGCACCTAGCTCAACAGACGCATAGGAAGAAGACGAAGACGACTAGGCGAGGTGACGTTGCTGGGCTGGATCTAATTCCGAGGTCCTGTCACTAGGCGCTTCCGCCCTAGGAGTCTGCCACAGGGATGTTGTGTCTGCCCTCCATTCTTATGTTTTGGCGACAGGCAGGTTTTCCTGCTAGCCAGCTAAACATTCACACATAGCTCATTTTTCTTCCTGAATCTACTTTCATATTATACATATTTAAAAAATTCTGTTGGGTATTTCCTTTTCTAAATTTTGGGATCTAAAATAATATAGGTCACATCCTCATTAGGCACAAAACTTCTTGGCCAATCCGCCGCGTGGGTATGTGCCATGGTGGGAGGCAACCAACCAACCAACCAACCAACCAACCGACTGTACAGGGCCCGCTCGCAGTGGGAGCAAATGTCACGCACTCTGCCAACGTTATTAAATGCAGAGCATTTCAGTAACTCACGATGTCACCCGCGTTGACGTCCGTAGTCGTAGTCCGCACCCCTCCCCCTACACTATATAAAAAAAATACTATCCGGCGCCTGGTTTCGATCCCTCGACCCTGCGGGCGGAACGCAATGTACATGGTGCTCTACCCACTGCGCCACAAAGCCGACAGAGAATGGGAGGCTACGAACGCGCCTTATATACTTGACTCGTTCAAACTACGTCAAGAAGCTGCTGATACAACGCATTCACTACCACCAACTCCCCAAACACTAAACGTTAACGCAATACACCCACCCCCTATGCGACGCATTTACTCGAGTCCCCCTCGCGGGGAGATGGGCCCAATTTTTTGTGCTCCGTGCGTGCGTGGGTGCCAACGAGGTGTCGAAAGTTCTGGACCGTTCGTCGCAAGTTGAAGGCATAGGCGTCAAATGCAAGGACATACAAAGGTCGGATACCGAACTGGTATTGACACGATTTGAAAAAACACTCCCAAAGTTGGACGAACGACATGAGGTTGCGCTCCCGCGGAGAGCAGTGGTTTACCCGGCGGATCACCTTGGCGTTACGAAGATGGGGCTCCAGAGCCAAACAAATCATCGAAGCAAAGATTCCAAGCTCACAAAGAATGATGAAGAAACGATCCTAACATATCCGGATGAAAGAAACACCGAAGTACAGCGGGCAGAGCCTTATCTCGTTGGCGTGGAAGAGGATCACTTTGACGTCGAGGCGAACTGTATAAGTAAGAAGCATCCATTCTCGCATACTCCAATCGAGAAGTTGCGACTCTTTGTCGACGGCAACGATTTATTGCGAGTTCGGGGAAAGGCGTTCAGCAACGACACATATGGAGCACAGTTCCCCACACTTCTACCGGAGATCGCGGAATTTGCAACAATTGTGACCCAGCACGCCCATGAACAGATTCGACATGGAAGAGTACCAGACTTCTTGGCCCAAGCTAACCGCAAGTTTCGAACGACACGCACCCGACAACTAGTTAATAAGAAGACTCTACGAGGCTTTCCTTCCGAACGCTTCGGTTCAAAGCCCCTAGTTAAAGAAACGCCTCGGCTCTACAAAGACTGTTCAACTCTGGCCCACTTGCGTCATCTGTCAGCGGGGGAGAGCGTTGAAACTTCTTTCTCTCCTGCGCTGTAGCAGATGGCAAATCATCATCAGACTCATCAGCACCGACCGAGTGGTGGCACGCGCTCGAGCTGCACCCGCGTTGCACCCGTAGTGAGTTCGATTAAAGCCCTCATCCTAACCTGACGTGTACATTTTCCTCTCTTTCACGACTTCTTGGCCATCGGAGGACCTCGAGGTCCATTACACACATCTGCTACTTCGCAAGCTCCCGTGCGAAGCGCCAGAAGTCTGCATAGACTACACGTCACAGCATCGGCTTCTGTAATTAGCGAGCATTCAGAAAAAGTGAGCCCGCTAGATGTTAAAAAATTCTAAGGACCAGGCATCAAAAGAAAAAATTAAAATTAAAGAACCGGAATTACTGGCACGCTGGCACTTACACTGCCTGCAATCAGTTGCACTGCGTCGCCTATCGTTCGCAACAATCGAAGGGGTCGTCTCAAGAGTTTATGCGTATATGAAGCGTCTATGAAAGTCGCAAATGAAAGCATTCACAAGGTACTTCAAAAATTTAAACAAATGTCGCAGTCCGTACAATTCACGGTTGCAAGTTTATGACAAGTCAGTTTTTAAAAAAGGAATGATTTAAAAAAATTAAAAAATGGACAGGCGTGTTTAAAATTTAGCGGCCCCTTTAAATTTTATTCAAGGACCACCTGTACAGAGACGGTATTTCGCCCAAGACCCCAAAAATAAGGAAGACCATAGCGATGGTGAAGTGGCCTTTAATTAAAATTGGAGCCAATTACCATCTGAGGCTGCAGTACCAGACATGGAGGAAAGTTAAACGGCAATAGTGTTTCCGCAGTTTCAATGTGACAGAACTTAGTCACACGTAGTCCGAGATTCAACTCTTAAGTCCGTTCCCATGCTAACCTGGCCTAGGTCAAGACTGGCGCCAAAGAGAGTCCTCCCTTGTTCTGTGTTCCGATAGTGGTTCCGAGTGCTGCAGATTGCGATAACGCCAGGCAAGAATCAAAGGGTGCCAGTTATCACTTTTTTCTGTGCCCCCACCCCTTTGACGAACTAAACACCGTACACAGCAGGCACGTCACAGAAGGGAGGAGCTTTGCGCCGGTGCAGACTGTCTTGCATGAGCAATCATGCGAACGGCAATTAAACTTCGCCGTTTGATATCTCTCTCGGACAACGGATGCGCTAGAAGAATTGTGCCAATTGAAACTGCGTCGAAACTAGATCTCCTCTAACTTTCCAATACAAACATGCCTGGTTACTGTAGCCACTAAAAAGTTCATTCGTCAATTTTAGTTAATTAAGCCTCCGAAATCAATAATTACATCCTATTTTATGTGTCCCACTGAGTGCATAACCTCGCTGTAGACGTCGCCTTCGCGTAAATCTAATCACCTATTTTTAAAAAACCTGTCGATTTAACTTTGATCACCCTGTACATGTGGCCCACAAGCAAGAGACAAATAAAGTATTCAAAAATAATGCAGCACGAGGCGTGTTTGCAATTTAATGGGGCGTGTTTATAATTTAGTGGCCTGTTTACTATTTAAGTGTTTACAGTTTAGTATGATTCAACTGCACTAACCTGTTAAAGACGGTATTGCCAGTCCTACAAGACCAGCAATAAAAGAGCACAGACCATAGGCGATGGTGAAGTGGCCGATGTCCATAATTTCCATGCACAGCACAGGGAGCGTGGGCAAAGCCGAGCCATTGCACCATCCTGCCACGGCGGACACTGCCACCAGCGCCGCATAGGAGCGAAAAAAAGCGAAGCAGAAGTCCGTGGCTGCCCACACTGCTAGGCAGAAGGCCATCAACGTACTCCTGGAGATTAACTCTCTGTCCGTTGCCCACCCCGTGCTAAACCTGGCCGTCAGGTCCAGAGCTGTGTTCGCCGTAATGAGAGTGAGCGCTCTCCACCTGTCTATTCCGCGGTCGAGAGCAAAGTCGATGATCGTCGTAGTGTAGACAGCATTGTTTGTGAGGATCACGATGGCGGAGAGTAGAACGGAATAATACTTGGGAATCGCGAGAAATCTGAACAGCTCTTTGAGAGCCTGCAGTCTTGACTTCGATCCGGGTGGCTTTCTTCGTGCTGTTTGCGCGATGAAAACATGGGTGCACGCTCGGGAACCTTTGCAGCGAGACCATCGGTGCTCGAACAAGGATGTTATTTTGTCCTTAGTAGAATGTTTATACTGAGCCGGACAGCTCAATGTCCTTTTGTTGCAGGCAGGCTCTTCCGTATGAAAGGCATATTGAATAGAAAGGGCCTCTGCTAGCTCTGACGACACGTTTCCTTTTGTTGTGTGGGTGGGGTGAGCCTCTTTAAGACTCGCCAAGCCTTTCTCGTACGAAAGCGCGGGAATCTGCGTTGCCGTCTCCATTCCATCTCCATGTGCTGAAGGCTCTAACCCCTGAACGATGACACCTTCATCACGGTACTGATGATAGTGGGTGTTGTGAATGCGCGAACTATTTGACTGATTGTCAAAGGGACCGCGGACACAGCCGTTCCCCGACTGAGTGACATGAGTATTTTTTAAGCGCGCCGGCACATTGCTGCTCCCTGGCAGGTCCCGTGCAGCTGCCGTGGCTCCACCGCTGACGTCCTCTTCTCCGCAAGACTGCGCAGCCTGACTCCATATCGTCTCTGGTTGCACGGGAGGTGGGATGCGCTGCAGCAGCGTCCCTGCGGCGGCGTTCAGCATGGTGCCGCCGCAGAGCAGAAGAGCGCCCCGAAAGCCGTACTCGTCGAAGAAGAACTGTGTCGCGGAAGGGAAGAGGAGGCCGCCTATAGAGTAGCCCGCCATGTTGATTCCCGATGCCACGGCTCGGTACTTGGTAAAATGTTGATTGATCACCGTGCTCGACAGTGTAAGGTGGCCGACACTGAGCCCTGCAAGGAGATAATGCAGTGTTTTGGTGAAAGGTGCATACTTTAGGGTGCCTTCGACACATTCCAGGCATTGCACAGAGTGTGCGAACACTTCAAACTTTCTTCATATGAGTCAGCTTGGCTAAGGGAAACTCCCATGGCGGGGTGAAGGAAGGAGACGACACCGTCATGGCGACAAAACAGAAGCTGTAGCCTATGGAAGCATTGCATGCTGAGGAACAGTTTCGGCTGCCAGTGCTTCTATTCTATACCGCGACACAAGACAGCCTAGTATGTCATCCCGCCCAGCTAGAGCCACTGCGGCCGGTGGTGCGGCTACTGGGATCAAAGCTGTTCTCTTATGGTGCGCAACCAATCAGCTAATCAATCAACCGAAATTAAAGAAGTTTTGCCCGTCATCAAAGCAATAGCAGCTCATATCACTTCTGCGGGAAAACGGCGCTACCGATTTGACCGACGCACACGGTAATTTAACCGATGGTAGAAACTAGAATAGGAGGTTGTAGGTGTGCTGACTGCGCCCCTCTTTTCTCAAAACATTTCTTTTCTTTTTCGGGAATAAAAAAAAACGTTCAAACATTTATTACTCAGCTTTTTATATGCCAACGGTTTCTGGGTGAACTCGGAGAGGCTTCTTGCGTCGATTCCCTTGTGTCATTTTACAGCGAAGCTTCATATAGATACCGCCTTGCAATGGTCCATGTCCGTCCGTCTAAGCGACGCGCTGACACAATTTTTTTTAAGTTTCTCAAGAATACTTTGTAGCTGTCAATGCAAAGCGGGTATCCCGGAAAAAAATCATGCTGAAATTGGCCGTAAGAGGTCCCTATCATGACGCCCAGGGAGGCAGCTATGGTCATCAGCGTTATTGATGGGAACGTGCGAGAACGAACAATCGCAACAGTGAATGCACAACGTCCTCTAGAAGGGGAGGCAGGGGAGGAGTTAGGTGCCCACTTCTGGTGGGCGGGGGGGGGGGGGGGGGGGTGGAAGGGGGTTCATAATGTTGATGGGAGGGGGGGGGAGGCGGAGGGCGCAGCCAACCAAAATTTCATGATTTGTACTCTGTTCCACACCAAGTGCTTTTTCCATCGACATAATGCAGACAACCATCTGAGCAGTTTAAAACAGGCTCCCACCTCACTGCCGCGCTGATACTCTTTCAAGGGGAAAAACTGGTTGTGGAGAAAAAGCGATTAGCCCGTTCCCACTAAGGCGGAGGTTGCGTTAGCCAATGTCACGCCTAGCAAAAAGTTAGAAGTAAGCGGTGCTTTGCCCGCCTCGGACAGCGATGGTCCCCTCCGTGGCCTAGAAAATTACACGCGCCGAAAAATCAGGGTCCACTGGCGCGGAAGCGGGGTGGATTATTAAGCGGCTTTGGGGGGGAAGGGGGGGGGGGAAGCGATCGCCCAGCCGACCTACCTCCCCCCCCCCCCTCTTGAATCTGCCACTTAGCAGAAAGAACAGCAACAGCGTTAGCCATCACGTCAACCCTACGATCCAAACACATAACAATAGTACCCAATTCACAAGCAGCCTGTCGCAGCTTCTGGAAAGGCCGAATATCCAAAATCGCTCGTCAAATGCTGGCAAAACATTCGCCCAGTAAACTCCCCAAAGCATCAGTAATCTAGACGCCAGGACACAGCTCCCTGGCCGTGAACGAACGAGTGCGTGCGTCAGCTCGAGCTATATATGATTATCAGGGCCCCACCACCACAGGGTGACCAGTCCGCGCTGCGGTGGTTGGCGCTGGAGAGGGATTGGCGCTGTAACTGTGACCAGTACACAGTTCCAGCGCCAATCCCTCTGACATACCATGACATTCTACAACACCAGCGTTTAATCCCCCGCTCTCTTCCTCCGCCGCGCAAAAACTTTTAATCAAAGAGGAGACAGTAGAATGGCGTCTACTGCAGACGAACGAGTACCCACATCTTCGCCTCACGCAATTCGATATACCTGCACGTCTACCCTTCAAATAAATGCGCACTATGCGGCCGAAAAAAAGCTACCCTTAACCACGTCAGATGGGCTCGTTTCTGAAACTAAGGCAGTAGCCGTGAACGCCAATCCAACGACCGAACATCGGGAAACCGTGTTTGTTCCAGCTCGGCCCTGGAAGATCAGCGCAGACTGGCCAAGAGGGCCCGTGAGACAGCCAATGCTACAAGGGCTCTAGAAGGAGGGCTTCTCTCCGGAAGACGAGGATCTATTTCTGCCATTAACAAAGCTTTTGCTCCCCCTCCCCTAGCTATCTAAATTAATCCGTTGCCCACCTATACGTCTCCTATCCCAGGTGAAGTTTTGGCGCGTAAAATCGAACTTGAGCTAGCTGAGCATATAAATAGCAGGGTAATAAGTTCACTTGCTCCCACTTTAACCTTTTACGGCATTTTAGTATACTGGAACCTACTGTTATGATGTCCTACTTGGCTTTGCACGCCGACGAGCAGGTGGGCACAGCGTCGAAATGCCGCAAAAACGAAACAACCTTCAAAAATGAAATTGGCGCAAACCAACGCTATAGTAGAAGCCGTTTTTAAATGAGATGCCGATTTCTTGGAATTAGAGAAATAGATGTTACTGACATCTTTCGATAAGTGCCCCATATCCATCTATCTATTCGACCCACCGACTGACATGACCATACTACATCACATCATCATCCATCATACATACATACCATACATCCATACCATACATACATCCATACATCCATCATACATACCATACATACATACATCCATCCAACCGTCCATCGGTCCGTCCCTATGAGGAGGAGGAACAACTTAATTTCTTCAACAATAGCTGAATTGTTAGATCAGTAATGGCAGTTTCTTGACTCCACGTGGTGGCCAGAAGGCCTTGACTCATGGCGACCTATAAGGCCCAGTTCACAGCCTGTATTGGGGTCTCAGGCTCGGAGCTGGTCACTGCAGCCTCCCATTCTATTTGGTAAGACAGATGCCATGCGGCTCTTGGTTGGAGCTCAGGGAATTCATATAGGATGTGCGCTATCTGTCGGGCTTTTCGGCCCCACACAGCCTGTTCTCTGGGGTGCACAGGACTTGGGACACGAGAGACAATCTATAAGGTTTTTGGATGGTATGGGATCGGAGTTGCATCCATATCAGTTGCTGGATTCTCATTAGGTATTCATACAATGCAAAAATATTTGTTACACCAGCTAAGTCATCTACCATTCATAATTGCAGCTGCTAAGCTGCCGACACTTGCGACGCTGTCGATGACGCAAGTGTCAGCGGCGTCCGTAGAAGAGTCTTCGCTAGATAGCACGTACCATGGACAACTCCATAGACGAGGGCCAGGTATGTGGGCCCAGTAGCAAAGTAGCAGGAAGAAACCGCGCCGGCGGCGACGATGGAAGCAGGGAACGTGATCTTCCAGACAGGCACGTACCTCACAAGAATTGCTGCGATGAGGCCTGGGAACACACAAACGGTACATGTATAGAAGCAAGCCTTTGGCCAACGTTCAAGCTCAAAAGGCTTTCAACTTTGTCGCCTGAGCGAGTGAAACAGTGACAGACTGTGCGCCACAAAGAGACACGTTCCTTTGTGGAGTTTTCATTGGATTTGCTTCAGGCCAGCAGCCACTCCGACGTAGTTATACAGATGCGGTTCAGTTACCCAGGTACAGCCAAGTTATGGTGGCATTGGAAGCCTCCAAGAACGACCCTGATCACCAGCGCCTCAATCAGGCTAACCTCCTTTCCGGACGCTGTAAGAATGAGCTAGTTGCACTCGCCCTTACCCAATCCGCCTCCAAGATTAAACTGACTGATTCTCAAGCCGCCTGCCGCAGGCTCCTGTCGGGACGGATGGACCCGCCACACTGCGACTTTTAAACAAAATACGCCGGCCAATCGGGTATATATTGTATGGACTCCCGCCCACTCTGCATTGATTGGAAATAAGTTTGCTAATAAACAGTCTCAAGACCTCTCTCACCGAACCGCTGAGACCGGACGTGCTTCCGTACCTCTTCTCACCTGCCAAGAAATCACCCAATACTATCGAACCACGAGACAGACCTTCCCCAGTCCGGACGTCTTTTACCAAAAGCCAAGAAGCCCCGCTAAGAAAGACTCAAGGAGGCACTTTTTCCCAACCAGTCCACATACATTTACTCTTTCCCACACAATACTCAGCTAAATGGAAATTCTGCCATGCACTTGGATCTCTGAAAAAAAGCTGACACCTTCCGCCCCTGAACCCATCCCCTTCCCCTGAATAGTGGGAGATACTGCTGTCCAGCTGTAGACCTGAAGAAGTGCGTCTGCTTGTGACCGGGGCTACGGCAGCACAGGCAGAACATGGGTTCCTGGACTGAGGAACCCCTCTCACATCATTATTTAATAAAGTCTCTCTCTCTCTCCCTCTCTCTCTCTCTCTCTCTCTCTCTCTCTTTTCTCTCTCTCTCTCTCTCTCTCTAGCTCCCTCCTCTGTGGAGCGCATTTGTTTGGAAAATGAATCTTTTACCACGAGAGCTCTGCAAGGTTTGCTACGGTAATGTATAATTTTTCGGGGCGTGTGGCCTGCCGCATCGATTTTCTCATTATTACGTAGAGTGAAAACTGACGCTATAATCGCATGCCGCCATGGCAGTTGCAGGTACTGTGAGAATCGGAATGGGAGCGAATGGGTAGTGCAAAATGCTATGGATTTGATTTGTCGACACTGAAGTGTTAGTTTTGTTTTCAGCACGCTTTTCCGTTTTCGACGCATGCGGCTAAAAGGAGGAAAAAATGACATGTTTCGATTGGCTCCTAAAACGTGACGTCACCGCTGCCAGTGGCGTCAACAGTTGGAAACATCTAGGGAATTTGTTGTTGAAGCGAGCAGGCTTGTTGTGGCCTCGCGCGTCGCCTTCTAGAAAATTCCCGGTGAGAAGCTGATTGCCGTCATCTAGCAACAGACTGACGCAAGAAACGTCGAGAGCAGAAGCTCCTTTTCGTAATGGTTTTATTTTTTGGCGCATCTCTTGCTTGATGATATCTCTTTTACGAATGGCGCATGCCTGACCCTGTACGTGGTATTGCCCAAAGTTAGTCCTGATCTGGTTCCTTTATTTTTATAAACTTCAACAATCTATTTTCCCTCTGGGTGGTTCGTATTACTGCTTCCGCACCCACCAATCACCAGACTGTGAGGGCATCTTTCTGATTATTTATCTGACACTGAATTCTCTCTGCGTTTAAAATCGTGCTTCTTTCAAGAACGATGAAAAAATCAAAGAAAATTTCCGTGTAGAGCTGCGAGAAATCGCAATAGCACTTTTACTTGCGCCACTTTTGAACTAGAAAGGCGGAGGAGCAGACATTGCACGTTCAAAACAGTTTTCAGATCTGTTCATTCCAAAATGCCCATTTATTTACAGTAGATGATCCATACAGGTATCTGTTATTGCAGGATGCTTGATTTTCATGACCCTAGCACTCTGTAATAACTGATGTGCAGCAAACATTAGATTGCTTCCAACTCAAAAGCTTCAAGAGCATATGTGAAGGCAGGATCAAAATAGGCCAAATTTTTAGAAACTGCTGCAGTAAGTTAACCTGCAGTAAATTAACCGTTAACCACGCAGTGTTGCATCTCAATCTTCTTTATGCCCTCTTGTGATGACACCTTAAAATGTTCCTCGGGTAAATGAATTGAATTAAACTTTTCAGCTTGAGAGGCACACTTCGAAGTGGTTGTGAACTTTGGCTAGACGGCAGTTCGTTGTTTAAACTGCAGCACAAATCCAGATAAGTGACCAGGAAGGATGACGCGCAAGTGCTCGTGCATTGTACTCCATGTTATTTCTATGTTCCTGCGCTATTTATTTTAAAAATGTAAAAGGAATATACTATAGGAAGGATGCAGTTTTTAGTTTTGTTTATTCCCAATTTCACAGCCATAGAAGATGACAGGTATCAGAGGTGCCCAGCTCGTACGTTGTAGGGGCATCCAGATGCTTGCCGAGATCTTCGTCACTGAGAAGTAAAAAAAAAATTGAAAACTGGTCAAGCACTAGGCTTATTTTCTTTGGAGCCTCTTATCTCAAAATTCAATTGGCCAAAAAGCCTAAACGCACCCCATGACTATTGTGTTTCTTGCGTGGATGTTTTTAGTATGTGCATGGAGACACTTTAGACGTTTCTGTATTTTTTTCTTTTATTTTTTATTGTGCGCGTGTGGCGGAGTTCTCTGATGTTATTTTTTGTTTAATCTGCTCATGTAACACACCCCCCATTAATGCCCCTGGGGCCGGGGGAGGGGGTATCTTTAATAAATAAAAATCTTGCACCCCTCCATCTAAAAACGACGATGGTTGAACGTTAAGGAAGGTCATAGATTGACTGTATCAGTAAAGCTCTAGAGAGCACAACTGCAGTGCAGCAAACCGTCCCGATACGAAACCAGTGCTCGCTACTGGGCTGGTTAATTTGGTGCTGAACTCGATTTTAGCAAGCTTCGCGTTCCTCTACTGTTGTCAGTTCGACAGAGGGGTAGTTGATTTTTATTAGGTCTTCCCGTCAGTAAGTAGGTCACAGCTACATATTTGGCCGGCGCACTACCATTGTGGTATGCGATCAGACGCAGTCTGCCTGCTACGAATCGCGAGTGGACCACAAGAAGAGCCACTTTTGGAGGCATTCACCTGCTTTCCACGCGTACTCGCAGGGATGTAAACCAAGGCTTGAACTCCTGGCCCTGCACCAATATGGTAGAAGCCAGGTCCAAGCACTTTTTTTTTCCACTGGAAGCCCTCCTGTAGGAACAGGATTGAATGTTGTATCATAACTAGCGAAAGTTGGGTGAGCTGGCAATACACATTTTAAAAACAAAATACGGAAAAGATGACGACGCGGAATAAGACCACACAGGACAACCCACTACAAGAAAAAGAACACACAGCCCATCGTACTGTGTGTTGTTACTCTGCGCCTTTGTATACTGTCTGCTACACAAGTAATAGATGGTGGCACTTAAAATGCTGTGAACAGTGGGCAGTTAGTAATTTCAATACTTTGTATGTTATGCTGTGTACCATACATCTTGCAGGTTAAGGGTCCTAAATCCATACACTTCTTGAACAGCAAGCAACTTTTTGCTTCAAAAGCCCCGTTAAATTTTCTACAAAAATCTCTGCAGCACTGATCCTGTCTCCGTAGGAAGCTAAATTCATACCATTAGCCTCGAGCTTTAGGCATTCTACCAGCTGCTTTTATTGCAACTCATTTGCTAGCTGGCCAAGATTATATTTTCCAGGCGCAGTGTCCAGTAGGGCACCCTGCAAAGTGTGACCACTCCTAAGCGAAAGGGAAAAATCTCGCTCATCAATTACGTACAACTTTGGCATACAACTTCTTATAATTTACACAGCAATTCAGTTATTTGATATCACTTTCAAGAATAATACTAGACTCCGTGATGACGCTGTTGCAGAGTAGGAGAGGACATACACAAACTACACCAGTTTGCCGACGGATCTTGTGCAAAGCCTCGTAGTATACTCAGTAAACAGAAACAAGCACATTATGCCAAATGATAAAAGTAGAGAAAACCCAAATTTACATGATGCAGCTGACGGAGATGAGCGCATAAGTTGCTATGAATCATTTTTGTGACACCTTATGAAAAAATGGGGAAACCGCACAAATATTTCAACAAATGTGCAGGTGACACTCATCAGGCAGCATATTCAGTCTTCTACTGCTTGATTTAAGAAAAAAAACATCAGTGGTACACCAGTATTGCCATGACAATTGCAAGAGCACCAGTAATAAGTAGTTGGTAAAGCCCTTCATCTTCAACGCACACTTTACTCATGGCTACTCCTGGGGCTTCTTCATTGTGGGCCTAAAATGCCGCCTAACCTTCACAGCCCCCGGGACGCTTTGATACTGTCGCCGTCATTTGTCCCTCTCTCTCTCTCTCTCTCTCTCTCTCTCTCTCTCTCTCTTCTCTTTTTTGGCTGATGGTTTCACACTTTTTTTTTTGGCCGCGATATTCTTACGCTCTCTGTACAAAAGCGACCTTTCCCATTCATCTCCAACGCCGCATGTGCAACTTATCTGCCCGAAGAGCTAGTCGTGTGCCGGCTGCACACGGCACACTCGCGAGATTAAAGCTATCAAACACGTTCGAGGCACTGCGCCTCACACATCCCAGACTGCGCTTACGGACTCATACATAAAAGGAACAACAATAACGCGCTTGAAATGGCGGCCGAGTGTGTGGGGACATAACCTGATATATTAAATTTTGCGCGTGCTGCATACTTGGACGAGAAGCAGAGGGTAGTGGGAAAAGACAAAGCAGACGTTGGACGCACGAAACAGGTGTCGGTTTGCACACCAACGTCTGGTTTGTCTTTTTCCACTGTCTCTGTTCCTCGTTCAAGTGATGCGCAGCGCACGCTAAACTTGAACTTAGGATTATACGAAAATTGTTAACATCATAATATGATCGAGAACGAGAATGGCAGCTAGGAGATCGAGGCGGCAACGCAAAAACAAAAAAAGGAATTCACGCAGCTTTATGGACACCGTGCAGTGGCATAAACACAAAAACTACAACAAACATGAAACAACTATGTTACTGACCCTGCTGGGAAAATATGCGCGTAGATGTCCTCCTTCCCGCTCTTCGGTGTCTGTGACAGCAAACGCCGGAGACCGGCATCGCTGAGCTACGCTGAGACCATGCTGAAAGTGTTTCTTGAAATGTCGCAGTTGGCATGTAAGTACACCTCATCGAATGGGGAGCCTGCATCAGTACTAGCACTCACGGTATATTCCAGCATCTGCAGCTTACTTTGGTGGCAATCAACACAAATTGACACGCTGGATACTGGGCGCAAAGCGTTCACTCACGTAACCCAGGATAATACTGTCACGAAGCCAAGGACGTCGCAGTTGTCTTGAAGGAGAAACAAGTTTATTGGAGCGAACTTGTGCTCCCCTATAAACTCAAAAGAATACAGAGGCGGCGAAGCAGCGGTCAACGAAGTGACTTGCGCAGGCGAGTGTCGTCGAATCGAATGTCGCGGCGTCTGCTCTGCGGGCTTTTATCTTTCGGCGCGAGTGTTTCTGGAACCGTCGATTCACATCCAGAGATTCACATTCTCGACTGCGCAAATTGCCGGCAATTCGCCCATGTTTTTTTTTTTTTTTTTGCGTAAGCACGACGTAAGCAATCAGTGACGTACTGCACCTATAGCTATGACGACATGCAGTGTAATTTGACGAGTCACTCATAAAGATCGCAACCAAGGTATCAAATATCGTGCAAGAAAGATATAAAAACACTTGGCATGTACTATAAAAATTAAGACGGTAGCTGAGGCTGACAAGAAAAACACATTTCTGGAAGTCAAATTTGGCGTCAACACCACAAGGCGATCGAGTAACGTTGACGCTTCACCAAGATCCATGTCGAGGCTCCTCGCTTTTGTTACTCGCCAACCTATCTCTTTATCACCCCCTTTCTCCTCTCTAATCTTTATATCTCCCTCCTCCCCCTCCCCACCGCGACAGGGTTTTATGCAGGTGAGCCCCCAGTTGGGCTCAATAATATCCCCAGTGCACTTCCTTTTCCTTTTCACCCGAACCACCTAAGAAAAGTAACGTTGATCCAAAAGCGAGCGAAAGGCGGATGTCGAGCTAAAGAACATCACACAGTTTTTTTACCGTATCTATTTATTTCTTTCAATCGCTTTTAGTAATATAGCTGGGCTCTCTGCTTCAATGCAAGCTTTGTTGCGTTATCACCTTCCCTGCCGCCACCGCCTGCCACGCCATCGTCTGCTGCTATGTTACAAGTTTATGGCGTGATCACAGAAAAAGACGGCCGCGACCATCACTTCTATGACACATAAGAGCAGCGAAGCGCTACGCCTGATAACCGCGGAGCGCACCGATGTCGCCGATTCACTCATTCGTCAAGCTCGACTTCAATCAGCGCTGTAATGAACCAAATAGTCACTTTTCTTTGTTATTTTTTTCTCTTGAGTTTGATCATGTGACCCAACAGCTTACTAGGACGAGAATGGACAAATGCCATGCATTGGGTTCTCTTTGTCATGGAGAGGCTTGTACTGCCCTCTTATGTTGCGGTTACGCCAAACAAATAATTTTTATTTTATTGCCAAACATAAAAGCAAAATACTGCACGTTATTTGTATGCTCCATGATCACTGACTTGGAAGCAGTTGAAACTATGATTGTTTCGGTAGGAAACATTCTTTAAACAGCGCGCATGCGAAACTGCGCCTGCTGCAAATTGCCGCCCATTTCGCGGCGGCGTAAGCCAGGGCAATTTTTTGCCCTATTTTGCTTGTATTTTGCGACAAGAACAGCCCCCATTTTCAAGCTGTTACGTGCCTTACGTCACTTTTACGCAGGCTGAAGTTGCCAATGCATGACGTAATCGTTCCCGCCACTGTTTAAAATTACGTCATGCCTTCTCAGCCAATCACAGAGAGGGCGTGTGTATTACAGGCATTATTGTTTGTTGCTAGCAAAGACAGGCCTACGTTGTCATGTCTAGCCGGCTTTTAGTCTGGTTTTTCATTACCGAACAAGAATTATGCGCCTTCAGTTAGGAAAATAAGGTAAACTTTAGAACTGGTGCCCGTTCACGTCATAAAACGTCAAAATTGACGACAGCACACACACACCGCTTTGTCAACCGGAAAGCACGGTGACCATAATTGAAAGCCATCAGGAAAAGACTTCCGGCGAATTGCCTGAATTGCCGGCAATTTGTGCAGTCGAGAATAGGGCCCCTAATCTAAAAACGTTTGTCTTAGCGACTGCGCTGGTTTGCAAGCGTAGCGAGGCAAGCCACATACCAAGCGCCTTAAAAATTTGTCCTTTCTATTCGCCCAAATTTGGCCACCCGCAGTTGTAAACAAGTAAGCAACATTGTCCATGGGCTCAAGAAAAATGACATCACTTCCTCCACACTTTTCGCAATGCATTGGGATGCTAGGGGCCTCTCCTGAGTATTCTTTCCGCCATGGCCAGAATTGCCGGTAATTTGTGCAGTCGAGAATAGGGCCCCGCCCCTGAACATTGCAGATCACAGAAGATTATTCTGGGCTAGCGACGTTAGGGCGAAACAGTCTGCTTATCTGAATGTCCGGCATAAAAATAAAGAACGGAAGACGCGCTTTGCTTGGAACGCAGATAACACAGCCGGGCGTGGCCCGGCAGTAAAAACAAACAATAAATAAACAAACCCATACATGATTCGCGGCAATACTGCGCCTATTTCGGCGTTGTCCCTCGGCACAAAAAAACAAGTGACGTCACGTTTTAATTACGTAACCCAAGGATTTTATTTCTACTTCTAGCCGTTCCGGTTTTCGGCATGCCACTTTCCGGCATTCAATGGCTATCACAGATATGTCTAAATAACAGCCTGATCAGCACTCAACGCATGTTCTCGAGTTAGCGGGGAGTTTCCTGGGTAACGACATGCAGAGATGGTGACAAGCGACACGATAAACGTAACTTAATGAGTACAACAAACAGATAGTGTGGGCGACAGAATTAATACACTGCCGCCAATGCCCTCCGTCGCCGTCGCTCGTCACTGCCGCTCGCTTGCGGGCTGCTGTAGGAGTGCGAGAAGCGAGCTATGGCCGGCGGCCTCTGTATAATTCTTTTTCGCTTGCCGCTGCCGCCCAACTACCCGTTTGCTGTACCCATTGAGTTACGATTTTCGCGGCGTTCGTCGCCTTCGTCACTGCATGTGGTTAGAGAGAGAGAGAGAGAGAGGAGAGAGAGAGAGAGAGAGAGAGAGAGAGAGAGAGAGAGAGAGAGAGAGAGAGAGAAGGGGGAACTCCCATATGGAATGACTTAGTGAGGCGTGCTCCCCTCAGGGGGGGGGGGGGGGGCATGATGAAAGGAATTCTAATGCATGGATATGATGGAGTCGAATCTGCTTGGGAAAGCGTCCGTCTGCAATAGCCACAAAATACGCGCCTAGCTTATCGTAAGGGATGGATGAGGCGAGGGAAATTGTCGACGTAACAGGCGGTACTGCTCTGTTATGTCATTAAATGTGACTAGTCGGTCTCTGCCGCAGCGCGTCCAGTGGTGAGGAACGATACTCACGCCGGCTCGGTGCGTGAGTTCGCGAGACATAGCGTGTGCGGTTTCACCCCCTTTCATGCCAGTGAGGGATGGGGTCTATATGAGCTCCACGGAGTCCTCTGGTGGATTTTGCGTGAACATTTTTGCCGGGGAAATCTATGGACCCATTGAGAGCACCCTCCAAGCAGGAGCAGATGTTACCCCTTGAAGCATGCACTGCCCGAGACAGGCGCGATGACGCAACACATGGCGACTCGACAAGCCGGGATTTATTTGCCATTTAAAGCATTAATGCAATTTCATAATGCCTTGCGCGCGTGCTTAAGAGTTACTTTCGGTAATAAACTCCGCCTCTAGATTTATTTGTATCTGACTGGGCAAAGCAAATAAATACAACGCGAAGACGTCACTCTTGCATCTCTAGCTGTTGCATCTGGTTAGCCTGCCAGAGCGCGTAGCAGACGATAACAATACAGTATTGAGAGGAAGCGAGAACACAGTTTAAGACAATAAAAATAATTTATTTTCAGCTAAATATTACCGAAAAACTAAGAAAACACAGTATGCAGTGGAATCTCGTTGATACGATTCGGCATAATACATTTTTCGGCTTAATACGCGTTTCTTTTTATTCTCGGCAAATGTCCCTTTGAAATAAGAGATTGTTGTGAGCTTAATACGATCACATTTTTGCCAAAAGTGAATAATGTGATCGTGAAAGTGGATCTTGACCGAAACTTCTAGAGATCTTATGTTTGCTCTTCGCTATACTAGAACCGCTATCCAAAAAGGCACGATCTGTACGTTGCGAAGCCGCTGGGGCCGCGGCAGTGCCGGTTTTGCGCTGAAAACATCGCTGCCCGTCCTGGCCGCTCCGGCCAATGATGATGATACGTCAGGCGATACACTGCGCCATCTTGCGAAATGTATCATAATCTCACGGGAAGACGTCCTACTTACATGCTTCAAGGAAGTTAGAGCGCCAGGAGTCAACGTCGAAGGGTCAGTCCTACGCAACAAAGTTGACATATTCGCGCTCTTCTTGCACACTGAAGACTTCCAAGCGTCTGGCGGCTGCATTCACCGATTTAAAGCGCGACACGAATTGTCGTACAAAACAGCGCCCGGCCAAGCGAAAAATACTGCTAGCTTCTTTTTTTGCGTTGCCGAAGAATGTTGTCCCGGTCGTTGAAAAGAAGAAAGTTCCGCACAAATTGACCAGCAAATTCAACGTTGCTTAGTAAAAGGGACTTGCTGACGGAGTATACATAGTTTCCTCCTGTTTTTGACCTGTTTGGATAATATACGATTTTCGCACGATGCATTTTATTTTCCGGTTCCTGTGAAAAGCGTGTCAGCGAGATTTCACTGTGGCTAGCCTGGAGTATGTAATAATTTATAAATATATCCTGGACGGCCTGCTGTATCTCGCGGCGTGAACCAAATGCGAGACGCCTGCTTTTTTTCTTTTTAACCACAAAAATGATTTTTCACCCTAAGCACTCACTGTAAACGCAAACTAGCCGGAAATTGAGTTTTAATCAAGTAATGTGCCCTGGAAAGTACCTATAGCAAAAAATGTACTCCCTAGGCATGATCTAAAAATGTGGACGAACCTCCATGGTAGTACCGTTGCCCATCCGTGTAGCAAAAGGGAGGATTTATAACGACTTAACACCATTTGTGAGATGGCGTTCGGTTCCTTGTATACTACCACGTCCACAATAAACTCCCCATCGGAGGTAATCATCTCAAGCGGGCGGTCGCTCAAGCGGGCGGTCTTGTGTTGTTTCCGTGTATCAGCACTTCAACCGTGGCCTAATGCTAATTAGAACGCCTAAGCAGGACGCGACGGTTGCATGCAGCTACAAAACCGATACCGTACGTATACCCGTACACGCCTCGAGCTTCGCGATCGCTGCGCCGCCTGCCGCCGCTTCTCCGCGGCGTTGACGGGGTTTGCGCTGCGTGACTGATAGGGGCTCGTGCAGTGTTTTAAGTGCGAATGCATTTCTTAAGCGACCTTGAACCTGCGTCCACCGGCGATGTCCGCGCACGTGGAGATGGGCGCGCGCAGCCTGGCCGCTGACATGGCACATACCCACGTGGGGGATTGGCCAGGAATCTCCTCGTCTTCCTTGGCAACGGGGGGAGATGGGCGCGCGCTGCCTGGCCGCTGACATGGCACATACCCACGTGGGGGATTGGCCAAGAATCGGGCGTGAGAAGGGCTAATGCACCCGCTTAAAGGAGTACTGACACGAAATTTCAAAGCTGAGATCCGCTCTAGCAATCAAGTACAAGGACAACACAAATAGGTGTCTGTGAATAAATGCATCTTACTTTCTTTGTAGTTGTGTGTGTGTGTGTGATCTCTCTTTCGCGAACATTACCGAACCGCGCAAATTCAACTCGTGCATTCGCACTTTCACATTCTTCCCCTCGGGGAAATGCGGGGAATTTTTGGGTTCTATTTCGCTTCTTTTCGCCTTTCCGCGCCCTAAAAAAACTTGTTATGGTGACGACTATAGGCAAAGAGTACGTTTAGGTCACTTAAAAACCAGCTGCGTCTTCGTAGAGTATACGATCGCCTGCAAGAGCTACCCGGGGACGCGGTTCTGCGCGCTTCGTCGCCGCTCTTCCGGGCGTCGGCAACGGCAGCAACATATCACCCATGTCACCTCCAAAACATCAGGCACAAATGAATTGTACTGACGCCTCGTTTAGACCTGATACTGGCACAATGAGAGGTTGGCTTCATTTTGCAGCAGTGGAAAACGAACGCGGCTTCGTTTCGCATATATACGCCGCAGCAAATATGTTTCGCTGATGTGATTACCCAATCCCGGACAATATTTATGCCTTTTATAAGAAATAAACCATACGAAAATGTAAAGTATATTCCAAGCCTGTGCGTCGTTAAACATGTGTCCACAAACGACATATAGCAAAAACCAAGGAAATGAAACCACAGAAAATAAATGCTGTGCCAATGCGGAATTTAGCAACATAATAGCTCTAACGGAAATGAAAAAAAAAACCAGTGCAGCTTCTGACTGCTAAAGACGTTCGTCTAAACTTAAGCCAGGTAGGTTTCACTAGACCAACTATATGCGAAATGCACTGCTATTTCGCGAGAAATCGGTGAGGGGGCGGGGAGGGGGACGCCGTGTACAAATGCGGAGCGGAATCAGCAATGAACGTTTTAGTAATCCCACACATAAATCTCCCGTTCACTTTCCTTTGTTTTCCACTTCAACGAAGAGCTGATCGTACGGCGGACGCAGTTTTGGAAGTATACCGGGTAGGCTGTTCAACAAGCGATGAAATGTGTCGTTGGAAGAGTGTGGTATGTGATAAGGCCCTCTGCTTTCAGTTTCTGGTTTCTTCTGCAGGCTCCCTGTGCCATATGACGATATTTCGAAGAAGCATTTAGTCGCGGACGCGGATTATATTGTAAGCCCGTCTCCGCGCTGCTCGGAGAGGATATATGTAGCAAATGAAGGTCTGCGGGCGCGCACCTCACGACAAGACGACTCTGTCGTGTGCTGATCCCCGAGTATAATTATGCATTATCCATCATACTTTTGTTGAATATTCCCGAAATTAACACAGACTGGCTTGTAAGGTGGTGATCAATATCTGAGGTATAATATTGGCAAACGTAACTGGTGTGCTGTCAGGTATGAGTACTCCGCTGATTATGTATGCGCACAAAACCGATTTAAATCGTAGTGTATAGGCGTAGCATGAACATCTGAGGAACCGGTGGTTATGGAGACATGGCTATTGAATTCAGGTCAGTGTAACTACAATCGGCTCCATCATACTCGGGTTCCGCGACGCTGGCCTGTGGCACACACCTGGCGCTTATGCAGACCGAAAATACAACACTAAGATCGCGTCGGAAACAATTACTTTCTCGTAACACACCCCATTTGCGAACAGGGCGACTGCTCCACACAAACATGAATTTCAAAACGCCCACAAACGGTAAATTCAGTCGTGAATGTGTCGCAAAAAGCAGCGGCGGCACTGGGGAGCGGGGCGCGGACTCCCGCGCCTGCCTTCGAAACGGCCGCTAGGGGGATTTCAGTGGCGCCCCTACAGGCCGCGCTCGAGGCGTATGATGCTTCAACCAGCGCGATCACAGGCAGACAGCGCGGCCGTGTGGTGTCAATCTGTTTATTTTGGCGATAGGTGTTGTCAAACTCTGCTGCTAACGAAGAGACAGTTCTCACCGTTGCAAACAATTGCAATGTTCATTCTGTTTCGCTTGCTGCGCATATATAGACGATTTAAATTCTCGTGCCAGCGCGCCAACGCACCCGACTGCAGCGACTCAACTTGCCCTGGCGGCACGACTTGCTGCCCGGATGGAAACAAACCTCCGTGCTATCAATGCAGCGCGGCCGGTGACTTGGTGCGGCCGGAGCTTCAAGCGCCTCGCCTTGGGCCATCATTTTTTTTTTATTTGAGAAGGACTAGTAGTGCCATTTGGTGGAAAGATTTTTATGTGCCCCTGTCACACGACGAACGGGCGCTAACAGCATTTGTATATGGCGACAGCTGTGGACAGATCGCTGGAAAGTGGTCTGTCATCAGTCGATGCGTTTGTCCAAACGTTTGGATAGGGTTAACTGCGAAGTACCCGTGCCGCACACACGCACGTACACGCACGGACAAGAAAAAAAAGCGCTCACTCGTTTTATTTTACTTGTTTGTGGGTTTTGGGGTATGCATTCGCATTCTTTTGTAAGCCGGTTTGTAACAGGGCATTCGAGATAAAATCGCTTGTCGCGCGCGGCGTCGTTTCCAAAGCAACGTGACGGTACTTCGTGCTGGCGAAAATCAGCGCAGTCAGACGGAAGCGGGAAGGAAGGTAGAGAGGTCGGGAAAGAGGGCGCTCATATTTAAAAGCAAGCGTAATGCAAGACGAGATAAGGACACGCAACCCGCCTGCGTTTCTCCGAACTTCAGGACAGAGCCGCACACGGGTACGTTGCCACAAACTCGAGCGTACGACGTCTAAAAGCACCGTATATTTTTTTTTCAGTTTTTATTGTACAGGGCCTAATTCTTGTTAAGTCGTCCGATTCATTCAGTTCAGTTCTATTCGCCCCGAGAAAACGCTGGAATTTCTCGAACGAAGCGGCGGTAACGCGACCACTCGCCGGCTCGCCGGCAGGAAAATACCAAAATAAAAACTCCGCCCGCTCAGCTTTCACCGAAGCTCAGTTCTGTCGAGGGGTGCGAGCGTAGCTTTGCCAGTGCTAAGGCGTGTGGATGATTCTAGAAGGGAGAAAAAGGCAAGTGGTGCGCTCGTCGGCGGCGGGCGCGTTGCGGATTGTGCCCTTTATCTCCGCAAAGAGACTCGCGCCGAAGCAAGTTAGCTACGTTTGGGCGTCGTTCACAGGTAGCCGAATCGCCTCCGACAGCGGTGCATCGTCTGGCCCGGTCGGTGAATATTGTGGGACTCTGTCTCTCATAGGCATCGAACTGTTCGTGTTCTTTTTAGTTACCTGCTCTACTTTGTAATATCTATTTGTCAACGCTCCTGATCGTACGTTTTGTATTTGAACTGTTGCTGGCATTTGTATTCATTCTAAGTTACCTCTCGCTTACGTTCCTGTCCTCGTGCTTGTACCGTGTTTTGCCTGTCCAAATATAAGTCTTTGTGTTGTTTTCGTTCAAGGCTCTGACTCATTCTTACCGCTCTGGTCGGTAAGAATGAGTATTTAAATGAGTAACAATTTTACGTGTGGGGCCTTTTTTTTTCTTTTTTGCTTTTTCAGGCAGATGTTCCTTTGTCTCCCTGCCTGCATTCCGTGAACGGGGAAGTTAGCCTCCACATCGATGGCCAGCGTGTCTTGACTGCATCATTTTTACTGGGAGGACTGTGTAGTCTGTTTGCATCGTTCTGGGTTTTGAACATTCAATATCCCAAGAAGGCACACAGAGCTCTAACGTTTGTGGAACATGCCATTTTGGACCTTGCCAGCACCAAACCACGTGTGAAGGATTTAGAACTAATTGACTTTTATCGCATCAATATCGCTCACTAATATTTTATTTGTTTTCAATCCTTTAATCATTGGATAGTAGTCAAAAAGAATTCCGTATTATGTTTCTGACTTTTTCTTTTTCTTTTTTTTTTACTGAAAAGGGGATATTTGATGGGCCGTTCTGTATTCTGATAATACAGGTATCTTTTAGTGAAGCAATAATCTTAACAAACTAATTTAACTTGAAACAATTATCTAAATAATGTTGGCAACAGGTGCGAAATGAATCAAGTAAACATTATCCGAAAAACATGAATTTCATGGCTTTTTGTTCTCACTCTAAAGAAGCTGTCGCGATAGCGCCCATTCTGTTCTATATCATTGCAATTAAACCGTCAAGACTCGGTCACTTTTCTTGGCGCATTTGTGTCTTTATCAAAACGCACTGGTATTTTGCGCAGCATATTTTTTGTTCTGTATATTACTCATTTATCCATAGCCATCTCACTGCTGTCTGTCTCCTGCATCATTTATCTCTTGTGCCTTTACCACCTACAAAGTGCTCGTTACCTTTCAATATCAAATATCTGCACAGCTCTCGCTCATTTCACCACCAATTGAAAAATTATTTTGTTGTTGTAACCACTGCAACCATTTTTTCTTCACTTTGTGTACTGAGTACTGATGCGTACTGATAAGTTCTGATAAGTACTGACGCGTTCTAGATCTCTAGTATTATATAATGTTTCACTTACCATGCGGTTGTGTTTGTGCTTATCTGTTTTTCGTGTATTTCCAGTTCTTGTATTAATATTGTTTCTACAGTTTGTTCAACTAGCACACTGCTCTCGCTCATTTCACCACCAACTGAAAACTTTTTTTTGTTGTTGTAAACCACTGGAACCATTTTTTCACTTTGTGTACTGAGTACTGATGCGTACTGATAAGTTCTGATAAGTACCGACGCGTTTCTCGATCCGCTAGTATTATATAATGATTTCACTTACCATGCGGTTGTGTTTGTGCCTATCTTTATTTTTCGCGTATTTCCAGTTCTTGTAGTAATATTGTTTCTACGGTTTTCGTATTGCTGTCTTCCATTCCTAACTGGCGTGTTATTTAGCAATGTACCATTTGTGGTTTCTTATAGGAGGTCGCCCTAAGTTTTTATTTCGGAACCTCCTTGTGTACACCATGTACCATGTAAACTTGTCTGCGAAAGTTCGTTTGGAAATAAACCTGAAATCGAGAAAACCGTGTGAAATCAGTACCCCCGCAGGGGGAACTAGAAATTCTCCCTTGTGGCCTCGAAAAACTCCTTTCGGAAGGCCTACAAAACTCCCCAAGCTGTGGTAAAACTCCATGCAAAATAAATGCTTTCCTTGAACCTCCTAAAAACGCCCCTAAACCAACATAAGTACTTCCCAAGGGAGCCATAATAGGCTCCTATTCAACTGCCTAAAAATTCCATAAACATCACTTAAAAACGCCCTTTAGGAAGTAAAGAATACTCCATTTTGACCTCCTTAAATTAGCCGAACATTTCTTATCACTCCCTAAATACCTCCTTTCTATCACCTAAAAACGCCCTGTTTTGAGGAGGTAAACAAAACCTCCCTGTTCCATGTAGTAAAAAAACTACAAGGAGGATCACTAGAGGACAGGCGAAAAAGAACCTCTAGGGAGTATATGGGAGGCAAAAAAAGTTTAGAGTGATTTAATAATGGCGGCACTTTTGGCAGCAATTTTCTCGCAAAAAACTCAATTTGTCGCCGCACTTCCGGCCGAACTGTGCAATATGGCGGCAGCTATCATGGAGCCCTTTCGCAAAATCACGTTGACACTAGCGCCAGATTCCACCATAGGTAAGGTAATGAGAAACTCTATGGCCTGCCGCCATGGGTGTGCCGCCGTGACCATGGGCGATAATGTGGCGCATGCGCGGTCGACCATGCACCTGAAAAGCAAACCACTTTACCCAGTTCAGGAGTTCAGTTCAGTTTAGTTCAGGGAAGTTACTCAGTTCAGAACCCAGCCCCTCTGTCTCTGAAGCGGGGACCATACACCTGGAGGGTTCTTTCTCGTTGGTTCGGGTTTTCCTTCGGTTGAGATGACGAACGAGATCTGTTGAAAGCTGGTACAGTGTAATAGATGTCCGCGGCAAGTAGGTTCTTAGAAGCGCGAGCGATAGGGTAACGAAGCAGAAAAAGGGGCAGACATACGTGCCGTCAATTCTTACTCTCGTCTAGAACAAGTGAAAGCGGATTGCCCTGCGTCAGGTGAGCGGGCTCCAGAACTATATATAGACAGCGCTGACATGGAGCGCGACGACTTTCACGTTAAGTGGGATGGTTCTAATTTTTTTCTCGGCTGTCGCGTGCTCAAAGGGCACCCGAACCAAGCAAAACGTGTATTTCTTACGCCAATACCACGTAATTTCAAAACGGAGGCCGCCGCTTTAGCGAAACCCGGCAACCGGAGCTAGTGGAGATCGTCAGTTCCCAAACAAATTTCGAAAGCGGCAACGCAGACGCCAATGCGAAGACGCGTGTATACACACCTGGGCGGCAGGTGTACACCATGTATACTCCTGGGCAAAGAAACAGCTTTGTGATCCCACGTGCTGAAAGATAGGCAGCCCCAACGGGTCGTAAGGGAGGTTTTCCGTAAAGAGCTGCGCGTGGCAGATAGCGTTATCGTTGCGAGGGACAATAACATGGTCGATGGCGGATGCAGCAGTAACGAAAAGTGTAGATGTGGTAAGTGTGTCAAGGATGGATGCTTTCTTGGTTTGACTCATGCGGACGGTGATGATGGAAGGTGCTACTGGCCATGTTAAGAAAAAATAGAAACGTCCGCGGAAGGTAACAATCTTCTCAAGGAAAAAGAGAGAGGTCTTGGCTTGGAGACAGTGAAACGCGCAAAGAATTTGCGGGCGACGTCCTCAAACTGGCTGATTGCCCTCTGCACCGTGCCGGAAGGGACGAAGCAGGGCGTGCACATCAAGCGGGCGAGTGAGATTTTGAGGCGCGGTACGGATTAACCTCGATTCGAAGTGGTAGACGTTAATAAGGTAGTGTGGAGCATTGCATACAGGCAAGCCTTTCAACGCTCGATGGGGTTCGTTTCAGCCCAAGCGTATATAAACAAGGTGGGATTGGGCTAAGGAAAAAAAGTGGTAGCTTTTTGTAGGAGACTTCGCGAAGTTAAGGGGACCGCGACATTTACTGGTACCCTCGCGTTCGGCTTTGCCGCGTTATTCCAGGCTGGAAGGAAACTTGTCTGGCTGCATGTCAAACCTGCTTTCCGAAGGAGAAGGAAGGAAGGAAGGAAGAATGTAGAAGAAAGGCAGGAAAGTTAACCTGGCTAGAGCCTAGTTTGCTATCCTGCACGTGGGAAAGGGGAAATGGGAAGAGCCTTGCCGCCAGGGAGCGCGCTCGGGGTGCGACGGAGGTTTGCCATTTTGGAAGTGAGGCGAAATGGTGTCTGGACATCCCCTTTCGTAAAAGGTTGAGCAATAACAAGAAAGGACGCCGTCAACAGTTAGCGAGGCAACGGGAGCCTGAAACAACGTCAGGGATCTGACTGTGGTCCCGGTAAATCGAACGCCCCCCTCCCCCATTTCTCCCCCCCCCCCCCTCCAGGCGAGGCAATCGATCATTCAGCCAGACGGCCTGCAAACTTTTTGTTATGTGTATTACTGAGCAATTAATACCCATAAGCGAATACACGCATCGCTTCCTATTTTCCGACGAGCTTCGGCCCGCCACGGCAGGCGCAGTATACAGCCCGCAGCTGTATTATGAAGCCCCAGTTGAAGAAACCGCTGAGTAGAGGTGTTCATAGGCAGGCCCAACGCTCCACCTTGCCAGCCAACGTGTCCGGCTCACTCAAACACCTGCGGGCCTTGGTTTACTCAAACACCTACGACTCGCGCACCCAGCATCTTCTCCTGCTCTTCTGGTCCTCCCCGAGGCTTGGAGATCTGCTGTACGGGATCCCCCAATACCAAAGAACATGCACCCTGATCTCCACCCGGGCAGAAGACAAGCACGGAGTCAAGCCCACGAGAACATCTATATGAACCGTCTGTACGTCGCGTATACAGACGCTAGCTCGTATCCAGGCGGGCAGCACAAGGTTGCAACCGTCACCACCAAATCGGCCCTTTTAACCTGTGCTTCAATTAATACGACATCCACGCAGATTGCTGAAGAACTGGCGATCTCACTCTCACTTATTCACACCAAGAGCGCGGTCATCTTAACCGACTCCCAAGCTGTATGTTGGAGCTTCTTGGCGGGGAGGGTGGCCAAACCAACTTTCCGCCTCCTCTCGCAACATCAGCCACAAAGAAACGTCACCCTCGTCTGGACACCCGCCCACTGTACATTGACGGGCAATGATATGGCCCATCACCAAGCATGCGCACTCTCTTCCCATGCCCCAGAAGGACAAGCGGAGTCCACACGATTCGTTACATTTCAGGACATCACACAGTATTATCGGCACGACAGACAACAATTCCCTGAACCTCACTCCAAGCTGTCCAAATCAGAAGAAACGACTCTTCGTCGCATCCAAACGAATACCTTCGTCCATCCGATTCGCTTACACCACGTTTCCCATTAAATTTACCTCCTAATGCCCTTTTTCTTCTAAGCCTGGCACACTTGTCCACAGTCTATTAGAGTGTGCGCATAATCCTGACCTCCCACCCTTTCCTTCCCCCCTCCCCCTCCAAGAGCTGTGGGAGAACCTGGTTACCAGCGACCACCTGGACGTCCAGCAACTACTGGCATCTAGGGCGTCAGTCGCCCGGTCATCACTTGGACTTCCGGACTAGGGAACCACTTCTACATTATAAGGCTCATTAAAGTTTAGTACTACTACTACAGTCAAACGCGGCTATAGCGAACTGCAATATGCGCCATGATTAGTTCGATATATCCAATAGTTCGAAATAGCCGAACCCGCCTAAACGAGTTTTTTTTTTATGAGTTTGCAATACGCGGAACCCCACTCCCCTCCCACCCCCCTCTTCCTGCCGTCCCCGTATGCAAAAACGAACATTATAAAGTATGTCATTACCATACACAAAACTATCTGTTTATTGCAAGTAGTAAAGCTACTTCCGCTGTGACTACCTGCTTTTCCGAAAAGCGGTGATTCTTGTTTTCGCTTTCGTTTCGGCGCCGTCAACTGCCACAGCATTCTCTACATGAGACATCATTTGCATCAATTGCAGTCCGTGTCCTTCAATATCAAAGCAATATTGGTGGAGCACATTGACTGCCGAAAGCGCTTCGTTAAGCATCGGGCGGCTTTCACTCGCGACATCATCCGCCTCTTCGGGGCTTCCAGCAGCGCCAGCAGCCATGACAGCGGCGACGGTGTCGGCGCCCGAGGGGCTCACAGTGACGGCAACGTCGTCGTCGACATTCAGGCAATCCTCGAAGGGCACTCCTTTCAGCACAACATCGGGAACGTTGGCGAGCTCCTCCCACAGTTCGCCGATGCTTCCATCTTGGTCTGCACGCGCTGACTGGGAGGGTTTAAAGGGACCCTGCAACACTCTTTGAGCAGTGCAAGTAAACCTGCGCGACGTTTAGATTACACTGCCAGGAATACCTGAGCCAAATATTACACGTGCACGTGAAGCGGTGAGCGCGCAAATCGATGTGAAAGACGCGGAAAAACCAACCGCTCTCTCTTCAGTTGTCCTCATTATGCAACCCCTGGCATGGCCTAAGGGACGTCACATAGGCCATGGCTGCCGGATCGGCTGTCACTGGTCAACTTCGCGGCTAGATTCTCCCATTTCCGTCGTCGTCATCGCTGTGTACGAACCTCTTCTATGCCTGAACCTGTAGGCACAGTTTTGCCGTTTCTTTTGTGTTTTGAGTGCGCGCGGAGCTTGAGTGATGAGCTCAATACTTCCTTTCAACGGGACCACTCGACTACAAACGTTTATTGCTTCAAAAACGCCCTACCAGCCCGAGCGCGCACTTGCGAGCAGGCACCCATGCCTGCTTTTTTGTGGCACCAGACCGGAAATAGGCCCCTCCGCGTTGCGGAGAAAAGGAGAAAACTACCCGGCATGTGATATATCGAAGGCCGCCGAAGAGAACGCCGCGAGCCGCCCCCCTCTCCGGGAGAGAGCGCGCAGCTTTCGTCGCGTTGTCCGCGGTCGAGTTGAGAGGGAACGATTATGCGCGATTTCTCATCGCGCGTAGTTTCGTTAATTGTGAACGGATTTTCATAATTCCTGCGGGAGGATATTTCTGGGACAATAGACTTTATCCCAAAATACATTACTAGTAGTCGATGGCGAGTGTTGCAGGGTACCTTTAATCGCAAGTGAGGCGCGTCGATAACAGTTACGGAAAGTGCCGGGAGTCACGTCGCTCCATGGGAGGCTAAACATCTCCATCGCAGACAATCAACATCTCAATCGCCGCTCCGAGACCATGCATTTTGGCGGCAATTCTAGGCGGGCCGAGTTCGATATATCAGATGTGAACTTCGTTATAAGGAATATGTTTCGCATGTATTTTCGTAACTTATCTCTTTTTTTCGATATATAGCGTAATTCGCTTTATCTGGGTTCGTTATAGGCGGGTTTGGCCGTACTACTAAAGCGCGCAGCCGAGGGGTGCGAGCACTATGAATCCCGGTGGAATGATAGGACCAGAGGTCGATGTCCTCGATGGTCACCGATATTGGTATTACATAAGAATAGCTACCTACCAACCTGCACAACGCCACACGTAGCGTAAAACCTAAAAGCGATGACAGACGGTTTGGTGCAGAGGCAGTACCGAAACGCTCTAGAAGATATATCGACAAGAAGCGCTTCAAGCAGGAGCTTCAGCTTCACAATCGTCGAGGCTGGATTCAAGACAAAACTTCCGAGGCGCTTCACCCGAACATCTCAGCGGAGAAACAATTTATCGCTTGTAAGCTCATGGGGGAACGTTGCCGTCCACACATGCTGAATTTAAAATTGACCAAAAGCCAAAGGTATTTTAGCTTGACCGTTTTTCTCGGGATGCATTCCGCAAACCGATGACCGAGTGCGCTCAGTCGTAGAGATCTGCATCTTGGAAAATATTATTGAAAAGGAAGTGAGCAGTGGGCAGGCGGGGTATAATGATACAGTGCTCATCCGTAGCGCTGTCAGAAAGTCCCGATGAGACATGGGTTAAAGCCGATCCGTGTTTCCGATCAGCAGTGGAAACGCCATTGCGAAACATAATCAACGTTGCTGTTCATCGTAAGTAGCGCTTCTGTTCAACAGAACTTTTCGTGATAACGGTATAAATGCGGGTTTCGTCTTCAATTTTTTTTGCCTGCTTTAAGGCGAACAATGCGGAATAAAAGTTGATAATGGCTCGAACATTTTACTGTAGCTACGAATAGCAACTCCAAGCTTAACTGCCATCGTCAGACCCACGAACGCATGTCACAAAAGGGACGTATACACATGCATTATTAACCAAGCATGGAAACGGCCATAAAACGGGGCAGAATGGTACGGTGGTCATCCGCAGCGCTGTCAGAAAGTCCCGTTGAAAGATGGGTTAAAGCCGATCCGGTGTTTCCACTCAGCGGTATAATCAACGCTGCGGTTTAACAGAATTTTTCCTCATAACTGGGTGGAAACACGAGTTTTGTCTTCAATTTTTCTGGCCTGTTTTAAGGCGAAAAATCTGGAATAGAAATTCATATTGACTCGAAAATTTTACTGCAACTAGGAATAGCAACTCCCAGCTTACCTGCCATTGTGTACACAAGCAGCATTAACCAAGCATGGAAACGGCCATACCTTAATACAGTAAAATATCGTTAATTCTAACTCGGTTAGTTCGAACTTGCAGTTAATTCTAACTGACGCCCTGGTCCCGGCAAAGCCCTGTATATTTCAGGAAGGAGGGGGGGGGGGGGGGGAGGGGGGGGGAGGGGGGGAGGGACCTTTTTATAACACGGTGGTTTTCAGAATTTTAAATTCGAACTGAGATTACTTGGTTTCCATCCCTCCTCGAAAAAGGCGTCGGCCCAGAGTGTTTTACAATGTGCTGCAACTCCAAAACAAACAAAATTTACTAGAGATGCAACACAACGAAACAGAAAAACAACAGCGTAGCGCGCTAGCTACGCTGCTGCGATAGTTTGTTTCTCTGCAACGCCGCATGCCGTTGCAGGTTTTCTTTGTGCCGCGGTCGCTGGTTTGGGCCTACGATCACGGGGCGTGCGCAACAAACGTGTAGTAGCGCCTAATCGGCGATAACGAGTCCAGAGGGGGCTTCGTTGCGATCCGCCCGCGCAGTGTGGTGCGATGTCCGTTCACTCTAGCGCTCGCCCGCTAATTCGGACTCCGCTTGATTCGAACGATTTTATGGCGCCCTTCGAGTTCGAATTAACGAGATTTTACTGCAGTATGTGTGGTCGTTTATCTGCCCCAGTCAAATAGCACGTGCCCTCTCTAGAGATCTCTTTCTCGTTCTACAGCGGCAGCTTTAGAATGTAACGTAAGAAATATTTGCATTGGGGAATCGGCATAGTCGCATAGCCTTGCGTGAGCAGCTGTCGGTGGCGTTTCACCCTGGGGTTATCGTCTGTGAATTTTGAGTTCTGGGCCAAATGGTGGATTATATCCGAGTGAGCATAAAAGCGTCGTTAGTGTTTCTAACTCTTCAAATGAATAGCTTCTAGCCAGGCCAGCATCGAAGCATCTCCCCCTCTTTTTTTTCGCCGTGGGGCATTAATTAAGCCTGACTGCATTGAAAATAAAACAGGACGCAACCACGAGACAATGGAGTGCTCTGGTGGTGATTTTCTGCACGAGCAGTGGTCCTATGCGTCATCCGAGGGGAAGAGCGCGCGGCTTGATTCACCCAGACGACCCCCGTGGTGTCTCAGTGGTTAAGGCGTTGCGCTGCTCAGCACGAGGTTGCGGGTTCGATTCCCGACCGCGGCGGCCACTTTTCTGATGGAGGCGAAAAGCAAAAACGCCCGTGTGTACGAGATTTCGGCGCACGCTAAAGATTCCCAGGAGGTCAAAATTAATCCGGAGCCATCCACTACGGATTAACACGCAGCATAACGGCCTTACGTCTCATTGAATGTACAAACCGACATTTTGCCACGGCTACATACGTAACTCGGGGACACAATAAAGACGCTGTCATTCACCTGCGGAAAAGAAGCACGTCGCCGCCAAGGTGACAGGCCAAGATGCCTCTTCCCGCGTCGTGTGGAAGGTATCGATGATGTTCACATAAACTACGGCTGCACAACGAATCATGAAGTAGGAGAAGACGTTGATCCAGCAACAACCGGCAGCCACGAGCCAGCTTCTTTGGGAGTCCATGGTGGGACTGCAGCATCGGGATTGTCGCTAGCACAGGGTCCTTGTCAAATGGGGGCGGTTTACGGCGCTTGGTCCTTATCGCAGTCCTTGACAGAGTATGATCGGCAGGCTGTCGTAAACGTGTTGTCGGGGTTCTGCGCGCAAATCATGTCATCTGAACGAGAACACTTTGCATGCAGGAAGTACACACAGTAAACGCTCGATAATTCTGACCGCAAAGGGAAGCCGTCATGAAAGAACTAATGAAAGTCAGAACTCGAAAAAATGAAGAAAAACAACAGTACATTGCGACTGGTATGCAATAAGGCATCTCAACAACTTAATGCTTGAAGAAGTCCATGATCGCAGTCTGCCTTTTGTCGTTCTAGGGGTAGTATGGGGTTCGGAGAAAAAACGCCGTGAAACGGGTCGCAACGAGGATTTCCCGAATAAGATCACGTTATGTTTGCCCGCTAAACGCCAAAAATATAATCCTAGTGAATTTCTTTACGCTTATTGACTCATGCGTTGGCTGAATATAAATTAGATATTTATCGTAATATTGTATTTTTCCTTAGATGGGTCGCTATCTAGGCCATGAACAGGTCATTCTGCAGCGGCCGACAGTACTTAGAGGACGCCTTGCCGCATGAGGTTTTCATCCTTTCTGTATAAGTCCTGTCAGCACACGGTATTATCCTCATTGATTTCGAAAGGTTTAAATTACGCCCACCTCCCCTCGCGGGAACCCTGGTGTGATGCGACGCTGACGGGGGTTCCATTGTGCGTTTCCGTTGGGTCGATTACTCGAATTGCGTGAAACGTATGCGCAGCGCGCCCGAAGGAGAGGAGACCTCGGAGAGAGAGGGCGCTGCACATGCGCACAGCACGCTTGCGCCGCGTGCAGCGCCGCCCACCGGCGGAGTGAGAGAGCGCGCCGCACTGCGCGCGCCACAGATGTTGGGGGAGAGGGCGTGCTATCACGGCGAGAGGAGGAGGGGCGCAGCTGTGCGGACAACGACGCCGACGGACGCACGCAGGAGTGACAGAGGCGCCGGCAAGAGATGCTCTCAGCGTCGCATCTAAAAAAGGTGAGCAGTTCCCCTCTTCTACAAGAGAGAATTCCTCCAGGACGCGCGAGCCTCCCAGCGTACTTTCCCTTAACCTCCGGCCAACCTCTCTACGCGTCAGGCGCTGTCCTATACAGACAAGCTGTCTATTGTTATGACTCAGCGCGCCGCTACCCTGTTCGCGCGTGCTGCAAGTTTTGGGCAGTGTTCTTGTGCTTTGCGGCAGAGCCTACTCTCTTCGAAAATTTCACTACGTGCGCCTGCCGCGCGGGGCCCGTTGGCGGACTCAAGCCGTTGTAGCTACAAAATACGAAACAAACCGTTTTTTAAATGCGAATGCATTTCTTAGTCGGGGCGTTGTCGTGCTCCGTCGGCGTGCGCCTGCATTCCTCCAGCGCGAGCGCACGTGAGCGCGCGCCTCGTAGTTCTGCCTTCGTCGTCGTCGTCGTCGTCTCGGCGCGGCGGACCCACGCCGCTAGTCTTTTTAAATGCGAATGCATTTCTTAGCGGGTGGTAGCTCGGGCGGGAGTAGCGGAGGGCAAGGGGAGAGGAGGAGCGCGCTCGGGCGTGTGAGGGCGCTCGCATCGCGGAGCTCGGGCGGAGTAGCGGAGAGTGAGTGGAGAGGAGGAGCGCGCTCGGGCGTGTGAGGGCGCTCGCATCGCGGAGCTCGGCGGGAGAGAGAGCTCGCGCGCGGGGCGGGCGTGTTGCGCGGGTCTCTCTCTCCTCTCCGCGTACCCTCTCTCCGCTCGCTGCGCTCGGAAAATGTGATATAAATGCAGTGGAGCGCACGCCTCTCTCCGTTAGTGCTTGCCGCAGCGCACTCATCGGTGCACCCAATGCATTCGCATTTCCTCACGATCCCCTTCGGGGAGGTGGGGGGAGTTTTTTTGCGTTGAGACGTGACCCGGCGAAGCGGACGCTGCTTGCAAAGATTTATTTATTTATTTATTTATTTATTTATTTATTTATTATTTAAGAAATATTGCAGGCCACAGAAATGGCCCAAGCAGGAGTGGGAAGTGTTACAATGACCAATTACATAATCGTACAGGCGGGAAAAACAACAGACAGCTATGCAACATATTGAGGCACAAGATTAAAATCACACTTCAAAATAACTGTCAATAGACTTAAGTACATTTCAAGATTCAGAAATATGTCACGGCAGTTTGTTCCAGTCTGTTTTTGCGTGAGGGAAGAAAGAGAACTTAAAGGTGTGAATGCGGTCCAAGATATAGGCGTGAAGTTTAAGGAATCGTATCCTCTTGTAGGACGCGAAGATAACGGAGTGAGGACTGGTGAGAGGTCGATAATACTGTTTCTCTTTGGCAGGTAGAAAAAAACCCTAAGTATTGCTAGTTTTCTTCGGTATTCTAAAAAATAAAACGAACAGCTAATCTCTGGATTCTTTCGAGATTGATAATATCGTTTTTAGTGCGCGGATCCCAAAACTTAGAGGCGTATTCCAAACGCCTGACTATTCTGTTGAAGGCGAGGAGCTTAGTTTTAGGGGAGAGCTTTTGAGTGTGTGTCTTAGTAATGCTGATTTTCTAGGGGTGGATGAACAAATCTTTTTCAATGTGGTAGGACCAAGATATTTATAACTGCCTGCAAGCAAAACTGGAGTGCCTTTGATACTGTAAGAGTAAATCAGTGCCTGTTTCTTGTTAGTAATGCGAAGAAATACGGTTTCAGCTGGGTTTATGCGCACGCTCCCAGCATTTACACCAGGTATTAATTCAATCGATAGTTCTTATTTGGTCATCCGAAGACGTAATAGGACGAAGTTTAGCGCAATCATCTCCCTTCCCCCTCTCTCAGGTTGAACGTGCGCCACTACTGCCGGCCCTCACGAACTAGCGAAATAGTGTTGTGTGTGCCTGTACTATTTTCGGACCGTGTGCACAGAAGCACTGGGGAAGCCCCGCAGACGGCTTCTGTGTATAAAACCCACCCTCTCGGTGGATAGATTCCATTCTGTCGCCCTGTCGAGTAATGCTGCAAGCTCGCCCGGAAGGGCATTGTTCCTGTATTTCTTCGGCTTGTTTTCCGCCATGCAATAAACCAGGTGAAGTTCTCCTTCGTGTTCTTGTCGTCATCACCAAGGCAGCAACTTTTGCTGGTCGCTCGACCACCACGCCACCACACATGACGGAGGCGACGGAGCCCTGTTCGGGACGCCTTACCGAATGTAACACTATCGACACCGCACTTTGTGCACTACATGCGTTCTTCGAGAATCCCGGAACGGCTCGCTGCATACATTGCGCCTGACACCCGGACATCTTGCACGTGGCATGGGCAGCGCATGATCTCGCTCCCTCCCAACCTTGCCCGCAAGCCCCGCTCACCCCTGGCATGACTGGTTACCCGACCAACGCATAGCTCTCAGACACATGCGGAAGCGCGGCTTCACGGTAGGGCACGGACTTTGGTTTCCGCCTCCATTTTATGGCACGTGACGTTTCATTCATTTATTCATTCATTCCGTTTTTTTCTCTTCTTTGCCATACATGGTTTAATATCCTTGCTTCCCTACTTCTAAAGGCCTGTTGCTTCAGCATCGGACCCCGAGATTAAATTTTGAGTTAGTAAATCATTTCGCAGCAACGAGCAAACACAGTGTCCCGGAGAAAAATCTCACTTTTTCGTTTATTGTTTCTGCCGGCGCCGCCAACAGTTGTGCAAGGAAGAGCAGGTCCAGAGAACTGCAGCAATCGCAGTGCAGGCTCCTAGTAGAACAAACAGGCCAGAGTAGTTCCCCAGCACATCCCTGAAGTAACCTGCCGGATGAAATCGGAACAAGCGAGTTAGCAAAGAAACAAAATTACCGGGGCACTTATTTATGCTTACATGCTTTGAATTAGAAAGCTTTATGACAGCGGGAATCGATAAATCGGCTGTGAGCTTCTGACCGATGCCGTCATCGTCAATGGTCAATTCCCTTGAATGGGAATGTCAAACGCAGTGTCCGACGGCACTACAGCTGATCGCTGCAGGCATAGCTGGTGTGCCGTACGACGACATTCGAATATTTGAAGGAGCCATGAAGAGAAAATACAACTTCATTTAATTTGAAAGAACTAGGATTCAGTATCTCACTCAGCCCCATTACAGCCACAAAAGTTGTTTTTTTTTACGAAAAAAAAAGCAAGAAGTATTTAAAAACTTTCAAATTTGGCGCCACAGTGACGTGTTATGAGCAAGATCGACGTCATACGGGCCAACAATAAAACGTAATTTTCAGTGCGTTAACTGCACGTTAGCATTCAAGTGATGCGGTCAAATGCAACTAGAGGCCCCATTACAGACGTCCAGTCATGTGTCGTCGCGACAGGTCAGTTAGGTGGCCGCCAATCGCACAAACAAGGTTTCATGACGTCATAGAAAAGTTGCGGGAAATTGGCTAGGGGTTCGCGACTGCTTCACACGTTTTCTTTAATATCTCCGTTATTTGTTCGAAGATTGCGATGACATTTCGATCATTGTTATCGGGGCTAAGCAGTCTTTGTAATAAACCCAACTTGTATTTTGTTTTCATGGCTTTTTTAAGACTAGGCTAGCACCGACCGAAGCTTCTGTCCCTGTAGTGTAGAGGATTCGTCTTATCTTCTTGATTCCAAGGACGGTGTTCGAAACCGGCTTTTGCCTCGGTTTTTGTTTTTCATCGTTATATTGAACTATAATTGATTATGATTGTAGGGTTTAACGCGCCGACGCAAAGCAGGCGAAGAGGCGCACCGTAGTGGAAGGCTCCGGATTAATTTTGACCACCTGGGGATCTTTAACGTGCGCCTAAATCTCGTACACACAGGCGTTTTTGCTTTTCACCTCCATCAGAAAAGCGGCTGCCGCGGGCGGGAGTCGAACCCGCGACCTCGTGCTCAGCGGCGCAACACCTTAGCCACTGAGCCACCGCGTAATGAGTTTTCTATGTAATGTATGTAAATGTAATGTGCTTTTTATTTTCTCTTTACAGCGGCGGCCATTTTTGTACTGAAAAAACAAGCACTACCACAACATTTCCAGTTTTTCGCGCAATAGGAACTTGAAGTTGATGCAGAATAATTTGTTATTAGGGAGCGCTTCACCTCGAAATTAGTACATAAAAAATTGGCGCAGCTTGCACTGGTGGTGCAAGGCTGGAGAAACAGCAGAGCTGGCAGCCCTTGTAGGAAACCCGGCTGTTGCACCTCACACTAATTTCCGAACTTGCCGCTGAAAATTCTCCATGACTGGCCGGCCCGGATCGTTTTGTCCGCAGCCTGTCACATCTCTCCCAAAGTGGAGCACGTTAGCACGCGCTAGTACCCGCGGCAACCGGCTTCACGAACTCGGCGTCTGTGGCGCGAACGCGGTTCCCCCCCACTTCAGGCGCGAATGCACGTGAATTGGCGAGGAGAACAGCACGCGACGCCACGAACTCAATCGCGTAGAAGCCAGTTTGATAACGCGAGGGACCCAGGCGAAGTTCCCACCACGGGAAGCTTTTTTCCCCTGGTTTCTGTTTCATGCCGCGGCGGTCTTTCGATTATTTTCTGTTGTGCTTAATTTGGAGGTCAGGTTGTCGTTTTTCTTGTTCCTTTATTATTGCTTCCCAACCTCCCAAACACATGTGTTCATTTGCCGCCCGTCTCGTAATTAGGCGGCCTGGGAAGGCAAGGTGGAATAGTTTTGCACGCTATGGGAGCCTAAATTTGTTGCTAGGTTTATTTATTTCTTACGCTTCAAAATTAACCCATTTGGCGTTAATACTTGTGCAAATTTCTATCTAGCCATTTTTTTTACATGTAGGTGTTGTGCACTGCGTGCCAACGCAATCTTTTTTTTTTTTTTTTTTCAATTGATTCATTCCAACCGGCTGCACAGGTTATTGTTCCCCGCCGCTGCTAAGCCCGTGCCACTAGGGCCTTCGGGGTGGCCCATTGGTTAGGTTGCCAGTTTCGCGGCGCAAAGGTCCCAGATTCGATTCCTGGGACCTCCCTAACCTCATTTTTTCCTCGAGGCACGCATTCCCAACACCTGCTTACGGGCTCCTTGCCTCCTCGCCAGAGGTTTTTTGGTGCGACGTAGTTATAACGCTCGGTCTAACAGCGCCGCTTTGAATAGTCACGACTGCGTTATCTCGAAGTTTTGAAAATTGATTTGTCACAGGACGCAGCCAGAGGGGGATTTTCAAAATTTAACCAGTGCAACCATGCTTTTTAGTGCATTCAAGTTAGAAGCAGTGAAACTACAGCGACATTCAGCTTTCACCTTATTCCCACCTTAGTCCCGCTATAATCCTTATTACCTTAATCCGTCTCTTGATTTATTCTACCTTATTCCTCGCCTGAATCTCTGATCATCTACCTTAATAAACCTAAGTCCTCTTAGACCACCTTAGTCCATCTCATCACACATTAATCCCACCTTAGCGATCAACGTTATCAATCACTAATAAAACATTCATTAACTTCGGTAATCAATAATCACCTCTTATACGCGGCTGGCAAGCTTTGGTTCGCTTCTGGCCTTCCTTATTCCACTTGGGTTTTTGCATAATTTGGGTCGACGCCGGGGTCATTGACGGTCTCAATAATCGTGGTCAGTGACTTCACCATAGATGTCTTCGCGGTTCTTGCCTTTCATATTCCCCTATAGAATTTATTTATTTATTTATTTATTATTTATTTTATTTATTTATTTATTTATTTTATTTATTTATTTATTTATTTATTTATTGTAGGGTGTAACACGCCGATGCCACAGAGGCGATTAGGCGCGCCGTAGTAGAGGGCTCCGGATTAATTTTGGCCACCTGGGGGTCCTTAACGTGCGCCGAAATATCGTACACACGGGCATTTTTGCTTTTCGCCTCCATCAGACAAGCGGCCGCCGCGGCCTGGAATCGAACCCGCGTCCTCGTGCTCATCAGCGCAACGCCTCAGCCACTGAGCCCCGCGGAGGGTCACTGACCCTGTACGAGAGCCTGAACCTGGCCCGCAAGTCCCATGCAGCAAGGCTCAACTCCGCCAGGAATAGTTGCGTGGATTAATATTTCCCACCCCAAAAAACCTCCAAATAGGCATTGTAAGCACATTCACTTGGTCAATCGTTTCGTGATTTCGAGAGTTCTTGGAGACCACAATGCCGGACACCCCCTACCCTCCGAGGAACTCCATAGTGTGTGTTCCTCTAATGGGGCATCGGGAGTCAACTACGTACTATTATAAGGACACTTGAACATCGCGTCGTAATATTTATTGCAATTTATTAGTGACGTCTTTCCCAATCCCTTTTCCCTCCCCAACCCACGGGGCCTTTTAAAAAAACTCCCCTCTCTGCATTTAATTAGTTAAATAATTAATTAAATAATTAATTATTCTATTATTAATTCCCAGACCACAAGCGGCAACACTGGCTACCAGTAAATAAATCATTTCAAACACTGGGAAAACCGTGTCGATGTATGCAAGGATTCGTGATTACAGGCCGAACAATCGGTGGCAGGGGACCCTTATAACTAAAAAAAAAAAAAAACTAAACCGTTGGAGCAGCTTGCACTAGTGGTGCAAGGCTGGAGAAACAGCAGAGCTGGCGGCCCCTCTCCCTTCGTCGGAGCCCCGGCTGTTGCACCTTACATGGATGTCCGAACTTGCCGCTTAAACTTCTTTATAACCGACAGGCCCGGATCATTTTGTCAGCAGCTTATCACATTGCTTAGGCTGGTGGAAGGGCCGTTGCGGCACGGGTCGCCAATGGAGTCCTGGACTCCATGACTACCTCACCTCACATTACGACGCTCTAATAAAGTTTATGCTCTCTCTCTCTCTCTCTCTCTCTCTCTCCTCTCTTATATATATAATATATATATATATATATATTATATATATATATATATATATATATATATATATATATATATTATATATATATATATATATATATATATATTATCCCTCTCTCAAAGTGGAGCGCGGCACCAAACCAGCACCAACCGGCCTCGCGAACTCGGCGTCTCTGTTGCCCACTTCAGGCAGACTGGAGGCGACAGCAGTCACCTGCCGTGTCGGGTAATTTGAGGGGTGTAAGTTGCAAACAATCTTGCTTCCTGTCTAATATTTATCTGTATGCAGTGCTTCGTTACTGAATGGTGTTATTCCCAGCAACCGCGTTGGTCTTCCACTTCTTCAGTACAGGATGACTGTTTTATTTATCCGGAATTACTGCACTTCACGGTACTATCCACTGGATTAATCGGCGTTCTGAAGAGCTTAGAAGGTCGTTCTCGACTAAACAGCTGCAGTAACGAATAACGCTTCAGGGCCCGTTTGTGTTCCAAGAGCAGTCACTGATTGTGCATATTCCCTCAGAGCCCGTTGTTACCCACTGGTAAAAACGGCTAAGGGCGGAAAACTGATACAAAAAAACGCAGCAGGTCTTCATTGCGCTCCAAAGGCACGGGCTCCGCAAAGGGGCTAGCGCATAGTAGGGCCGCAAAGAAGACGCGACGGTGGGCCACGTCGGGGCGGGGGTCGTAACAGCTCCAAGCCCACTGCAGGTTTTATCGAAATAAAGTCATTTCCAGTCCAGTCCAGCTCTAGTACTATTAACAGCTTCGCAGCCGACTAGAGCGTCGCACCCCAGACTATTATACACCCCGCTACACTTGATGTACGTCGGCACATTCGCATGCTCATTTCGCCTTTGTAGCATAAACCATTCAGTAACTGGAAACTTGGGCGCCATTATGACTCAAAATGCTGAGCCCGATTCGGAGGCCCAAAACAAGTCCGACGCTGTTCACGACGGACAGGTTGCAGAAAGAGCAATTCCGAATCCTAAATCTGTCTCGAACGACAATTTCCAGATTCCCTGTGCTGAAATAACTGGCAAAGGTTGTGAGTGGCAAACATTCTGACATTCCAGATGGAATCATATCATCGAGCGTTCCGAAGTACAAACACGCTCCGCCGGCTTCAGTGGGCGTTGAGCATTCATTTTTTCGCACAAAAATATCGACTTAAAGGGGGAACAAGTTCAAGGATTAAAATATTGAGATGGCGCCGATTTTTCGTGGATTTTTTAGCTATTTTACTAGTGCCGAATCACCGGACGTTTCACGCAAACTTGTTGAAATGGTGATACTTGTCTTGGCCGTCTGGCCTATTTGCACGAATTATAGAAAATTGCTGTCTAACAGCGAAAAATTCGTCCTGTTTTCATTGCGACTCAAAAATTTGTCCTCAAATACGCAGGTGAAGGAAGTATAATTTCAGCCTATACATAACTGAACTATAATATTTGACGCCTATATACGTCAAAATGAAACTTTTCAGGGCAAGGCGTCTAAAACGTTAATTTTCCTTGCCGGTGGCGGTCCCACCGCCGGTCTCTACTTTTAACCACAACACTTGGTTTAACCACAACAAAAACCAGTTTGAGCGTTCATAAATGTTGCAAATGACAGCACTTGGCATCGTACCTGGGAAATTAAAACAAGTACCTGAGAAGCCCTTCTTAAAATCCACGGTGCACTTTCATGACAAGTCAGCAGAGAGGTGAAGGAACAGGAGATAAAGAAATCGAAAAACATAGTAGTTAGTTTGAACAATACTTGCCTGTTAGGGGCGGCTTTGTCAGTCCAATAAGACCAGCAGTGAAAGAGGTCAGCCCATAGGCTACGCTGAAGTGGCCGATGTCCATTATTTCCATGTACAGGACAGGGATCATCGGCAACATCGAGCCATTGCACCATCCTGCCACGGCGGACACTGCCACCAGCACAGAATAGGAGTGAAAAAAAGCTAAGCAAAAGTCAGCGACCGTCCACACAGTCAAGCAGAAGGACATCAACGTGCTTCTTGATATTAACTCTCTGTCCGTTACCCACCCCATGCTAAGCCTCGCCATCAGGTCCAGAGCTGTGTTCGTTATAATGAGATTGAGCGCTCTCCACCTGTCTATGCCGCAGTCGACAGCGAAGTCGATTATGATAGTTGTGAACATAGAACTGTTTGTTACAATCACGACATAGGAGAGTAGAACGGAATAATACTTGGGAATCGTGAGAAAGCTGAACAGCTCTTTGAGGGCCTGCCGTCCTGACTTCGATCCGGGTGGCTTTCTTCGGGCTGTCTGCGCAACGGAAACGCGGGCACAAGTTTGTGACCTTTCACAGCGGGACAATTGGCGCTCAGAGACCGAAGTTATTTCGTCCGTTGTAGAAGACATGCACCGTACAGAAGTTTGGAACTCTCTTTTGCTGCAGGCATGTTCTGTATGAAGGACGTTTTGAATGGGAAGAGCCGCTTCTGCTGCTGACGATGCCCGCCTTCTCGTTTTGTGGGTGGAGTGAGCCTCTCTAAGACTCCCCGAGCCTATTTTGTACGAAAGCGCGGGAAGCTGCATTTCCATCACCGTTCTATCTTCATGGGCTGCAGGCTCGAAGCCCTCATTGATCACACCAGGCGCATCGTAGTATCCACGGTACTGAGAGTCAGCAGCCCATGAGCTACTTGGCGTCTCACCGTCATTAGTCCTGCAAGTGTACATGCTCTTCGAGTGAGTTATATCAGAGTCTTTTGAGCACCCTGGCACACTGGTCTCCTCTGGTCTATCCCGTGCAGCTACCATGCCATTACCGATGACGTCCCTTTCTTCGCAAGTCTGCGCAGCCTTGCTCAAAATTGTCGCCGATTGCACAGGAGGGGGGATGCGCTGCAGAAGCGTCCCAGCGGTGGCGTTCAGCATGGTGCCTCCAGAGAGTAGAAAAGCGCCCCGGAAGCCGTACTCGTCGAAGAAGAACTGCGTCGTGGGAGGGAAGACAAGGCCGCCGATAGAGTAGCCGGCCATGTTGATTCCCGATGCCACGGCCCGGTACTTGGAAAAATGCTGATATATCACCGTGCTCGACAGTGTGAGGTGGCCGACGCCAAGCCCTGCAAAACGAAAATGGAATGTTCTGGTGAACTGTGCGGACACACGGCGGAGCCTTGCACACATTAGATGCATGCATATGTCGTGCGAACGCATTAAAAAATTTGTAAAGAACAATCAGTTTCATATGCGGTGCACGCTCAATATATATATATATATATATATATATATATATATTATATATATATATTATATAATATAATATATATATATATATATATATATATATATATATAATATGGACGCAGGGCTAGCAGGGATGGAAAAGACGTTAGAATAGTGCGCGTCGCGTAACACGTGAAGGTGATGGCGCGTACCTAAAACAGGTGCACTCCAACCGCGCGAAACTATGATTCTGTGGAAGCTGTGACGTGTGTTACTAGTCCGCATTATGGAGTAATTCGCGTCGAAAGAAGACGAAACGGAAGTGAAGAAAGATACGCAAATTCAGCAAACACCCTTTAAGACGAACTCGAAGGGACCGCGAAAATTTGTTCGTACATTTGTCTTAAGCGGGCGTTTACTGCATTGTGCACGTTACCAGAGACCAAAAGGGTAGTTCGTCTTAACCATGAAATTCTTCATATCCGAGTTCGTCTTAACGAAAGTCTACTGTATAATGTAGCAATTCAAAAGTATTTGGTAAGCATCGCTAGGCCTTCGCCTTTAAAGCACGTTAGCAGACTGAATTTCCCGATTAATTTTTTCCTGTTACGGAAAGGGAATATGACTCGGCAGAACATCTTTTCTCTGTGTTTTACAGTGCCTATTTTGGTGAAGTCAGGGAGGTTTTTTTGTGCCGACTTTCTTGGAAACGTTTTTTATGTTTATTTAGATATGCAGGCACCGGGTTATTTACAAAATTCCACTCGGAGTCAACTGCGCGTTTGAAGTTTGAACGGCTGTTATACAGGCTGTAACTACTCGAACCTGTGGGAGAGGCTCCCACATATCAATATTTTGTCAATTAAAGTGACACTGATCATACAAATCCAGTTATTGTTAACGCGAAAGAAAACATTCGTCACAGTTGATGTAAACATAACTGGGTAGGGGAGGTTAGCAGAGTTCTGTTAACTGAAAATGCGTCCTGAATTTAAAATGAGACGTTTAGTTCAGCCACTGTATGTCGAACTCTTCGGCGCACCGAACTGCCGCGCGGGTAATGTCAATCAAGCTGGTCCCGCGGTCGCCATGCGTGTGGCGTTGTGGACAGAATTTGCGCCACTTTTCAAACTGCAACAACAACAGTGGCATATAGGTTGAAAAAGTGTCTGAAAAGAAAAGCTCTGCAAATCGGCTGCAGAAAGTCGAAAAGAAAATTTAATAATAACCGATACAAAATATCCGCTTAAAATACACAAAATACACGGATCGCCTAAAAATACCAATATTTCCAAAGAATGTAATCGAAAACATACTAAAAGGCCTCTCAAGCAGAAAACCGTGCACACTACATGTATCACTTCACAACTCTGTCACACCACTCACTGCAGTTCTCCACAGTTCCCTAGTGCACACACTACTATAACAACTATTACACCGAGAGATCACTGTACATCACAACCTCGACAGTTCACGACAAAACTTCACCATCAATACAACAATAAATAGGGTAGAATAGAGACTTGTCTTTGTTTGTTTACCACACACATAGACCGAGTGGAGCCCCGCTCAAGAAAACTTGCTCTTCCCCTTAGCGCGGCGAACTCAGCCTCCAGGTGAACGAATATACGAGAGCACATTTTTCGTAGCATGCGAAACATGAACTTTTGGGCCCGCGCTCTGAGCGTCGCAAAGCCACGCCTTTTCCAGGTGATCATGGCACCAACGCACCTCAAAATCAGAACAAACGCGTCGCGCGACTCAGTGCGTGCGCCGAGTTTGTGTCCAAACACGTCTTTTTTATTTATTTGGTTGTTGGCTGGCGCGCTGCGCAACTCGGCGGGCTTGCAGCTACAAGGATGACAGCGCGCATGGGTGCGTCAGATAGTCATAAATTTTATTCTAGTGCGACTACACCAAAACAAACGAAAATTGCAAAATTTTTACTGCGGAAGAGACTTCTCCAATCGTACTTTAAATAGCTTCGGTTACATCTATTCCCTCCTTACGACGTGATGATTGCGAAAGCACTAGGGACCAATTGCCGACGTCTCCTCTGCTTATTATCAGCTCCGATTTTCCCCTCTGCGTCCTTCCATGCTTGTTCCCGTTTCCAAGACTCGGCACACACCCACGTTAGCATCGCCAAGCAAAGAGGGCGTCTAGCGGAGACGTGCTTTGCCACTTACCTGATCGCTACCTTTGTAATAAGCATGCTCAAATTACGTATGTAGGCCTTAGTACATGCCTTTAACACACGCGTCTAAGTCGACGGCCGGAAGGAATTCATTAGGTACGCCTTTAATCAACTAGAGTCGTCGAGCTGCGGTGGCGTTGGAGATTCTTGCTTATCTCGCATTCTGAAGGCACCAGCTTCCATTCGCAGAACCAGATTTGGCGAGATTTTCTTTGCAACTTCCTTACCTTACACTGTTTATAGGAGCTAGCTTCCCTGAAAACTTTTGCATCACTCCGAGCCTTCTTTCCTCCGTTTTTTTTTTTTTTATTATACTTTGATCGCTCGGCCGTTTAGTGAGTCATATGTGCGTCCATCTGCGTGTCTCACCATGTCTAATTTTCAGCCATTGTACGTGTCATCGGTCGGAAGCGCCACCAGCGTCCGGAGAGTCTGCTCTGAACAGTACCTACCGTATACGACTCCGTAGAGAAGGCACAGGTAGGTGACCCCGGTGGCAAAGTAGCACGAGGAAACCGCGGCGCCGGCGACGATGGAAGCGGTGAACGTGATTTTCCAGACAGGAACGTACCTCACGAGAATTCCTGCGATGAGAGCTGCAAACAGACACCAGAAAACAGGACCTGCACATGTGCGAAACAAACCGCACGGCACGCGAGCAAGGCCAAAAGGCTTTCAACTTCGTATAACGACGGGTGAGACAGTGACAGACTATATGGTAGAGCAAGAGAAGCGTGCTTCTGTGTGCAGTGTGCTTCAATGCTTCATTGTAAAACAGATCTTGCCCACTGAGAGCTCGCACTGGTCTGTGACTGCAGCCGCCGTGGGAGCGGCGTCACCTTGTTCCAGTCGCCATGTTTGTGCCGCTGTGTGACCGTCGCCGTTATTACGGCGCATGAGCTGCCGAAAATAGATATGAAAAACAACACGTCTTCACGAGTTGGGAAATTTGGGGGATCGCGAACCCAGCCCTCCTGTTTCTGGAGCGGAAATCATAACTTGTGCTGCTGAGCGCGAGGACGCGCATTCGGGTCCCGGCCGCGTCGGCCGCTTTTCTGATGCAGGCGAAAAGCAAAAACCCCCGTGCGTACGAGATTTCGGCGCACGTTAAAGAACCACAGGTGGTCAAAATTAATCCGGAGCCCTCCACTACGGCACGCCTCACCACCTGCGTTGCGTCGGCGCGTTAAACCTCACAATCAACCAATCAAATCATAACAACGCGGCCTTCGATTTTATTTCAAGCTGTGACAGAAAGGAGACAGAAAACCTTGAGCGTACTTCGCGGAGTGATCGCGTGCTGGCGTGCCTCGCGGCGACCACCCGGCGTCGTGCAGGCTTGCGCGTGGGCTTATGCCACATGAGAAGCACCCGCCTTCGTCGTCGTCGTCATCGTGTAGCAACCGGCGCGTTACGGGTCCGCCTCGCCGAAGGCAATGACGACGAATCTGTCAAGCCATCCCTTCACAATCATTCGGGGCGAAGGAACTGGGATTCTGCCACGGGGATCTTTGCCGTGCGTTGCACTCATTCATCTTGGAATCAGGCCGTCTGCCGTGTTAGACATCATTTGGCCCCGCTGGATTCCCCTGTCAAGTATATGCGCGCCTATAGCTCACTGCTTCGTCTGTACCACTTTCTTTCTTCGTGTTTCTTACTTCCAATTTTCATTAAATGGTGTTCGTTTTTACCTTTTTTTTGTTTCTTTCTCTAATCTCCTTACTTTTATTTCTCTAGTCACCTACTGCTATTCCATTCTAATATTTAAATAGTTTTATTTCCCTATAAACATTACATAATTTCTTTTGGTAAGGCGCCCATTTCCTGGCCAATCCCCCTGAGTGGGTACGCGCCATGTCTCTGGAACCGCCACCACCACCATCCACACGTGGAGACGGCCACCGGGCCAGTTGTCGAAGAAGTGGAGGTCTACCGAGGCCGTGGTACGCGCTACAAGAGGATTTGCCCTACGCGGCTATGTCCGTCGGAAGACGACGACGAAAGGGATGACGACGATTGCTACTGAATAAAACACTGTAAATACTTCAACGGTATTTGCTTCACAGTGCCGTTCAAAACGGCTTTGCACTGCTGGGGTCCGGCTGCTCTCTCTCTCCTGGGATCCGCTGTCAGTGTACCGACCCCCGCTCTGCTGTTGCTCCAGCCTTGGACCACGACTGCAAGCTGTGCGACTTTTTGTTCACTGTCTGAGTGAATAGTGCTAAGCCAGCAAAGTCCTGAAGCGTCCCTCTTCATGTCTTTTGTTTTTGTGCAATTGAAGCGTCCCGCTTCATGTCTTTTTTTGTGCAATTGCACATAATAAATGCTACTGTGTAACAAACGAAACAGGAGTCTTCTAGCCGGAAAGCGCGAACGCTGTTCGTATACGCTTCGACGGAAGCACCTGAGATGCAACAATCGCGTTAACAAACATAGATATGTTCAAATTCCACGCACTTGCCTTGCCTTGACATGTAGTGTAAAGGTCTAGCGCCTCAATAAACCTCCAGAACGACGCTTACCGCGACAGCTATAGATAACTCGCGGACCCAAGAAAACCAATGGTACTTACCTGCGGAAAAGAAGCACGTCACCGCCAAGGTGACTGGCCAGGATGCCTGTTCCCGCGTCGTGTGGAAGGTATCGATGACGTTGACATAAACGACGGCCACAGAACGAATCATGAAGAAGGAGAAGATGTTGATCCAGCAGCAACCGGCAGCCGCGAGCCAGCTTCTCTGGGAGTCCATGGCCGGAATGAAACACCGGCGAAGTTGGAAGCACGGTGTCCTTGTATATGCTCGGTCGTTATGGCGTTCGGCGCTTATCGCAGCCCTTGGTGCTTATCGCGCAGTCCTTAGCGCATGGCCAGCCGGCTGTCGTAAACGGGTATTCGGGATTCCATCTGCTAATCCGCTAACACTTTGCGGGAAGTATAATTTGTGCTTTATGAAAAGTTGCGACTTGGGAATGTACTGAAAGGGAGTTAACGCTTTTTGTCCCATCTATGCGCGAAGTGGGCTGAAACAGGCGGGTGCAATTTTATTGCATGCCTTTTATTGCATGCCTTTGTTGCATACACAGTATGGCAAAAGGGTTAACGCGAGAGAGTGTGTGAGAGAGGGAGATAGGCAGAGCGAGAGAGAGATAAAAGAGACGGACGGACGGACGGACGGATGGACAGACGGCTGAATGAATGAATGGAGAGAGAGAGAGAGAGAGAGAGAGAGAGAGAAGAGAGAGAGAGAGAGAGAGGAGAGAGAGAGAGATCCCTCCAACACTTCTCAGTCAAACCCGACGCTGTGAAGAAAGAATGCTTCCAGATCAGTATTTCCTATGCATGCAGAAGATAGCCCCTAGCTGAACATCTCCCACGAGAAAGAAAACGCGGCAGTTTAAAGGGACCCTGCAACACTTTTTCAGCTCTATTGAAATCCTCAAATGCTTGCAGAACGTAGTAACCCAACACACCCAGTACTAAGATTAGGGGGTCGCAAAGTACCTCAGCCAAAAATTACTGCTGCCCATCAGATAAATTGTAAACTCGCTCAAAAGATTTTTTCTCTCTTTCCCGGTTTTGACGTTCTTCGACCGCTCGAATTACGTCACTAAGGCCATGTAGCGGCTGTTGGACGGCTTTCCTTCAGTTGCAGCAATGAACACTTTTCGACAGCAACTTTTAAAAAAGCCACAAAAAGAAAGCAGAAATGGAAGGCGCATGTTGTGCGACGAGCAAATCACGCAATGCCGCTCCGTGCTGGCTATAACTATAGCTTTTGCAGTGGTTCCAGACGCGAAGGAAAGAGTGAAAGCGCTCATCGAAAGTGTTGTAGGGTCCCTTTAAGAAACCGTGCTGCCTTTTGGCATCTTTATCCCTCACCTCACTCTCCCTTAACTTGTGTCACATATCTCTCAGCATGCTACACCCTCACACATTTTAATATCCCACCTGCCACGGTGGCTGAGTGGCTAAGGCGTTGCGCTATGATGAGCCCAAAGACGTGGGTTCGATTCCCGCCATGGTGGGTCCTTTTCAGATGGAGGCGAAAAGCGGAAATTTCCGTGCGTTGAGATTTCGGCTCACCTAGACGATCCCCATGTGGTCAAAATTAATCCGAAGCACTCCACTACGGAATGCCTCATATATAGCCCGCGCGTAGCTTCGGCACGCTAAACCCCGCAATTCTAATTTTAATATCCCGCTCCAGCTTCTACAAGTAACTACAATTTAATCAGCCGAATCTACGGTTAGAGTTGGAACGTCAGCCTGCGATTTCTGCGCTTTCCGTTGTGTCAGCATTCTTTTTTTTTTTTTCTGAACCGCAGCCAGGAGCACGATGAATATACTCCTCTTTGATGGTTCTGCGATAGACGCAGTTACGACGTCATTGACGCACGGTTGTGGTGTCATTGACGCAGGCTGCTTTCGACGTAACCGCCGCAAAGGCGTAAGCGAGGCGTTGCGTCACGCTTATGTTGAACTGGGCAACCTCACGGACTGCAAAACTGTGACCATCAGAAAGCGCTCTCTGGCAAAAATAGCAAACTGACAGGTTTATGGCCAACAAGTTCATTGAAACCACAAGTTAATTGGCTGAGTAGCATCTACTAAAACCTTACTTTTTAGAGGATAACCAGTGCGAAACGACGAAAGAAAAGGAAAAGGGTAACAGACACAGCTTTCTTCTTGTGTTGCATCATTTCGCGTTGGTTATCCTGTTAATAATGCACCTACTCGCCCAATCTTCCGTTGTAGCAATATTATTTAACATATGCTTCACCCTGTAACAATGACTCCAGCACCAAAGGTTGCAAAGGATCCCTTAGCGCAGTCTTACTAGATGAGAACGCAATAAGCAAACATCAGATGGTGAAGACCCCGCCAACAGTGGCGCCACTCCTATTCATAACATGCGTTTGTATAGACCGTTTACAGCGAGAAGTTAGGCGGACCTTCAACAGGTAACGCTTGTGCCGCACTTACCCATGACTGGCCTTTAGCACGGGGCGGTTTCCGCTTCCGCCGTAGGCTGCCATGGTGCTCAGCGAAGTGCGCAGTGAGAAAGTATAGAAGTCACGGGGGAAAATTTGCGCCGTAGTTGATGTATCAGCTGCGATCGGGACCTCAAGGTGTGGGACGAATCGCCGTGCGAGTCCCACTGGCAGCAACTTCACAAAGACTGTCCGTATGTGCGGCCTTCCGCAATGCACCGCTTTCCGAACAGTGAGATCGACACTGAGTCCAGGCGTCTCTCGATCGCCATTCTCCAACTGAAAGTTTTGTTCCAAGAACATCGGCAAGGGTGACTTTTTCACGACCGTAGCAGAAGGCTGCTGGCAAGCGTAGTGCAGTACACACCAATCTGTATACGTCGCCACGCGCTTGTTCCAAAGCATGCCTCCTGTTGTGCTTGCGCGTTGCGTCGTGCCGTCATCGCGAGGAAACGTACGAGTCAGCCTGGCTGTTTAAGCTAGCCGACCGGAGCTGTGGCTCCAGATCTTTTTCTAGTTTTCGCTCGCGCATATCAGCTTTGCCACGGCGTAAAATATCTGATCCCACGGTGCTTAAAGTGCACCAAACGCCTTTCATCGCGCAGCCGGTGTCCCCGGAGCCTCGCCGTTTGTCTTTGCCGCTAACCCATCCTTCCTACTCGTGACGAGCGCATAAACCTGAATTCAGGAAGCATTGCATGTGTTTCGTCGCACTGCAGGCCTGTATTATGCACGTTGGCGCAACCAGAGCTAAGACTTAGCGGCAGTTGCCTTGCGCCGGAGGCTGCAGCGTCGACGTTATTTCGAACTCTGTTAGTAATCCGTGTGCGAACGAATCCGTACATGCTCAAAAGTGTGGCAAAAAGCAGTTCAAAGCCGTTTCATTTATATCAGGGGTCGGCAACCTTTTGAGAGGGGAGGGGGCGAGTTGCATGCAGCCGACACGGCAAGGGCCAGACAGCAAATAGGGGCGTGGGAGGCGGGGCTTTTTTTGGACCGGTGCAAAGAAAGGAAGTGAAGACGTTATCTAGCTAGATAGGAAGCAATGCCAACTGGAAGCGATCTTGCTTTGTCCCTGTCTAACCCCATTTTAGGTTAGAATTGTCATGTCTGCCTTCAGAACGACAACGGGAGGGAAGTTGTGACGTCATGCTGGGGGCCGCATAATACTTCCTGGTGTGCGGGCTGCACGTTGCCACCCCTGATATACATGGTTGTTGTGTACGCATAAATGGAAAAAAAAAATTCCGTTAAACAGCTATGAAACGCGTGAACAAGAGTTTGGGGATATGCGCCAGTCCGAGGCAAGGCCTTTAAAAGAAGCAGTATCTGGGCCATTTTTATTCGGGACCTTTGTTTAATTTGAAATAACTAGGATTAAGTATCTTACTCAGCTCCATTACAGCCACAAAGGATGCTTTTTTAACGAAAAAAAGCAAGAAGTATTTAAAACACTTTCAAATTTTGCGCCACAGTGACGTGTTATGAGCAAGAATGACGTCATACGGGCCAACAATAAAACATGATTTTCAGTGCGTAACTGCACGTTAGCATTCAAGTGATGCGGTCAAATGGAACTAGAGGCCCCATTACAGACGTCCAGTCATTTGTCGTCGCGACAGGTCAGTTAGGCGGCCGCCAATCGCACAAACAAGGTTCCGTGACGTCATAGAAAAGTTGCGGGAAATTGGCTAGGGGGTCGCGACTGCTTCACACGTTTTCTTTAATATTTCCGTTATTTGTTCGAAGATTGCGATGACATTAGTATCATTGTTATCGGGACTAAACAGTCTTTCTAATAAACCCAACTTGTGTTTTGTCTTCATGGCTCCTTTAAGAAGCATTATGGGCCATTTTTCGGGACTAAGTAGTCTCTGAAGGCTGGCACACAATATTTAGGCGTCCGATAATTCCTCATTCACAGCGATGCTCCAAAATAATTGCAAAATTCGCCCATAAAGCCGCTCCGGCGCTCGCCGATGCACCCCGGCCCATTGAAGGCCACGGCGAGAAACGCGTCCGAAAAGACCAGCAGTGCCAATATGGTTGCGCCCATGCATCCTCTCTGTATACCGTGTATGCATGAGTTGCATCTCGCCAAATAAAGTCACCCCGTGAATCACCGGCGAGGCACCGCCTAACATTTCTTTTGTAGACGCTACGTCGGCGGCCCCGTTTGAAGTGTTATGCCTGATTTACGCGCTATCGAACGCGTCTCAGACAATCGGAATAGAGCGCGCCGGGGCAGGTGTTGGCGCCGATGCACGCCGTGTCTCCTCTTGGCCCCCTTTCGTTCACATTTGAAGTACCTCTAACGCCGTGTTTCGCGTGTTCTGTGGGGTGTCGGCGTAGGATAGTGGTTAAAGGGGCCCTGCAGCACTTACAATCGACTACTAGAAATGTATTTTGGGGTAGAGTCTATTGCCCACAATCTCCTCCCGCAAGAATTATGAAAACCCGTTCACTACCACTGAAACTACGCGCGTTGAGAAACCGCGCATAATCGTTCCCTCTCAACTCGACCAACTCGACCGCGGACAATGTGACGAAAGCTGTGAGCTCTCTCCCGGAGAGGGGGGAGGCTCGCGGCGTTCTCCTTCAGCGGCCTTCGATATATCACAGGCCGGGGAGTTTTCTCCTTTTCTCCGCAACGTGGAGCGGGCTATTTCCGGTCTGGTGCCACAAAAAAGCAGGCATAGGTGCCTGCTCGCAAAGCGGCACGCTCGGGCTGGTAGGGCGTTTTTGAAGAAATAAACGTTTGTTGTCGAGTGGCCCCGTTGAAAGGGAAGTATTGAGCTCATCACTCAAACTCCGCGCGCACTCAAAACACAAAACAAACGGCAAAACGGTGCCTACAGGTTCAGGCATAGAAGAGGTTCGTACACAGCGCTGACGAGGGCGGATCGTCATAGGAATTGGGAGAAATTAGCCGCGATGTTGACTAGTGACGGCAGATCGGACAGCCATATGGCCTCAATGACGTCGTTTAGGCCATGCCAGGGGTGCATAATGAGGAGAACTGAAGAGAGCGCGGTTGATTTTTCCGCGTCTTTCACAGCGATTTGCGCGCCCACTGCTTCACGTGCATTTGTAATATTTGGCTCAGGTATTCCTGGCAGTGTAATATAAACGTCGCGCAGGTTTACTTGCACTGCTCAAAGAGTGTTGCAGGGTCCCTTTAAGCCATTTCCTGTCACCGCATTTTCCCGGGTTCGATTCCCGTCCCTGCCACGGATTTGATGCGAATACACCATCAGCCTACGTCTGGCTATTTCACGGGAACCCGTTCATTTGTGAAGGCCGCTTAGTAAAGCCTCATTTGGGAAGCCACCGTACTTACGGGTTTATAAGTCCTTGCACGAGGGTTGATGCACCGTAGAGGGAGGGGGCGACACTGGAACGCGACAACCCCACTTTAGGACGAGCGTTACTTTGAACTTTGAAGTAACGTCGTCTACTTTGGGGAACCCGCAGCTCGATGCACAACGAGCATGACGTCGCTTGGCACCTCAATTGGCACAATTTTAAGCTCATGTAGGCGTTAAGCCTACACACGGGACGTTAGGCCTAACGTTACTCCGAGGTTTAATGCCGTTAACCGGTGTTCTGGACAAAGACATTCATTGTACTTCAGCTCTGGGTTCTGATTGATTTCGCAAGGCCTCAAAGCGTAACGCTCACCTAAGATCTGGCGCGTACCCGACAGTTGCTGCTGTTATATAAAAGTGCCAGATACCCAAAGAGTATAGCACATGTCCACAGTGGCGTGTCGGAAAACGGAAGACCTGAAAGCATAGAGGGCTTAGAAGAATATTATTATCTGACGTGAGCAAGGGATGCACTGTCCTCGCACTCCAGGCTAAGGAATCGGGAAAAGTGCCGGCCTGCAGTTGCCCTCAGGCGGTGGTTCGGCGCTTATATTCAAGTGGCATGGGTAGGCGGCAATCGTAGGCGACTTTAGCCGGTAATGATGTGTAATGTCTCGGCACGCGAGAAGGACCCGCTTACATCACATGTCCAGATCACCACACTAGGGAGTGGGAAACATGCTTGCTCAGATCCGAAGCTGACCTTCAAAAAGGTCCCGTCCCACTAGACCCGGACGCCGCCTGGGCTCAAGGGCTACCGTATAAACCGGAATATAGGTCGATTTTTTTCCAAAAAATTCCGCACAAAAGTCACCCCTCGTCTTATATAGCGGTCATTGGCAGAATGTAAATCGTTGTCTGGCAACAATGTGCAAGCGCAGTCCGTCGCCATTGCCATTGTGTCGGCTGCTCTCTCGCACTATCAGGCTTTTTTTGATTTCGCTTTTCTCTAGTTTTCGTCTTTTACTCGTATTACGCGTGCGTGCTACATTTCTGTACGTCTCTGTTCCGAGATGAGTGGCGGCTTGACGCCAGTTCACGCGGCGTTTAAGCTGACGGCGATTGAGTCACCGAGCAGAATGGGAATATGGCGGCGCAACGCCAGTTGGCGTTTCGGAGAAAAGTGTGCGGTACTGGCGAGCCAAAAGCAAGCTGTGCGCGTGCAACCCCGAAACGATCGTTCCGTGGACGTCAAGCGGTCCACCCGAGTTGGAGAACAAATTTGGACGAGCGTTACTTTGAACTTGTCGCTCTACTGGAACCCGCAGCTCGATGCACAATGAGCATGACGTCGCTTGGCACCTCAATTGGCACAATTTTAAGCTCATGTAGGCGTTAAGCCTACACACGGGACGTTAGGCCTAACGTTACTCCGAGGTTTAATGCCGTTAACCGGTGTTCTGGACAAAGACATTCATTGTACTTCAGCTCTGGGTTCTGATTGATTTCGCAAGGCCTCAAAGCGTAACGCTCACCTAAGATCTGGCGCTACCCGACAGTTGCTGCTGTTATATAAAAGTGCCAGATACCCAAAGAGTATAGCACATGTCCACAGTGGCGTGTCGGAAAACGGAAGACCTGAAAGCATGGACGGCTTAGAAGAATATTATTATCTGACGTGAGCAAGGGATGCACTGTCCTCGCACTCCAGGCTACGGAATCGGGAAAAGTGCCGGCCTGCAGTTGCCTCCAGGCGGTGGATCGGCGCTTATATTCAAGTGGCATGGGTAGGCGGCAATCGTAGGCGACTTTAGCCGATAATGATGTGTGATGTCTCGGCACGCGAGAAGGACCTGCTTACATCGCATGTCCAGATCACCACACTAGGGAGTGGGAAACATGCTTGCTCAGATCCGAAGCTGACCTTCAAAAGGGTCCCGTCCCACTAGACCCGGACGCCGCCTGGGCTCAAGGGCTATACGCTCCGACTTCTGAAATGGAGGAGAGGGATGCTTCCGAGATTTCCACTCCCTGATTTCCCTTTTAAAGCGAAGCTTTCTTCGGATTTGGGGGGGGGGGGGGCTGCTGCTGCTTCTGCTTTATGGCCTCGTTGGCCGTTGGGTTTTATCTCATACCCGACAACGCTAGCTAGCCTCCGCTTATCGCGGCCGCAGGTTCTGGTGAGCCACTGATGGGGAAGGGAAGGGGGGGGGGGGAGCTGCCGAAGTTGCACGAGATAACGCTTTTATATCAAGCAAAAAGGCGATAATTGTGTCAGTGATACTTCGGTGGTCCTTTTTAACTCAGAGAAATCTTTTTTCGAGCGTTTCGGTGATTGACATATTTGCGTACTTGTGATACCCTACTGTAGCGCATGCTGCGCACGCTCAAGTCGTTTCTATATTTACCAGCTCCGGCGGTGAATAAAGTTTAGTTGAAAGTTAGCGCTTGTCCTGTCTCCTTTCTTGTGTACCATCTTTGGTTTTTTTCGCAAAACATTTTTAAGAATGACGCTTCTCTTCCCGGGACTGCAGCTTAGGGGTCGGCTGTGAACACGACTTGAGGAAAGGAGCGCCTGGGGAAAACCCAGGGGAAGCCCTCGGGAAGCCCTCGTCAGGCACTCAATGCCTTTAGCACCTGCCCCTTCAGCAGGAATTGTAACGACGTCTGCTTAAAAATAAAGATCTTCTTCTTCTTCTTCTTCTTCTTCTTCTTCTGTAGACGTGTAGCACGTTCTCTCCGCTTGAAGCTAGTGGCGTCTCCGCCAGGGAGATTGAGATTTTGAACGTTTCCCCTTACGTCTCGCATTTCTCGACGCACTCGCCACGGCTTACCGTTCTGCAAAATCAGCAACTACGCCTAGCTCTAAAAATGATTTCACAAGCCAGCTCATATCAACCCTGGTATGCCACGAAGAAAGTATCGCGTTATGTCGATTCCCACGTCTGTGCGGGATCCGCAATTTTTCTGCGGCGAGTCAAGGCCTGAGCCGAGATTTGGGCCTGTGAAAAACACGCCCATCTCATAGCCTTCGCAATATAACGACTCGCCAAAGGACATTCACTGCCATCAGGTTGATGAAAAAGTTATATTTCATGCTTAAACATCTCATCTGCAGTCGCGGTGAATAAAAAAATGTTGTATAATATAGAACACTGGATGTGAGGCACTTTCGTCCCCTCAAGGAATAAATGCTCTGAAATGTGCACTTTTGCTATCTCCGGTTGTTCTCTGCGGCTGTAAAGCTGGCCGCAAGCTTTAGACCGCTTTTCGATGAATCAGTCTTTTTCCTGTAGGACGCGCAGCGTTCCTTCACGTAGAAGCACAACCAGAGTAGCGCCATGCACACCGTCACACCCCCGACAAGTGCGAACAGCCCTTCGTAGTCGCCACGACTGTCTCTGTAGAATCCTGGAGGGGCAAGAGAAAGAACGAAGAATATGGCGTCACGTGGTGGATGTAATCATGCACAGGCAAACACTTTTCTTCCTGACGTAACTGACATTCGTAAGACGAGGAATCATCATATTGCTCCTTAAAAAGCACAGCCGTGCGCCCCGCTATTCTACTGCCTACTCTGTGTACTGAAGTGCATTTAAAAGACGACAGTCTTTCTTGGGCTATTTTGGTCTGTCTGTATGTCTGTCCGTCTATCTGTCTGTCTTGAAAGGATAAATTTATTATCAAAAAATCCTGGTATCAATGATACAACGTAGCAACCAGAAACAATTAAACAAGTGCAGCGCCGGTTGCTACAAAACTAATAGAGCGCGAAGGCTGCAAGTTACAGACACTTACAGAAACATATAAACAGCTTCAAGTTGATTGTAGACAAAAGATTAACATTCAAACAATTTAGAGTTGCTTACAACCAAAAGATTCACATGCGAGGTAAACAATGATACAAAAACATTCGCTTCAAGAATGCAGCAATATACAGAATAGGTTTGGTTTTATGTCACAACGGGTACTGTACCGCACAACACACAGTTCTAACACCAAAATCACTTGTTACAACGACAATCCCTAAGGACACAGGTCTGGAAAACTGGCATGAATAATAACCCTTTTGTTCGAAACCTCAATAAACCGGGTAGACCTGTGACTCGATTCAGCCAACCGGCCAAAGTGAAACTAAAGCTACGTAATAGCTTTGTATACTTACAGCCAAATCGAAACGTCTTAATTCCGGTGTGAGTGTTCGTACTTGTCAATATTGTTGAACAAGAACAAGACATTACGCGAAATACAAGGCAGCAAATCAATTCATAACTGATATCTGCAGTGTTCCTTTGTTTAAAAATTTATGGATGCTTGGTTTTTGCGAGAGCAAATGAAATACTACATCAAAGGCAGAAAACCATCGCCTGCTGTTGCCAGCGCTACCTCCTGGCGGCTTTTAAGAAATCAAACGGAAACAGCAACGAAAGGTTCCACTAGGTGGGATCCGCGTTCCGCTTGGAACGCTCGTGGAGTCGGCCTATGTGGTTCTACAAACGTTGTAGTAGGGTGCCTCAATTCACGCGCGTCTCCGCCGTACGGCAGCCCTGCCATCGAGACACCGGTCTTGGAGCAGTGGAACGCGGTAAATTTGAATTGACGAGCAAACCTCTAGCGTGTTATCTTGTGAGGAACGAGACGGCAAAGGAACAGCATGTGAGGTGAGCGGGAAAGAGAAGGGAGGCCTTCACTTGGCAGGGGCGCCAGTCGGCTATCGTCTTTTGGCGACATTGCAACGAAAGGAGCAGATACGCGGCCATTTTTTGTTCCGATAGCATTTAGAAGGCTTTTGGTGGAACGCATTGGAACCTGTGGTAGAGCACTCAGACCTTTGCGGAGCACCAAAGTGATGCACTCGGCCCCCTTTACTTGCACTGCTGAATCGCAGTTAGAAAATTTACTTCTCACAGCAATCGCGCAAAAATTACGAATGGCTGTTCACGTCTAGCGCAATCTCCGCTAATCCCAGGATGTTCATTGCGGTGGCCCGTTGTGTGAAATGGAACCCGCGTAACGAAAGACAAGGATGGACGAGGTTGGTATTGTCCTTCCCAGTTTCTGTACTTTCTATAATTTGCAGTGGTATACGAACGGGTAGTCATGAAGCCGCATTATTCTGTTAGAGCTATCGCACTCATTTCCGGTTTCATATAACACATCCGTGGTGGTTACTGTAAACTAGTGAGAATCTGGTGCAGTTGGTAAATTATTGTAACTTCAGTCAGCTCGACTTGGGATGCGGACGTTCGAATGCAAAACGACACCGGTGGCAGTTAACAAGGTTACACCGGTTACACTCACCTATTAGCGACGGCCTGAGGAGACCGGTGAGTCCGGCCACCAACGTGCCGATCCCGAAGCAGACGCCGAGCTTGTCGACGCCCACCAGTTCCACGAACAGCACCGCGATGAGTATTAGCGTAGAACCATTGCACCAGCCGGACAGGGCCGACAGAACCACCTGGCAAGCGTACGGCCTGCAGATCGGCATCAGGTACAGAGCGGTTCCCCAGAGCGCCAGGTGAGAGCCCATCATGGTGCTCTTCAACAGGTACTTCCGGTCCGTAATCAGGCCGGAGCCTAGCCGGGCCAGCAGGTCAGGCACAGCGTAGGCGAATATCAGGTACACGGCATCCCACTTTGCTATTTCACGGTCCACGGCGAAGTCGACGATGACGGTCATATACGTGGTCATGTTGAAGAGTATCACAGTCAGAGAGAACGTGATTAGGTAGAAATCTGGCAGAAGCAAGAACGAGAGCAGATGTTTGCTCCTGGGTCTTCGAGTGTTTACCTTCAACTTGTCCAGCTGGACAGGACTTCTGATGAGTACTTTTGGAGAGGAGGAACTATCTATACTTAACATGGGCGATTTCGCTACAACTTCGTCATCGTCTGCAGCGCTATCCTCGTCGCATCCCTCCGTGGTTGAAGGCACAATCTGGCTGCATTCATTTTCTCTCGCGGAGGTATCTGGGTCGACAACTGCACGCCGGAAATCACCGCCGTTAAACAGCGGCCCTTCTTCGTGAGTTCCTTCGCGTTGGTCAGGCTTTGCGATCACGACGTCTTCTTTCCGCGCACCTTCAAGCGAGCAGGTACGGTCATTGACGTTGTCATCGGCTGACGACGATTGTTCAGCCGGTTGCGTCTGTACCTGCGGGAGGCGTGCGCTGTAGAAGGGCGCCCGCCACCGAGTTAAGCATGAGCGCACCGCAGAGCAAGAGGGCGCCGCGGACGCCGTATTTGTCCGTGAGCAGTTGTATGACCGGCGGAAATATGAAGCCCCCGATGGTGAAGCCCGCGTTGCTGATGCCGGAAGCCATGGCGCGGTACTTGACGAAGTGCTGGTTGATCACGACGCTGAACAGGGCTAGAAGGCCGATGCAGGTGCCTGCGTATGGGACAGAAGAGACGGAGAGCTTGTAGCTCCATCTGATGGCACGTACTCGGGTTTAATCAAGTGCTTGTACTACCGGTTTCAATCTTCAAACCCTGGTTCATGCATTCACATTGTCGCCTTAAAACTTGCCCGGCAAACGCGGGTTATATCGTGAATGCGCGTATTCAGACGCATCGTTTTCCACCACAGTGTTTTCCTCACAGTGTTTTTTTTTTTTTTTGCAGTAATTTTTGCTCTTGTAGACCGCTACATGAACTTTTGAGGCTTTAGCACACGGAAAGATTAACTTAAGTTAGATTTGTCGTTGACATCGATTGTTATACGATAGCCGACCGATTTTTCGGACCTGGGGGGTGGAAGGGGGGGGGGAGCTAAAAATAGTCCGAATAAAAGAGCAGTCCGAAAAATCCGCGAGTAGCAAAAACGAACTTTATTTCCTTTAAATAGGACTGAAGAAGTCGCGAACAGTTCAGGAATAACATGCTGATTATGTTGCTTTTAAGTCAGCGTAAGCTGGTGCCTAAAAAAACTGGGGTATAAAAAAAAATCCCGGGCCACAAAACCTGTGGAGGGGCGAAGCATGCAATGTATAAGTGTATTCCAAGATTCTAAGTCTCTTTCTTGCCACACGGCGCGCGCTGATTGGACGTCGGTGAAGCGCCGGTGGGAGGAGCAATAGCGCGCTTGCTGAGGCGGTGGCGCCCTCTCTAGCGTTGATCCGGGCTTAAGCGATTAAATGTGACACAGAGTGGCCGTAAGTTGTCTTCGTGTCATACACCGCAGCATGCGTTCTAGCGCGAGGCGTTGGAGAACGAGTGTCCCGGTGTTTTAGCACCGTGACTACATGATACGACAGGAGACGCCGACATCCCGAGCCCCTGAAGTGCTTCGCCCCTAAAAACTGGCTACGTGTGGCCCGTTTCCGGCTTTCGAGATTGTTTCCGCCGCAGACTACATGCAAAATTGTGGCCTCTGAGATCAAAGTTTGTTAACCCGGCGGAAGTCAAGCCAATCCCCATCCAATCCCAAGCTAGCCAGGTAGTATAGGATTCAAGATGGCGTCGTCCTGGAGTCACACCGCGGTTCTGTCGCAGAAAATTTTGTGCGAAAAATAGAACTTTTGGCTTTATTTTGTCTGAAACGTCCGTTTTTCATACACATTACTCCTATGGAAACTCTGGCGGTTCCTCGAGAAAGTCCGGAATATCCAGCAAGTCTGGAATTTTTGGAGTCGCTAAGAAAACGGTCGGCTATATGCTCGTTCTTATGTCTACCGGAGGGTCATAAAACACCCATCGCGGCGCTTTTGATTGCACACTATGGCATAAGGGAGAACCAGGAGTGCTTTACATTGATATTACATTCTGGGTGTAGCCTGGCCACAAAAATACGCGTATATACTGGCCGTCATGGTGTCGCTATGTATGTTGTAGTGGAGCCGCGCTAAGAAGCTTAAACTTAAATGTGTGGTTAGACACGCTAAAACTACGCATGAGCTAAGAAGCGCGTCTAATGAAGGGCTGCAGATTGATTTAGATCCCCTAATGTTTTCCAAAGTGCGCCGGCATCTCATCTCATGCTCCATGGTGCGCTGGAGCATTCCGCCTCCTACAACATATACGTACAACCTCTACGGCAACACGAGTGGTGCTACACAATGACAGCAGTGATTTTTATTTCCGACACAGATCTGTTTGAGCTGTTGGTTATCACGAGTACTCGAAGAGACCGCCGTGCGTGCTGGCATTAAAATGCAATACAAAGGATTAAGTCAAACCAAGCGCTTCACCACTGCGTCCGTATAATCATCATTTTAAACACTATAAACGACAGCAACACGTTTTTTAAAGGAGCCATGAAGAGAAAACAAAAGTTTGTTTTATTCGAAAGATTAGGTGTTTCATAGTACCCCCAAGCGCTTTCTCCCGGAAGCAAATGATGCTTTATTCACTGAGAAATAAGGCAATTGAAGCCAAAATTTAAATCTCCCGCTAAAATTGAACATTCCGTGACGTGTAAATGGCGTCATAGAGCCGGTCCATGAAACAGATACTTAGTATGTCGACTCCATTATAGCACCCACACGCGGGAGTCGATCGAGACGGCGGCCATTTTAAAAAATACTAGTAAAACCTAGTGGCACCCGCAGGCCCTAGTCATGGAATCGCCTGATCCGGAGAACAAAACTCTCGCCGAGGAGCTCGGGCTTGCATTAACAACCTCACAACACCACAAAAACGCTCAATACTTCTAAGTGCACGAGCGCAAGAGTTGTGGGATACGCGGGGACGGGAAAGCGACCATTCCGCGATGCCACAACAGACGAACGCCCAGCCGTCGGCACCGCTGCCTCGTCAGCCCCGTCGCGACGGACGAATATAGACTGGTACGTATGTGCCGTATTTTTGATTACGGTTAATAATAGTTCAATTTCAGTAGCAGTATCACTTATGCCAGTTGGCCGGTGTCGTGTATGGAAAGCCGTTCGCGCGAGCTCTCTGCTTCGACCAGAAAGATACGAGCGTCAATGCGCGGTGTTTACAAGCAAGTTTTTTTCCCCAAGTCAGAGCGATTTGACGAAGTCGGCGACGGGCGCCCAGCAAATGTCCCAAGGAGTGAGCTAACGTAAGGGTCCCTGCCCGTAACTGAACAAACTGAAGTTTTCAGTGGTTGTAAACTGGAAACGAGCTCGTAACGACAGCAGCAAGCCAACACCATTCGAAACTTACGCGACGACTGGCACTATCTCGTCGCTTCTTGCTGTTCCTTACTCCCCTCGTTTCTATTTTTACCTTTGCTGGTTGGCGATATGACGGCCAACCTCCTGTGAAGGGATTACGATACGAAGGCAAGGTCGCGGCTGTGCGTGCTGGAACGGTTCGTTGGCCCCGAAGAGCCTCGAACCCGAAAATTCGTCTGCGCGACGGCGAGATGTCGAGCTCGGGCCGGCGCGCTAGTTTCGTACGCATTGGGGCACACGCTTGCGAGTTCGTTCGGACCTTTCAACCGTTTACTCCACCGTTCTTTGTCATAAAAAGAATGTGCAGTATGTTTCACGGGCATTTAGCTCGCTATGCAAGCTGTAAGCCCTGCCTAACATGCGTTTGCTTTTGCCGGCCTCCGCCAATCGCAGAGCATTCCCAAGTGACATCACAGGTTCTGTTGCGGAAAATGAGCTGGTGGGGTCGCATGGCATTTCCTTTTTTCCTAATTATGTAGCTTATTTGAGCGAAGTTTGCGTTATAAGTTAGTGTCGTTATGGTTCTAACGAGGCAATCTTTCGAATGAACCAAACTTGTGTTTTCTCTTCATGGCTCCTTTAATGGAATTCTTTCTTCGACGCAAACATTTTCTTTTCTGTATCGGACGACCTGTTAGGGACCCTTTGTACTTTATTGCGGCTATGGCCTGTGTGATTATTCGCTTATGATTCGCTTTTTTTTAAATGCTTACACGACAATGTAGGCACTTGTAACAAAGATATAAATTAACAAAAAAATTTTCTGTCACCACCGAGACCATAAATTTGTCATCGTTTTCCTCGCAGTTCTTCCGAGTTATAGCAAACAAACCTTGAGTAATTTTGGGCGTGCTTGGTCGATTTCTCGTACGTAGGTACTTGATGCCTGCTAAGGAGTCAATGAGCACTGACCGTGGATGACTCCCAGGAAGACGTCCAGGAAAAGCATCGACTGCCCCAAGAAGCAGGCGCAGATGGCCAGCGAGCCACCCAGGCATCCGAGCACGGTCAGCTTCCAGATGGGGATGTACCTTGCAAGGACGCCCGCGATGGGGCCTGCAGTGGTGAGTGATGGTGCAATCTCGAATTACCATGCCAGACCTTTCTCGGAATGGGCGTGTAAAGCATCTCAGAAGGCGCTGGCCAGAGAGGAGGGTGATGCAAAATCGGCTCTTCAATACAAGCCTGCCACAAAACAGGAATATTCCCATCCCATCGGCAGTCTTAAGAGATTGGTTCTGCCTAAACTTTTTTTTCGTACATTTCTGGTGAATGGGAAGAAAAAAAAACATGGACGCAAGTGAACCATTTTTTGAACCCTGCTTTTTGAACGTGCTTTCCAGAACCCTACCTCCTTGTGCCGGGTGAAACATAATATAATGTTAATAGTAACGACTTTTTCAGAACAATATTCAAGGTCTCCGACGCACTGACTAGTATAAAAGCAAGTTCGACTCAATTATTTTTTGGTCCTTGTGCATTTACATTGCCATTCCTGTAGTAGTTACAAAATAATATCGCTAACCAAGCATAACCAGCACGTGTAAAAGTATACCAAGGCGGCTGCAAACACTGCGTATAAAGAGCGCCTATATATTTCTCAGATAATTTTAGGTTCTCCGTAAACGGTCGTTTATGTTATTGCACAAATTCGGAATTGATCTCCAATGTCCACCGCAATTAATACAATTACAACTGTTCCACTGACATTTTTGGTCGGCTGCTACAGCCCAAGCTAACGCGTTCAAAACAAAGTTGAAGTGGTAATCGCGTTCATCGCAAAAAAGGGTTATTATTCTCTTGAGATAGAATCACACCAGCTGAAACGGAACTTCGAATACGATTAGAAGACATGTTAGCTGCACCGGTTGTGCTTCTAGGCCATTCAACAGCGCTATAAGCTAGGGTTTGCATTTTTTTTGTGCGTGCTTCGTAGATTGTGTATAACTTTACATTTCCAGCTCTTTTTTGTCGTATTTCGCAACAGCCATGATTCCTTTCTGAGTTAATGAACCAGTGAAACAGAATATCAGCGCAAATACTCATTTTATGTATGCAGTGTACACTACGATAGAGCAAATTTATTTGATTTAGCATTTCATTGTACCATTTCTGCTATACGACATGTGGAATACGTCTTATATCAGACGCAGTGGAGCCATTTCCTTTCTGCACGGATATAAGCCACTCGCTCATTAAGAGTGCACAACCACAACCAAGGCCACCTAAGAACAAAATAAAGTCGAGCACACGCAGTCAGAGGCACCCGGACATGTCTTAATGAAGCCTAGCACCAGTTGTGCCATTACCGCGAACATTGCGCACTCAGCACGAACGAAAATGACGGCGGAAAGTTATGTTTCGTGTGTGATTGATGGATTTCCGTGCGGGCAGGGCACCATGTGTCTTGTGCGTCATGCATCCAGAAACTGCTCCGCATGCTTTGCTCGCGTTATGATGGGGGTCCCGTCAGCCGTATGGCTCAATCTTCAAGAACTATCTAGTGTACAGAGCCAACAACGACGACGGGTCCTAAAGACCGACAGAGTTAGCGTGTTCAAGAAAAAGTTTGAAATAACATCCGAAGCTGTGTCCAGGCCCGGCCGTCTTAATGGTCATAGGTTAGAAGGTCTGCGGCAACCACAAGGAGGAGACACCTAACCGGCAACAACAACGAAGAGAAACATAATCGTTACGGTACAGTCTGTAGCGTAACTTTATCTAAAATTAAAAAAAAAACCTTCGCCGAAACAATACTCTCATTTTCCGAGTGTGCTGTTATGAAAGCTTGAGGTCAAGACGGGTTAGATTTTTATGGCGAATTTAAATAGAAATTAAGGGATAAATCACTAGTTGGTTTTAGGAGGTGCAATACATACGTGAATTCACTTCCCAATGGGATCCAGTCTTTCACCATTGTTACGATTCAGCGCGCCACAGTTGTGTTCGCGCGCACTGCAAGCTTCGCACAATGCTCTTGTGCTTTGTGGCAAAGCCTGCCACTACGTTCACCTTCCGCCTGGCCGCCTCGCTGTCGGTGACTCAAACCGTTGCAGCGACAGCCAACGGATCTTCAATTTGAAACTTCCCCCGGCGGGGTGGACGCCGCGGCCGAGATCTCCTCTCCCCCCTTGCTCAGGCTCAGCGAGCGCCGCTGCTGCCTACCCCTCACAAAATCTGGAAAGAGTGCTGCGTGCGTCTGTACTATTTGCGGGCCATGTGCGAAGAACACTAGGAGAACTGCTGGACCGTTAGCGCTTCGGGCATAAATACGTGGTGCCTCCGAGTAGAGTGTTCATTCGTTTTGCAGCAGCGAATCTATGCTGTCGCTCTACTCGAGTCCTGTACTGTAAAAGGGTTGAAAGTTGGGCGAGTTGGTAATGATGCATCTCAAAAAACAAACTGCGCGCAAATTAACGGGGACAAGAACACATGAAGACAGCACAGCTTGTGCTGTCTCCATGTGTTCTTGCCCCGTTAATTTGCGCGCCTTTACTGTAACCTCACTCGGAGGGTATTGTTCCTATATTGCTTGGGCCCATCTTTCGCCATGCAGTAAACCAGTTAAGTTAGCCTCCGGATTCCTGTCGTCGTCACCAATGGCCGCAACCTTTGCTGGCCCCTCACCTCCACGCCCCCACGCGCATGATGGAGGCGACGGAGCCCAGAGTTACTTGATGACGAAACGCGGTTCGGGAACGCCTTCCCATACGTAACACCAACGATATATGCCAGACACAGTCGTAAGATGCGGCCACAATTACATTTATGGCATTTATGGCCCCATAGGCCATTACGTACGACGTCAGGAAGGTAAAACACTGGGAAAGCTGGCTGCCAAACGCCGCTTCGTCTATGGGTTACGTTAATGCAACTATGGGTTAGGGCAGGTCCACATTCTTCACATTGGCACTTCTGTCCATGCCTGAGAGGTAACCGCGCCCTGAAAGCCTCCGCCGCATCACCGCACGGAGTAACACAGGATGGGCCGAGCCGAAACAAATTCAATGCCGTTCCACTCTGTGAAGGTGGATGGGCAGCGGATCTGTTTCTGGGTTATTGGTTGGTCCCAAACTCCCACTCAAACCGCGCCCTCGCCCCCGGGAGGCGTTCAGCGGGATTGTAGACACGTCGACGTCTTGAGTTTTCCTCCACGCGGTATTCGGGGTCCCGACGGGCATCACGCTCCCACGCTTGGCGTCGCGGCCCGATCATCGTCGGTGGTTCTCCTTCCACTGCGCTCGCGCTTATTGCCGCATATTTTTTTTTCCTTCATGAGTACGCTTCACTGTACACCCGCAATGTGGGAAAGACAGCTTAGAGAGACTAAACTAACACCGACCTTTTTTTTTTTAAGTCGGCTTCACTCTAGGCACAAGTGCATTGCTGGGAAAAGTATTCTTTTTCGGGGACAATATTCATTGGGTTGTTCGTTTTCGGGTAAAACCCGATTTTACCGGATTTTTACGTCCCGAACATTTTTCAAGAAAATTGCGTTAAACTCGATTTCTCACCGAATGTACCTTTTCAAACTAGCGATCTGCACAATCGTGGCTGACGGTTCGCCGTTCTCAACATGTACTTGCTGGGGGCAAGTCCCACAAACACAGCTTCCGAACTCATTGAGTATTAGCAGAGTCCTTCAATGCTTCTCTGGTCATGAAACTCCCGGCCAAGTTTCGCATGGGGACAAAGGCGACCGCGAGGGGCGCCACCGCAGATCGGAGGGCATCAGGCGGCCGCCGCTGCTCTGTAGCCAGACCGGCAGTCGGGAGCGCAGTAGCAGCATGCCCGTTCGCACCAAATTTTTTCGCCACTCACAAAATGATAAGTCGATTTGAGCGGCCCACGACACGTAAAGCGAAAGCGCACTGCTGGCGAGCGTCTGTTTTATCTTACTTCGTGGTCCGTTCCCTGCCAAACGCGCTCTGACCACGCCCCCCGGCTGCCCTCCGATCAACACCAGCGCTGCGGCGCGGCCTCCCGGGGCAGCGTACGAAGCTCTCCCATAGCGTGACGGCGAAGCTTCATGACCAGAAAGGCATTGAAGGACTCTGGTATTGACTCTACTGCTCGCTACTCTAGACTGGCATATGCTGCACTGACATTGTTGTGCTTAGGTAATGGAAGATGTAACGTCGAGACAACTTTCTCCCGGCTGAGGGACGTTCAACGATCGGAGAGGTCTCGAATGGAGACCGTCACGTTGCGCATGCAGATGATAATGCATGTAAACAAGAATGCCTAAAAAAATCAATGACCAGCTTTATGTGAATGATGTTTATTCTTCAGAAGTTATCAATGCTCTTTACTGTTATCACTACTGATTCATTTCCAAACAATTGCCAAATTTCGGAGAGTATTTGCTAGGAAACCCTGATGTCCTTGCGATTACCCGCTTGAACCAAACACCAATTTTAATGCTTTAAAGTCAAGAAACTCGTGACACCTACTGATAACATAAACTGAGTTTCTTTCAGGCTAAAAAATTGTACCCAATTTTTACCCTTCGATTTCAAAAAATATAAAACCCGAAAGCTAACAACCCTAAATATACACCATCTCGAAAACTTGAAAAAAATGAAGCACCCGAGGCGAACGTGCACGTGGCCTAAGGAACTGAGGCGATTGTGTGCCCACGTGAGAAGGAGGAGAGCGGCATTTTTTGGTGTACGCACGCAAAAAAAGCGGGGAAGTTCCTATGACAGCCCCGATGTTCAACTTATAGAAACGCCGCATACAATGCTAACCTATAACCCATCACAGGAAATCGCCCCGAGGAAAGATACCCGAAGCAGCAGCCTTTGCTGCAAAAGAATCCTGGACGAGCTGTTCTGGCTCCGCTTCGGAAGCATTGAGTGCCCCGGTTCCTATCTCCGGTACCTGCGAAGTGGCTAAATAATTTTATTAGTTTATACCAAAAGCGCCCTAACCCTTTGTAAGGTCCACTTATGAGATTAGCAGCCGGGCGCCCGGGCTGCGCGTGAGAACCCGCCGCTCTGTCTGGCGACGTAGCACTGCCAACACTGCGCTGCAACCACCGCTAATTCGTCACGGCGCGCACGGGAGACGGATCGTCTGGCCCACCGCATACCTCAAGGATAATCCCCCATTGAGAAAGCAAACAGCGCCGCCGGATTCCAGGAACGTCCGCTCGACCCGCGGAGGTGGTGGGATTACCGGCGTGTCTCTATTGTTGTCGCGCCCTGGTCAGCATGACGCACTGTCGCCGTCTTTCGCTTTCACTCCGCGGGGTCGCCCGAACTTGCTCGTCCGCGAGCGTGCCGTTGACCCGAAGGTGGCGGCGCCTCAATGAATATTCCGTGGCGTGCTGAGTGACAGCTGTCTACGTGAATTCGGGCACTCCCATACGCGTGTACGAACGCTACAGGGGCGTTCCCGAGAGAGGGTGATCTCGAGGTTTTATAAGGCCGAACTTGGCCGTTGGAAATCGTTCTTGTCTGAGCGCTGAGCTGGCAGTTCCCGGCGAGACAAGGAGTCTCGACCGTTAAAGCTAGGTTGGGATTTGTGAGCCCCCTAGTCGAGGTTAAGATCGCGTCGGAGGTTTAGGGTGCAGCGCCGTACCGGGTAACTAGACGGATCTTGCGGCGAGACAGGGTCTCGGCCGTTGTTTCTCGAGCGGTTTGTGTACGCTCCGAGAATAGGAGAGTTAGACGAAGCTGAGGAGCTCGAGTGATTTGTGCGCACTCGGAGCTAGCGTATAGCTGAAGTTTGCAGGTTTTCCTTTATTATTCATGTACCCAGTTTTCCCACTGTAAATAGCTGTATATAAACCCTTCGTTTCACTTAATCAACCCCAACGCCTTGAGTTCGTCAATTCGACCGCCGTCTCCAAGACCTTCAACACCATCGCTCTGCCAGCCTCCTGCCAAATCAACCGGAGCCTGGGCGATTGGGTTCCTGATCGACACCGGACTTCGGGGAAACCATCTTTACTCCCTTTTTCCGTGACATGTAGGTCCCAAAGCGAAGCCCATTTAATCCCATTTAATTCCTGTCCTCTAATGTACACACTAAAAAGAACAAAAAAAATACGAGGGCAAAACCCGCACCAATAAAGCTATCGCAGGTTTAAACTAATTCAAAATAAATAAAATAGGCAGTAGGCCAAAAAACACTTTTAGAAAAAAAAGTCGATTCGATGTTAATTAAAAATAAATAAATAAATAAAATCACATTCCACATCCAAGGGCGCTACTGTCTACATCCAAACCAAAATAACAATACATTAGCACTAATTTTTAAATCTAACAATATGAAAGTGAAGATTTGGAAAACGGTGAAGGGCGTTATGAAATGAAGACACACTAAAAAAATACATGCAAAACAGTAAACTAACGATGTCATTACAGCAAGTTCTGAAACTATGCGAAATTGATGCATCAGTGACCCTTTTTTTCACCACATGCAGGTCCGTGGACACAATAATCACATTAAAACGGATCAATCCAAAATAAACCAACTAGAAGAGACACAAATCCACCTAGTTCAAAGAAACAGTACAAGAAACCGTAATCCATGCGTCATATGTGTACTCAGGGTCCACTACTCGGTCCACACCGTTGTAACCCTGACCAGCGATGCAAGGTCTATACGTACGGCCGGCGGTCGACCAAGCCACCGGAAAGCCACCGTTAAAGGCTTCTATCCTCGGCCATTCAGCGCTTAACCACGGTTGGTCACAGCTTACGCTTGGAAGCTCCAAGGTGTGGTGCCGCTACACACCAGCTATACCTCCCCTCTCGAGAAGGATGCCCATATTAGGCTCTGGCAGCCTCCTGCTCCCACAGGATTAGTAGCTTTCACTGCGAAATGCATTGTCTGTATGCTTGGCTACGACATGTACGACGTACGAAACGTCGTATACCAAGGATGCGCCCACTTGTAAAACCCAGAAATACCGTGATAAAAAGGCGCAACCGTTTCCCAAGCGGTACGTTGCTACTGCTACGTTTCCGAAATCGCAGACCACAGATACCACTGTGGCATGACATTCCGAACAAAGTATTCTCCAGCTACGTTCGTAAACAACAACAACAACAATAAAAAAACGCGAACAAATTGCCCTTTTTGCACTCATAACGATAAGAAACTCAGTACTTCCCATAATCAATTTCCGGGAGCGAATTGTAGTTCAAAGACCCCGCAATGTGCAATTTTATTCGAAATTATGGTAATTGCTGGCAAACTGCTTTCTATTTTCACTGCCTCGTATTTGACATCTATTGCCTCATCTATAGAAGACACCTTCAGTTTAACTTAAGATCCACTCCTTCTATCTTGCATTATATCTGTGCAATCTTAACACATTCCTTGTTTTTTTTTTAGTTTTTGCTTCCGTGTTACCCAAATCTTTACGTGGGAAAATGGGTTCTTTTAGATTTAACTCTAAAAAGAATGAACAGATAAGGAGAAAAGTTCAGTGACATACTTTAACGGCCCTTTAATCGCCCTTGAAGTAACCAAAAAATTCAAATTGGAGATTCAACGCGTCCAAGAGGCAGATGACCCGTGAGGTGCACCGGATAATGGAAGATTACAGTTAAAAATTAGACCACGCAGGGTTTCTTAATCCACGCTCGAATTTCGTACGAGGGGGAGTTTTCCTTTGCGTAGGTAATGTTTGAAATGCAATTAATATTGTAGGAAACTAGTGCCGATTTCAGACGCTACCCACTCTCTAACACGAAGGACTTCGAAGCTGGAAATTTTACTTTAACGTTATGTTAGTGACGCTGCATCTGTCGCCGTCGTTTTCATTCCGCACCCCATCCATCGTTGTTCGGCTGAACTTGACATCGACGCTTCGCATCAGCTTGTCTACTACCGTGGGCATGTCCTGTGGCTCTGACGAAATACACCGCTGCGAGAGCGTAATCTGCGTCCAGCGTCGAACACTGGGAAGTAATTTCTACGCGCTCGTGACGCCATCACCCGTATGAATATTCGGGTTATGGCGTCACTAAGCGCCGCCGTAACTTTCTGTTATATCTCTCCTCTTCTCTTTTAAATGCAGAGCATTTCAGTAACTCACGATGTCACCCGCGTTGGCGTCCGTAGTCCGCACGCTCACTGCGCATGCGCGTCGAGTCGAGGCGAAAGCGAACACATCTCTCGCGAGGGGCATTGGATTGGATTCGAACACTCTCTCGCGAGGGGCATTGAATTGGATTCGATTGGATTGGCTTGGATTGGATTGGCTTGGCTTGGCTTGGCTTGGATTGGCTTGGATTGGATTTGGATTGGATTGGATTGGATTGGATTGGATTAAAGTGGATTGTGGTGGATTGTGTTGCGTCATAGCCGCGGCACGTTGCGTCATAGTCGCGGCAGACGCGCTTGGGCCGGCGCATGTGCAGTACTCTCTCTTCCGCGGTTTCCTCTCCTTCGGGCGCGCTGCGCATATAACCGGTGTGCCGTTCTCCGGCCGAGCAACATCCGCGGTTGGCTCAAACACCTACAGTCCACGCCGCTTTACAAGTACGCCAACGTCGTCGACTGGGACCGGCTTACGCAGTCCCCTCAACGTATATAAGCGGCGGAGCGCGCGTTCGGAATTCAGTCAAGGGCGTCTTTGCATGGCTTACGCTTGACGTGACGCTTTGCTTGACTCGAGTAGATGCGACGCATTTACTCGAGTTCCCCCCGTGGGAAGATGCGGGCGGCTTTTTACCTGCCCCGCTCTCCTCCTTTCTCCCCCCCCCCCTCCTAGCTCCGTTTACTGTGTGTACGTGTGTCTATAAACAATATTTAAGCAGTATAGATACGAAAACTGCGTCGTCGCGAGATATCTAACAACGTGGGCACAAAGAGCGCTGATATTTCGCTCCGTACCCAGTTCGCTCTCAAAGACGCTTTAGGACGTAGCCGTACCCAACATTGACGCACGTGACTAGCGCCAAAGCCTATGGCTAAAGCCACGTATCTCTAAGCGCGCGCACGCAGTACAACTACAGTGCACTAGAAGGTAAGGTGTGTCGTGCGGGGGAAAAACCAATGTAGAGTGCGCGTCCCTTTTGCGATGAAAAAAATGTATGGAGCGCAGTCCGTGCAGGCGTTCCCCAGAGAACTCTTGGTGTAGCCAGTGCTCTCTATAAGCTTTTAAATCAAACTCAACAGTTATTTGACGGGTTTTATAAAACCTTATACCATGAAATGAAGAAATAAGACTATCTATGGCAATAACTAAGGATTAATTAAACAAACAAAACTTCTAAAACTAAATAGTAAGCACCGGCCGCCAGGGGCGCTGCTTACAACAGGAGAATTTATTAGGGGCTGCGTCTGCTGCAACCCGGGGCTTCCGAGCCGATTCCCCCCGAACTGGCTGCTGCGCCCCATGGAAGTGACGTACGTCAACAAAAAAAATTGCGTAATTGCAGTACACTGCAATTATTTCAATAGTATTGCATATATTTTGGCAGCGACACATTAATATTTTAATATCAAGATTTATTTTTAGCCTGAGTTTATTGTCTTTTAATATGACGTCACCTAGTCACCGTGACGTCACGAACATGCTTTGTAGATGTTTGCATTATATTTTTCTCTGCGAAACTCGAGTTTGTTATTGTTTTTGACACTCGCGTAGAAGAAGTTGTGTTAACAAAGCACTTTTTATAGATTTACAACGGGTTTTACGGATGACCTACGTACGAGCGGCATGGAGAAGAGGCCGAATTCGATCGAAGAGCGAATTTTGGCGTTTTGGCCCCGTACTGGCATCCGTACGGGTAGAGTTCACGTCTGTTCCGAGTTTGTTCCGTTGGCCTGTTTCATATATATTCCGTCTTCGCGCGGTGCCGAGGCAAGCAAGAATGTACAAGCGTTGGCGTTGTGTGGAGTCGCTCACGAGTGGTGCGGTGCTGCGCTGTGTTTTCGTTTCATGTGAGGTGTTCAGCTCCAAGCCTGTGTCTTCGCGCTTGTATCTTCTAATTCACAGTCGTCAAAGTCCGATGACTATTCGTGGCAGCAACGCGAAGTGCTGGTCAGCGCTTGCGCAGAGCGCAATGATTTCATATCAAATATGTACAGGTATCAGAATTGTTGCCCCAAAATGTGCAGCAAGGTACGAAGCACCGTGTTGCCTTCAAAACGTGACCGATGTGTGTGGTGCGTCGTAGTTTTCCAGAGGTTTATTGTTTGTGTGAAGCTGCTGGCGCCGCAGTCATCGATGCTATATCATCACAGTCATCGTTATACACGGTGTTGTGTCGGTATCACAACGCGAGGCAAATATTTTGATACTGCTCCGTACTCGACTTGCAAGTGTCCAGATTCGTGTCGCAGCAGGAGTGTATACGTGAATAATCTAGAGCCCCATCAGTTAGCAATGGTGCGTCGCAGTGACAGCGAGTTCTCGTTCGTGCGCATCAACTTGCCGTGATCCCTGTCGTTACAAGCGTGGAGTTACTATGGCATTTTCCGTGTGTGTTGTGTTCGTGTGCTCCAAAATTTACGATGTCGCCAAACGTATGTGATCGTGCCCATTTATGACAGGCTAGGTGATGCGTCAGTGGTTTCAGCAATAACAGGTGCTACGTGCTGTGTTGAACTGTTTTATCTACATTCTAAGCATACCATCTAGATGACTCTGCGTAGTTGCTGTTTCTATTTGCTCTAACCTCATTTGCCTTGTTCATCTTTTTTGCATGGTATTTTTTATTTACGTGTGCATGCAGCATATTTGCACTAAATCAGCCTTACGCACTTACCTGTACATGCCATAACCCTCTTTGCAATCACGTGTGCATGTGCCCTGCAGTATTTCGTCAACTACTGTGCATTCTAGCAAAGATTGTTTACATGTCGTTCTGAACCATTGCTAATAGCCTGAATTTCCTTTAGTAGTATTACTAACATACCTCTTTCTTTCTCACCTGCTGGCTTCGTGTTGCTTTTAAAAGGAATTGATGATTTAACGCTGCGTCCAAAGATATGTTGGACAAACTTGCAAAAAACGTAATACACGGGATATACCTGCTAACTTTCTCAATGGCACAAAGCACGTACACTGATCACACAGGCTAAAAGTATGTCTGACGTGCTCCACACTCTTCGTCTGCTCCTCAATGCAGTCATGCTTGATTTTTACCCAACCGGCAAAACCACTTCTGCTCACTGACGAGCCAGGGTCACCGTCACGCCCACTTCACAACATATGGTGAAAGCAGTCTGTTCTGATTTTTACCCAACAAACCAAAACACTTCCACTCACTGACTAGCCGTGAAGAGTCACTGTTAATAATTAATCGTTACTAATCATTTCAGAAATACAGATGTAACGCTAGGGATGGTGAAGGCTGTGGTGGAAGTCCGGGGTGGGCAACTTTGACGGCGCTTGTGGGTTTCAATGCACTTGGACTAAGAACGGCTCTCACGGGGTAGAAGCCCTAGCATCCTTCTGCTCGCAAATCCATAAAATATTTCTCTGTCTATTTGTTTAGTGCAATACATAGTTGACTCCATTGAAAAGCACCATCAGAGAAACATGAGAAAGCGTTGCTTTTGCCTCTGTGGAATGAACCAAGGCGGACCCGCTAGGTATCTGCATCTAAGCATACACTGGGTGCTACTGCGCAGCCGACTGGTATCCGTTGGCAAACCTGCTTCCCACACAACAACGCAAACCTGTTGCATGCGGCCTGCGCGCATTTTGTTTGTCTGCGTGGAATGGAATGGCTGTGCCAGCAGGAAGCAGCAAGAAACAGTCGCCAGAAAAAATTTCCATCGGCAGACTTGCATACTTCGAATGGCAACTGGCAGGCTCCATGGTTCGACACAGTGGTAATTCCAGTGTGCCACCAATGCAACAAGTCTCTCCATAGTATCAGGAGATTCGAATATAGGTTAACAAGGGTGGTGTGACAACTGTCGCCGTGCTGAAAAATGCCACAACAGGGGCTGTACTGTGCACAGATTTTTGGTTGCCACTCCCATCCCACTGAATTGTGCCAGCTTCGAAGTTTACCCCGTACCATTTCAAGTTAACTAATGTTTGCTGGTGTTTGACAGATGCAAGCACCAGTAAAGTGTGTCTGTCGTCTTTAGCGCTAAAATCATGTTCTCAAGGGGAAACTGAGTTTAACGAGGTTGCGGGCCTGAAAGCTGGCAGTGCTCATGGGGGTCGTAGCAGAAAAGTTGCAGCATGGTGTTGTGCTGTTTTTGCTATGTTGATGTTATAAAGTGCATGTGGTATTTATATGGGTCATAGGTTTCAAACAAGGCACTAGTTGGAAGTCGTTGCTGTCTCCTCCCTTTGTTACACTTGGTAGTCGTGCTCTTTGTTTGCAAGAAATATTCGAAACTAGCTAGTGTAATTACAATTATACAACTAATTTTCTGGGAAGGAAATGCTGCCTTGTGCCTGCTAAAGGATATACCCTCTCTTGGCTACACCCATCGTAAGACAAGATAGCAACGCAATACTCTACAGAGCCCGTGCACAAGCTGCTGCCTTGCATTGGTCTGACCCACAAAATTGACAGGAACAGCTCCCCAGGACTGATCCCGAGCAAAGGTTCTGGCTCGCTCATGCCCCTCAACTTCACCGAAGTCAATGAAACCTTGCTACACAGGCTGTGGCTTGAAGTAGCATTGACCTGAAAGTATCTGCACACAATTGGACGCGAGGACAGCCCAGACTGCCTTCTGTGTAAGGCTGTACAGAGACAATTGATCATTTGCATAGTGTTTGACCAAGGTATACTAGTGGGTGAAAAGACCTTGAAGCAGCCTTACTACGCTTGAATGCTTACCCTCTGTTTGAACGAAAGATTTTGGGCACGTGGGCTGACACGAAGAAGCAAGATCGAGCGGTCAAATCGCTGCTTGTCCTGTCTGGACTTTTGGGTATTGGTGGTTGAAATTTCACAAACTGCGAAACTTTTTTTTATGGTCGGTAAATATGTTATGCGAATTATACAGTGATTAGTCTGTTTCTGCGCCCCATTGCATGTTATACATGCTTTAAGTGTACAAAGTTCATTGGTTGATTTCACTGTCATTTCTCATACCCTCAGTATTCAGTACCTTCCATGCCCCAGCGGGATTTAAGTAGCAGGCCCAAGTTCAGTTTCTAATGCTGGCCTCTTCTCCTTTCAAAAATCTTTTACTCTCTCTACCTCTCTCTTGCCAGCATGCCAGGTGCTTGTAACAGTTTACTAGGATTCGCAACGGTCAACATACGATAAAAATTACTTATGACTACTATCATTGCTGAAGTTCACTGCACTCAGTGTACTAGGGTGTTTGGCGCACAATAGTAATTATGACTGCAGACAGCCTACAGACAACTTACAGTTCTTAAAGCCCACATTTAAATCTTGCCACGCACTCGTTCTTGCCTTCACTTCGATAAGGCTGTCACAAATTGGTTGATCAGCTGAACATGCTGGAAGGGATGTTTTTCTACACTCTGAATTAATGTTTGATCAACGTGCATACATTAAAGCATTTGGCGTGGTTCTTCCTTTTTATCTCTTGACACCCAGTGCAACCAATGGGCTGGTCAAAGCTGTGGCTTGTCATGTGTGTTTCCAGTACATAATGGTGCATTCTGCCTGTTGCCAAATCCAACTGCAGAAAAGTTCTTAAGCCCTAATGCAGTGCTGGCAATGGTCTTTTGTGGGCTATAAAAGGAAAATGTACTGGTTGTCGATCAAATAAAGTGAGTCATTTTTAAATGTTTCTTCCCAATGCCTGATGTGTTTTCTTGGAGGTTGCGTGTTTGTTTAGTCCTTTTGGGAACAGAAGGGCATGTATGGCTCATGTGTTGGCCATGAGACTAATCAGCATTTGAAGGTTCGTGGGACAGGTACAACTTGTACAGCTGGTGAGCGAACGGATTACATTTTCGATTTTCTTGCAACATGTTACTAGCATACAACAATTAGGATTTATAATTTAGCTGCAGTTCTTTTTTATGACAATACTGCTATTGTGCTCATTATAAAATGAATAATTATTCAAGAACAGTTATACAATGTCAAAGATGTTTCATTTAAATGCTGCTAGTGTTAAGACCCAAAAGATAAGTTTGTAGCATAGTGTTCTGAAGCAGCACCATGAATAAGGCATGCCATGGTGGAGGGCAATGAATAAACTTATACCACCTGGAAGTGTTCAATCAACAGCAAGATCACTTACTCACGGACAGCTGTGTTTTCCGCCTCCTTCACAAAAACTGGTATGCCCAGGAAACCTGCTGCCTCGTGTTCAGTAGTGCAACACCTCAGCCCATGGGCTGCTACTTTGGATTGGTGTTTGTGTTGACATTAAATACATTTAATGCTCTTAAATTCCGCATAAGTTTTTACGAGTGCCCTTCCGTGTGCATAAATTGAAGGCCAGCAACAATGTGTGCGGCGCCATCAGAAAACATGTCATAGTTACTCCCGCCGTTTACCACCCACGCGTTTTGCGATGAGCGTCCGGCATCGTCCTGGCTTGCGCGTGGTGCTCGCAAAAATACCAAGGAAACAGTCACGTGCGTCCGCGGCACAAGGAAGAGCACAAGACAGCTCGCAGACGCCCAGCTCGCGAAGCCGGTTCTAGCGCGTGCCGACGCGTTCCACTCTTGGAGGAATGGGAAAGCCTGCGGACAAAACGATCCGGGTCAGCCAGTCATGCATGCGGAAGATAGATGGATATGACGATGACTACTACTGCCACAGTGAGAAGTGACGGCGACGACGGAACACGTGAATAAATTGGTGTCATTCAGTGCTAACATAAAAAGAAATCCTCCAGCTTCGCCTTGTGTCACTTAGTGCAAGTTTCACCAATTTTAAAGACGAAGGTGTAACATCAAACGCGCAAAGTGACCGTATATATACGTGGCCGTCGGCGGGGCCCCCGATGTATGGACTGGTGTACGACTTGAACTCATTTCGCCAGAGCAGCAGCCAAATCCTCTCACCACGGCGCTAAACCGGCACCTTGGCAGAATGGAACCTTGCTGCCACGTGCTGCCAGGCTGCACGTGGCAGCACGTACGGATGCGCACACATAGCTCTTACTGCGGGGGAGCTTCAGCGTGATGAGCATCCAGTCTGCTTGTCAGAAAACGAAGGCCTGAGTGCTTTTTTTTTTTTTGGACAGCAAACGTCACATGGTTGGCCGGTTCTTCAGCACTTGCAGTGGTGGGCTGTTGGACAGCTGCTGCTATGACCAGAAGCAACACTACTTCCATGACGTTTGTATACGTAATTATGTGCAACAACGCTGTTATCAATTTGGTGCTGACAGGAGCTGTGGGCACAGTTTATGTGAAAGACCATTGTTGGCGCTACATTTGCTGCCCTTACCAGCGTGTCACGTGTGGTACAGAGCTGTGCTCTCGCTGTTTATTGATTACGAGCACAATTTTTACAACGGTGTATGAAGTTGGTGAAATGAAGTACAGTGTATCTCCTGGATTGGTCGGTGCTATCCTGCTTCGGCGTGGTTCTTCCCAGGCCATCACTAACAAGGGTGGCAATGGGAAGCCAAAAGCCAAATTTTTTGACACTTTGTGATCAGTACTTGTAGCACTGCAGTGTATCCCTTGCAACTTTGGAAGCTCGGAAAAGTTGGTACAACATGACCAAATATACAGAGTTGTAGGCACGACGAAAAGAGGCATTAACAGTGTTCACTCCAAACATCTTTTTGTAACATCCAATAAACTTTAATTCAGGCCTCTTTTGTACCAGCTGTGCTGATTTCACCCCCCCAAAATAAGGCACCTGCTGGTCTTTCTATGCACAGAAAGTATGGTGAGGTTGCAAAACATTTCAGGCTGCTGGGCCAAAACTATACGGACAAAAACGCTGGTGTTCAGCGGCGCGTACTAGAGTGCACAAGAGCCCCTAAATAAGCTTATTTAGTGGCCGGAAGATCCAGTGGGTACCACTAATCTAGGCCCAAGAGAACTCTTGTCAAATGAGGGCCTTTAAAGGTATTCCTTCCGCCTATTCTCCCCACAAAAGCCACAGATTCTATGATCTAAATGGGAGCGCAAGCAGCCTTCGTGCAACACTATTTAGACCTTTGCCGGCAGCCTAGCTCTTCAGCCAGTGCCCACGTTTGAGGACACAGACCCATTCTTCCCTATTCAGCCACAGCGGATCAAACCTAATGGCGTGAAATGGCGCGCGCACACACCTTTCAAAATAAAAAGAAAGAAAGAAGTGCGGTTACAAAAGCCGGCGAACTTAAACGTGCAACACAACCCTCCGAATCCTCCACTGGTTTTCTTCCTTTCCCGCAGGTGCACCGTAGATAACACAACACCGAACGACAGCCGATGTACCAAGGAGGAGAGTTATCATCCTGCGCTTACGGCGCGTAAACAATGAAAAGCACAGCCGACCTAAACATAAGTGCCGGCACGGCCACTTTGCACGGCCGGCATGGTACTTGGTACTAGTTTCGGCGATCAACAAGAACGACCAAATCCAAGAAATAATAACAAAAAACAGGTGACGTCACTTCCGTGGGGCGCTCCAGCCGTCAGCGATCGGGTGAGGCTGGAGCACCCCGGGGGAAAGGATCCCCGGGGTGCAGCAGCCTTTGCCTTTATTAGGATAGCTGGGAGTAGGGCAAGTAAGTGGAATAAAACAGGCAAGTCGGTTGCTGACAACCGACGCCCCGATTCTAAGGGAAAGCCACTAATCATCATCATCATCATCATCGAAGAACGTTCAGGAGCTCCTCAGCAGAAATTTTCATCACAAAAGGGACCCACCCCCTAATCGGCCCCGAACGACACACCTCTCTCTTCTAGTACGCTGTGGTACAACGGGAGAGGGGTAGACGTCATTCCCTGCGTCAGCTGCGCATGCAGCGCCCCCTGCGCGCACGCACCTGTGACGAGGTAGCAGACGACGGAGAGGTTGACGGGCCACGAGGCCTGCTCCCTGGTAACCGGGAAGGTGCGCAGCAGCGCCACGTACACGACGGCCGCCGAGCGGATCATGGCGAAGGTGAACACGTTGATCCAGCAGCAGGCCGCGGCCACCGCCCAGCTGCGCGCCGAATCCATGCTGCCGCCTCCTCCACCTTCCTGCAGCATCGGCGGGGACGAGCGCACCGGGAAGAAGAAGCGTGTCGTATCAGCTCGCCGGGGACGACGTAACCGCAGCACCGCTTATCGCGCGACCTTCACTTTTATAAAGCGTCCTCTGTCTCTGGGCCGGGCCGTAAAGCAAGCAGGCCAGTCTTCCGGGCGCTCGGACACTAACAACGACATGCTTGCCTCAGGCCTCCTCTATTAGGCGTCAGTGATTGTGCACAGAGTCATATAGTTCTTATCGCATTATCTGAAGTAAGTTGGCCTCCGAGCGAAAATTTGTCGCCACACGCGTAAGCATGGGCGAGAGTCAATCATATACCAGGTTATCACTTATCACGTGAAGAGCGGAATAAGAAGCTGGGTGGCCATCCTTCTGGTGGTTGTTTAATAAAAGAGGCCGCGTTATACACTTTTTGACTTAACAGCCTCAGGTATTTCTCGAGGATGCCGGTCAATGCCCGAGGCTGGTAAGTAAAACAGTTATCATAGAGTTCTTAAGCGAAAGTATTAGTTTCGCGTCGCGGGGGAACGAAGCTCGGCGATAAAGGCCAAGAAGGAGCGTTGTTAGGCAACGTCGTTCTGTCGCAGTGTGAAGCCTCTCAGTCAAGGTCACGGAGGGGAAGAATGCCGGTCCAGCAATAAAACGATTTCGTAGACATCACCCAGGATAGTGAGTGTGTGGCGCTGCAAGAGGAAGCCAGCACCAAACGATACCGACCTCGAAGAACCCACACGCCAGTCCCCACGGAATACTCGGCTACACTGGCATATTACCGTGGTACCAGGAAAAGATACCCTCCACCCCCCCCCCCTCCCCACGAATCCCTGACTAGGGCACAAGCCACCGACTGGAGACAGCTGAAGAGAGGAACGTTTCCAAAATTAAACACGATGAGTAAAATTTACCCGACTCGATACGCAGCCGCATGTCCATTGTCGAATCAAAAGATCAGCGCCCCCCCCCCCCGTCTAACGACGACGATGGTTGAATGAGAAGCTTTTTCGTGACGGATAAAGAAGACAGAGCAGGAGGTGGTTAGTCTCCTCTGCCAGCTCTGTATTTTTGGCCTTTTCTTAGGTTTGTGAGAAGTGTGCTTAGTTCTGAAGTTTGCGAAAGCAAGGTAATGAGCTCCTAGACGGGCGCCGCACCTCACGGCCCGCTGCCTGAATCTGCCACTGGCCAACCACGTGGGACACCGGCAGCCACCACCAGCCTCCTACCCGATACCGTGCCGTCAGTGCATGTGCTGCCTGTGATTTTCGCACCAATGACTTCCTCTACACCGGTGGTTTTCTGAAATGCTCCCGAACCTCCCCTGGACCTTTGTAATACGCCGTCAGCGCCGATACCTGCTGGTCAGGCGGCCCGTGCACCTGCCGATTTGCCAGCGACCCACCCTCTGCCGGATGGTCATGATGCATTCTGTGACATTTTGAATACGCCTGCTGCCACAGCTATGTCGACTGAAAAAGACCACGTGACTGCGGAGGCCTCCTCTCGGCTACCAGCTAGTGCTTCCACGCAAGTGCCACCGTGAATCTAAGAAGCTACTGTTGACTGGAGAAAGCAACTCCTCAATGCAACCTCTAAGGCATGGCCTTACAGTTATCTTCAAGGCCATCAAATAAGCTCAAACCATAACTAAATTCAATCCACTTGCAAAAAAACAAGGTCGGCAGTCCATGGAGTTCTCCAGTACGTCCGAATCATCCTCTCGACCTCTTAGCCGTGGACGCGCCAAACACTGACGCCACCAAGTGCCTTCTGAAAGTGTCCAGCATTGCCGCCTTCCTCGTTAAAGCGTATGAACCCCGTCCTACCTTCTGGTGTGGTTGTCATAGAAGGAATTCTGGTAGGTCTCACCGATGTCGATATTTCGGATGCCCTACTCCAGATACCCGTGAGATCTGCCCGGCGGCTAGGGGGAAAATCTGAGAATGTGAGAGTTGTTTTCGTCACGGAAACGGCCCCTGAGCACGCCTCCCTGGGTTATACTCGTTACCGCGTCTTTCCATACGTTGAAAATCCACGACAGTGCACCAGGTGCCAGCGATATGGACATGTGGAATACAAACTTGCCCAGTGGTGCCCCCGTTGTGGTGGTCGTCACGGCCGTTCAGCCTGTACAACAGAAAACCGCCAATGTCCCACTATGTCCGAATTGCGGCAAGAAGCACGAGTCCACGTTCACCGCCAATGTCCCACTATGTCCGAATTGCGGCAAGAAGCACGAGTCCACGTTCACACACTGTAAGGTTCTTACGAAGGAAAAAGCTGAAGAGCACCAATAACTGTGATTACAAGTCCGCGAACAGCGTGAGAACAAGTCTATTGACGCTAGGACATATGATCGTAAAAAAGAGCCTCCTAGCAGGCATGTCACAATGCCTGTCAAGTCTTCTCTTTGCGTCAATATGGACAAGGACTTCCCACCACTGGTGGCGGCAGTAGATCCTAAAGAACCAGCGCCGACACCTGTTCCTCTGTCTGCAACCACACCTGCAGCCGCAACTTCACGTTCCCAGCCAACAGCGAAACGGCCGCGGGAGCGCCCGCCAGCAACAAACTCCGAAAATATCTGTTCAGTTATATCCTCACTTGAGGACACTCTGCGTGCCTTTCTTATCCCTTTTCTTCTTCCCCGATCGCTCAGACCATCTTGACAATCCTGGACTTTGCCACTCCACTACTGTCGCAGTGCCGGTAGAATTCTTCTCCAATCAGTCTTAGGAATGTAAACGCTGTATCCATGAATCATGACATGGAAACCAGTAATGGAGGCCTGTATTGCGCTGGTCGCGGCTTGCACGGAAGAAAGAGAATTGGAATTAGGCTGTGCAAAACAAATAGCGTCACGGGATGTCATTTTCCTACAATATCGTAAATCCTAAATGCTCCTGTGTGTTCTGTGAGTTCTTTCAAATAAAGAAAGCTGTATTTTCTCCCCATGGTTCCTTCAATTACTTGCTTACACGCCGAGGTGGCGGGATAGTTAGCGAGTTCTACTTGTAAGCGGGTTTATAAGGAGGTCACGGGTTTTACACTTACTGCGTCGGACGCAATTAGATGAAGTCCGAATGCGAAAACGTCGGTGAGGTAACCTTTGAGTGACCATTAAGGAACCATTCCCGGTAGAAATACCAGAGCCTTCTATTACGATGTGTCTCGTTTCGTATGTGCTGATTTCAGATGGTTTATTCGTAATTTATTTTGATATTGTTGTTGCAGTTAGTCGTTTATAATAACCGAACCGGTTCGCGGATCGAAGTAGTCGAACCGGAACTGAACCGGAACAAAATAAATTTACCTGAACCCGAACCGTAACCGAACCCGTATTTTTTTCGGTTCGAAGGGTGTCGAACCGGAGCCGAACCGGTATTTTTGTCGGAACTGAACCCGAACCCGAACCGTTATTTTTTGAGCACGCTGAACCCGAACCGGAACTGAATCGAAAAAATAAATAACGGTTACCGGTTCATGCCGGAACGATTCGACCCTCCGTTGTTGATATTGCACAGTCGATGCAATTCAGGCCTTTTTTTCTTTTACGTGCCATCAACTTCATACCCGCTCGCGCACTTTCCCCTCCAGACAATTGAACACTATCACGCTCTATGTAACAACAGGAGAAATGAATGTGCACCAATGCAGCAATTGTCTGTCTGTTGCTGCTGGAAGCGCGAGCGTAGTGCAAACTGACCAAACGAAATGTCATTCTCGGCAGCTTGCGGGGGATTATAAAACGACTTTGCCCTTCCCTAGCTGCGGCTTTATTGGAGCAATCAGGCTGCAGGAGTCCTCCACTGCGCAACAGCGAAAGCCCACACCCGATGTGTGCAAACTTTTTGCATTTCGTAATTTGTTTAAAAGGTCCGACACCTGCAAAAAATTGTTAATACTTGACAAGTGTGACCGCAGGGGCTGCTCAGTGGTTAAGCTGTTTGCTGCTGATTCAGTTTTGTCTCTTCCAGATCTGCCTTTTTTTAGAAGGTGCACTTGTACTGACTGCCCAACTCACTACATTACTTCTACGGCTACTCGCCCCAATTAAAGAGCGTCTACCCAAAAAAGTCCCATCTCATGCTCCGCGCGTCAAATTTCCCTTTCACTTTGTAACAGCATAATCTGTTATAAGATACCTCAATGTAGCACCCGGAACGATGGCTGGGGGTCAGGCGGTACGACGACATACTGATTGTAATGCACACATCTGGCATAGCTATCGCAAAAGGAAGTGCAGTGGTCAGAGTAATAATGCAGTGACTGAGCGTTAACTAAAGCTTACTTTTATCAATCCACTTTTATCAAGTGTGTCGAACACATTCGATAAGGTGACAGCTAACAAATTATTCAGGGTGACTAAATAATCTAATTCATTGGTAGTATTTATGTGCCTGTTGTAGGATTTTTCTGTTTTGTTACAAATATAAAAAATGTGCACTATTGATATTAAGCGCTGGTATTTGAACGCACCAGTACGCAGGCCTAAATTTAAAGCTTCAAGGTTAGTGTGATGGGCGATCCCATTGCGGCGATTGCGATTTCAACAAAAAGGAAAGGGCAGAAAATATATCCCAACGCCATATCTCTTGGCGGTGGCTTTATGAATAGTCGCTAGGACAACATAAAGTCTGGGCGAGAAAGTAGGTGGTAAATCGTCGCCACTTCGTCTGTTTTTCTAATATCTCGTAATTGTTTAAAGTTTGCTTTGTAAATGCGCCAATGCCCTTGCGGAATACCAGCATTTCGAATTTTTGTTTGTATTTTGATTTGACTGTCGTTTTAAACTACTAAATGTTTTTTTTTTTTTTTTCTAATTTCAGTGATAATTCAACTCATCGAACCGGTTCGGTACGTGATTTTGTCGAACCGGAACTGAAGCGGAACGAAATGATTTCGCCTGAACCAGAACCGCAACCGAACCGGTATTTTTTTCGGTTCGACACACTGATATATACAGAGAGAGAGAGAGAGGGAGAGAGAGAGAAAGGTAACACGAACTTTACGTACGAGATCTGTAGTCGAGGTAACATATTAGCTGCAGACATCGATCTACGACAGCGATGATAGCAGAAAAGTATAGTGCGAGGTGAGAGAACTGGCTGTTTCGAACCTCAAATAGTCTACCGAAAAACCCCCCGGGGAAAATACGGGGTTTTTTTTCCCAATTTTACTATGTAAAATTTGTGCCTCGTATTATATGTGGATCCCAAAGTTTTCAGCCGAAAATTGCACTTTGGTTTCGGTTTCAGCGGAGGGGGGGCCCATCTTGCGGTGGCGTTAGCTGGCTGCTGCTTCTCTCAGTCGGCCCCAAATTTATTGTTTTGACCACGCGAAGGATCGGCACGTTCACCGCAAGTCTATCACGATGTCGGGTGCACGAAGGCAGTATTCAGCGGCAATTAAAAAAAAGTTATTTTATGTGCCGAACCATCAGGAATTGCGCCGCAGGACGGCAGTTCGGCGTCACCGAAGGCACATTCGCGGGTGGAGAAAGCAATGTGCTGACTTGATAAGTCTGTGGTGGTGTCGGCGGCCTTGAGCACTGTTGGGGGTTCCCGTCAGTGCTCGTGTTGGACGCCTTTCGCTGCCACTGGCCGATTCCGTGAAGAAGTTGTTGCGCGAACCCCGCTAAACTCATTGTCATTCCAGGAGGAATGACATCCCAGCTTTCAACCGCTAGATTTGATTTGACAAGTCGTTTTAAACTACTAAATGGTTTTTCCTAATTTCAGTGACTAATTCACACTACCGGATGGCTGAACCGGGCTTCGTACGTGATTTTGCTGAACCGGAACTGAGCGGCAACCAAGGATCGTTCGCCTTTTAAGAAAGCGGCACGAAGCCCTGATAGGCACGAGACCGGATTTTTTGTGGGAAGAATTCGAACAAGGCGATAGAGACAGGGAGGAAGAGAGAGAAGAGAGGGGAGACAGGTGACCACGAACTTTACGTACGAGATCTGTAGTCGAGGTAACATATTAGCTGCAGACATCGATCTACGACAGCGATGATAGCAGAAAAGTATAGTGCGAGGTGAGAGAACTGGCTGTTTCGAACCTCAAATAGTCTACCCTTTTCACAGTGACGTCGATTTTACCTGTGCAATGTACGTATACAAAAACAACAACTACTAAACCATCGGTTCTCACATGCCGGGCGAGGAACCACCAGTCAAAGCTTGCGAACGATGTTGTTATGTTCCTGAGAAACGCCATGAGAGTTCGGAAATATTTCGGGCGTGGTCGCAGCTGGCGGCTATACAAGCACCCCGGAACATCGACCCTTAGATAGCGCCTCGCTGTCAAAGAAATTCCGTCGTCATTGTTGATAAAATACTGCAGATAGCTCGGAAACAGTCCTATGCGAGTGTGACTCACCGGTACACGCAATGCCTACAAGCTCTGTTTGACACCCGCGCTAGGACAATCGTCCCGTCAGCGGCCTTGCGATTGTGTGAACAGCTAAAAAGATTACAAGTGGTCGTCAAGGTGCCGCTTCTTCACCGGGGTGCGGTGAGGAAAAAGATGCAGCGCACTTGAACTGTACACATCGCGCGAGAGAGACTGCAATCTGCACTCAAGAGGACTTCGATGACTTGGCTGAAAAGGTGCTCGCTGATAGCCGCCAGTGCTCCGCGTAGACAAGATGTAAACGTTACCAAGGCAAAATTTCACGTCACAACGTATCAGAAACAGCAAGTGAACCGAACGCAAAGGCTAATGTCGCTCACACTGATAATAATAACAGTGATATGGCGTGCTCTCGAGCGGTAAATAGAAAACTCCAGGCCCTTTATTAGAATGGCCTCATTAGCATTCACTGGTATGCGCTACACCCTACACCAACATCCACGTTAGCTCCAGCTCATCTGTATAAAGTAAGGAGAAAGATTTTAGGCTCAATAGCATTCCCGCTCATGGGGGCCAAGTCGTTTGGGTTTTACTCGCACTCATGCTCAAACGTGAGTGAGCCTCGGCAAGTGCATGAGCCCACGGGCCACGAGTGATACTGATCCCTTCGTAAATAGACGTGAAGTATAAGCGCTGCCGTAAAATTTGTTCGTTCGTTCGTTCGTTCGTTCGTTCGTTCGTCGTTTTGTTTTGTTGGTTTGTTTGTGTGGTTCGTTTCGTGTTGTTTGCTTGTTTGTTTGTTTGTTTGCTTTCTTGCTTGCTTGTTTGTCTGTCTGTCTGTCTGTCTGCCTGCCTGCCTGCCTGCCTGCCTGTCTGTTTTTTTTTTTTTTTTTTTTTTGTACCGGTGCACCTTGGTTCCCAATTGAGAACGCCGATGTGAAACCTTGACAGCAGCAACAAACGTCACTTCGCGTCTGCGCATTTGCGTCATGCGTCACGACGAACTCCTCCGGGAAATTGTCGCTTAGGCGTGGTATAAGGTTAACAACAGTAAGAGCACTGTTTCGCCGCTGTCATAACTATTTGCATAAACAAACGCGGGCCCACAGGCTCCGAAAATGTACGCATCGTTCCTGTCGGCGCAAGATTCTTCGCTCTTCCCACCCGAGCACTCGAATACCCAAGCGTGCGGCTAATAAATGTACTTCGTTCCTATATTTATGTCAGCGTGAAAGGCGGGTTTTTTTTTTTTTTTTTTGCCTTTTTGTCCTTTGCATATCAACGGAGTGAACGTCGCACCATACCACCTTTGCAGAGACTCGTAAATCAAGGGGCTGCGTAATGACGCCCAACCAGCCCGCCTGTGGCTGGTGAAGAGAGCCCAAGAAGCTGGACGGACTCAGGGAGTCCTGGAATATAAAGTCGCTTCCTCAGTGCTGACTGCTTTACAAGAACGTTTATTAAAGCGAGAGCTTTCTTAGTGGGACCGATGGCGTTCTGTCAGAAAGCTAATGCATTTCCTTATAGACCGGTTGGGCGACCGAAAAGCTCTGATGAGATCTCTGGACACAAAGCACGTGCGTGAAACGGGGCTTCCATTGTGTCAAAACGGTTAGCTGAAAATCACGAAAAAGTAGCGGTTCTAGATACACGCATGGATTATGAATAGACGCATATATATACACGCATAGACAATACACGCATAGATTATGAAGAAGTGCAGTAGCACACCTTCACCTCATAAACCACGTATCGGTTTACATCTATATAGATCGTTCGTAGATGCGTTTTCTTAGTGGGCGAAAAATCGTCGCATGGGTTCGTTCTTCGTTTGCCATTGGGGTCTTCGAAGGTTTGACGATCGGCCGGACGCACTTTCAGGGAAGGTTGGTTGATGCGCGAAAGCTTTCGCCCTTCTCTCAACTTCCGTTAGGAAGGAATGGTGAAGTTTTGCCTCCTCCCTCCCTCGCTTCCGCCCGTGAGAGTCAGAGCCACCGGACGTGCATACCTTAGGTGCACTGTGCCACCTTGGATGCAATTCCTTCGCAGGTCGCACCGAAGACTTTTTGCACGTTTGCATTTGGAGTCGCACGACGAAGCCCATGGTGCACGCCCACGTTGAATTCCCCGCCCTCGTATACGGTTGCCCGGCCGCCGTCATCACGAGTCGCTCTGAACCGTCACCGCCCTGGTTTCTATCATCTGCAATACACTTGCATGAGGCCAGCGAGATGGAACAGCCAGGAGCCCATCTCCCAAACCGGTCTCCCTTAGGCAACAAACTGACATAGAAAGTATGCCATAAGCAGCGAATAAACGAATACTGTTATTATTACAAACGATAATAATAATAATAATAATAATAATAATAATAATAATAATAATATAATAATAATATAATAATAATAATAATAATAATAATCGAATTACGAGTGCATCTCAGCACTACCTTTGATGCAATGAATGCCAAATTACTATAGTTCAATTACAGAAAATGCTTTCTCATCATCACCATCATAATTTTCTTTTCCCCTTGCGTATTTCTTTGGTCTCCGTTACTCTGAGTGAGAGCCTTTGCCAAACCTTGTTCACCCGCAACACTGAGCCTTGCGATGTGCCGAACTCTGTAACCTCAATGTACATCGAGCTGCGGGTACCAAGCGACGACGTTAGACCTCAAAGGGACAGACAACCGATTTTTGTCGCGTATATGTTCTCTAGCTCACATGAAAGCCAGCGTTTTATTATAGCCCCGGTAAACCACAAGCAATTTCTAAACAAATCGGCGGAAATAATTTTAATTTGGCAGCAAACTTCCTGAAATTGGAAGGGTGGCGGTTCGCAGTGTCGAAACTTGGCACTACAATATGTGTCCCTGTCACGTGATCTCCAAACCTAGCAGCTACTGTAACTGCTGAAACGTTTATTTACGTATTGAAAACCTTTCAACACAAGTATTTGTACAAGGTTAAATTGCATATGTATTTCTAAACATTATTTTGAAAATTCTAAAGACACGCCGCCCGCCGCCGCTGGGTTGCTCTCAGTATGGCTAACTGAGCCACCATGTCCAGAATCAACGGCAGCGGTCAGTAAACAGACCCAGTGAAGGAGCTTTGACGATTCTCCCTGAGTCAGAGACGTTTGTTCTGCCAAATATTTGATTTCAGTTTCCAAATACACCAACGGCAGATTTAAAAAAAAAAAAGAAAGAAACGTCGCGCCCGGGGAGAATCGAACTTCCCACCTCCGTAACGTGAAGCCAGATTCTACCTATCGTCTATCCCAACAGATGGCGCATTCGTGCACAGTAGACCGTTGCATTGAAAAAAGACATAAAGGAACAGGAAAGCCTGCGATTCAAACTTTTTTTTGCTGGGGACAAGTTTTTAAATATCGTTTTTCATTTCGCATACAGACAAAAGTATGTTGCCGAACTACTCTATGTCATGGTTGCCAGCATCATTTTTGGGAGGGACACCTACGGCTCGTAGATCTAAAAATTTCGATTTAGAAAGTTCTAGGGCGTTATCAGCAAAACCGTTTCTCGTCAAGGTACTTTAAGTGATGCCCTTTCATTTGGGATAGAGAATATATACTCGACAAAAATCGGTTGTCTGTCCCTTTAAAGCGTAACGCTAGTCCTAACATAACACCAGAACCAGATCACACAATAAAACAGTAGCCTGGCAATAACGCCAGCACGTCTTCGAGCAAGGACACACGCTTCAAGACGGCTTAGAAGCACCGCGCCGTGCGTCATGTCTCCCTGTCGGAGCGCCTCACCGGGCCAGCAGCCGGCGACAAGCTCAACGGAGACTATTCTTGAACCGAGCGGCAGTGGCGCGAGTCACGGGGGACATCATAGTGACTAACCGATCACCGAGCGACCAGTACCTTTGATTTAAGGGGAAATTTCGCAGAACCCCCACAAAGCGAGGACATGGACAACACCGGGCACGGTGGCCATCGGGCGCAAAGTTGCGCGTGTTGCCATCTTTGAAAGCAGAGTTTCCGGCTGGAGGACTTTCTTCACTCCGGCCACGCCTGTCATTTGCGTGCGTCATTTGTTATTTCGTGACCATCGCCGACTATTAAGTGCGAATGCACTTTATAAGCGACCCTGAATTCCGGTGACCGCCGTCCGTCGACATAGCAACAGCTGCGGGTGCGCGCGCTCCTCGTCTTCCTTGGCAACGGGAGGAGATGGGCGCGCGCTGCCTGGCCGCTGACATGGCACATACCCACGTGGGGGTTGGCGGACATCCCTCGTCTTCCTTGGCAACGGGGGGAGATGGGCGCGCGCTGCCTGGCCGCTGACATGGGCACATACCCACGTGGGGGATTGGCCAGGAATCGGGCGTGAGAAGGGCTAATGCACCCGCTTAAAGGAGTACTGACACGAAATTTCAAAGCTGAGATCCGCTCTAGCATCAAGTACAACGACAAACACAAATAGGTGTCTGTGAATAAATGCATCTTTCTTTCTTTGTAGTTGTGTGTGTGTGTGTGTGATCTCTCTTTCCAGAACATTATCGAACCGCGCAAATTGAATAAATGCATCTTTCTTTGTAGTTGTGTGTGTGTGTGTGATCTCTCTTTCGCGAACATTGCCGAACCGCGCAAATTCAACTCCTGCATTCGCACTTTCACATTCTTCCCCTCGGGAAATGCGGGGAATTTTTATTTCATTGCTACGCACAGCTATATCTATTATGGAGATGTTTCCTGGGGGATAGGCGCAGAAGGAAACGGCTTACGAGGCATTAAAAGTATACATCGCATGGAGTCCTTGTTTACGGAGTTATTTTGCGCCCATCCCGTGGATCAGTCATTTCTACTGACGGTTCGCCTTCATCAGTGGTCCTACGGTTCCTACATCGGTGGTCGCCTGTAGCGAATCACCACGCAGAAAACCAAAGCAACCACTCGTATTTATTATAAGCTATAGTCACGGCCCGTCCGAAACCACAAGTTCACTAAACCGAACCCCGTGTCCGTGTGTGCAATTAAGCGATGTAGAACGGCTTTAGCCTAACGTAAGATTTTTGCAGCTGCTTACTCTTATCTAAACCCCCTTACCAGAGCAATTGACCCTTACTGCGGTATTTACTGCGCCCTATGAGTATGCAACCCAGATAGCGGAACAGATTCGCATATGCGCAGCGCACAATCAAAGCCACACGCTGTTTGCTTTCTGAAATGCTGATCAGAAAAGTTCTTCCCTAACGCCAAATATGCAAGTTCATTCTTCAGGAAAGTGGAAACCAGCCTTCTAGATCAAACACTACCAAGCGATTTTGCTTGCGGCTTTTTTACATGCGCAAGTGGAGAATACTAACCGTGTACAGTTTTGCGGAATCAACTGTAACTCTTCTCGCTGGTGTATGCCAGTCACAAAAAAAAAAAAAAAAAAAACGAGAAAATTTCGGGGCGTTTACTGGGACCGTGCACAACACCAAAACAATGTGGTATGCATCTTCCGCCCAAAGAGGCCTAAAAGATATCATTTTTAATACGTAGAAATTATGCCAGAAAGCATCTTTATATTGCAATTTAGAGCCCTTCTACTACTGCGAACATACGCATAACTTTGTTAGAAATATTTCTAGATTAATTATCGCGTAATGTGCTCCTGAATAGTTTCAGTAAAACAAGAGGTACAGCCGTTTTATGGAACCATACTCCCTCCGTAGACGGCCGTGTATTGGTGGCAGACCGGAATTCTGCAACGTTTACAACTTTACTGTGAACTAATTACAACAAGCAAATAAAACTCGGTAACATTATAGAGTCGTCTTAGGCTATGTTCAGACTGCCGTCGCAAATGCCATATCGTGATCTATTGACGTAAAAAAACGGCGTGTTACGCAGTTCGGTTGGCTGAGAGGTGAAATGACGTCATTCTTTAAAGTTATTACGACAGCTGCGGCAACAGTCCGAACCCAGCCTTAGCGGCCAATTTCAGCATGATTTGTTCCGAGATACCTAGAATAATTTGCGTATTTATGGGAGGTTGTAGGCCATTACAACACCACGGTGGCCAATCATGCTCTAGTGAGTGAGTGCGTTGCCGGCAATGGTCGCCGGGATCAGGCCGCACCCAAGCCTCCTTCTGCGATTCCATCAACACGCGGACTTTTTTTTTTCCCCTGTGATTATTGCACGGCAACGGGATTCGAACCACGGTCCTTCTGCATGCGAGGCGGATGTTCGACCTCTACGCCACCGCTGCACTCTGAAGGGAGCACTCTGAATATAGAGGCTGTTTACACATTCGCTACAAAGACTGGGCCACGAGTTGTGCGGTGAGGCGCAGACTAAACAGAGAAACCGATACAGAGGAGTGACCCTGACCTTCACTTCGGCGACTGTAGCATACGCGAGCGCGTAAAATAGAACTACTAAATAAAAAAAAGCTGTGAGGGTCGCGTATCGGCTTGAACGTCGCCGCACATCACCGGTTAAAAAAACATTTGCATGTTCGCGTCCTGCGTGTATTTGGCGACATGCCAAGTGCCGCTCAGACGTGTGCGATTGTAGCGCTCGTGTAATAAGTGCACACCCAAGATCAAGGAAATAAAGCCAAAAAAATAATCATGCATGTGTAGGGTGCGCCAACGACTCGAAGAAGCTTGGGCGAACCTCGAGTTTTTTTTTTTTTTTTTTTTAGCAGTTGCAACCGGCAGGTGCACGCAACGCTCACGTTTTCCGTGTTAACGCATATTTCTGCGATCAGATGCAACACTCGGAAGCATTCGGGGTTCGGCCATCAACCATCCACTGCAGAGAGCGCAGAACGATCATCAGTTACGTAGCGGTTCTTGAATGGATCCTCAAAGCCTGGGTTACGATTCTGGAATTCATATGCAAAACCTTCTCAGATAATGAATAGCAGCCTACCATAGTCCTTGAAGAGGAAAGTGCATAACAACTGCAGCTTACCGGTACTCACCCACGGGGCAGAAACTTGGAGGCGCACTGAACGGGTTCAACTTAAATTGAGGACGACTCAGCGAGCAATGAAACGGAAGATGATAGGTGTAATGTTAAGGGACAAGAAGAGATCGGAGTGGGTCAGGGAACAAACGCGTGTTAATGAAATATTAGCAGAAATTAAGAAGAAGAAATGGGCGTGGGCAGGGCATGTAATGCGAAGGCAAGATAACCGTTGGTCATTGAGGATAACAGAGCGGAACCCTAGAGAAGAAAAGCGTGGCAGGGGGCGGCAAAAAGTTATATGGGCAGATGAGATCAAGAAGTTTGCGGGGATGCCACGCAGTTAGCACAGGACCGGGATAATTGGAGATCTACGGGAGAGGCCTTTGCCCTGCAATGGACGTAGACAAGCTGATCATGATGACGGCGACGACGATGATGATAATAATTATGACCTACATTAAAAGCTACAGAGCATTTTACACTAGCTTTGGAGCGAGCGCTTGCGAATCCTTGCCGACACGACACGATAGTCGCGTGCACGCAATTTTGGTCAGAACCCAGCGCAAGACATACTCGCTGCAAATGTAACTTTTCCAAACAGGCAATGCAGAACATCTATAAAACTAGATTATAAGTTGTCCTGGGCATAAAAGATTCCGAATCACACCAATTAACAAAAAAATACGCAGTATTAGTCGAAGAGAACATCTTCCTACATTGAAAACAAATTTGGGGCCAATGGACGTTGTGAAGGTGATGGGCCTCTTTATCGCCGTGTGGGCCAGTTGCCTCGTCAAGCCGCCTTCAACAGTGGCTTTCTGTGACTTCATTCTCCTTTGTTAAAGGGAAAATAACCGATTTGATTTGAATGGTTGTCGTTGCTGAAAAACCTTTAATTTGAGCGGGTGATGCGGACTGGTCCCTTATTCCTATGAAACTACTGTAAGTGCTATTTTGGCAATATTGTGCGAGATTTGGGACTTCTCTGTGCGTATGCAATACTGAGAGTGGTTAATGCCATAGACCTTGAAGTGGTAAAGCTTTATGTTGTGGTTGTTGACTTTTAGTGAACGGGCATACAGTTAGCATTGCAAAGTGTGCCTGCAACTGCTCCGTCCGGACCGCATCTTTCTAAAACTAAGTCGCTACAGTCCTGCCCTTTCCTTCGCCGCCGAGCATCTTTACACAGACGCGAAGCCAGAGTGACTGCCTCGACGCTGTGCTGTATTATTAGAGAGTTCCTTTTTAAGTCAGTCCGTATGCCCAGATAAGTGACGCGTTCTTACCCACACGGACGGCCTCGTGGACGCGAGTAAGCGAGCGGATCGGCACAGGAGCGATGGTTTCGCAGCTATACGAGCAGGGCTTACTGTCATTGCCAGGCGCTAAATAAAAGCGGCCAGAGAACAGCTGTGCGCGAACATTGCCGTTCCCAATGCAGCTGTAGAGCGCTGCCCAAAGCAACTTCGGATCGAGAACCGAATCGGATAGTCGCGGTAGAGGGCCTTCCCGCTGTAATTCGTAGAGGCGAAGGCCTTGCGGCAATTCACGGTGGTGCTGGGTTTGGTTCGCTCCCGGATGCTTCTAATAGTACGAAGCACAAAACTGGCCGTCAACGCGAAATACCTTCGAGTGTATGCGGCGCGCCCATAAACCATGGGTAGCTTTGGCATGTAACGCACACGCGTGCACGCACGCCTAAATGGAATTCGAAGTGAAAATCATGCGCCGAATTTTGTGGTTCACTATGCAAGTAAGGAAAGCACCCGCTCACCGTGAGTCACAAATTTTCGAACGCACAACCGCCACGACGCTCCTGTTACAAATACGCAAGGCTGTGTCACTGGATCCCCTCAATTGAGTAAAAGCGACGGGCGTAGTCGGTCAAAAAAAAAAAAAACTCATTTTGTTCCAGTGAATGAAAAAACCAAAAACAAAAGGTATTCGTGGGAAGGAGCCGTGATATGGGGGTTTGCAGGTGCTTGTTTAAGGGACACTAAAGGGTAAAAACAAGTTGTCCTGTATCGCTAAATTACGGTGCCGAGAATCTAAACACACCATTCTCGCAACCAGCGGATGTTAAGTAAGGCATAAAACGCCAGAAACGCGAAAACAGGCGACGACACCCCGTACGCTTTCGGGTACTACAGTTTGTGACGTCACAAACATGAACGGCGAGAGCTCACTGGAGAAGCATCTATAAATGTTTTCCTCGAATAAACATGCAGTTCCGAAGTTGTCGAGCACGTCAAATAAACGTAAATCAAAACATTTCGTGAGCTCACCCTATCTTAAAAAAAGAAAAACAGACTAGCTTTTATACGCTGCGAGATAGGCCGCGTCGGTTGCTTCCCTCACTATTGAATAGTCAGCCATCGAGCTTTCAGTTTAGTGTTCTAAAAGTATCGGTGCGCGATTAGCGAAGTCAATAACGTATACGACAATGGACGCCCGAGCTTTTGCAAGCAATATACCAGGCAGGAAGCGGCTAAATTCCCTTCAACAAGACGCATTGCAGCTGGCTAAGCGACCTGCCTGATCTTCCAGTCTCCCGTTCTCCGCGCACGGATGTTGCTATCGGTATTGCGTTCCCGCGCCGTGTTCAATCATAATCGCCCGTGAAATGCACTTACTGCGAGTGGTTTGACCGATCCGCCTTTGTGCTTTGCCGTTCGCCTCAAGCCTTGATAATCGTAAAGCGTGGGTCGCACTGCCCTTGTGTTTGAGCCAGGAGAAGAGCGGGCATTGTCGACTACGCGACACGGCTGCCGTGAGGAGTGTTTACTTCACGCCAGGTTCGTGCCGCGCGAGAGAAGGCAATATGAGATGGCTGTGATCACCGGCGCCAGCCGGGAGCCCGGGCAGCGGCGTCTGGTATTCGAAACGGCGCTTTTGGCTTCAAACAAGGCTTCGCTGGCAGCCGGCTGGATGGGGTCTGGGAATCTGGAGTACCTAGGCGGTCACACCGGCCACTCGAGCATCTAAAAGCGTTTCTCATTCCGTCGGTGAAAAATCATTAACTTCCAAGCCAGCCTCTTCGGCTAGAGAAACGCTGCCGTAGTCGGCCATAGGCCTCCTGCGCTGCCCAGGGGGTGCTGCGAAACCGACTTCCGGGCAGTCCTTCCGGGTAGTACAAAGCTGCGGGTGTCCCATAGGATCCCGTGTTGACGGAAGCAAAATGAGCTCGATACTCCCGATTGATTTGCGACATGGTCTCCAACCTATCCCCGACACGTCCGATCTCTTCCGGCGATCAACTTGCTTTAGAAAAAAAGCTTTGCAGCGTTAAGTACGTTTACAGCGTCGACAGAAGTGCTGCGACGGTGACGGCGCTCTGCCAATTATAAACACTGCTGGTTTGCGTCGCCGTTACGACTACAAAGTGCAGCTCTGGCTTGTCGTTTCATTGCGTGGCTCAGTGACAAAATGCAGCGAGCGTCAGAAGCGTGAAATCTGTTTTGTGATTCCGAAAGTAGTGGCCGTAAAACATAGTTGTCGGGCGAACTGAGTGACCGTCCCGTTTCCTTGTTTGCTCTCACTTTATTTAATCACGCTCTTGCATCATATATCCCCAGTTTGCACTTAACAGACTAGAATAAGGGTCGGCAACGTATTCAGGTGTAGTGCCGAGTTGCATGAAGTCGACACGGCGGAGGGCTGGATGGCAAATCAGGTGGGAGGGGGAGGGGGGCTTTGAAGGCGAAGAGAAAACATTCAGCGGATTGCCAATAATATTTGACAATAATCTGGCAAAGTGTGAATATGGGGAACAATTAATTAATGCAGCTGGAAGCGATCAATTTTCTGTCCTTGTCTCCCCATCAAACACTATTTAAGGTTAAAACTGGCGTGTCGGCGTTCAGATTGTTAGTGACAGGGTGAGGGGTCGGGGTTCTGACGACGTGCTGGGGGCCGCATAATACAGCCCCGCAGGCCACATTCGGCCCGCGGCTGTAGGTTGCCGACCCCATGCAGTAGATATAATCAACACAGTTAGTGACGATCGCATGTAAATATTTGGGCAACGCACCATGTATGTGGCTGTGTTATATTATGTAAATATAAAATTACACATCTCTGCAATAGCGGACGTGCGATTTGGTGCTTGTTTTGAGTCATTTAATTGCTTTATTTGACGCTATTGCCTCACCTACTCGCTAGTATACATGTACCCTGCCGTTCGTAAATCGTATGGCGTAAAATGTTAAGCAAGAATAATTTAGTTTGCGAAAATACAAAATAAAATTTCCACTCGTTTTCAAGGCGGTGCCAGGCCAGCAGTGTCAGCTGAGTCGGCTGCGCTTCTCGCGTCGTCTTGCATGTGCCGGAATTCTGTGTTTATGGTATACTTGCGAACTGTTTATTTGTCAACGGTACGCAAGAAGAAAGAACGGTAAGGATCGTGAGAAAGTTAGACCACCCGACTTGGGGATACTGTCCCACATCGCTAAGATCGCGACAAGCTCGCTGAAAAGAAAGCCGATAAGTCGGCTTTTATACAGTAGCGGATATTTTGTTTAGCCTCTGCAACTGCTTTAAGGGCATTTTATTCAGTTTGCAGTCGCTTAAACGCCCCACAATGTGATTAAATCGTATTCTTTCCTCCATGGATTAAATTTAAGTACAACCAACTTTCCCTCTGGATTGCAATTGAAAACACATGGAGGTCGGTGAGGGTCGTCTGCTTTTGTACTACCCACTACCCAGAGGCGTCGGCCACTAGGGGCGCTGCATGTCGCCACGGAGGATACCGCACCGCTGCTTCCGGTACCTCGCTCCTAGTTTGTGACGCAACGGCTACGTCACGAGAAAATGAAAGGGAAGCGGGTGAGAGAAACGCCGGCTTTGTTCGCTCACTTCTCGGCAAATAACGCGACGTTGCTCGTCGAACAAAAGCCGAGAGAGCTACGAAAGGTGTGATCTTCTAATTAAAACAGAATTTCATTCAGCCCTAGTGTCCCTTTAACGTGGGGACGCGGTACCAAGGTCACCACGCACGTGCGCGACTCTCGGACAGGGCATGACGGACAGAAAATAACCACAACAGCCGTCGAAGGACGAGAATGCCGCAGTGAAACAGGTAAGAAATACTTGCTCTGACAGCAAACACAATCCAGCTGAAATACGAGTGTCGATGCACAAGCCAACGAAAACCCCTAAAAAGCGGTGAATTTTTAGAAAAATTAAAACATACTGTTAACTTCTCGAATTGTTAACCTTGGTTCGTGTCTTGTTTCTTCAGGCTTCTCCTATAATTTGTGCTCCCGCACAAATTATAGGAGAAAGCAAAAGCAAAAAAAAAAAAGAATTTAGGGAAGCTAGCACTCACGAGCAAGACTTGAATGGCAAAGCTTTTATAGATTAGCATTGCCGGACACATAGTTATGTTTCAGCATCCTTGTTTATTTGCATAGTTGCAATGCTAGTAATGTCGTCATATGCAGCGAAGAGGTCGTCGTCTTCTTCGCGTCGAGTGGTGGATGTAAAGTCATCCTCAGCATTGAATTCCACAGAATCTCCGTCATCGACTCGAGGCAGAGGTGGCGGGATCTGCAAGTAGTCCCGGGAAGTAGTGGCACACTCGTAGCCGTGTCTCGAATTATCCATTAAGGCTTTTAGAGAATGTGGCGGCCGCAGTGACCTCTCCCAAGCAGGGTGCATTTTCATTAGCGCTGGAGCTTTTTTTTTTTTTTTCACATGCGCGGTGGCGCTTGACGACAGTGCTGACGTATTTCTTTCTTCTTCTTTCTTTTTTTTTTTTTTTGCAAAGCCACTTCCCGAGCCGAGGACTCGGCGTTCGCCGCGAGGCACGCGCTCACGAGCGCTCGCTATTTTCTTAGTTTTTTTTTTTTTTTCCTGCAACGGCGAACCTATGGCTTGTACAACAGCTCCGCTGTTAAAATGATCAATAATTGTCTTGATTTCACGAACAAAGCTATCAATGCGTCCGAGTGGCTCCGCTTTTGAACCACTCTCCTAAGTTATTTTCGACCCGCCTGACGCAAAACACGCACGCTCGCGCTGCGACACTCGTTCGCTCGACTGCCCGGAGTTCGGTTGGCGCCTCACGCCACGCCACTGGAAACCCGACGTCGGTTATACCGGCAACGCTTCGGCCGTCTCATAAACAAGGCACACGTGACGACAACGGCCGGAGAAGGCTCCCTGTGGGAGGATGCTCCGTCAGCACACCAAGTAATGCTATGTTCAGACCACCGACGTAACAGCCATATTGTGCGCTATGGACGTGAAAAACGGCGTTTCACGCAGTTAGGTTGGCTGAGACGTCAAATGACGTCATTATTTAAAGATATTACGACAGTTGGGACAAGAGGCTGAACCCGGCCTAAGGCGCACCGAACTCAACAAATGTAAGCACCACCACAAGTGAAGGAAAAATAAAAGATCAAAAAAAAATTGCCACCATCTTCCGCGAGGGGAACCCTGGGGTGATGCAAGGCATCTCACGGGGTTCAATTCGCGTTTCCGTTATGTTGGTTACCCAAATGTGGTTGAAGTGTAGCGAACCTTAAATGATGCTCAATCACACGTACATTTCCAATTACGCGATAGCAGGCATGTTAGTGTCGATTTCAACTCATCGGAGCAGCAGTCGGAGCAGTAGCAGCAACAGCGACTGGCGGAGCGACTGAGGAGCGCGTTGAGGATACCGCGGTTATATTGGCGGTGAGCGCGAACACAGGCGGCGCTGCGAAGCGCGCCTCCGTGACGTCAGCTTAGGGATTCTCGCACTTGTCGTCTGCTTCACTCAGGATCGCTCTCCCTGCTGTTTCTTTGCGCTCGGTCAACGTCTATGCTCGTCCGCACCAGAATTGGCGTGTGGGTAACTTTTTATCATAATAATAGGCTTAAAATCGCATAGACTAGCTCATGGTGTCAATTAAAGTATAGTTTTGGATACCGCTACGGCAGAAACATTGCCGGCGCCACCCCATTCCTTGCGAAGCCGGTCCTGTGCGGAGCGCGAAGACCCGGAGCTAGGCGTCAGCTTTCATGTAAGCATTCGAACAAAAGGAAAGTCAGCTGCTAATAACCGTCAACAGCGAAAATGGAAGACCAAAACAAATTCTAGGCCTTCAGGGCTGTCGGCTTTGGTAGAAGGCATCACGATTCCCGGTAATCATAAGGTAAAACAGTTTTTGCAACCTTGCCGAACGCTCGAACGCGTTTTGTCACATCACTTCACGTTGTCAAGGCATGAAAGTTTGCCGACATGCACTATAGACTGCAAAAACTGTAGGTTTAGTTCAAAATAACCCAGTGTGTATATACGCGCGTGCTGATTCTATACCAGGCATCTAACCAGTATGGAGGTTTATTGAGCAAAACGAGTCACGTCTTCGTTAAATTTATAGTAACACATATATGTTTGTTAAGACGTGGAGGGATATTTCGGAACATTTTGTACAGCCATATCTTCCCGATATTCGGATATGCGTTATAGGAAAACTGCACTCAAGAGGAGGAGGAGGAGTAATGGGAGGAGGGGAAAACTTTGTTTAACAATTAAATCGATCTGGTTAGTGGGCCGGGTCCTCAGTCCAGGACAAGAGAGTAAAAGTAATTTTCTTCAAATCATAGAACGCCATCCCGAGTAGAATAGGATTTGTTCTTCGCGCCTGGAAGGGTTGAAAAGCAATAAAGAGCTACTTGGAATTCTTCTTCGGTTTCGAGTCTTATAATATATGCAGGTATACTATTTATTACGTTAGTTAGCGAGTATATCATATATATCAACACCGTAATCATGACATCATTGTTCTAGTTGAGAGTCAGTTCGTTATGATAACGATATAATTACGATAGAAATTCGGAGCACAAAAGCCGCCTTCGAGTACTGTGGACCACGTTGTTTAGGGCGCGATCGCGGTGGCGTAGCACAAACCTTCTCATTGTATTTGCATGTGAATAAACAAAGCACGCTGCGGATATGCACCTTCTTGCACGCAGCCCGTAATGAAAGCCAATTTGTGAAGAAGGTAATGTATGCCATACAAAATGAAGGAAATATCCACACGACCTTTGTGAGGCTCCCAAACATCCTGAAACCTCCTAATAAGAAGTTGGTGACGGCGCAGAAAAATTAATGCGTTGGGCAGAAAAATAAAGCAAGAAACATTAATCCGATACAAGACAACAAGGAAAGAAACAGAAGAAAGCCGCTTTATTTCCTGCTGTGCGATGAGCGTGTCGAGGCCGCTGCTTGGTACGTAGTATTAGACTGTTGAGTCTTCATAGGAGCATCTCAAAAATACTGCAGGGAAGCCTAGCATTTTGAATACTTATCGAGAAGCTCTGATCGCTGATCCTCGCGAATAAGCAAGAAAGGACGAGTTACACACGATCTTCTGACCGATACTCTGAAGAAAGTTGTTCTCTATCTCTTCGTGTGTTGCAAACTTGTGGGGGATACAGCTTCAAATTATTCAGATGCGTCCAGAAGCTGGCAAATAGCTGAGTTCGCTAGAAATACGCTTTTTAGCGCACTACAGCAACGAAGAGGACGATTTCTAGCCCAGGCACTGTTGCCCCTCACAAGCGGAGTGTAGCAGACGACAGCGGCGCGAATCCCTAAGCCGACGTCAGAGCGAGGGGGCGCCACTCAAAGATCTCACCGCCATTGCGAGAGAGAGTGATGAGAGAGAGACACGCATGCGCACTAACGCACAGCTGGCATGGCGAGGAGAACGTGCTAACGCAGCTGGCGGGCGAGGGGAAAGGAGGAGGGTTGCGGACGGACGCCGGATGGATGGAGGGACAGGCCGAGTGTAAGAGATGCCTTGCATCTAAAAATCCCAGGCCATCCCCACTTACGTGAAACCGGGGGAGAGGCGAAGCATGCAGTGTATAAGTGTATCCCTGGCACCTTGGAGTTTTTGCCAACGGAGATGAAACGTTGGGGGGTAGAGGTATGCAGCTTTGCTGTAAAAGTATCTTGTCTTTGAAGCACGAAGCTCTCTAGCGCGAGGCGTAAACCAGTGTCCCGCTGTTTTTAATAAGCCTTACGTTCTAGCGCGAGGCGCAAAAGAGTGTCGCGGTGTTTTAGTGCCGTGACTATGAGACGACGATTACGACGACGACGACAGGAGATGCCAACAGCCCCAACCCCTAAGGGGTTTCGCCCCTAGAAGAAAACGTACGGTGAGGAGGGAGGGGTAAATTAATTGTTTGCCTATGATACCAAAACGTTTTCAGGAATGCAAAAAAAATTGCCTAAAAATGCGTAGCATACTTGCGCCGCTTCTCTAGAGCCGTTACGAGCAGATTTGGTTATAGTAGCCGAAGACGTTGAGTTATTTTATTGTTTCTAACATTTTCTTGTGTCTTCTCGTCAATTATGTAAATTTACACTATTATAGCGATTTTTCTTATTCCGAAAATCTGCTCTGCAGCATAAAACGGCGGAGACGAGCGAGTTACCTCGCCAATTATGTTTTTTTTTTTTCTGGCAGGTGTAAGGCATAGAGCAGGTTTTACCAGTTTTCGATATTTTTATTCGTATTTCCAATATTCTTTTCCGGTATTCTTTAGTTTAGTCTTCGTTTGTTGGAGGACATGTATAATATGCATATTTTCGATTTCGTCGGTTAATTTTTGCAAAAATTTTATTGGTTATATTTCTCTTATTTCGTGGTTTTTGGAAATTCCGTTTTACCAATGGCCTGTATTTACGCTATTATAACGACTAAATGCGTTACTTCCGCCACTTCTGCATTTTTGTGCGAATGCAGGGTGTCACGCGGCCCTGGCTGTGGGGGTACTCGGCAAAGAATGCTACGCATTATTAACAGCTCACACAAGTTTCAACTGTGCTCTGAAAGCTTCTGCCCCACTTTCCAAGAGCCACAACTGCGTCTACGAACTCAGCTTTTTAAAAAATGTGCGTAATTTAGCAGACGAAAGCAGAATGATTAATACTCACACCAGCCTTCTCGACACACAACCACGCACTATTGAAAACTGCTCAAATGTGATTAGTCTATTTCAGTGATAGTGAAAGGGCAAAAAAAAAATTCGACGTTTTGTGAAGGCGTCATCAAATATTAGCAAATATGTAAGCTGCAGGGGGAACAGGCAGGGAGAACCGGCATCAATTCCCATCTAAAAAACAAACAAAAAATATGAAACAGCACAAGGACAATTTGCATAAGGACAATGTGCATGTGAGTCTCGCCTTCCCTTGCGTGTCGGTTCCTCGCATACTTTGCGGCTGTTGTATTAACATATATCATGAAATACCACGCCCTCCTTCCATCTAAGGAAAAACAAAGCGAAACAAAAAAAAACAAAAAAAAACGACAAAACACATTCGCGCTCATTCGCTTTTTCCCATGTGGGTAGTTACGCGTATTTTTCTCGTTTAAAGTTACTCTCTGTTGCCGATATTTCCGTCTCTTCCTCCCGTGGTTCTTGCGTACTGTAATGTGGCAAGGTTATTTACGCCATGACCCATGTTTTGCAGAAGCTTCGATCCTCATTGCATTCCTGAGTTCCAAAAGTAGGATGACGCGCAGAACTTTAAACATTGGAATTTTTTTTCTCGGTAAAAAAAAAAAAGCACCACGGGAAACAGGCAAAGGAATAAAGCACGTAAAATCCAAGATTGTAAGAGTTTAAGAAAAATCAGTGTATGCCCCGATGGCCTAAGATCTGCATCCCTGTAAGAATCCTACCTTCCAGGACGAACAAGATGCGAGGATAAAGAAATCCGGCAAAGAAGTTGGGATTGAACTTCCAGCTAGTGATTGCACTCTCGACCACGTTGGGGCTTGGCGTAACGAAGAAACCAAGCCCCAATTCCTGCGTCTATCACATTCTCTGCGCTTGGAGCTGGCGGCCTCTTCGCCAAGCAGATCGAAAAGTTGAACGCTTCTCCTTACGTCCCGTATTTCTCGATGGAGTCGCCAGCAGGAGCGTAAGAGGGGCTGAGGGGTGCTTATAAGGCTTCAGCCCCCCCCCCCCCCCCCCCTCCCCCTGAAATTTTGACGCGCTGTCATGCACGGCGACCAAGACAACCACCTGCGTCGGAAAAACTCCTAAGATTTGAAGGTTTTCATCCATGGTGGTGTTGTGCGAGCTCGCGCTCCGCGGCGCGACGGAGAGTCAGTGCCAAAAACAAGCTAAAGTGGAGATTCGCGGGCGAAACCGCATGCTGCAGGCCTGGCTGCTTCAGTACCTCGGTGCAACCAGAACCGCCGACTGAAAGAAACCAGTAAGCTAAAGACTTCGGACTTCGTCTCCCTCCCCGCTCTACATGTTCAAGTTCACCTGCGCGTTTACTCCTGCGGCACCCGGGAAACGATCTATTGCCACAGCTACAAAAATTGGTAGTCACGCCACACGACCGGCACCGCAGCAGCGAATTCCCAGGTAAATTCTATATAAATGTACGCTGTGTTGCCCTGATATAACGTTCTCGCTGTTTCTCGCCATAACTCTACATCTTGACGTGTTTTTTTTTTTTTTTTGTGTGAGACTAATTTTGGTGCAATTATCCGCAGTACAAACTGTTGCTATGCAATATTTTGGCATAAAAAACAAAGGTGTTAAGATTTGTCCCTAAAGGTCGCATCTGTGCAAAAATAAAAAAAGATCTTCGATGACAAAGCGACGATAAAATAAATAAAACGTCCTCCCACAAGTTATTTGTTTCGTGCTTCTGACGTTTATAATGTCCCATCCGTGTATTGTAAGTTTTCCGATGAATTAGTTCTTCGCTTCCATGTCTTGCGCTTCAATGTTTGTTAACCATTTAGGTTTATATTTGTTATACATTCCCATTGTTCTTCTTGTGCTAACAAAAGGAAAATTGCAAGCAGTGATAGCAATTCTGCCAGAATTCTCGCAACGTGCAAATAAGTATTTTATGAAATATTTTACTTTCCTGGTTCTTGACAGTAAGCAGTTATGTATTTTCAGTTTATAATTATAAATTTCAGTTAATAGTTTCAGGTAATAGTTATGTATATTCATCAGTCAATGGTTATGTATTTATATTCGTATTTTTAATCCTCGAAAAATCATGAGGACTCGAGGTCGAGGTGCAGTTTCCTCCCCCCACCCCCGAGCGAAATTTCTGGCTCTCGCCAGATCCCACCGGTCTTAAAAATCATCAACTACGCCAATACCGATAACACTAAAAAGATGCCACACGCTAGCTATTTCCCCCAGGTATTCCACGATGAAAGCTGCGTTACGTCGATTCCAACCAATTGCGTGGGATCATCCTTTTTTTTTTTTCTCCTGTTCACTTTTGGCGCAGAATGTCACTGTTGCACGCTAAAAATCCGCTGTCCCTGTAACAAATAACCGCCTACGGGAAGTCAAACGAACAAAACAATGTGAAAACCAGTCCCTGCAATGAACCAGGAAACGCACCGCGGAGCGTCTGGGTATTCTATATCGGACGTGAACATGGTGAAGCATTTCACTGAGCCTTGTAATGGATGGATGCGGCAGTGTGGCTAGACAAGTTTAACCAAGTATACCAGTTGTTTTGTACTTGTGCGAAGAAATTTTTTTTCTGTTATAGTTCCCTTTATTCTCGCATTATCCCCCTCATTTTTTTTTTTAATCGGTCACTAAACGTAACAGCCCCGTCCCCCTACCAAGAAGTGAACACCTTACGTAGCTATTCAACTCCCCGATGTAGTTGGTAAAAGCTGTGAACGGGCTGTAGGGTCAAGAGTCAAATCGCGCTGCGAATATAAATAACTACAACACAGAACAAAAACAGAAGACATGGCCAAGATCGACGTAGCACAAGCACCGGCAAGAGGAAGGTTAGAAACCCCTTGGAGTTAAAACGACAGTGCACTGCAGTTGCATCGTATGCCGGGGCACAAAGCGCCACTTTTTGAGCCGGGCGGCGAGCGGAAGCAGCTCTTTGAATATAGGCCAAGGTCATCCGCTCACCCCGCGATCTCCGCGCGTAGAGGCTTGGACTCTTCCCGCGCCGGCAGAGAGGACCTCTCGGAGAATACTCGGGAGCTACACGCCCGGATTGCGCGAACTCGCCGCCTACGGCATTTGACGTTGCGATGGGCTGAGAGCCCTTGAACTGAGACTCGATCACCCTCGCCGACCGTCTCGCCGGCGTCCGGCAGCCATTCTTTTGTCTTTCGCCCCCCGCGTAGACAGCGTTGTTGCTTGCTTGCGGGCGGAATGAAGGGAATGGGGGGCGGGGATATTTACGTTGGTGCACCATCCCTCCGCTCTTTCAAAGCACATGGACGTGGCGACTTACCCGGTCGTGGCAAGTCAAGCTGATGCCGAAGTTTCAGTAAACAAATTGCTTCGTGCCCCCTTCTGGTGAGAACAGTGCGCACACTGTGGTTTACTTTTTTTGTTTTGCTTTTCGTGGTCGTTGTCGGTGCCAGGCTTTCGGTAGAGGCGTGCGGTCGCACCGGGAAGCACGCAAGAGGGCTGAAGATCGAGGGCGAGGCGTAGGCGGCAAATTAAAAACAAAATTAGCCGCGTATCCAATCGCTTCGCTGCAAGCGCCGCCGAAAGACAATAGTGTTCTGTCGCACCTGCCATGTAACAACCTCTCCCCCCATCTTCCCTCCATCTCTCACGCTCTCCCTTTCAATTCTCGCTTCCTCTTATGGCTATTGCAATGGAAGTGTGCGAAATTCAATTGAGCTTTCCCGCGTTCCTGCTACTAGCGTACCTTCTGTTGGGACGTTCTGCTTCTGTTGTGCTTGCAGCAGCTCGAGCCGACATAGTTTGCTTTGGTATTTGCCTTTCTCTGGCCTTTCTCTCATACCGTTTCTAACGCGTTGTTTTTATTCATCTGAGTCGTTAAAACCAATCTAACGCGTTTCCTTAATTAATTAAAGAATCGCTGGCACCATCCGTTACGTACTTATATTGTGCCTCAAACATGCCTCAGGTTTCCTATGCGCAGAATAATGTGGACGACAGTGGTGTCAATTGGCGCTGATGCGCTACGTGGGTGACCACACCAATCTGCCCGCGAAGGTTGGGGCAACATTTGTTGAGCGTAAAGGGATGAAAGATGTCGGCCACAAAAGAACAGAAACATCATTCAGTTACGCGAAAATAGCGCAAGACTTATGCCAGACAAGATGCAAAAATTGGGAAGGGGCGTAGGCTATTCTGGTACGGCAAGCGACGTCGTCTCCGATACAGCCGCCGGAGAAGCTCCCGTTTTTTTAACGAGGATACGAAGGCAGCTGTATTCGAACTCGGATGGAAACTCCAGCTGTCCGCTTGGCCACGCCCTCTGTAAAGGTACGTGCTTCTTCATGTCATAGGCCCTAAGTGAAATTTCCGGCTTTCGCGAGGTACGCCCAAGCGGACTGAGAGCGTGCTACACCGGCCGCAAACGAACGCTCCATACACCCACCGCGAATCGTCATTATGTCCGGCATGTTCTGTAAGTGAGGGCATCACACCACATCTAATTCTTCTTCCCGCAGTTCGACAGTGAATGTGCAGCAGCGTCTGAAGCCCTCGTGCCAATTTGACAAGGAGGGGATCGACCTTTGTCACTTGCTTAAACCATGGTGCAATCACGACGAAATGGCGATAGAGACAAATAAAACTTTTTTTTCCCAGTGCCTCGCGGTTTGAATGCGTCGTGTAAACCTCTGGGCATACACTTTTATGCTTTGTATCTTTTAAATGTGTACACACCTCGGCACGGACATTGAATTCCGGTTACAAAATCGTTTTTTTTTCTGTTGTTGTTGTTTTTTGTAGCGATGCTTTAGTTTTAGTTATCGTGTTTCTCTATACTGCGACGTATATACGGTGCCTTATCACCGTTCCGCTTCCCCCCTCCTTTTTTTTTCGCTCTTTCACCTCATTTTGTTAACCTCAATATAAATCTGAAACAACAAAGCCCTGTCCGTTATAGTGGCTGACCTCTGCAGCATTAATTAAACCTCTCTCTCTGTCTTCCTCTTGCTCTAGGGGAACAAGAAGCAGCGCCGTAGGCGTGGCTCCCGACATCGAAAGACTGCGAAAAAAAAAATACAGGACGCTATCTCACGCTGCCGTGCACGAAGCTGCGCAGCTGTCGTCCCAAACAATTAGCCCACGGCACTACTACGCCTGACTATGCGGGACAAGCTTAGTCCTGGCCCCTGACCAAAGTGATAACATTGACCAACACATGTCCTATGCTCCCCACTCTTTGTGAAAGCTGGTCAAGCTGACCTGAATTTAAGGTCCAAGCATTATATCTGACTACTAATCCCGATTTAAATGTCCCGCCTATTCGGCTGTCTAACCTCCCCAGATAAGTCAGCTCGAATACGTCTTAACAGCCGTCCTTATTGTGCCTTATTGCGCAAGAAGCGCAATCCCCCCCTCCCCCCTCTCCCTTCTCCCCACTATTACACTAATTCTTCCGATTCGTTAGGCGAGTACACTGTTCGTTGTGCCACGGAAGCGAAGGAATTCTTCCAATCCGAAGAGCGTTTCGCAATTGAGCACAATCACCGGGGGTGAATTCTTCGTGTATACTTGTATTCTAAATTCATGAACGACAGCGTTAATACTCAGAAAGCCTTATGAACCGGATAGGCGGTGAGGGCACTTTTATCGTCTTCGAGGCGAGTTAAGAGAATGGAAAACAAAACACAGGGAAGGTGATACAGATTCCCCAACTGGAGGGGAGCGATTATGCGCGAAAGAACGCTGTACACCAAAACGAGAGGCAAAGACAAACTACGCCTGCTGGTGGTCTTTCCTTTCCATTTTACCAATAAATCCATTCGTTTTGATCAGTTGAGAAGACACACATACGACTGAAAATTACATTATTTAAAAGTCTTCTCCAGAATCACGTGCTCAAAAATCGCAAACGAAAAGTGTGCGAACGTAGAGTTGCGAGTTTCGGATGACCCGAGAAAACGATACGTTAAGGCGATGACGTATACGTTCGCATCGCGATCAAATGTTCACGGGACCGCACCAGTCGTAATCCCGCATTGACCGGAAAACGAGCCACGAACGCTGATGTTTATTCCCCTTCCGCACGTGCCTATATATGTGACGGATAACGGTCGAGATACACACTCGAAAATAATCTCGTGAGTCACTGACCCTTCTTCAGCGGTCGATAGCGAGCCTCGTGTTGTGATTTACCTCTGCAGCTTATCGGAGTGTAGCCTCAAGGTATCGGCTCGTAAGTGGCTTCCACCATTCCCGCATCGGTACAAACATCTTGAAAATGCCCAATTGAGAAAACACCGTATCTGGTAGTTTGAAAAAGCAGTAAAATGACTAGATCGACTGGTTCAACCAAGTTCTTCTTCGGGGCGGAAATGGGGGCACAGTCCGGTTGCCCTTATAGCTGGAATCATAACGTGGAATTTTATTTGCGCTCAGAAGACCGACATGGCCACATTTCCTTCTTGCATGGAAAGCTTTAACGGGAGGGGCTCGCGGTCTCGTGCCGGCGTTGTCCACCGGATTCCCCGGCGCAACCATTTACAAACAGACGCGCCGGAATACAGTGAAACACCGGTAAATCGTTCGCTTTAACAGTAAATCGTCGCTTTAACGAAGTCCTCGGGACCATGAAATATTTCGTTATAAGCGGTACCGTCGATAAAGGCGGACATGATTTGCTCACTTTGCATTGCAGTTGGGATCGTAAAAAACTTCGAATAAAGCGATTTCGTTATAACGAGGCACAGTATACGCTCGCAATAACGAAAGTCCTCAGGACAAGAAGCTGGATTCGTTATAATTCAGTACTTCGTTAAAATCGGGTACAATGTGCTCTCTACACCACTGCAATGGGGACCATGAGATCATTAAATATAGCGAGGTTTCGAATAAAGCGATTCCGTTTATAGCGAAGGGCTTGCTGCATATAGAAACTCGTTTCGTTCTGACCGTCGCCAGCGAAATCTCGGCAGGCGCTTACGCAACGGCGACCAGGAAGGCACTGTGTCTCGTTTCAGCACCTTCACCCGCTTTGGGCACCAACGGCGGCACAACGCCAACGCCTAAAGCACTCCTCCATAAAGACAAAGCCGCCTTAATAAGCATCCAAACAACATTATTTTGTCCCGGGATTTTTACTTCGTCATTTTCTTTTTAGCGAAGCTTAAATGGCTAGGGTTCAGTGTATTTTTCATATCCGCGAGAAAAAACTCCCGAGGCTCTACGTGTCTTCGAAGCGCGAAGCGTTTGGAAATGAACGCCGCGGGTGTGTGTAATGAGCACGCGGTTCAAAACATGATTTGGACCCTCCAGGTTAAATTACAACTGGATATGCGGCTTGAGTAGATCAGGTAATAATAGGCGGCGTTTTGAAAATCAAAGCTTGACTTAGACCTTATGCGTCTCGTCACTTGGACGTGCACTTTGAGTAGATTATTTACCAACAGGCACCATTTCCAAGATCAGTAGAGAGAGAAAGAGAGAGAACAGACTTTATTCTCATCCCTTTTAAGACAAATGCACCGCGCGGGACTGTCCGGTGTCTTCGTCCCATCAGACGGCGGTCAGGAACCCGTGGTCCTTGGCGGCGTCCTCTGCCAGTGGATGACAGCAGCTGGTATCCGGGAAGAGCGGCCTCCCACTGCTCACTACTTCTTATGCGTACTACTTGTTCAATGGCCTGTGGTTTATTGGGGCATTGTCAGACCATGTGTTGTAGAAGTTAAAATAAAATTGTGTGCGTGTATGTGTCTCTTTAAGGGATGAGGTCCGTCGGTGAAGAGAAGTAAAATTTGCTGATACCTCTACCTGTATTGTGTGTTGCCGTCTACGTCGTCGTTGTTAACGCTTCGCAGGTTCATCCACCTTCGAGGGTTGGGATGGCCACCCAATTTTGGTTTAGCAACTACGTCGGAAAACCAGCCAAGGAATCAAGGCCGCACCATCCTCCGCGCCAAGCCATTGTCTTGAACCAATCGGTGCTGTGCGGGCCGTGTCTGAGGTCGTGTCGGACGCGTCCTCTCTGGAACGTGACGCACGCGACCCGCCGCTGTCGGGGGCGATTGCGCAACGCGCCACCGAGCTATAAGCGGGCTCCTGCAGCGAGGACACCTACGCGCGGCGAACAAAGCGGACGCCGAAACTCGTGCGAAAGCGCTGGGAGCTCGGCTCGATACTGTTTCCCTGCGTGGGAACCGAGTGATGACGCCGGGTTGGAAACGCCTGGCCGGCTGCCGCCCGCTAATAAGCGAACGAAGGCACGGGCGAGAAAATTTGTGGCGGTCTGTTCGTGACATTTTTTTCGAAAATCAGCTCGAATTTGACGTCATGCATCAAGGCTCTGAGATGGGTGCCTCCTTGGGTGCCTCCAAGAAGCGCCGAAATCTTGTAGGCATTTTCGTAATGCAAGAGAGAGGGAGATAGAAAGGCAGGGAGGGTAGCTTTATTAAGAGGGAAAAAAAATGAACAGGAATGGGGAAATGATGGAAGGGATATGCAACACTTCAAGGTCATTGCGGTATGTTCAAGGTTCGTGGGTCACAAATCACTTGAACTGGTAGTGGTAGTTTAGTAGTTCAGGGTTCTGCGAAGAAACAGGTTTCACAAAAAAAGTTATGACGGGAGTCGGTACAGGTTATCACTCCAGCTGTATAGGGCACCGGTTAGTGTACATCAGGTTATCACTCCAGCTGTACATTCAATTATTTTCTCTTATGAAGGGTAAATTGAAAAAAAAAAAAAAGACGTTTCGGTACATTTATGTGTCAGCAATTTCCCAAAGTACTAAAATAAACAGGGTCGCGTTTTAGCATACTGCGGGCATTAGACTAGCGAACTTTTTTCGTTTACAAATGTTGTAGTCACGCTCACTGTGCAGAACGCAATAAAAACGCTTCTGGTAGGCCACCGCTCTGCATACCTTTCTAACCTCACCCTACGAGAAGCAATTTTATCAATGAATTGTGCCAGCGGCCCTATAATTCGTACAGTCGACAGAATGACCCAGCTTCGCGTGCGCAACGCAACCGAGCGCATATTTCCAAATTATAAAACCTTAAAGAACTGAACTTATAACGCTCGCTCATAGCAAAATTATTGCAAGTTTATAACGCTCAAGAAATCAATCAAGAAGCACTAGAATTGAAATATACCGTCTTTGAAAGCGTATTCTATCCGTTTTCAGCGGATAAGGCTGTTATCGACGTTTGGCACCACCAAATCAAAGCGACACACCCTGTTGTCGTGCGAAGGAGGCCCCGTTGCAGTCTTTGAGATAGGGACCTTCTTTTTTCATACAATCCCCATGTAGTAATCCTCAGAAAGAAATCAAATTGATGCTTGATTGATTGATTGATTGATTGATTGATTGATTGATTGATTGATTGATTGATTGATTGATTGATTGATTGATTGATTTCCACTTTCTGGAAGAAAGATGGTTGAAACGCGAAGCTTTCTCCGATATAAATGCAAAGTCCGCAATCCAGCCAGCCAAAGTTCAGATCTACGGCGACGCTGAGCTAACGGAATGTGACGTTATGATTTTCTTTCTATTAGTTTTTGATTGGGTCATCCAGATGTGCTGATTCGATTAACTCAGCGTTGTCGTTGATTTTGACCTTGCCTGATTTCATTGTGGACTTTGCCTTTGCATCGAAGAATGCTTCGCGTTTCATCCTCATCAATTTCATTATGCGCCCTTAGTGAAAACCCGTTGAGTGAAGTTGGGTTTCCTACAGTTAGTTTTTTTCCGACATCGCCACAAGTGAGACGTAGAAAGCTTCGCTTTAAAAAAAATTTTGGACTTTAGCGCGCGATTTCTTTTTATTATGAATTCTCTCCGGAGAAAAATAAAGTTCACTCACGCATTTAAGGGCAATAAACCCAGGCGCCAACACGGAATGCGGGTTTGGATTGAAACGTAACAAGAACTTTATGTTGTCCATACACAAATACACAAGCTGTTTCTTTGGTTTGTAGCTGTCACGGGCATACAAAAATCACGCGCAGGACGCGGTGTAAAAAAGGGCAGTTCCCACGTCTTCACGCCCCGTGAACTCCTCACGCAAGCACACAACACGCGCGTATACGAACACCGGCAACAGCAACACACATCCGTAAATCTTGCTTTGGGCCACGCTACGCACAGTGTACACCGATGGATCCCGCATCATGCACGGCGAACAGACAATGAGTAGCACGGCCGCTCTTCGCAGAGGATTTGTGCAAAATCACAGCTTTGTATAATATCACGGCGCTTTGGTGGCGCTTACTTTGTGCGTTCGCAGCACTGTTTGGCACGACCTGCTCCACCTATATATAGATAGACCAGCCGACGAAACTGCGCCGGCAAAAGAAAAAAAGAAAAAAACGCTTGCGGGGGGAAGAGTCCGCGTGTTTACAAAAAACAAGAGTGTCCTTGCCAGCCGCAAGCAGCACCAGTCGCAACAGGCGTAGCTTATAGTAAATAAGAAGCCTGTTAGCCTCATGCCCGCTTTCTTTTGGGGTGGTTGGCTCCTCTCCAACTTGGCTACCCACTCTTCCTTGCATTTCATTTTCCTTTACTTCGCGTGTTTTCAAACGGTGTCATCGCCTGACGCCATCTCCAAGGGAATGAAGAAGGCTCGGCGAATGACACTTCAAGTTACCGTCGGTTCATCCGATTTCGCTGGTCTAATTCATAAGTTTCGAGGACAGTTACCTCCGAAAGAGAAACGGACAAACAAGAAAGCAAGGAGGATGCCACTGAGCATTGTGATCTCGTTGACAACGGAACTGTCCGTCAGCGATATTGTTCCGGTGACACAGTTCGCGTGCCTCCCGCTCTCGGCGGAAAGCGTTTGATCGGTCCAGTCCGCTGTGCCGCCCGCCAGCAGGGCTTAGAGCGAACACGAGGTTGACAGACACTGTTCCGGCACAGCCGTCGTCCCAAGACGTCCCTTCCGGCGTCACCTCCGTCACTTCCGGCGCTGGCGCAGTCTGAGCGTCATGGAGGCGACGAACCAGAGGAGCGCCAGGCCTATCGAGAAGCCGCCGATGAGGTGGAACAGGCCCTCGTAGTTTCCCGATACGTCTCGGTAGTGACCTAAAAAGACAAGATTGAAACTGAGCTCGCTAATCACGAAGCAGCATGCCGCCGCGCTTCGCAATTGTTTCAAACTGTCGTTTTCATGCGTTATCTTTACGTCCGTATTAAGGTCATTAACTCAAGATCAAGCTGACGGGAAATCAGAAGCTTTTATATACTAATGACATGCGGAGTTGGCTACGGCCAAACACCCGTAATCCATACGCCACGTGGCCGCTTTGAATCAGAACAAGTTAGCTGCAAAACATTCCGAGAGCAGTACGTGTTCTGAACTTATGAGATCGACTTTCCGGTTTACTACGTCGAAGCCACAGCTGCGCGTCGGAGCGTACACTGCGAAGTCCCGGATAAATTTATACCACATGATTTTTTTTTTATATAATATATATGTAGATGTAGTCCGGAGATACTCAGGCGTTCCTTTCGGATAACGTCACAACCCGCGATGAGGGTAATGCGAAATTGTAGACGGAACTTTTCGTTTTTCTCATAGGTTTAAAGACACGTTATATGCTTCCGGTGCTGAATTTCTCACTCCTGTCGGCCATATGCACGTGACCAACCTCACAGTCAACCATAAAATACTTGCGGCCGAAAGCTGCCGCCTCCCCAAAGGAGCAACGAAGACAGAATACAAGGTTCGTTCATTAAAAGGACTGCTTTGTCCCGATAACAATTATAACAATTTTATATCAAACTTCAAACAAATAATGGAGATAACCATGAAAACGGACGAAACAGTGGCGGCTCTCCAGCCGCTTTCCGGCTATTTCCCTATGACGTCACTGAATTTTGTTTGTACAAATGGCGGCCGCCGACCGCACCCACCGCCGAGAAATATCCCTGGGCAAATTGCAAAGGGACCTCTAATTCCGTTGACCGTACCACTTGAACGCTAAAGTGCAGTTAACACCTTGATAACCGTGTTTTTATCGCTTTGCGTCACTCCTAAGTCGTTATACGTCAGTTCTGGCCGTATTACGTCACCGCAGCGCGGAACCTGAAATAATTTCAATATTTCTAGCGTTTTTTTTTTCGGTTAAAAAACGCCTTTCACTGCTCGAATAGAGCTGAGTGAGCTCCCAAAGGCTAGTTCCTTCAAACTGAACAAAGTTGTATTTTGTCTTCGTGGCCTGTTTAACTCCCTCGATTACCCTTGGTCCTGCCGGTTTACGGATTATTCAAGGCTCGAACGTCAACGTCAACCATATCTGTGCACAGTTAGCCCGAAACTGACGATATTTGCGCATGGTTAGAGACATTACTGAGTAACGGGAAATACAGCAGGCTCCGCTCCTTATTGAAGGACCAAATGTAGCTGGATCAGCGGTCAAATCTCGCGGCTCGTGCATGGTTACTGGTGAACGATCACGGCTAAATGTAAACAGGTGTACTTAAAATAACCACTTTACCCAACTCTAGGTGTCTGAGGAAAAGGTTTTAAGTCTTAAACGATACCAATGCAGCTTCTCGGTGTGTCGCAGACGAGAGACGAAGTTAAACGGACACGCTTCACACGGGCACCGAAACGTAAAGGAAAACTTTTGTTGTTGTTCCGTTCCCCAACTAGGCCAGCTTTTAATATCGCTAATGTATCATGTATGTACTCCCCACCACCCTCGTCTCTGCCCTGATCGAGCGCCCCTAGCACCTGCTGAAGTCTTCGTAAAGGTGTCACATTCACGAACTATCGCCTCACCGATGAGTGGCGGCCTGGCAAGGCACAGAGCTCCCGCGAAGAAGGACGTGACGCCGAAGGAGACGGGTAGCCGTTCGAGCCCGATGTGCTCGGTGAGCAGCACCGACACAAGGATCATGGTGCAGCCGTTGGCCCAGCCGGAGACTACGGCCATGGCCACCTGGCCAGCCGTACGCCACGAACACGGGCATCGCGAACAGCGCCAGTCCGCCGATGAGGAAATGCAGCGCCATCATGTTTCCCCGGCTCACGAAGCCGCGGTCCGAAATCCAGCCGGATCCCAAGCGCGCTACCAGGTCGGCCAGGGAGTAAACCGAGATAAGCAGCACGGCCTTGATCCTGGACACGCCGTGGTCCACGGCGAAATCCACCACCACGGTCAAGTACGTGGTCATGGTGAACAGCACAGCGGCGAACGACGCACAGATAAGGTAGAACATGGGCACACGGAACACGGACAGGCTGCGGTGTATTTTGGAGACGTCCGCGGCGCTGGCCGTACGTCCAACACTGACGACGGCTTGCAGACCTACGAGCGCATCCGACCCGTCAGCGTTGTACACGGCGGGGCTACGCTCGGAGTCAGCAGCACGATCTGGAAGGCACGGCTCTTCGTTTTGGTCTTTTCAGGGTTGTCTGGGTACACCTTGGAGTACTCGGCGTCGCCCGACGAAGGGTCGCTGGGCAGGGCCTTGTACGACGCGCGCGCCTTTCGCGGGTTGGGCTCCATCTGCAGGAAGGCGCCGGCCACGGCGTGGAACATGATGCCGCCGAAGAGGAGCAGCGACCCGCGCAGCCCGTACTCGTCGAACAGGACCTGGATGAGCGGAGGGTAGACGAGCGAGGCGAACGTCGGACCCGCGTAGCTGATCCCGGACGCCGTGGCCCGGTGCTTCTCGAAGTGCTGGTTGATGATCACGTTGTGCAGCGTCAGCAGACCCAGGGAGAAACCTTGAAAGGACGAGATAGGCCACGGTGTTACCACACGAGTAGGCCTCTACACGGACGGAAGAAAGCAACACGATTACTTGGCGGTCGGAAACGCTACCTTGTACGACCCCGAGGCAGACCATGAGGTGGATGACGCTGTTGGCCCAGAAAGCAGATGCATACCGAGATGGACGAGAGGAGGCATCCGCATAGCGAGATCTTCCAGATGTCCACGTACAGGGCCAGAACGCCTGCCACGGGAGCTGGAACAGGACGCCGAATTTTCTCAAGGTATGCTACGGGAGCCGCAAGACATCCATTGATGTACAGAGCCCGCATTTGCTTTTCATGCAGGTCGCCTTCCAATGTCAAGGACTGCGCGCGTGCTCGCTTTATTACGGTATCTCAGAAAAGCTCGGCTCTGCTTGATGGATTGAGGGCTTAGTGATGTACTGACGCAATCAGTATACGGAGCCCGTTCAGCTACACGTACCTCTTATTCAAAAAGCGCACAGTAATGAGGCGTCTTGAATTTGGGTAAATTAAAAAATAATGAGTTCCGAAGCCTGAATTGACCCAACACTGCCGTGCGAAGCTTGGAAAGATCTGTCCCGACATTATCATAAAGTGAAAACACAAAAAGGAAACTCAGAGTTAAACCACAAATAAATTACCGGCAAGAAAGCATGCATGAAACAACTGTGTTCATGCTTCAAGAAAATAAAGAGCACCGATAGAAAACCGTACTCACAACATCAATTACTGAAAGGTTCCTCAAGCATATTGAAATCCAAAAATTTAGCGTTTTTCCCCCCGTCCACAGCATCCCGACGCGCTCACTTCTCCCAGAAGCTGCGGTGGCATCGAGGGAGGCGTCGTACCTGTGGCGAAGATGAAGACGGCGAGGAGCGTGAGTGGCCACGACGCCTCCTCCCGGCTCACGTCCAGCGTCTGGAGCACGCCCATGTAGACGACCCCCGCTGGACTTGTACATGAGCGCCGAGAAGAAGTTGATCCAGCAGCAGCTCAGGGCCACCGCCCAGCTACGCGCAGAGTCCACGCCGTTTCTCGGCATCCTCGCCGCAGCCGAAGCCATGACGTCTGCCCGCCGCCGCAGCCGACACACGGCCCCCCGCCGCGTTCCCTGCGTTTGCGCCGGCACGCGTACACTAACGCTGCTCGCAGCTGCTGCGCCTGACACGAGGGGTGCTCACGCAACGCTCGCCCGCGTCGCCGACGCCGCTTTACTGTTTTTGTGGAAGCGACGGCAAGAAACCTGATAGAGGCGTTGTCGCCGCCGCCTCAGTCGGTAGGTGTTACAGGCCCGCTGCTGCTGGCCACCGCCGGTCAGCCTTTCGTCTTTAGCCTTTCTTGATTCCGGAAGACCTCTTATCTGGGCGGATTGCGCCATCCGGGGATTCTTGTTGACCGAGTCTCGAGTGGCGCGGCTTTCGTGATGCCCGCAAGAGCGGTAGCACTTTCAAGAAAGCGCGATTCTCTCCTCGCGGTTTCTTGCGTCCATTAAACTTACAAGGGCACGTGCACGCATGAATCTCGTCGCCGATATGCCGTTGACGGCGAGTACAGACACGCGGATAGAGATGACGCTCTGGCGGATACCCTCGTGTGTTCATATCTCCGTCCCAGTTAACGTTCCGGCGAAAGGCATCGTTTCGCCTATCAGTAATCTGTTTACGGTTTAACTGCGTACAATGAACAGCGCTAAAACGAAATCGCTTTATCCGAAATCTCGGTGTATCGGTTTACTCAAAGTGTTTCGCGGTTTCTACTACACCGCATAAAGTTCGTGGTTTCTACTACAGTCCATTAAGTGCATGCACAACAGTGCATCGTTTCTTATACAGCGCTACTACAGTGCATATGTTGCTTATAACGAAGAATGATAATGACGAAGCCAGGTTTCTATCCCGAGGGCTTGATTGTAACGAGGGATTCCTGCAGACGTCTGCAGGACGCCTGAGGCAAAAGAAGAGAGAATGGGCGAAAGGGGTGACGCTCGTACTGTTGGCAGCAGGGCTTTAGAAAATGTATTTTCAGGCGTTGGATAAAATGATATTGTACTGCATCCATTCCCAAATGATGGTTCGCTGTTCCCGGCCTTGTCAAAGCACAATGAACCTCCGCAACGTCGACTGAACGTCGGTAAACATGCTAGCAGGTTTTATTGTACAACGGTGCAAGACTGATGTCACAGGCAAAACTCGACGAACGCCATTTTAGTCACTGAGAATCATCTACCCTGTGTATATACTAATAGCGTTTGTCAGCGAAAAACCAAATCAAGCGCAAAGTAAAGTATATCAGTGGTTTATTTTGTACAGTGCCCTCTTCAGTCTTCGTATACTTCATCGTCCGCCACGGCAAAGTCTCGTCTGCGCCACCTCACCGTTGAAGACCTGCACTAAATCTTCTTCTTGTTCTCCTTCTGGCGATTGCATTCTCGCCTGGCAGGGCGGCGCGCTTCCTAATAAGCCGACTCTTCATCGGATTTCCGGATCTCTTTGGTCACCCCCATCCTCCATGTCCGCGAAACAGAGTCGGAAGAGTGTTCTGCACGCCAGCTGCCGCGGCGGTTACGAGTTTTATGAGCGCAGGTGGTTTCCCCAAAACGCGGAAGCTACGTGGCGTCAAGAGCCAGACCACAGTTGCTTTGTCGGCGACGCTGTTCGCTCAAAACGTGCCTGGCACATGCACCCGTATATTTTTTTTCTTTCTTTTGCAAGCCCCTCACGTGGCGCAAGCCTAGATACGTAACTGAGACTAGGCGCCTGCCCTGTTAGCTTTTATTCTCTTCCTGTTGAAACAGCTCATTCTTTTGTTACAACCTTTACTTCCGATTACAACCTTTACTTCCGAGTTTTTGATTTACAGTTTTGTGTAGCGGCCCCATTAATCTCCCATACGCCCTGATTTCTGGCCAATCCCCCACGTGGAAACGTGTATCTCGGCATTTTCTTGGTATTTTTTCGGTTCATTGACGGCGCAACCGAGAGCTTAAACAGTTCTGCTGTTAATACTCCCGAGAATGTCCTCAGTAGTTGTCCAAGGGATGCAAAGCACACACTGGGTCTGTTCCGTTTACAGCCTCGGAGTCACCGCGGAGGATAGTCCGCGGTGACTCCGACTATCTTTAATGCTATCTTTTTTTAATCACTTATTAACACGGGTACATGATAAGGTGTCACTCGTAAAAATATGCCGACCTCTTGACGCCATAGAAATGCATGTGAAAAATTAATGCCAGAGTGTTTCTCGGTGAGTCCGAGGTTGACCATCGAACAGCCCCACTGCCTCAATCACGAAATGATCACTCACTTAGGAGGAATCATCGATTCACTTCGTTTAGAATAAAGCAAGTTGGCGTGGCATGACTACCAGGGTAGTTTCCTCCTCTTCCTTTTTTTTTTTTCTCTCGCGAAACTACGGATCCACGGTACTTTGTGCGAACGTGACCAGGACTCCAGATAATGTCCGCTACGAGAGTAAAAGTCGCGAGGCGAAAGCTTTATCCCTGCATGCGTAAAATGAGAGTTACGGCTGCCCTCCGCAGCCGTATACGCAGCACTGCGCTATTTTTATAGCTGCAAGGCTATTCAGCCCCATTCCTGGGCGGCTGCACGTAACTGCAGCTGCTGTGGTCCTTCGGCTCGAGTAAATTCCCATGCAAGCAGACGAATTTCCTTGTTCCATAACGTTCATGCGTTATGGCCCGAACCAACTAGCCCGAACCAACTAGCCCGAACGCAAGCCCTTCTTCAAGGAATTTCCTTGTCTTGCTTCCTGCCTCTCGCCTTTAAAAAGTTTCTCAAATTAGATCCGGCGGTTCTTGAAGATTTAAAAGTGGCGCCAACGGCCTGCCCACATCACAACGGAGTGAGCGCGTGGCCTGGCACATCTGGCGGCGCAGTTCGTAACGCGGAGCAGGAATCATCAGCCGGCAGACGATAATTTTCGTGGATTAAACAGTGGCTCAAGCGCAGTGCATATTTCTAATTAGCGGAACACTGCTAAACGATGCTAGGTATTTAGGGTTGGTAACGGTGTGCCCAAAATTACTTTGCGTAAAAAATGGTGGCTTAATTGTATGAACATCGCAGGGAATCAACAAAGCAATTTTACTGAAAGGGGAAATCGGTCTGGTATCATTAAAAGCATGTAAACCACACCCTGCGCTGTGTGATCACACCGTTCTCGCAAACGCTTCATTATTCTCATTAATGATAGCAGTTAGGCGATCTGGCGCATGTCTGTAGTTTGTACACATTGCTTTTGCTTAGCGTCCTTTTGTTTACAATCGCATGTTACTAATCAGCGCAAAGAACCTATAAAAAAGATCTCAAACGCGATAGTGCGACGTCGAACATGAAGACACCGCGTTGCCACGCATGCGCACTGGGCTACCGGTGGCCTGCCTTTCACGCCAGCGTATGGCGGACCACTGCATCTCGGTAACGAGCGCTATGGCACTTCCACGCAAAGTTGTTTTCAAATCAAGGAAAACATTGCTGCCATCGTTCGCTTCGTACCTTTCTCTACGCTTTTATCGCTGTTCCAGCAGGGGCTGTCGTGCGAAGCTGCAGCTGCACACAAACGGACGCTTCTGAGCGAAACTCCTGCATGTAGGCGAGTGAAGTTGCGGGAAAGGCTGTTGACGCGTAGGGCGGACGGCGAGACAGCTGGAGCGTGCATATACCGATCAAAACAGGAGAATATCCGCTGCATGACGTCATGCTTTTAACAGCTATCGCACGGGCTCGTAGTTCACTGCGGGGATTCACATCGCGTGCATGCAAGAATGCCATGCGCACGCAGAATAAATCTTACGTTCTTCCTGTCACTAGCCAATCGCATAGTTAACCATAGTTAACCTAACGGCCAGGAATTTATATACATTATAATGGGGTTTGTCGGCAGGACGTCTCCAAGGGATTTAGCGAGGCCTGACCGCTTCGGAGTCCAAGCGCGTCCAAGCGAGCTCCCGAGTCCGCGCGCAAGCCTCGCAAAAACGCACCAGACAGGGGCCGCTGTGAACGCAGCACTTTTCCTAATAAACTTGCCTGTAGCACACGCTAGGCCATCGAAAAAGGAGTCCCCGACGTGGTGGCTCAGTGCCTAAGGCGTTGTGCTGCTGAGCCCAAGGACGCGGGTTCGATCTCGGCCGCTGCGGCCGCTTTTCTTATGGAGGCGGAAAGCGAAAACGCCTGTGTGTTCGAGATTTCGGCGCACGTTAAAGATCCCCAGGAGGTCAAAATTAATCCGGAACCCTCCGCTACGGTGCGCCTCATCGCCTGCAAAACTGTGTTAATGGGGGCTTGTTGGTACATACTTAGTTTGATAACAGCGCTAGGACAGGACACAGAGAAGGCGACACGAGTCTGCGCGCTGACTAACATCGCCTGCGTTGCGTCGGCGCGTTAAACCTAATCAATCAATCAATGAATCAATCAATCAATCAATCAATCAATCAATCAATCAATCAATCAATCAATCAATCAACCGACAAAGGAGTGGGGATTTCTCGACCCTACTACCACCCATTGCCTGCAGCGTGCCATGCCAACGGTCTGCGAGCTTGACACTGAGACAAGGCATAAAGAAAGAGAGAGAGAGAAAACATCTTTATTTGTCCTGCAAACGCGACGCGGCCTCACGTCGTGTCAGCCGGCAACTCGGCTTCCGTCACCTACTCATGCCTACCCCCGGGTGGGGGTGACACCTTTCGGGCGTTGAAGCTCGAGGGCGTCCGACACTTGCTGGACGCCATGTGTTGTATGACGTAGTCTTTGCACGCCGCCGCACTGACAAGGTACGGCGGGAACGTCTTTGCTGCAACTGGCCTCGCTCGGGTGTCTTCTGCAGTCCCACAGGATGTGGGCCGCCAGTGGCCCTGTCCTTCTTGCACATCACACACACATCACTGGGGTACACCATCCGGGCATATGTGTTTAGCTATTACTGGAGTCATCAGCGCACGTGTTTGCAGCTGCCTAAACACCACTGCTTCGCGTCGCGTCAGCTTAGGGTGGGGGTGGGGGTAGCGTCCGGCGGTTAGTCCGGTACCACTCCAGGTGTCCTTGTAGGTGGTAGTGGCACCACCCTCGTCGTCTTCCTCCGCCGCAAGTTGGGGGCTCGGGCTCGCGCCGCGGCTGGTGAACGCGCGTGCCGCCCGGTCCGCCTCCTCGTTGCGGTTCTCGCCCGTGCTCAACGGGCCGGCGTGCGCCGGGAACCACTTAATAGTCACCGATGATCGTCTGGGGAGTAGGGCCCCGCACACCCTCACAACACTGAGGGAGACACTATTCGTAGCGTAGTGCGAGATCGCCTGTCTAGCGTCACTGATGACTGTGGTGCATCTCTGGGTTCGTAAGGGCTAAGGCGATCGCCATCTCTTCGGCCTGGTCCGTGCTCTTGGCCCTGACGCTGCCAGCCGATGTACAGCGCCCCTGGTGGTGGCTGCTACCACCGCCGCGGCGTACGTGTTGGGCCGGTCCGGGTACTTGGCTACGTCCACGTAGTATGCTCCGGTGTCCATCGCGTGTGTCGCCGTGAGTGCCTTGGCTCTGGCGAGCCGTCGTTCCTGATTGTGCTCAGGATGCATGTGCCGGGGGATGGGTGGCACGTGGAGGTTGCGGAGCAGGTCCCGCGGGAGCGAGGCTCGTTCCGCGCCGTCCTGCGTTCCTTGTCCCGGTGCCCGAGCCGCTGTAGGATCGCGCGTCCCGCTCTCGTTGCCTTAGTCTCGTTAGCTGTGCCGTGCGCTGGGCCTCGGCTATCCTCGTCGAGAGTGTTGTGAACTCCCAGCTCGAGGGAGCTTGTCCGTGCTGGTGTGCGTGTATAGCCCGAGTGCCGCCTTATACGCCTTGCGGATGATGGCGTCAAGCTTTTTGCGCTCCGCCGCCTTCCAGTTGTGGAAAGCCGCTACATAGGCTACGTGACTGACTGCGAATGACTGGACGAGCCGGAGCAGACTTGCTTTCCTTCATCCCCGCATGCCTGGTGGACACTCTCCGGATGAGGTCTAGTGGCCGTTTCAATCTTAGTTTCCAGCTTCCTGATTGCGAGGCCGTTGTGCCTGAGCGCGTCTATGTGGAGGCCGAGGACCCTCAGGGTCTTAACGTGTGGGATGGCCGTGCCGTCCCGCGTTCTCAGGGTGATGTCCGGGGTTGTACCCTTGCACCTTCCGTTGGGTGGCAGAATTAGGAGCTCCGACTTTGCAGGCGAGCAGATCAGCCCGGTTCCTGCAACTGGTTCTCGATAACGTCGATCGCCTGCTGCAGTGCGGCCTCAATGTGGCCGTCACTGCTCCGTCATCCACAGGGTGATGTCGTCGGCGTAGATCGTGTGCTTGACGTCCGGGAGGCCGGCGAGCCTGTTGGCCACCCCGATCATCACCATGTTGAACAGAATAGGCGATATCACCGATCCCTGCGGCGTCCCGACACTGCCCAGCGTCTTGGTAGGTAGCTGTATATCCCCGACGTTGATTGCCGTCGTGCGCTCGGTGAGGAAATCCCTGATGTAGGCGAACGTTCTCTGCCCATGTCGAGGCGGGGACACTTGCTCAAGGATAGCTGCATGCTTGACGCGATCAAATGCACTTTGTAAATCTAGGCCCAGGACCGCTCGGTTGTCTAGAGAGTGGGTCTAGAGAGTGGGTCTAGAGAGAGGCATAAAGAAAGACAGCCGCGATGAATGCATTGATTCCTGTTTGCCTTTTTCGTCACCTACACCCTGATTGGTCGGCTACAATATCAGCGACTGGCGTCTTGTCACTTGCACCGCCTAGCTGTTCGCTCGTCTTGGATTGGACCGCCCTATAGGCCTGCTGTACACACCATACCCCGGCAAAGTTGGCGCGGCTCACTCAAACTCACTCACAATTTTTTTTTTTCGAATCACCACTCACTCAAACTCAGACTCAACGCTGAGCAGCACATCTGCGCTCACTCAAACTCAAACTCACATTGAGCGCAAAACTCAGAACTCACTCACACTCAAAACTCAAAATGTACTCAGAACTCAAAATGTACTCAAACTCAAAGTGTACTCAAACTCAAAATGGACTCAAAACTCAAAATGTACTCAAACTCAAAATGGACTCAAAACTCAAAATGGACTCAAAACTCAAAATGTACTCAAACTCAAAGTGAACTCAAAACTCAAAATGTACTCAAAACTCAAAATGTACTCAAACTCAAAATGTACTCAATACTCAAAATGGACTCAAAACTCAAAATGTACTCAAACTCAAAATAGACTCAAAACTCAAAATGGACTCAAAACTCAAAATGTACTCAAACTCAAAGTGAACTCAAAACTCAAAATGTACTCAAAACTCAAAATGTACTCAAACTCAAAATGTACTCAAAACTCAAAATGGACTCAAAACTCAAAATGTACTCAAACTCAAATGAACTCAGAACTCAAAATGGGCTGAGAACTCAAAATGAATTAAGAACTCAAATGGCCTCACAGAGATAGAGACAGTGAGAGAGTGAGGGTGTGAGAGTGAGAGTGTAAGAGTGAGAGTGAGAGTGAGTGTGAGAGTGTGAGTGTGAGTGTGAGTGTGAGTATGAGTGAGAGTGTGAGTGTGAGTGAGAGTGTGAGTGGAGTGGAGTGTGAGTGTGAGTGTGAGTGTGAGTGAGAGTGAGAGTGTGAGTGAGAGTGGAGTGTGAGTGGAGTGAGAGTGAGAGCTAGAGTGAGAGCTAGAGTGAGAGTGAGTGAGATGTGAGTGAGAGCTAGAGTGAGAGTGAGAGTGAGAGTGTAGAGTCAGGGAGTGGAGTGGAGTGTGAGTGGAGTGAGAGTAGAGTGTGAGTGAGAGTGAGAGTGAGAGTGAGTGTGAGTGAGAGTGAGAGTGTGAGTGTGAGTGAGAGTGAGAGTGTGAGTGAGAGTGTGAGTGTGAGTGAGAGTGAGAGCTAGAGTGAGAGCTAGAGTGAGAGTGTGAGTGTGAGTGAGAGCAGGTGAGAGTGTGAGTGTGAGTGAGAGTGAGAGTGTGAGTGAGTGGAGTGAGGAGTGTGAGTGAGAGTATGAGTGAGAGTGAGAGTGTAGAGTGAGAGTGAGAATGAGAGTGAGAGTGATGGAGTGAGAGTGTGAGTGTGAGAGTGAGAGTGAGAGTGAAGTGTAGTGAGAGTGAGAGTGAGAGTGTGAGTGAGAGTGAGAGTGTGAGTGTGAGTGAGAGTGTGAGTGAGAGTGAGAGCTAGAGTGAGAGCTAGAGTGAGAGTGTAAGTGTGAGTGTGAGTGTGAGCTAGAGTGAGAGTGAGAGTGTGAGTGGGGGAGTGAGAGTGTGAGTGAGAGTGTGGTGTGAGTGTGAGTGAGTGGGGAGAGTGTGAGTGAGAGTGTGAGTGAGAGTGTGAGCGTGAGTGTGAGTGAGAGTGTGAGTGAGAGTGAGAGTGAGAGTGTGAGTGAGTGAGAGTGAGTGAGAGTGTGAGTGTGAGTGAGAGTGAGAGTGAGAGTGATAGTGTAAGTGAGAGTGAGAGTGTGAGTGATGAGTGTGAGTGTGAGTGAGAGTGTGAGTGAGAGTGAGAGTGTGAGTGAGTGTGAGTGAGAGTGTGAGTGTGAGTGAGAGTGAGAGTGTGAGTGAAGTGAGAGTGTGAGTGAGAGTGAGAGTGTGAGTGAGAGTGTGAGTGTGAGTGATAGTGTGAGTGTGAGTGTGTGAGAGTGTGAGTGTGAGTGTGTGAGTGAGTGTGAGAGTGTGTGAGTGTGTGAGTGAGAGTGAGAGTGTGTACCTTTTGCTATATACTCATAATTATAACCAGAAAGCATTTTTATATTGGTCCCACGTGATCCCCCTCGACGAGACCTTTAATTTGATACCCCACACACCCTAGCAGGGTCATATGAAATTCATACCAGTCAAAATAACCATGACTCTCATGACTGTAACCAGGACGCATTATTTAGGTGTCCGACGTGATTCCACTCACTGGAACCTTCAATTTGACGCCCCACATGCTTCAGCGGCCTCACCTTGAATTTAACCCAATCTATGACTCATAATGACTATCTCATGATTCACCCGCCGCGGTGGCTCAGTGGCTAAGGCGTTGCGCTGCTGAGCACGAGGTCGCGGGTTCGATTCCCGGCCGCGGCGACCGCTTTTCTGATGGAGGCGAAAGGCAAAAACGCCCGTGTGTACGAGATTTCGGCGCACGTTAAAGATCCCCAGGTGGTGAAAATTAATCCGGAGCCCTCCACTACGGCGCGCCTCATCGCCTGCGTTGCGTCGGCAGGTTAAACCCTACAATCAATCAATCAGACTATCTCATGATTCGAACTACGACGCCTTTTTTTATTTGTACCATGTGATTCCCCTCGTCAAGACCGTAAATTTGATACCCTACACGCCCTAGCGGGGTTACTTCGAATTTTACCCCAATATAAGACTCGCCACGACAATCTAATGGTTATAACCAGGAAGCATTTCTGTATTTCTCCCACGTGATTGCGCTCATCAAGACCATTAATTTGATACCCATCACATCCTAGCGGAATCAATTTGAAATTAAACCAATCAATGACTACCATGACTATCTCATGATATAGCCCTACCGCATTTTTGTCCCACGTGATTTCACTTATCGGAACCTTCCATTTGATCCCCGGACACCCAGTGGCATCATCGTGAATTTTAACCTAATTTATAACCCATTTTGACTGTCATGATAATAATCAGGAAGCACGTGATTACCCTCATCGAGACCTTTAATTTGATACGCCACACGCCCTGGCGTCATGAACTTGAATTTTAACCAAATCTATGACTTACCATGACTACGTCATGATATATCCATAACTCATTTTCGTCCCGAATGATTCCCCACATCGAGACCTTGAATTTGATTCCCCACATGCCCTCGCAGCGTCATTTTGAATTTTAACCCAATCTATGACTCATTATGACTACAATCAGGAAGCATTTTTTTATTTACCCCACTTGATTCCGTTAATCCGGACCTTTCATTTGATACCTTACACGCCTTAGCCTAATCAGTTTCACTTTTCACCCAATCTAATGCGGTCATTATTCTGTCTTAAGGGGCGCTGCCCAGTCAATTCAGCTAATTCATTTGAAACAGCAGAAAGGACAGCCCCCGCCCCCATTTCCCCCCGGCTCTCACCTCTTCCTTTGTGACCCCTGGTATATCAAGCCGTTAACGAACCTTCGGAACCCTCCGGTGCGAACCTTCCGCAGGCGAACAACCAGCACGCCAGCGCCGCCGTGTGCTTTCCCACCACCCTTTCCCACGCTCTTAGTGGATCCGTCAGGACGAAAAGTTAAGACAACCCTTTTTTATGACCTCAACAGTCAATTATCACTCACGCGCCCAGCCGCGAAAATTACGTATACAGCAAGTGCTTATGGCCATGAAAATTCAACAAGAAACTAAAAAAAATCAGACACCCCCTCCCTCCCAACCGATCATGCAGATCGCGATTGGTGCCGTACCCGCAGGTACCTGATTCCGAGCCCACATTGACGCATGAAACTTAACAGCCAACCATAGCTGCCTGCTAGGCTACTCAAAAGGACTCAAACTCAAAATGGACTCAAAACTCCTATGTACTCAGAGCTCAAAATGTACTCAAAACTCAATATGTAATCAAACTCAAAATGCACTCAAACTCAAAAATGTACTCAGAACTCAAAATGGACTCAAACTCAAAATGTACTGAGAACTCAAAATGGACTCAAACTCAAAATGGACTCAAACTCAAATGTACTCAGAACTCAAAATGGGCTCAAACTCAAATTGTACTCAGAACTCAAAATGGACTCAAACTCAAAATGGACTCAGAACTCAAAATGAACTCAAACTCAAAATGTACTCAGAACTCAAAATGGACTCAAACTCAAAATGTACTCAGAACTCAAAATGGACTCAAACTCAAAATGTACTCAGAACTCAAAATGGACTCAGAATTCACTAGGTCTCAGGCGTACTCAAACTCAATCTGACTCAAACTCAGTCGGGATCACTTGGCTCAAACTCACTCAAGCTCAAACTCACCATGCCACACTAGCCTCGCACTCACTCAAACTCAAACTCACGCGTGAGTTTGAGTCCAAGTGATTCTGAGTGAGTGGACTCATGAGTGAGTTCGCCGACCTCTGGTACACACACACACCAACACACACACACACACACACACACACACATATATATATATATATATATATATATATATATATATATATATATATATATATATATATATATATAAGACTCGCGCGCGAGCAAACGACGAGTACCGATCGTGCAAGTGCACTGATCTAGTACTTGTAGGAAGCGCCGTCTAGATTTGTCCTTATATTTGTACGGAGCTACAACAATATCACTACATTTGTCGTTGCTGTGGCTTCGTGTAAAGACCAGGCGAATGTAAGCGCCATGTATCGCCATCGTGGGTATTCGTTGATCTCTCCTGAGCGTGTACCTGACTAGTGCAGGCGGAGTGCCCAAGGCATTGCGCGCTATACGAGTACTAAGCGTAAGGTAGTGGGTTCGATTCGATTCATTTCGGTGGCGGAGACGGGGAAAAAAACATGAGCCATATAACTTTGTGAATGTTGATGACCAGCGATGCTGTTCGTGCGCACAACACAGAGGTGGTACAGAATTTATTTGAAATGTAGGAACAAATTTTATTTCTCTTGAGTGATGACGTCGATCATCCCTAAGAAAGACCCGCGCATACACGAACACACTTTTATTTTTACTTCTATGATCTTGAAAATGGCGCCTATTAATGATAACCAATCCACTTCAAATGCTCATCCAAGTGATGAGAATATAAGCTTGAGGTCCAAATCAATGTTTTGAACGGCGTGCGACTCTGGTGGTGACCGCGCACAGATAGAACGCACACACCGGGAGGACGTTTGTTTTTTAACGCCTCGCACTTCATAGACACGTGGGCCACAAACGTTTGCCCTCGGACACCGAAAATACACGGAACCAACTAAAGCCATTGAAATTATAATATTCCGCTCGGTGGAGTTATATCCACGTAACACGGAAAATCTAGTGTTATTCAAGGCGAGTGACGTTAGCTGCCATGACATTCGGTTTGACCGTGCGGGTCTACCCAATGAAAAAAATGTCATTCGACAATGACGGCAGTGACTATCAGCAGACTTGCAGATTTGCAAAGTAATAATGTAAATGCGTCCGTAATGTTTTTATACAATTTATTTTTTTAGAAATCAAATCAAATCAACTTTTTAACGTAAAAAAGTATCCCTGTTTCAGGCGCCATAGACATCGCAAGTTGAGACAAGCAGCAAATGCGAGGGTAGCAACGAACATGGCGGAGCTATGTGCAAGCGTTTACCTTCTCTTATAAAAACTACATTGAGACGAAATATTGATTTAATAATAGTTTTTAGACACAATGTTCTAGGGTTTATTATTAAGCTACCCTGCTTAGTCCCCTGCTGCGAAGGAGGACTCATTCCGTCCCGAAGCTAATGCGAACGTGTTTTCCGAACCATTTGATCACCGCGTGCCGTTCGCGCTGGAATGTCATTCGGTATTCTCGTGTAGCACCAAACTGAATTACCAGCAAATGGCATTCGTTCTAAAATGTCGTTCGCTTTGTCGTGTAAGTGAGGTCTTAGATGGAAGAGCTCTGCTCTTGATGTACATCGCAGAATTCGCCTCAAGGGCTTTTGCCTCTATCCACTGATCGTCGACGCTCAAAACTTTGGGCCAAATAAAATCTTTCTCTCTCTCTCTCTCTCTCTCTCTCTATATATATATATATATATATATATATATATATATATATATATATCTCGAACGTGAAGGGTGTTGTTATTCCGGCTGTCCCTTAAGTCTTTGTTATATTCGCCTATGGCAGTTAAACAATGTCTATACCAACGCGCCACTAGTACGCTTCAGTTAATATTACGGTTATTTTTACGCGTAAATTGAATTTGCAAGCACCCGAACCACCTTGAAATTTTTGTACGAGCGCTCCTGGCCACCTTTGGTAGGTTCGTGGGGGATTGAACCGCGCCTCCCTTTTTTTTTCGAAGCGACAGCCATAAACATTCGTGCACCACTCTTTTTTTCTGCACTGCACGAAAAATATACCGAATAGTTTCAAGGGCGACAGCTATCTACATGAAGGGCACGTTTGCTGACAGTGAGGCAGACACCCACATGCTTGCAAGTAGATGCACCCGGTGCAGCGGCTGCGATCGAGCCCCAATTAACACAAGTGCACGGTGAGGCGAGATTGAGGTGTTGCGGGATGCTTAAGGTAGAGAATCCTATCAATACACACGCAAACATGGGCACAGGCATGGAAGAAACGCCAACACTAAAAAAACTCGAAGAAAAGTGTACAGGGTTTTTATTTCTGGAAGGTATAGCTGAGAGCAGCAAGATTTAGCAAAGATATAAAAAGGAAGAACCAGCGTACTGTCACCTCTACCGCGTTGTCAGAACGGCCAAGTTACCACTAAAAGTAACATTAACAGTGTAAGGTGCATTCGCGTATACGCAACTGCCCTCGGAACACGAATGCACACACACGCACTCACGCGTTAAAATACGCCACAAAAACGCGACTAAGCTTTGAAGGTATCCCGTTAAGTAACCAGGCTGCATAGGCAGTACGCAGGCTTTCATACATATCTACGACGCACACTTGCGTTATCATAGTGAATAAAATGCCCTACTGCAATCTCGAGGATATGTCGCCAATACACAGGGAGGATTTTTCTACCTGCTCAAAGATGTATGCGCCAAATTGATTTTTCACGACTAGCAGAAAGTTCCCAGTTACGCTGCCAAGTTTGCAACCCCTATTTTACACTTCAATCAATCAATCAATCAATCAATCAATCAATCAATCAATCAATCAATCAATCAATCAATCAATCAATCAATCAATCAATCAATCAATCAATGAAAAATCTTTATTCCAGAAACAAACTGAAAAAACTTCCCGGGCTAAAAGCTCTCCCGCCGTACTTATTTCGGATTGCCGCCATACTTCGCTGGTGGTGGTGGTGGTGGTAAACTTTATTCACAAAGGTAGAAGAGGAGGGGGTGGAGTCAAGGGTGGAATCCTATTTCCAGGACTCCAGTGGCGAAAGCCCCTAGCTTGGCTCTTTCCAGCAGTTCTCGCTGACTGGAGAGGTCCGAGCTGGACAGTGCCGCTTCCCAGGACTCTATTGATGTATTGTAGTTGTTCTGTTGCCATATGGTCGGGCAGTTCCATACAGTGTGGAAGAGGTCTGCCTTCTGATGGCATTTCTGGCATTCTTCGTTATACTTATCCAGAAACATGAGTGCTAATCTAGACTTATGTGGGTAGGTATTCTGTCTGGATTTTCCTAAGGTTTCTGGCCTCCTCTGCGTCTAGTAGAAGATGAGGTGTCGGCATTGTTTTTCTGGTTAGTCGGCATAACCGGAGTCGGTCGGTAGCCGCACTGTATGGAGGAAGGGCGTATGAATGCTCAGACTCCCCGCGGTCCATGATTTGCCTGGCGAGGGAGTCCGCTTTTTCATTTCCTTCCAGTCCCTGATGGGCCGGGGTCCATATTATACTTCGCGCCGCTTATACATATCCAGGAGTCCAAAGCCACGCTGCCTGTCAACAGCCTCTTCCGTCCACTCGCGGTAACGTCCAAGCGTCATACCTGCATCTTCTGACCCTCGTCAACACCTACAGGCCTCATACGCTATCATGTCCATCTGTTTCTTTTTTGTTGAGTCGTCTTATCGTTCCTGGGCGGATCACAACCACATCTAATGGAGCAGTACATCTACCGCACCGTTCGGAAAACCGGCTTTCCACCGATACTATTTTTGCCGGCTCACGAGTACAATAAGGCTAAATTAAACACGAAAAAGAAAACAAATCACCGACTGCTATTGGCAGGGAGCCTCCAGTTCACTCTGTGCGTGTCCGCGACACATATGAAAAACTTAAAACGTTCGTGCTGCTGACAGTACGCATCGATTGTCATATCACACTACAAGACCCGCGAAATTCTACCCAAGTACGCAACACATCATAGGCTGGGTTTGCTTGCCGTTAAAAAAGTTCTGCCAAAATCAGCAGAGCCGCCGCAACAGAATTACCCGTAGACTTACTCGGGAGACGCATTCGAGGGCACTAGTGATAGGAGGCCAGCCAGCTATCCAGAGAGTGAGTCACGCATTCGGAACCGGGGTTAGAAAGCCAAGAACTCGACGAATTAAAACAAGCATCATTAGGTCCCTAATTCGTTCGTACGACTTTGAACTGTACACTCGTGCGCAGCTCCTCACTAGCTCAAAGTGCACTGAAACTTTCCGGCGGCGTTGAAGCCTGCGGCAGCGATGGCCGTGGCATTGAGGTCCATTAAGGCGACCGCGTAAAATGCCACCCTCTCCACCCCCCCCCTCCCCTCCTCTCCTTTCCCGTCCATACGAGTAGGGAACGCCATTCATGACGCCCGGTCTGCACGAACGTGTCGCAGCCCGCATACAGAGTGCTTTCTCGCTCGGCTTCTGAGCGCTCAAAAGGAGGAGAAGCCTTCCCGACGGGAGCTCATCTCTGATCGCACACTCCACGCGTCGCATCGTGTAATCAGGTCATTCTTTTACAGTATTGGCAGTTTATCGCGTCCTTGCCACGACAAAGGCAATGTGATAATTGCAGCAATAATTCATGATAACGTTTTATTATCATCATCGAGGCGATATAGATAATAATGTGTGATAATCATAATGATAAATTATGACAGACCGTAACTACAGCTCTCCGGAAACGTGCTTCTGTATGCTCCCTCCCTCAGTCGGAGACAACAGGTGTAGCTTTCACAGGCCGAGATCGGCCGCTCTGAGACGGCGCATGCGCAGGAGAAACCTTCGGCGGTGCCGCGATCTCGTGGTGTCGGAGTCTTTAGGTAGGCGGGTTTCGCCGCAGCACACCCAGCCTCTGCGGGAGAGCTCGCTGCTGAGTCGCTTTACACGTCGATGAGTTTACACGCCGGCGAGTTAGTACAACGCACCACAGTCGATTCGTAACAAGTCATATCAGACGGTACTATTGCTGCTGAATAATCGCACCACGTTCCTGTTATCGAATTGCCTTTTTTTTTCCATCTGCTTCAGCCTTAGAATCGCCATTCGTTCGACGAAAGGCTGTCGATTTTTGCTGCCCGCGAAAGTAAAACGAGTCTTCGAAGTCTGGCGCGCGTAACATTTTTACTTCGGTCAAAAATACGCAGCCATGCTCACTGGAAATTTCTGTCATGTTGCACGCAAAAACCTACATTTTCTTCGGGAGTACACGGAGCATGCGGAATTTCTTCAACGAATCAAGTAAATCACGAATTTCCCATACAACCTAGACATCCAGAATTGTCTCTAGTACTCAAAAGGCTATCAGGGCAACGAAAAAAGGGCAGCTGAAACGAAGACGTAAGCTTACACGTGACACAAACGAGCGTTGTGTGTGTTACGCTTTACTTGTGCACTGCTCGTTCCAGCTCCGCTATAAATTTTTTTTGTTAATTATGTCTCTGGAGATAGCTTGCTCCCCCTCCGAAATAGGACTTTCTCCTTTCCACGCCACCCTTTTCCCGTATACGTGTACAGAAAACAGCTTACGTTCTCCCGCAGAGGACACAAATAGTGCTGACGCACCCAGTACGGCCCATGGAGAGCGCGTTGATAAAATCGCTGCTGCAGAGTCAGCATTGGTCGTAGCTCTGTCACAACTGCCCTTGTCGCTCGCTAAGCCGCTCGTGCATCCATCATTCGACGCTTTATGGCCCTACTCTGACGGATAGCATATCTTTACGATCCGGAAACAGAAAGAAAGACCCAAAAGTGCGCTCCGTTCGCGCCGCTCCGGCGGGTGCGGGAGGAGGTCGGACTTGTCTTTTCCTGCGCTGCTTAGCAGCACGTGAAGGCTATCAAAAATCGAGACTTGCTACGGTACTGTCTTGGCTTGGCTCGTATTTTTACGGTTAAAGCACAATGGCGTACGCGGCATTTTATTGCGGGAAATGAGGGGGGCGAGGGAGGGGCTTTCAAAAACGGATGGCGGGAACATAAAAGGAGGAAAAGGCAAAAATAAAACGAGGAAAAGAATAACAAGGGCTAAAAAGCAATCAGTTCAAAACTAAAACATAATTCTATCGAGATACCATGAGCGTAGAATGCATGATCGACCTCCCGACTGCTTTTTTTTTTTTACTTTTGTTTATTTTCGGAGACATTGCAAATTGGGTGATCGTCCTGGCGACAGCAAGCACCGAAGCCGTGTAAGTATGGCCTGTAGCTTGCGACTTAAATGTAATGATCGGTACCTTTTATTCGATGACACGCAGAATTAGTGGTCTCGTCCATTCCTTTCCTCCTCCGAGATCGAAAATTTCGGGAGGAAAATTTTCTAGCATACATCTGTTCCATAGCTAAACTGTCTCACAAAGCGTAGTGCTACCTGCAGTTGAAGCCTAGCTTTACCGACTATCACCTTCTGCATAATTTCGGGGCGTTCTAAACAAGTTTAATGGTATATTTTAAGGCCCACGAGGGTGGATAAACTTCGCATGGCTTCAAAATAAGCCACAACCAAAACATCAAAAATAAAAAAAAATGCATCAGGGCATTTTTGAGCGGCCAATTCCCTGATGGAGATATATTTCTAGAGGCAGATCAGTGATCACTCCCGCGTAATGTACGCCCACGTGTTCATTCTATTTATTTATTTATTTATTTATTTATTTATTTATTTATTTATTTGAAATACAGCCAGTCTCTTTTGAGGCCAAGGCACTGAAGACAGGAGGGCATACAGGAGTATATACATTTACATACAAAAGTACGCGGTCGGTAGATAATATAACAGTAATAAACGCAAAAATTCGAAAGTTATAGACCATGCAGTGGAATATAATCTTCGCGCCATATACATATCGACTAGTTTGCTTGCTTTCTCGCTTGCTCGCTGGGAATGATCATTTTCTGATTTCATACACTTGAATCATTTTTCTAGCAAATGATTATACTAAAATACTGCAAGGCCGTACGATCCTGTGAGTTTAAGCATTGCCATGCGGATGTTTAGATTGTGTTTTTGGAGTTAATAGACGCTCAATGCAGCTAAAATTATTTTAAAAAAATTAAACTACATGCAATTATAAAATGCGCCCATGCACCCCGTGCAGATGGTTAACCAACGAGGCGCTAACATGTGGCCGGTGGTTTACGCATGACGCGTGGCCTAAAAGTAACCTGCGGCTTAGTGACACTAGATAAGGTATCAGAGTACCGTCACCGAGGCACGCAAGTGAGCAACGGCGGCCATTTTGGTGGTTACCAGTGTTGTCAGATTGCCGCTTCTGCGGCCTCACCGCCAACTTTGACCAGGTCATTTGTAAACAACACTGCCGAAGACGCCGCAACACGACATATTCGGACACACTTCTGCTGCTGAAATGCATCTGCACGCGTTATCTTTAATTCTCGTTCGGAACGACGTCAGTCGCGCGCAGCCGCAAAGCAGGAAGGACAAGCTAAGCCTGCCACAGTTGACCGACAGAAAACGCGTAAAAAACAAAATGGCGGCGCCCATGAACCATCGCAGTGTAAACAAATGTCACGTGATGCGAACTGACCAATGATCACGGCGGCAGCACAGAACATTTGGAGAAAAGAGTGCCGATAATCTGTGCCCTGACACTAGAGCGGTCAGTGTTTGCTACTGCCACGTTGACCCTGCTCCTTCGGCACCTATAAACCCAGCCAATCTGTCTCTCCTTACTGCTAACTCCTCTCCAACCCGGTTGTTACGCGCATGCGCATGGCGTTGCACTGAAGGAGTTTTCTGCGTACACGGGACCGCCGGATTATCTTTTATCCTTGTCATGTAAAGATTCGCTTTAAAAACCACCGTAGACACTGATAGCCGCCTGTGCGCTGATTCGAAACTGTCTACTAAAGGGTTCCGCGCTTAGCGTTAACCGCGGTAGGTAGGTGCGGGGTGTGCGGACAAGCACGCAAGTGTCTGGCGCACATATTACGGAAACAGTGGCGGGAAGACGCGAAGACAAAAAGCAATAACGCTTCTTCAACTGTAAATTGCACGCTCTTGTGGAATGAACAAAATGTTGGCATGCTCTCCGTGCTGTCTGAAATCGCCAATGCATCACTATTTTGTTCCACAATGCATTGCATTCGCTGAAAGAAATGGTATTTCGGCAAGATGCGAGATTTGCTGCTGTGAAAACGGCTCACGAACCGGACTATCACAAAACACGCTGAGACAAAACTATGCCCCACAATACCGCAACACTAAGATACCAGCAATGGCCGCTTGACGTCATTTAAAATACAAAAATGTCAGCTGCTGAAACAGTTACAACTTATTTTCAGCCGCATTCTATCTAACCGACGGATTAAGGTTCGGAAATACGTAAACGTGAGCTCTAGTTTAGTCCAGTAAAGCACGCAACGGAATGCGAAGTATTTATGGACTATTTTTCCGCGTTAATTCATAAGGCACTGAAATTTCCTTTTGTGTGACGTCATTGCAATGATAGGCGAATAAGTTTTTTTAAGCTTGAGCCAGCATTTGTTGAACAAGCAGAGCTATGTCTGCGTCTTTGTTTTGCGACCTGCGACCTATGTCTGCGACCTTTTTTCTGTATTATTATACGCCTCCTACACAGCGGAAACTTCGTATGCCTTGACGCACAACGTTCCAAGCGGCATAACTGTAGCGCACGCGCTCGTTATTTTAGTCATTTTTTTATATTACGAGATCTCCTTCTGACCACAGCATTTGTGACGCTACGTTATTTCAGCGCAAATTTTTAATCCCTTCTATTTCTACTTGCCCCCCCCCCCCCCCTACTGTGATGCCCTCAGCAAAATGCAGGTGTCAAAATTAATTAATTAATTAATATGTTAACTAATTAAATTTAAACGACGACGTTTCAGGGAAGCCTTTCTTACGTTCGCTTCCCAAGTCAGCTACCACTTTAGCCAAGAAACTATGATTTGATTGCAGGACTTAACGCGCCGACGCAACGCGAGCGATGAGGCGCGCCGTAGTGGAGGACTCCGGATTAATTTTGACCGCCTGGGGATCTGTAACGTGCGCCGAGATCTCGTACACACGGGCGTTCTTGCTTTTCGCCTCCACCAGAAAAGCGGCCGCCGCGGCCGGGAATCGAACCCGCGTCTTCGTGCTCAGCAGCAAAACGCCTTAGCCCCTGAGCCGCGCGGCGCGTAGCCAAGAAACTTGTGCAAGAGTCCGATACTATATGTTTTTGCAGCTGTTGTAAACTTTAGTACAATTACTTTTTTCGCGAAAAAATACCCCAAAGGAAGAGTAGATCCAAGGCACACTGCAAGCAGCAGTCAGTGCGAACTTGCTGCCGCCAAACGACGGAGTTCTGCTTTCGATTATTGATTCCGCTGCCGGACGAAGGCCTCTGTCATGCCACTCCAACCGTTCCTGACATTTCGACGCCCTTACTCCATTCTTAGCGTCCGAGTTTTCGTATTTTATCCCTCCGTTGAGTTAACTGTCTTCCTCCACTCCTAGTCCCGTCTCTCGGTATAGCCACCCGATTACCCTGATCACAGCCACTCGATCCCCCGCCCCCCTCCCCCGCCCCCCTCGAGATCGGGTGGCCGTGCCCTGATAGTCCACCAATTGTTAGTTCTCCGCTTTACATTACATTAGATTAGAACGTGCATAATGGCCCCGACACTGGAATTGCCATATCCCTCATGCATAGTTTTTATACATTTGCCCAACCATGGCCAGCACAGTCGGCACGCCTGAATCATGCAGTACAACACCATGAAAGCCATATTCCCCACGCCATTTTCGGTGCCCAGAGGAGGCCTGAGATTAATCGGCACCGGGAAAACCATTCAAATTGCACTGAAACGTATACGCAGGCACCACTACAGTCGCGAGACAAGCATTCGCTCCTATTATATCAAATCGGTGGGAGCGAATCGGAAAGCTGACGAGGTGACTTTCAAGGCTTCGAAACTAGAAGAAAAATGTCAACATAAAGTCGGTAGACGGAACATCAGATGGTCCTCCGAATCTCATTGGCGGAGCCCAGGCAAGGGGAAAGGGCTCGCTGGGCTTAAGTCGAAGGTTTGAACCCACTTATCCGGAAGACATGCAGCTGAGCCTGATCGATCGCGGCTAAGAACTGGGCCACAGTGAAAAGCAATTAGATCCCCAGTACGACAACATGCTCGGCAGAATGGCGATTACAAAGCTCATTTGGTGATAAGGTGCGGAAAAGAAGCGGCCTGCACGAACTGCTAGCCAGCAGAGGGTGAGAGGTATGCCTCCGACAACGCCAGTGCGTCTGCCTGTCATCAGATTCCGCAGTAAACCAAAATTAAAAACAACCTAAACCTGCCAGCTGCGATTTACACGCTGTATTGCCTAGATCAGCGCGATCGTGGCGAGCTCCGCGCAGTATTTGCGCAACTCGAGCAGGAAACCCGAGGACGTGTTGGTAAACACGCGATCATTCGACGGCGGAGAATGCATAATGAGAAAGACGGCTGCCCTCTGCCTGGCCCGGCGGCGAAGCATGCTGGAGCGGTGCCAGCCTGGAAACATACCTCGAAAAGGAAGAACTGCTTCTTGGATGCTTCGCGGCTGTTCGGCGAGAGAACGCGCCGACTTCGCGGAGGCCTCACTAGCATATCGTTCGACCTGTGTTTCACTCTGCGTGCGAGCGAAGGAAAGCTGCTGCGCAGCGACTGCGGTGGGCCCGCATGCACGAGCCTTCGGCCAGCAGCCTCAAGGCAACGGGGCTATTCCGGACTTCCCTCTCCGGCTCTAACGCCGACGCCAACGCGTCAGCTGTTCACGAAAGTTACGCTCCTTTTCTTCGGACCTCGACCCAGATCGGAAGAGGCGGCGCAAACTTCGGAACAAGGGACGATCTACCGGTTGACTACAAAGTGCTTTCGGGAACTTGTAGTGCGGTGATAACACGTGGTTCGTTCTCTCACCTCGCTATAACGAAATCAGTTTGTTGGAAGTCTCGCTTATTCCGAGGTGTTTCGTGGACCCTGCGCGTACTCGTGCGCGTCTTTGACGAAAAGAAATGTCAGTATTGGGATTCCAGGCGATATCACGGTTGGAAAACAGGAACTGCATCGTAGCACGGAGTCGGGTTTTCTGCAGAGGGGCTGACTATATACGACGGAGCGGTATCGCGGCGGTACGCATGTTTTGGTACGCATATTTAGTACGCAGAGCGGTATATCGCGGTGCGCATATTTTGGCTGTACCCTATAAGATTTTGACTTATTCCCTAAATTTGAGAAAAAAAGAAAAAGATTCGAAAAGATTGGCCGGTAAGAGATTTGCGAATTAGGACGCAACTAAAGAAAAAAGATTTTCGAAGGTTTCTGGCATATAAATACGAGAGGTTGCCTGCTTGGTTTTTGTAAGAGTCCCTAGATAAACTAACCGTAGCTTATCTAGTGGGTCTAAGTTTAATTTCTTTAAAGGTATATATTGATTTCTCGCCAAGCGCCACAACTCGGTGTCTTCCTGCGAGGAGCCGTGCCCAAGGCGACAGTATTGAGCGTGAGTGAGCAGTACCAGTTAGGAAACAATAAGTCGCGCACACGAGAGCCGGCGGGCAGCTTTGCTCGGCTTGCGTTCAAACAGCAAATTACCCCCATTCGTTGTCTTCTGTTATCACGGAATGCCACGAAACACGATTGACGTATACGCGGGCTCCAAGCGAATACCACGACCCGCACTTGCGTACGCAACGCATCCCCATCCCCATCACCGCTCCTCACGTGAGAGAGAGAGAGAGAGAGAGAGAGGAGAGAGAGAGAGAGAGAGAGAGAGAGAGAGAGAGAGAGAGAGAGAGAGAGAGAGAGAGAGAGACTAATTTGATTTTTGAGCTGCAACTCACGTAGAAAAGCCACCGTAAAAATTACCGCGGGATGCGCCCGGGCAGTTCACGCGAAAAGTTGTCAGTGTGTAGTGGAGGGTGGATTAATCTTACCCACCGACGCCTCTAGAACTGGTGAAATTGTGTGCCCCGGCAGAGAGAGCCAGGCATCGAGTCAGTTGCAGGAGAGATAAGCATGAGCAACTGACCCTGAAATGAGCTCACTGCATGCGCTCTGCTAGATAAGCCGATACGTCGGCGGGCACAAGATCTTGTACGCAAAGCTGCCAGCACAAGTGCACTTAAAATCTTCAGGCAAATTAGGCTTACACAACCGTGATTTCTTTTTGTTTTCAGGACACACAGTCAAGAAGCACCGTGTATCCGGCCCGCATGTCAAGAGCTTGCTTTCAGCATTCCATGCACCGTGGATACCAGTGTGATACAGAATTAAAAAAAAAATTAAATAAAAAAATTAGAGGAACGAAGCATTGCTTGTGTTGAATTTTTTTATATGGCTTGTTAGACTTGTCAATGTTTTACTTAAGTGCTTTATATACAGGAACGCAGTTTAAATGCTTATAGAATGTTAGTGCAGTGGTTCTCGCGGATGCCTGGGGTGCGCGAAATCCCTGGGGGCATTTCAGGCGTCCGCGAAACCCTCCCCGAAGCTCTTCCTCCCATTATTTTCTCTTATTTGCCAAACATTACTGACAATGACGATGATGATGATAATGATGATTATTATTATTGCTATTGGTTTCCCCTTTGTAGAGGGGTGATGACGTCATCTTACCAAAAAGGACTAATATACCCATGTTTTATACTCTTGGTTTATACTAGCGCTGCTTAGGGCAGGCACGAAAAGCTTATTAGGCGCAAAATGGTGAACGTATCGACCAAGAACGTATCGACTGGCAACGCAAAAAGGTGGCTTCTCCGCATGACTTAAACCGTCAATTTCGCCGCGCATCCCATGTTTTAACGTTGGCTTTTTGCACTACACGTCAGCCATGCAAAAATGCCTGTCATACGAAAGACGGCATGTAGATAGCGTTTGGGCGACTTTTAGTTGCCAGAGCAAATTTTACAGCGAAGCTCTATATGGCTGTGATCCATCAGATCGTCTCCGGCAAACAGAACGATGTAGACGAGAATCGCACGCGAGCGTAGCGCCACTTTGCTGCGCCCACTAAAATCTCCGGGATCACAATACTGCGCGACACACCTTCAGTGTGAAAAAACTCATAAAATTAAAAAAAAACTCCTACGGCCTTCATATTTTGGTATTAGACGACTTATATTTCTGCTGAAGAATGTCTTCCTAGCAATAATTTCGTGTCTACAGGTGAAGCCGACTTTACAAAAATCTATGTAAGCTCGGGCTTTGTAAAGATGGCTTTCCCACATCAAGTGTCGCACAGTGAAGCATGCCCATCAACGGAGGGAGTACGGTTACAGAAAGCGGCTTCAACTCTCGTTCAATTGAAACTATAGAGAAAAAAAAATATACGAAAGTTACTCACTAAGACGGCTCTAACATTGCGCAGAGCTTATTTACTTTTCAAAATTACACAGTTCGCAGTGCAGTTGTGAATATAGTGGAATTCCCGTACGCTGTCAACACATGGGCTTGTAGTACGGGAGGGAAACGGGCGGCCTCATGATTGTGCGCTGAAATAAAAATCCAGTCTGTCCAAATTTAATTCAGGTAATCAAGTAGAACGTATGCTCAGTCGAAAGTTACAAAAGGTTTCACACCGCCCTCTCGTAACCTCGTTAAGTGGATAGTGAAGTTCTGCGCACAGCTCGATCATCTGCACTTCTTCCTTCTTTCTTTTCCTATACAGGGTGTCCCAGCTATCATGCACCAAGATTTTAAAAAAGAGCGATGGCGTTACTCGAAGAAAACCTAGTGCATAATGTTTGCAGTGCTGTGGAGAAGCGGACAGTAATTTTTTTTCGTTAACGAGAATTAACTAATTAGTTGTAATTAATTATCTAGCTTGAGAAGTACTGTCCTAATCACTAAAGTGTCAATGAGGCACTTGTAGGTACCCACGAGGGGCATCTAACTGCGGCATTTCCAGCGACGAACTAATTGCGTACTCATTTATTCTGGCTGATAAAGAAAACCCGCGAAATATGAAAAATACCACGTGACGGCGCTTCCGCGCGCATTGTAAAGCAGCGTCCCCAAACAAGCTGATTGAAAGCAACTGCTTCGCCTGCCACCCGCCCATGCATGGAAGGAGCAGCAACAGCAAGATTGGCGGGGCGCGTGTGGAGATAAGGCACAAACTCGGTCACAATTTCTTCTTTCTTTCTTTTGTTTATTTCATTCTGGCTAACTCAGTGGCAGCCTGTTTGGGGGCATTGCTTTACGATGCGCGCGGAGGCGCCGTCACGTGATATTTTTCATATTTCGCGGATTTTCTTTATCAGTCAGAATAAACGGGTACGCAATTAGTTCGTCGCTGAAAATACCGCAGTTAGATGCCTTTTGTGGGCACCTACAAGTGCCTCATTGACACTAGTGATTAGGGCCGCACTTCTCGAATTCGATAATTAATTACAGCTAATTAGTTAAGTCCCATTAACGAAAAAAATACTGTCCGCTTCGTCACAGTACTGCAAACAGTATGCACTAGGTTTTCTTCGAGTTACGCAATTGCTCTTTTTTTAAAATCTTGGTGCATGATAGCTGGGATACATCGTTGCACGTCATGGCAATAAAACCCGTTTTTAGCTAGCGCCTGTCCTGTCCTCCTTCTTGTGTTCGTCCATTTTTAACGCTAAAACATGTCACAAACAAACGTGTTTTGCTTCGTGAACTCCTTGGACTACGCCCCGGTAAATGCGCATTGTTGCTCACGTTGAGGCTCGGCACCACAGCTTCGCTGGTCATCCTTCTTCACAGAGTGAAAGGGCACTGAATTTTCGTAGCGATACCCGACATCAGCGTAAAAGCCAGGCACAAAAGGCAGGCATTGAATAAGCATGTGGGCGACTTTAGCTCAAGTGCAAATTATTTGACATTATGATACGGATCAACATAGTTCATAGTGGGGTCCCCTATCACTTCTGCAAGATCTAAAGGGGTCCCCCGGCACACGTACCCATGTTTTACTTGTTCTAGTGTACTTTAATTCACAAATCGTTACGTTAGCGACGAATATTCAATGAAAAATTTGTGCTAAACTTTTAGTAGAAAGTCTACCGAAAACATCGGACAGTCAGTAGACAGTCTATTCTGTGTCAATAGCCTTAACGAACATTTTTTTAAATATACAGTCTATTCAATGTTGATAGCACTTATTACGGGGCCCTTGTCGATTCATTTGAATTAATTATGTTTTGCTATATATAGTGCGTAACCCACTAAGATATGCACTACGCAATAAACGGCAGTCCCGTCAAAGAGCGATCGACACTGCAACATCCGTGCGTCGCGAAGCTGGGGCGGCACTTTGCGCTACTATACAACCCGGCTTGAATGACGGCGGGTTTTGCCAAGTCCAGGCAGCGTCAGTATGTGCGCTCCGGACGGCAAACGCTAATTGAATGCCGGGCACCCCGCTGCCGAGCCGTCGAGTCGACGACGTAGATTCGCAGCGCCTGCCAGCTGCAGACCGTACGTACGCGTGCCCTCCCCCATTCACCCGCCGCCTATGTTCTCCGCTGCACGACTTGCGGTTTGCGGCTTATCTCCATAGGAAACAGCGACCACAGTCCGATAAATCCCGGGGAACTGTCGGACTCAGGTACGATACACCCACGGGAGAAAGGCCCCCAGAAATGGGAAACAGCAAACACAAAAGCAACAAACAAAAAAAGGCGGCACGTACGCAGTGTCTCGCCGGCTGAGGTGCGACGATAAAAGCGTGCACACCGATCGGTTGGTGGAACTCAACTCCCTTTATTAAACTACGGAACATTTTTTCACACACCGCTAATAATTAAGCTCACTGAACCGGTTCGGGTTGGGATTTGGCCGAACCGGCACTGAACCGGAACGAAATGAATTCACCCGAACCCGAACCGCAACCGAAGCGCTATTTCTTTCGGTTCGACACGAGAAAAACATTTTAAAAAATTCGAAAAATGAAGTTTACTGACGTTTCGACTGGAGGACCAGTCTTCATCAGAGTAACCGAATTAAGGCTGGTGCTCCAATCGACGCGTCAGTAAACTGCATTTGTTTAATGTTTTTCTCGTGTGTCTGTTTTACTTACCTATTTTCTCATGTTCTTTGTGAGTTGTATTTTATTTTTGTTTCGAGACTCTCTCTCTCCCTCCGTGTGTGTGTGTGTGTGTGTGTGTGTGTGTGTGTGTGTGTGTGTGTGTGTGTGTGTGTGTGTGTGTGTTGTGTGGTGTGTGCGCGTGTGTTTGTGTGCGTGTGTGCGCGTGTGTTTGTGTGCGTGTGTGCATGCGTACGTGTGCGTGTGTATGGGGGGGTGGATTCTGTTTATTTAATGGCCAGATTTTATATAAACCATCACGGAGAGAAACTCCAGTGGCGTTTTTACCAGTTATCTAGCGGAAACGTGGACCCTGCAATAAATCATTGAACTACCACTATATATCTGCAGTCGGCCGGCATATATGCGTCTAGCGTTTGAGAGCCTACGTCGTTGGCTTCACCGTGAAGCAATAACGTTTTACAAATAGCCGACAGAGCAGGAGGCCGCTTGCATCGCACGAGGTAACCCTTTGCACGAAAGAAATTAAATCGAAAGTTTAACGTTCTCCCTGGTCGTACAGACTGTTACTCCGGCACATATACATTATAAGCCTTCACTGGTAATTGTCGTGCAGAAGAAAAAAGTCAGGCCAGACCATTTCACGTCTTTGATAGTCAAACAAATGTGGTTTATGGAGAAAATGTCAAAGTGTTTTACATGTGAGAGTCGGGGTGCACGTGGGTAATAATAATAAATAATAATAATATAATAATAATTTTATTTGCAAAGTCAGTGTGCCCACCCAGTGGCGTGCACGGCTAGGCAGAAAGGTAGCGACCCTTACGCAGGTGCGCCTGCTAGCCCGCCATTGAGTGTGTAGAGGGAGCGTAAAACGCGTTGAATAAATAGACAAGGATTGGAAAGAAAAACAAACAAACGAATTCCATCTCGCTTTCACGTCTTTGATAGTCAAACAAATGTGGTTTATGGAGAAATATCAAAGTGTTTTACATGTGAGAGTCGGGGTGCACGTGGGTAATATTCCATCTCGCTTCTTACCGGCGAAATTTCACGCCGAAAGTAAGCGAAACCTGAAACTATTTTTGACTTCCCGCGAATCCGCGTAACGTCGCTGACGAGCACAAACGCCATGAAGGGCAAGTTCACGCTACAATAACAACACGGCATTTACGTTAAACGTACTTCAAATAACCAATCCTGAAAAGAAAAAAAGATCACACACAACTCGCAAAACGAAAGCTCCTGTGTGCAGTACGCATTTTGCTCGAAAATCTACACGTCTGCTAAAGCGACTTGTCTGCTACGCGTCGACGACTTTTCATTCACATGCGGTTATCGCCGCTGTCAAGATCCTGGGCTTCTAGTTTTGCCCTTTACAGTAGCGAACTAAATCGACAGATCTTACCTTTAGCTGCGACGGGTCAGCCCACTTGAATTGAAGGCAGTGGCGGTCGCGGAATTTCGCGCTGTGAGAGCTCGCAGAAAGTACGAAACTGTATGAAGTGCGCAACTGCGGGAAGAAAACCTCCAGCCGGGAGGGGGGGCTGACTCAACTCGTTGCAGAATGCAGAATGGCGCGGTTGAATGTGATACGAAGTTGTGGGAATATGAAGCTCCATAAATTTCTCCTGTTTTTCAACGTTCTGGACATTGTCTACAAAGTTGTGCAAAGTGTTGACGGACATGCGCAGGGTGAGTTAACAAAATTCGTCCTTCCTTCTTGCCGCGTACGTAGCAAGTTTCCCTCGCCCGCCCTCGAATCCAAAACTAGGCCTTCCGTTCTGTAAGAAGTGCAGCTGTTTTGGTGATCGCGGTTTTTAAACGTCGTGGTTGTTAGTTCGGGCGGGTTTTCGACACAGATGGAAAGATAAGCCACAATTAACCGGATGCGAAGCGAAGCAAAGGCGGAAGTCTTGTATATCCGCAACCGTAGGAGCGGAAGAGCAGCAAATCGATAGCACTCCGTCCGTACACCCGTTTCTAGTTCCATGCCTACGGCTCACGTGTTGACAGATGCTAGCGGTTTCCGAAACCACATTCGCCCCTCTGTTTACAGGCGTCAGCCGCCACAGCGTCGTCGCCTCTGCGTTAATGCTGTTGGCAGGACTATTCTGACGGAGAGCGCAAGCGAAATTCAGAGGCATTCCGGTCTCCGCGAACGTATCGACCAAGAGCCGTGGCTGGCGAATGGTGTTGCGAGACGTGTGGGTTTTTTTCTGTTTGGTAGTGCCAGCCGCTTGCTCGCGCTGCCTCCTTTATCACGCATAGCTTTTATCGGTGGCTTGGAATGAGTGATTTTGCATTCACCGCTAGCTCTTGTTCGTTCGCATAGTCTGCACGACACTCCATAACACGAGGTTGAGCGGACGTTTTGGTAGTACGGGGGAGTGGTAAAAAGAGAGGGGGGGGGGGGGGGGGGGGTTCAAAAGCGCGCGAAAGCAACAAAATGACCCGAATCGTATTTTGTCCGCTAAGCACCGAACAAGCCAGAAATATTCCGTTCGAAGCACTTTAATCCCTGCGGAGGCCGGTACCGGCCAAGTTGTGGCGGCGCATATTTTATTCCGGTCTTGGGGGCGCATTGCGTAGCGTTGAACGCGGCACGCGCCGGCATGCTGGTTCGTTGCTTTTGGAGAGCACGGCCGTATTTCGCGCTGCTTTGCACGCAGGATTCCTACAGACGTTTGCGAGACTCCTTCGTGGGACATCACGCGCAACTGCGGCCGCTTGACGCGCTTTGCATTCCGATTTGAAGTGCGTCGCAGTACTCGCGACAACGGATGCACGTGCTGCTTTGCGAGCGCTCCTCGAGACGGGCGAGGTGCACGCGGTCTCGTTCTCACTAAAAACTGCTGTTCGACTTTATGTTATGCGCGTGCGCGCGCTTGTTTTCTGCGCAAAGAATACAGAAAGCCCCACTCCTTCCCCTTAGCTACCGTGGAGCCGGTATTCGGGCGAAAAAAAACCAAGAATCGTCGGAAAACTTTGCGCTCGGCATCCGCGAGGAGGTAACGATGCGTTTTCGATATGTTAGTGGCGAAATGCGTTAAATTATATGAAGTATGGCCTTGAGCAATTCAATAAAGGTTCGGTAGCAGCTTAAAAATTAGCTGCTCACAAAGTTACCATCTCTAACTCTTGAGTCAGCATCGCGAAATTTGTGTAATTTGTTTGTGCCACCATTTTGTGCTCGTTTGATTAAATACGGTTGTACTGTGCGTAATGTTGTGCTACAACCGAATTCATTGTATGCGGTTTGGGATGAAATGAACTGTCACACTTTTTAAGTGCATTATACACAAGGTCAGATGGGAAGTATATGGTTGTAACAAGTGCCCTAATGAACGGTTTAAAAAATCTCCTTTGCTCCATCGTTGGAAAATTTTTATGCAGTGTGTAGCATTCCGTCCAACGTAGGTTTACCCCAATGCTCTAAATTGTATCCAATGTAACCTGAAATGGGAGTGAAAGTTTAATCTGACATAATCCAAAATAAAAATGAAAATGTCCCATGTAAACTGAAGTAAAAAAATGCATTTGATGGAATCAGAAATTATTATTATTATTATTATTATTATTATTATTATTATTATTATTATTATTATTATTATTATTATTATTCTTTATTCGGAAGAGGAGACTCAAGGTCTAGTCAGGGATGGGGAAGGCGGTAAAGAAGGTGAGCGCGTCTACATTCTCTTGTGTATCCCCGTGGTACAAGCGAAAGTCCACAGGGACAGAACAGTCTCTCTTGGGTGAGCCCGGCCCAGACGAGGCGATTTCCACTCCTGGAGGGTCTTGATGTACGGTGGAAGATGGGCTCTTCTCACCGCCGCGAGCCCCGAGCACTCCCACAGCATGTGCTGCATTGTGGGCCTTGTTAAAAAAAACAACGTAACATCCTGTGTAATCTGCGCAACCTTTATTGCTATATTCCGGTGATGTAAATGCAAAAATATCGCCTATTATAATTGTGTAGCGTTCAACGCAGTATTGTTGCTTCGAAGCCATTTGACAGGCCAATCGGCCTGACATTATTGTAATAGATATAAACAGGACAAACACAAAGACGATGCACCACAAAACGCAGACTAATCACCTGAGTTGTTCTCGCACATGCCTACTGCGAACATGTCATCACAGGGCAAACAGAAAGAGAAAAGTGACCATAGCAAGCACGCTATCTGCAGCTGGTCTCTCCCCACCCAGAAATGTGATTTCCCTGTCGAAGATATCGAGGGAACACCAGTGCACAGATCACCCCCGTGGACAATTTTACATGCTTCAATTATTTCCCAAATAAGGCAGTCGGGGCTTCTAGCAACTACCTCAATATCCGCAAACACGGGATAACATTGAGCATGTTATTCCTGTGTTCACGAAGCCTGTCATTTAAACATCTGTCAATCTGGCCAGTCTACAGAGTTCATACTGCGCAGGGACAAGTCTCTTTTAGCGAACACAATTATTAGGGCGAAAACGATGTGCTCCATTTTGGGCAAAACTGTCATCGTTGTTTAATCAGGAAAATGGCCGTCAGTGTAAAGAGTGAATAAAAAAAATTTCGGCCATTCCATCCTGTGGAGGTGGGACACCAGCATAGCTGTATGAATAACCATATAAAGAAGACTTCTGAGTGGAACTCACAAATAGAAATACGTAAGTGCGCCCCAGCCGCCATAACAATGATCCGGAAATTCGTTACGTTAAAGTGGCTGGGCAGGCAAAATGCAACTTTCTTTCATTTGAAAGATTGCGTTGTTAGAATGACACTGACATCACATTTACCACAAACTTCACTCAAATAAGCTATATAATTAGGAAAAAAGAGAGTGGCCATGCACCCCACTAGCTCCTTTCCCGTACTAGAGCGTATGATGTATTATGTACAGCTTTGCGGTTGGCTAAGGCCGGCTAAAGCAAATGCAAATTGACCAGGGACTATAAGCTTGCAGGACGAGCTATTTGCGCTGAAATTTAGGGCACATTCTTTTTATAGTAGTAAGAATGGTGGGGTGAACTAATAACATGTAAACGTCGAAGCAGTTAGTGCAGCACTTTGCCAGCTGACACTGCCTAACACAGCCTTCGGACATGTTGGACTTGCCTGACAGAACACAGACCAACTGACATAGGTGGCACGGCTACTTACGTGACCATTTTTGTCGAGTCATAGCTTATGTTTTAGGAAACGACTAGTATCAACCCTAATAAAAACATGGTGGGCATAGAAGTCTGGCCACAAGCCAAGTCCGAACACTGGCACTTCAGCGGTATTGCAGCGCCATCCTTGAAAGTGGGCGACAAACAAGATGACCAAACGGCCGTCTGTGAGATGCTAGCAGCCCTGGTCAGTAGACTATCTAGGCCCTGCTCTGGATATGCCATTGTCGACGTCACAAAACACACAATTTAGCGAGAGAACTGAAATTTGAGACTTAAAATGCTTAATTTCTGAGTGAATAAAGCATCGTTTGCTGCCGTACAAGCGCTGAGGTCACTATAAAACACCAAATCTTTCGAATAAAACAAACCTGTATGTTGTCTTCATGGCCCCTTTCAGCTCGCGTCCTGCAAGCGCACATACTGGAAACAAAGTCGACTACGAAGCGTCTAAAAAACATTTTTTGCGCAGTGCCCCCTTGAGCATGAAGGTTTCAGCACAACTCTCACTGGTTCGCTTTGCCCCCTCGTAGACGGCGCTGGGAGTTTTGAGCCACGGACATAAAAAAATGCCTCAAGCATTTACGTCTGTGTATGTGATTTTTAAGGCAAAAGCCCAGAAGTGTACCCATCGAAAATTCCTTTACTGCGACATCGTGTTTGCATCTCGGTGTTTGCTTTTGCATCTTCGTCTTTTGGTGCGAGTTGCTTTGACAGGCCGACTGGCCGCACAGCACCTTCTCCAGAATCAGCTCTCTGTGGATGGCGTGAACTTGTTCAAAATCACGTGCGGTCATGTTCACCTGTCACGCGGCACACAGTAGGCGAACTCGCATTCTTCCACGGGCAAAGTGCGGGAGTAGCATCATGGTAAAGCACACACAGATCCTAGTCTTGAGACCCAGGTTAAGTCCCCACACAAGCTCGGATGTGTTTGTTATGTTTTATATATTTATTATATTTATTATTTATTAGTGAAGTAGTGCCAGAGGGGGCATTTTTTTTCATTTTTTGCCGAAAGCAGGTGGACGTCACTTCAGTTGAGGGCTTATAGTATCATCGGACGGCGACATTGTCGGGGGTGTAGCCAGGGGCTTGCTTCAGTGTCAGAACACCGCCTGAACTTTTCTGAGCTCCAAATCCTTTCCTCTTCTTCCCTTTGCCCCCCCTTTTTTTTTTGCCCATGCTGTTTACTCACTGAATTGATATACTGCAATGTAAAAGCAAAAATAAGAAGGTTTAGGTTTATTAAAGCCGAAAATGACTAAAATTTTGTTTGGGCGCAGGTTCTTTGTCTATTTGTTTTTTACCGACGACATATAACACCCCCTGAAAAATATTTCTGGCTACGCCACTGGACACAGCCATAAATTAACGGCGTACTTCTAGTGTTGGGCTCCACATTTCCTGTGGTTGACAGTAAGGGATGTTTTAAACACTCTTTTGCCATTTACTGGGGATGTGGGAAATGCATTTAGATGACTGAATTTGTATTACGCAATTCCAGAGTATGCATTTTCTTGACACTGAGTATCCAGGATTTTCTTTGGAGCACATGCCTGAAATGGCGAGACCTTTATTCATGGATGACAAGCATTATGTATCTGTTGCACTAAGAGACTGAACACTCACTTGTAATCATCTGGTGGGCATTGGGATGCAGTTGGTAAATGGAGTGAGAACAGGAAGGCTTCAGCTGCGAAACAAGTTTGATTGCTTCTTTGTTTCAAGATTTCAGCATTGAAATTAGTATTGCAAACTGAAGGGTCCTTCCTTCTATGTGTCATCAAATTTGAAGTTGGTTAGGTGATCTTAAATGTGTACTGCGCTTTTGCAAGTGTTACGGATCTCTCTGCAAATGCATAGCCCTGTGCAGGTGAACCAATCAAATTTTCTGTTCCGTTTACATTGCACCAGAAGCACATTGATTCCAATTGCTTTATTCTGCAGGATACTTGAGGAAAAGTTCTTCATACCTACCCGAGTAGAATGTGTGAGCTAGGTTGACGACATCCTTAGTTTGTTACAAGGTGGCCCAAGTAGGAGTTGGACTCGGCAATCATGATCGCTTGACTTTACGTGTATGTTATACTCCGTAGCTATTCGTTTGGCAGGCTGGGGTCACCTTTTGGCACTTTTGTTTTTAGGCGAAGCTCAGCAATTGCACATTGAATGATGTTTGTATAAATCAAGTTTTATCAGTACCGGAAAACTTGCCGCCAAAAGAATTTTAAGGTCACAAAAAGGTATTTGTAGCCTTAAAATCGCAATCCTAGCTACGGGAAAAGGGGGGTATAAATGGTGTGAGGAATTGGTAAAGCTTGGTAGTGATTTAAGGTTTAGCTTAAAATGTCACCGCATGTTTGTTTTCACACACATTTGTTTGCTTTCACACAAGATGTCACACATGTATGTGCGCACGCACGCACCCGCACACACACGCATGCACACACACAAAGAAAGATTGAAAAGCTTAAAATTTTTGCATGTGAGCAGTGAAGAGTGTGAGGGAAATACTCACTAAAAACAGAATAATCTGTGTGTCAACTCCTTGTCGGCATCCTTGAAAAATTGCGCGCAGGCTGAAACACGGACAGTAGAGGTAGAGATTGATCATTTGCGGTGACAAATGTTCACCAACTAGCTCGTCTCTCTCGTCTGGCTCCACGTTAACTCATGTGGCACAGCCAAATGGGACTAGAGGCTCCACTAAAATGCACAGCCATGTTTCTTGGCGGTGGCTGTGGTTGTTGTAAGGGCTGGGTAGGAGAGAAAGGGTCCTGTAGGTCACCATTGCATTCATCTGCTTTTCTAAGTATCTAGCTTAGCTGTCTGAAGTTTGCGTTAAAATTGGCACCGTTGTTATTGGGACAAAGCAGTCTTTTGAAAGAACCAAATTCGAATTGGGTCTTCAAGGTGCCTTTGAGCTATTGCGAAAGTGTAAGCTTGCTGCTCCCCAATGCCGCTGCAATCAAGTTGCTAAAAAATGATATTTTGTTACTCCAGAACTTTAATTTTTCTGCACAAGTATCCATTCTGCTGTTACGTTCCCAGAATGAACTTCTACCGAATGTGTTTAAAAAACTGTGAGAAGTGCACATAGCCATGGTGCCACGTCACCCGATGAGTATCGGGGGTTCTGTACTGTTTGTAACATCTCTGTCTGACTTTTTTTTTTCTGCACTGCTGCTTTGTTACAGCTCTGTTGCAAATGAGAAATATTTTTTTGATGGGTGTGGCGGGGATTAGTTTAGTAGTCAGGGCATTGTCTTTTGCAAACCGGATGTGCTAGCTCAAATTGTTCTGTGTGCAGCTCAGGAACAGCTGTTATGGTTGTCTGTAATCCTTCGTCCTTTGTATTTGTTGATTATATTCCACGTGCTCTTTCCTCTATCTCTTTTTATTTATTTATATTATTTTTAACCAATCTCGTTGTGTCTTGCATGTTCACTTAAGCACGCGCCTCTTGAAGCATTTGAAATGTCGAAGTGAATGCCCTGATTACTACTTTCTTTTTTCTTTTTGCAATAAAATGCTGTAAGCTGTAGCCAGCCAGTCTTCAAAATGGTTTGTGTACATATGTGTGCGGACATTTCTGGCACAAATCTGAAAAGTGACATCGCTTGACAATTTCACAAGATTCAAGGTGGTGATTCTCACTACTCTGCTACTACGCCTTTGGTGTTCAGAATGAAGTTTTGCAGTTTTAGGAGCGAGTGCTGTCATTATAAATTCCTGAGGTGTGGAAGAATAATTCGTCATAGTTTGTGTAAATTGGCTCAATTGGAACCAGAAACAGCGAGAATTACAGGCCTTCCTTAATACCTCTGTCACATGGCAAATCTAATGTCATTCAAAGTGAATGGCACTCGCTTTGGCCGTGCGGGTCTACACGGCGAAACAAGTCTCATTTGATAGTGACTGTGGTTACAGTTGGCGAACTCGCAAACCCATGAAATTATATCTCAAATCATCAAGAATGTTTTCATACATACAATTTTTTTAAAAAATAACAAAATATTATTTTTTTTAAATAAAAAGAAAATCACCAATTTAGGTGACATCAGTAGACATCACAAGCTGAGACAAGTCCGCAAAAAATCCGTATTAGGGTAGTGCATCGTCTCCTGTATTAAAATACAGGAGGCAAGGGCAGCGATAGCTTCCTCCACGAGCGCTAGGGACCAAGTAGCACGCATTGGGGATGAGATTTTTTTTTCGTTAGTACTTGTTTTTCTTTATTTGAAAACAACATAAACGGAAAATATAAGTTTACTAACAATTTTTAGATGCAGTGAACCTTGGTTTATTAGCTGAACTTTCTTCTCTAGTGACACGCCACTGCTGTAGAGGCGTCAAGGCATCTCATTTGGCTGCTGAATGAGCTCCCAAACCTAAATTAGCCGCTAAATGAGAGCCGCCTGAAATGTCATTCTGTATTCACATGTAGCGCTGAATTAATGACATTGAGAGTGAATGAGATTCGCTCTAAAGTGTCATTAGATCTGCCGTTGTGGCAGGGGTATTAAACGGGGCAGTTCATTTGATGCGAAAAAAAAAAAAAAGCAGTGTTTCAATGCTGTTCGATGGCACTTTGTTGGAATGGCGCCCAGGTGGTGCTTTACTGTGTAATGTACTTCACTCCCTTTAGTGTAACCTAATGGGCAAAATTGCAGCATGCTTGGGATGCCAGCCTGCTTGCTTGCTTGCTTGCTGGCTGCCCGTCCAAGTGAGATGATTCATTTTCGCATTTTATGCGCTACGCGACTTTCTCGGGAAGGTCAGCTGTCATTTTTATTTTTTTTTTTTGCCTCCACAACAGATGTGTTGGTGTGCCTAATACCCGAGCCTATACATATTTAAATAATGTCATTATTGTCTAATGGCATTAAAGAATACATAAAATGATGGTTTACGTATGCCGTGCTGTACACTACCCTTAATGGCATCACTCCTAAGGGGATTTTGGTTTTGACACATATTATAGAAGTCTTAGACGTACGCAAAAGTTTCATGGCAGGGTTCTAGATAGTTTTATTGTAATACAGTAAAATCTCGTTAGATAAAACCGCTAGGGGACGCCATCTCAGTTCGAAATAATGAAAGTTCGAACTAACGAAAGTGAAAAATAACAACAGTACACTGCAATTCTGAAGCAATAGGGCATGTCAACACTTTTGTGCTTGAAAAATCCTGCGATTATGGCCTGCTTTTTGTTCCTAGAAGGCATCAGTCGGCACTTTTTGCTCAAACAAATAAATGTAGTGGAAAGACTTCTTCTCCTTCTCCTTATTGAATACTTAATCTCCTGATTGAATACTTGGATCTTTTTATTAAATACTTAGGAAGAGATGGGTGACATTTTATTCGGCCATGACTTCTGAGCGGACGCTCCTCACGTCGCCATTGGCAGCAACAGGCTCTGCGCTTCCTGCACGTCGACCATTGGCAGCGACAGGCTGTGCGCTTCGTACCTGCGATATGATGCCCTCATTTGTCAGCGCAGCCCACATACCACTGTACTCGCTTTTTCAGTGACAAAGTTCACAAAGAATGCCTGTGTTTTCCAAAACGTCTGCGATGGGGGATTTAAATTAGTTTTACCCTATTTTTTCTTCTGCGTTTTACTCAGCCTGGTGTGTATGCACAGGGTGCATTTCTGTGGCCAAGTGCCAAGCGCCAAGGTGCCAGCGCGTTGGCCTGTAGTTCGAATTATCCGTGGCGGAACCTATTCGGGTTCGAATTAACGGTCTTCATTATACATAGATTTCTATGGAAATTGGATGAACCAAATTATACAGTTCTAATTATCCATGAATTCGAAATATTGAAGTTCAAATAAACGAGCTTTCACTGTATTAAGTAGTATCTAAAATATTTTCAAAAGTATGGCTTGAGTGTCGCCTGCCACCAGTTGCCAAATCCAGAGTATTGGAAGTGGCGCCACATTGGGGCCACTTCATTTTGTCTTTTGCTGCTGTTACTTTTCCTCCAGCTTTTTCAATTTCAGGGCGGCTGTGACATCTGTTTACTCATGCAGCAAAATGAGATATGTACAAAGCCAAATGTTGGTAAAAATGCATGGGTGTAGGAAAGGACGGAGTGCAGGTTGTCAACAGGGCATAAAGATTTGTTTGCATTTGTAATGTTTCCATATCAACACCCCCAATGCTGAGAGTTTTGTTTGTTTTACTTTGTGTCCATTTGCGTTTGAGAATACACAGGTTTAAGGCGAATGAGTTGTGTGAGACTCCTTAAACCTATAGTGGCATTAAGGCAAACCGCATTCGATTTTTGTATGTAACAGTCAGTAATAGCATTAAAATTTAAGGTGTAAAGTACTCAACGGCCTCTTCCGTGCAAGAATGGCACAGGTACTAGTGTTGCCTTAATTTGCTATGGCCTTGTGTGTACTTTTTTTTCTTTAGTGAGGGTGCGAACATCTCCTATCGACATAGTCCCGCTGTGTTGTCACCTGTCATGTCGCTTCTCACTTTCCTTGTTGCATGCCTGTGTCATGGTGACGATTGAAATGTTTTCTTTCCCACTTGCAGGGTTCGTGCAGGCAGGCAGCGACATTAATGGGCTAGTAGACGGCGTTCTTGCTCAGATCTCTGAGGTACGTCGTGTTGCTTCTGTTTTGTTTTTGTTTTTTTCCAGCCGCCTGCTCCGCACACCTGCCACTCTGTTTCAAAGAGGGGCTCTGAGATATATTGGAGCAAGCGGTGTGTGGCAGCTGCCTAGGCAGTATCCTAACAAGAAAAAAAGGCAGAATTTTTTAAAAAAAAAGTAGAAACACAGGGCTGGTTTATGAAAGAGCACGTGGAATTCTTTTATTATTAGTTTCTTTTTTCTTCTACAGGCCCTTATCAAAACGTTGACTTTAGAGTGTAGGCGTTTCCCCCATTTCTCCACAGAACAGTGCTTGGAATTTTTTACTATTGTTTTTTGCTTTTTTTGTACGAACCTGTATCGATTTATTGCTTGTGAGGCTTAACGCGCTGACGTACACAGGCGATAAGGAGTGTTGTAGTGGAGGGCTCCGGATTAATTTTTACCACCTGGGGATCTTATTGTGTGCCGAAGTCTCAAACATGCGGGTGCTTTTGCTTTTTGCCTCCATCAGAAAAGCGGCCGCCGCGGTCAGGAATCGAACCCGCCTTGGGCTTAGCAGCAAAACACCGTAGCCACTGAGCGACTGAACCTTTATCGAAATATTGCCATTAGAGTGTAGGAATTTCCTCCAATCTCTGCAAGCCTCTGCCCAAACGTGCGCTATGACATGCCCTCTTTGCTGCATACGGAGTCCGTTACTTGGTGCAGCGTCTAACGAAGCGGTCGTGAGGTAGGAAGCTGGGCAGCCTGTGCTGCGAGGTGATAAGGACAGAGTTCCTCTCTTAGAGTGGCTGAGGAAGTTCCCTTTCCTTTATATTGCATCGAGAACACACAACTGTTGATAAGCTCTTGCCGGTGTCGGCGAAAAGAGGAAGGAAAGAAGGAAAAGAAGTGCAGCCTGAGATAAACTAGACAATTCCTTCAATCTCAAGAGGCATGCAGCGAGTCAGAGATGGCAGCAAGTTTTAATGTTGCTTCTTATTTTTCTTTTTTGCTTGCCTTTTTGTGCACACATAGTGGCTGGGTAGGTGTTGTAACTGGCAATAGTTGAGTCACTGTACCCAAGATAGTTGCTATGGCTTTTATTTGTGAACAGCCCTGTGCATAGTGTAAAGTTTTCCGCAGCTTAATTATTCAAACAGTGACCATATCTTTGTTATGATGCACTCAATGTACATAGTTAATAAGTTCGTAATAGCAAGTTTTTTCAGCTCGCACTCTTAAAAGCTTATATTTTAGGGAGGCACTGAAGGGAATCTGTCAAATTTGTGGCTTTGAGTGTATGGAAGAAGGGGGGGGGGGGGTTAGATTCAAATACACCGTCACTTGACTATGTAAGTGATCTGCTGAGATATTGTTTATTTGCAAAGATCATAAGAAGTTCATAATCGAGCTTCTCTGTGTAGCCGTCTTACAAGTTGCAGCAGTAGTGTGATTTGCAATGTAATTTACTGGTAGTTCATCATCAGAAGCTTGATTACATTTTTTTTTGCTCTTGCCGTCAATTTATTTTTTCTTGAATCTTCATATTAGATCGGAACCATTTATTGTAAATGTGCCTGCAATTAAATTTTGCCATTTGAAGTTTGGTGTTAACTGATAGTATCACAAGATCAGGGACGAAGATAGGGCTAGAGAGAGAGCGCGTTTGGGTGCACTTTATATACAAATGAGTGCATTCAGATTGGCCAAGAATGTTGAGGACATGAGCTGCACATCCTATAACTGTTTTTAAACATTTGCATTATAAGTGCTAGCCACAGGTATGCTCACAATTAAAACATTGATAATATTATTATGTTTATAAAATTAGTCGGAGAGGCCTTCGTTTTGCAGTGGACCAAAATAGGCTGTTGCTGATGATGGGGAAGAATTGTCTGGCATTAGCAACTGCTTTTCGCAGTGAACTTAATACTGAACAGCACCGAATCAGTGCTTACTTCGGGAGCTTATCTTATCTTACTGACAATGCTGTGTTTCCCTACAAAGTAATACAAGATGCCGTGCAGTGTCGTCTTTTTTATAAGCATAACTAATCTTTTGCAAAACTCTGTGGCGAGTGTGGTGCCAGCCTATTGTTTTAATTGGATTGAAAAGTTTGTTGTTTCTACAATCAGTTTTACAAATGAAAGGCTTGTAGGCTCATTGGGAACCACGTTTTCCCTGTTATCTGGATTAGTTTTGTAGAGGACTCTTTTTGAATGCCAGGCTAGTTGGTTTTTCCATTGTTACGGATTCCGCGGGCTGTATGATGGGGCAAAAGGGAGGGCAAAAACACATTGCATTGTGTTGCACATGATGGTTGTATCGGATTTAATTTATGGGTCTGCATGGTTCTGTAAACACAGCTGACAATACTTGACAAAGGGCGGTACGTCATAGTAGATTGCAGTTTTTGACCCCGTTGGTGAAAGCAATTTTACATGACAGTGACTGAGCAGACAATATCGTAATTCTTGTTTCCGTGTGTACTTTTGTGCAGCCATCGGCGGTTAGCAGTTCCTCGCCTGTCAGGTAAGGAAAGCTTTGCTGGCAAGTCTCTAGGAGTGTCGGTACTGCCTTCAAAACAAGAAGCTGTCATTATGGTTTCTTTTTTTCTGAAACTTCTACCTATTTTGCCATTTGCAGCTTCGCAGACTTGGAAGACAGCGACATGAACATGTATGCAAGCCCGATAGCATTTGAGCCTGCTTTCATGGATTTTAAATCACAGTAAGTGGAGCAGAAAAAGTTATGCTTGGGCTTGAAGTAAATTACTTTGGCAACCTTGATGGTGTCGCAACTCTTTCTTACCGCCTGTGGGACGCCATTAGACTGACAATTTTGGATGCGGCATTAAAAAAATTCGGCCACCTTCGCAATTGAGATGCGAAGACAGGAAACAGCGGAGCTGGTGATCTCCACTTGCTCTAACTAGGCTTTTCTTAGGTCTGCCCATCTTATCAGCAGATCGGACACTGATGCCGCCGAGCGCATGCCGTCTTTTTCAACTTGGAGAAAACCTGCACGTCAGAGCTTAGTCATCGCTAGGCGCGGCCGATCCCCGAAGTGGGCCTCCCCGCCCGAACATCTGTCCACTTCAACTCAGCCAGAGTCCAAAGCCAACGTCCGTGCTACAAACCTGGAGAAAATGCTGATCGCCCCGAATGCGATGATAGCGCAGTTGGGTAGATTCGGACAGTGGGAAGCATTTTTTCTTAGGCGCGCACTCCCCACACCTGCTTGTCAGCTCCTTGCCTCCTCGCCACTTTCCCTCACCCTTCCTGTCCTAGCATTTCCACTTTGCTGTGCCAAGTTTCGAGCGACGCCAGGCATAGATGGAACTCAAGCCTAAACAGCTCCGCTAATAAAATTAAACCTAAGGCCTGTGAACTAATTAAACTGTGCGGTATGCAACTTGTAAGCTACCGGTTGTTTTGACACTTCCTGGTGGTTTCTGCGGTGAACTTAATACTGAACAACACCGAATCACTGCTTACTTACTTCAGGAGCTTATCTTATCTTAAACTTATTGTATCATATAGCATCTTATCTTATAGCATCAATCTGTCAAAACTACGTTTCGATTTATGGCAGGGGCATGTGCAGGGGGGAGGGGAGGAGGAAGAGGTTCAGCTTCAGTAGTTATACATAGGTCCAATTCTGGTCATTTGTAACATTTGGGGAAGTGTACTTACCAGTGTTTCATTTTCCCTGCCTTTCCCCAGGCCACTAAGCATGCCTGTGCGTCGACGAGTTGTCGTGAAGAACTTGAGTCCTGATTCGAGCATAGAAATGCTATCCATCAGTGGAAGTACGGCTCACTTTCACTGCTCCTTCTTTCAAGAAAAGGTACGTTGCTTTTTGGTGTTTGGGTTCGTCGAAGAGGTGATTGCCCTGTTTATTTCAATGTTTCTGTAGTGGAAATTTCTTTTGTGAATTTCCTTTGTTCTTTTTGTTTAATTTTTCATTTCTCATTTTCACGCAAGTGGGTCATAAAAATCTCTTTGCACAAGGCAGGTTCAAGCATGTTATTTTTTTTTTTTAATTTAGGTGCTGGCAGTTATGGGTGGCATTGCAACCTGGCTCCCAATGATGGCCTATGTCATGACCACTGACTGGCGAGGTTTTTTGCGTGCGACAGTTGCCAAATAATGATGAGCAAAGGAGAGAGCAAATGATGCACGGGCAATGCTTGGTGTTATGAGCTTAGCGCATATAAAGCCAACCAATGACAGGAACGTGTGATTTGTGACGCTTAAAGGCGGCACAAAAATAGAAGGTAAAAGCAGCACAAAGGATGGTTGCGACTCAAAATAAGTGCAGAGAAAGGCTAGCAGACTTTGCAGTGTACTTACGAGCTTCTTGTTTGTGAAAAAAACTGCTTGGTTTGAATGCCATTAGCACATACTTGGCCTCACAGTTTGGGCAGGTTTAGTGACTGTGTTAAAAGTGGGTTTCAGGGTAGCAGTTAAAAATTTTCTTTTTATCGTCGTACCTCAAGTTTTGCATGAAAAAGTGCTTGGTTTGAATGTGTCAATACTTGGCTACGTTTGGTCAGTTTATGATGTGTTAAAGAATGGTTTCTATCTTAAAATCTTTTTATCGTCGTACTCAAGGACTAAATTAGCATGAAAAGTTGTCATTGTCATGAGTCTTATCTATAAGAATCCACGTAATGATGCTCTTGCGTAAAATTGCCTAAAGAAAATTCGCAGGTTTCAAGTTTTGCCCTTTGTGAAGTGAGGAGTCTGTGTAAATGTGTGGGTTCCTCTGTCTCCTCCCCCTCCCCACACACAGAGGATATCACCAGGGGGCAACACCACGTTTGACATTGTGTATCTTGGAAGAGAACGAGGACTAGTTGAAAATATTCTATTTATTCACACTTCATTAGGCTCTTTCAAATACCAGGTGAGTCTGCTTCGGTGCTTGCAGTGGCGCCTCCTGTTGGTGCACAATGCTCCAGCCTCACTCAGGCTTTCACGGGTGAAGCTTCTCGTTTTTCATACACACGTGAGGTGCCAACTAGAGCGCTGCACATGCCAATGTTTTTCAGCCTGGACCTGACTTGCGGCAATTTCTTTTTTTTATGGTAGGCCTTATGTTTCCATCACCATGTTTTACGCCATGTGGTGTTTGCGTCCCACTTTTACATCTGCTGTGCTGCGTTTCGTATGACAGACCTGGGGATAGGCGGCCAGCTATGTACCATATTTGAAATGGCGGATTTTTTGGGGCTTCAGAAAGGGAGTGAAAGAGAAAAAAAGAAGAAAAAAGACAACCAATGACAAGAAAGTTGGACTGCACAAATTGTGACTGGGTGACCGTTAGTTTTGTGCTTACAGCAGCACTCAAGCCCACAATATCCAACATTCCATCCTCCTTGCTGGTCTATTCAAAAACGATGAAACTGAACACAAATGGCTGCGAAGTAATGTGGCTCGTAGGGAAAAATAAAAATTGGTATATGTTTGCAGAACTGATTGTTTTCGCTGATAGCTCATGTTTTCTTTTTTTTTCCCTACTTTTCTGGGGGAGGCACAGCCAATTCCCCTTGTATAGAGTGATCACAAAGGAGATGGCATGCATGGGCTGCAGATATATCTAGGATTAGCGCCAGGAGCAAACATACCTTTTGTCGTGGCCGGAAACACGAGAAGTAATCTGGATAGGGCTAACGTCGGCTAAAACAAGGTGTCCCATGCGGGTTGTTCAGTCTGTTCAAGCAGCATTAAATACAATCGAAAAAGGAAAACGAAATGCAAAGAAGTGATGTGGTTAGTTTTCATACACACGGAGTGGTAACAGGTTCTCTGGAGTGACTGGTTAGAGATTGCATGCACATCACTAAGCAAGCCTGAACCTGTGCCCGTGCAGTGCTCTAGTACCAACACTGAGCTTATTTTTTCAGTATGATTGTTGATAAGGCAGAGCTTTCCACTAACACATAAGTACTCTGAGAAAAATAGCTTAGGTCGATTTTTTTTATTGCTGATATGAATTCTTCGGATGAATCTATTTCGAGAAAAAATTGCAATTTTTTAATGGTGATCATAAAGTGACAAAAAAATCGTTTGTGTTGTTACGTACGCGTAGTTTATTCATGAGTAACTTACGAAAAATGTTAATAAAGTTTCGCGGGCGCAAGAAGCGGGGAGAAGTGCCTGGAGGACGAAACCGAAACCAGCTGCAGTGCGTTCGCGAGTGACCCGGTGCGCAAGTGATAGTGGGTACACTGTTTAGTAGAGTGTAAAAAAAAAAAAAAAGGAAAAAAGAGCCATCGGGCCAAAAAAGAAAATTACGTATTTCCGCAGTGAGGAATCACATGCCAAACATGAAAAAATTAGTAGTGGCTTAGCTCTGCTATGCCAGGATATACGTAGCTTGAGCTAAGGTTTCGGCAATCCAGTCCAGTCCAGTCCAGTCCAGTCCAGGGGCGGTATTCTCGTAACTGTCCCTTTTGAAAACGTCCCTTTTGAGTCCCTTTCATCGTGACGTACTTCCGGTAAGCAGTGGGCGTTGGCAGTAGGTTTGCCGCGCTTGCGTTACGTCACTTCCAGTTGTTTGCTTTCAGCCAATCAGGGCTCGCCAAAAGGGACACTTTTGAAAGGGACGCAAAAGGGACAAAACTCGAGAATACCGCCCCAGCCCTGTCCAGTCACTGCTTCTCGCGCATGCTCAGCACGGCTCTTCACGAGCCACGCGAAACGGCTATCAAGTGGCTCCGGTGAAGCGTCAGACTTGGCTAATGCGCAATTGAGGCGCACACCTGGGCACGCGCCGGTGCCAGTGCGTCTGCCGCGGCTATGACGCAACACAATCCACTTTAATCCAATCCAAATCCAATCCCATCCAAGCCAATCTAATGTCCCTCGCGCTTGCGCAGAATGGCCCTTTACGACACACGCGAAACTGCTCAACCTCGGCCAGTGTAGCTTACGCTACAAAATGATAAAAAAAGGTGTGCTTTTTAAACATACGAGTGGTGACGTACGTGTACGTCATTGACCATTTTGAAGGTGTTTGCTGGGGACATACATGTACGTCATTGACCCTGGATGGGTTAAGATGTAAAGTTCTTTTTAAGCTTTTTTTTCCTCTGCATTATACAAATGATCGTCATAATCGTCAGAAAAATTTTGTGATCTGGAACACTTACTGTAAATTAAAAACAGTGCTAATAGACGGAATGAGGGACGACATTACATGGGTCATCCCTCATCTCGTCTATTAGCGCTGTTTTGAGTTCAGATGGTACGCAAAAACTTGCCCAAATCACCGTCCTAACTTACACTAAATAGTATTTTATCTAAATTGCCGTTGGTCATGAAGGGTAACAGAGTGGATCCCTGGAGAAGGCAAGCATTGCAAGGAGCGGCAAAAAGTTAAGTGGGCAGATGAGATCAAGAAGTTTACGGGTATAAATTGGTTGCAGTTAGCACAGGACCGGGATAATTGGAGATCTATGGGAAAGTCCTCTGGCCTGCAGGGGGCGTAGATAGGCTGATGATGATGCTTATGATGTTCGAAATTACGTATTGTTACGTACAATGAGAAACCGAGACAATTTGTTGACATGTCAGGTTGTGCTGTAATTGCTCTAAAGATAATGCACAAGGTGGCATCCATGGATGCAAACATACCGGCCTTTGTCTTGTGCGCCCACTGTCAAACGCGCGACCCATATAAATGGATATTCAGTTGTTCCTGCTTGTGAGTCTGTATCCCGCTGACTGTTCTTTTCTCTTTCCTTGGTTTGCTGCCTCCAGGTGTCAGCTGTGGGAAAGGAGAATCCGTACCGGCTGCGGCCCTTCGTAGGGGTGCGCATGCCTCTGAACAGCAGTTACACACCACTCATCTACATGCACAATCCACACAGCTCTACCATTCAGGTGGCGTCCCTTTGCTTTGCTTTGTGCTGCGCACACGTGGCGAACAGTTGTGGTGTTCCTTTGATTGCGTCAACCGAACCTCTCGTATGTGGAAGGCTCTTTTGTTGTGTGCACGGGCATACGCAGTAGCGGTCGCATAACGGTGACTTAATTTTTTGAAGGCCTGGCCCATTCGACTGTGCCTCGTTTTCAGTCATCTCCACAGTTCTAAGTGGTCGCGCAAAAATGAGGCAACAGTCATCGGAATACACGTTTGCCCACTTCACCTCACACAAACCACACAAAGTATGCTTTTCCACTGCAGTGGATGAAGTCAGTTTGCATTGAAAAGGTTAAGTGATCAAAGAAATTTCTGCATGAACTACTGTGTGAATTTTTTTTCCTCCTCGCAAAGCATCATGTTGCCTCCTTTATATAAAGAAGCGGCAGCCTTCTCTGCAAAACCTGAGGAGGCATGGCAGGCCTTTTCTACTGCACCCACATCCTGGTGGAGCACTTGCCAGATGCGATAGGGTTCGTTTCCCTGGCCGCGGTGGCTGCTTTTCTGATGGAGGCGAAAAGCAAGAACGCCCGTGTGTACGAGATTTCGGCGCACGTTAAAGGGACCCTGCAACACTTACCATCGACTACTCGGAATGCATTTTGGGGTAAAGTGTATTGTCCAGCAATCTCCTCCCACAAGAATTATGAAAATCCGTTCACTATTACCGAAACTACGCGCGATGAAAAATCGTGCATAAATGTTCCCTCTCAACTCAACCGCGGACAACGCGACGAAAGCTGCGCGCTCTCTCTCGGAGAGGGGGGCGGCGCATGGCGTTCTGTTCGGCGGCCTTCGATATGTCACAGGCCGGGGAGTTTTGTCCTTTTCCCCGCAATGTGGGCGGGTCTACTTCCGGTGTGGTGCCACAAAAAGGCAGGCATGGCGGCCTGCTCGCAAGCAAGCGCTCAGGCTGGTAGGGCGTTTTTGGAGCAATAAACGTTTGTTGTCGAGTGGGCTCGTTGAAAGTGAAATGTTTAGTGCGTCACTCAAACTCCGCGCGCCGCACTCAAAACAAAAGAAACACCAAAAGCATGCGGACAGGTTCAGACATAGAAGAGGTTCATACACAGCGCCACCAACGGCTGATTGTCACAGGAAATGCCAGAATTTAGCCGCGAAGTTGACCAGCGACACAGCCAGGACAGCCATGGCCCGATTGACGTCGCAGAGGCCATGCCAGGGGTGCATAATGAGTAGAATTGAAGAGAGCGCGGTTGGTTTTTCCGTGTCTTTCACGGCGATTTGCACGCTTACCGCTTCACGTGCACATGTAATATTTGGCTCCGGTGTTCCTGGCAGTGTAATCTAAACGTCGCGCAGGTTTACTTGCACTGCACGAAGAGTGTTGCAGGGTCCCTTTAAGGATCTCCAGGTGGTCGAAATTAATCCGCAGCCCTCTACTACGGCGCGCCTCATCGCCTGCGTTGCGTCGGCGTGTTAAACCCTACAATCAATCAATCAAATGCAATAGGGACCGTTTGTTTTCGCACACTGTCACCTGCTAGTGGCCTCCCCTGTCTCACAAAATAAAAAAACCCACTCTATGAAATAGTCCGAAGAATATTTCAAGGGGGCCCAGTGTGGGACTGCGGAGTTTAATAGCTTGGTATATCCATTGCATGCCCGACCAAGTTCTAAATACTAAGTTCAAAATACACGCAAATCATGCAACGGTTCAGCAACAGTTTGACATCTGCTTTAATTCATAATATCTGTGTTTGTTTGATGGTGTGGCTAATAGATGTGCACAATTTATGCTGTCATTGTAAATTTTTTTATTTGTAGTATTCAGCACTTTAAACTTGCACTTGTATCGCAAATGTGCAACCTATTTGAACCTCTATAAATTGTTATTTGTATTTTTATTTCAGCTTACTGAAATTTACTCCAGTGGGGGAGACTTGCACCTTGAAATGCCGGGAGGTGAAAGTGAGATCTCAAAAGAACTTTGGGCAAGTATTTTTTTTATTATTTATTATGAAGCCTTGCTGTATAAAGGGCAAAGGGCATTTTACTGTCAAACTATCCAACTGACATCCTTGGATTTCATGCCAAATGCACTCTAGGACTCGTATGTTGTCTCATTTTTGTGGATTCAAAAGTTTTTCTCTTCCATAGCCGCCCTGTGAAAGGCCTCTTGCATGATGACCTTATCCTTCCAACCTTGTTCTTGCGTGCAAATGATGCTAGTTTTTCTTTTTTCTTGAGTCACGATTCCGATAAGTGTGGTGGTGCTAATTTGGTAAACTTGCTCTCACTTTAGTGGTGCCTAGCCTTTATGGGGAGTAACCATAGCAGACCAGGGGCAGCTGTGAAAGGGTGAATGAATATGAAATATGAGGTGAGACACCCTAGCATTGCCACTGAAGGAACTCGCCATTAATCTTGGAGGTATTTTTACTGCCTGATGAACTTTCTTACTGGGAATGGTCCGTGTACTGAGTGTGGCAAATAGGCTCCGTAGGCCAGGTTAAGGTTGTAGCAGATTTGTACTTGGCAGAAAATATGTTTGCATCTTTTATTTTTATTTGGTGTGTGTGTCTCCTTTTAGTGGGAACGAACAAACTTAAATTTGTCCCGTGCGTTCTTTCGTTGCTGCAGGAAATTCCTCCATACAAGACCAAGCCCGTAATGAAGGCAAACTTTGTGTCGAGGATTGAGAAGAACCACACGGCCTTCATTCGCATCAAGCTGAACAGCAGCAACCGCGTGGACCTCATTCTGCCGGTTGAAGTGGAGGTTGTGTCGTGTGAGTTGAGAGGCACAATGCGCTTCGATGCGCTGCGCTTATTTCTCTTTTCAGCAGTGCCGTTTGATAGGGAAGTTGATCTTGGTGATCACATTTGCCTTTTTTGTGGTTCCCAAATAATGTGCCTGCTGGTAGCAGCAAAACACGAAAAATCCTGCAGTGAGCACTAATGTTCTGGGGCTTGAAATTTACACCAAGTTGTTGCAGCTAATGTCATTGGGCGTAGTTGGGTGCAGAAGGTGACTTTTTACGCTGTATTTTATTTATTTTATTTATTTAGGAATACTGCCAATCTCGTGAGAGATCATAGCAGGTAGGCAAAAAAGCACATTGAAGTGTAAAAAAGCATCACAGAATGGGATAGTCAGTACTAAAAGCATAGCAATACAGCGCGCAATAATAATGTATAACAACAGAACGGTTTCAGTAATGATGGTGTGCATATTGCACCCTGACATGGCATATTACTGGCATTAATACACTTTGACATCACTACAAACGAAGTAACTAAAACTAAAGGTTTACATTTGGTTGATCCTGTAAGCAACACATACAAGTATAAAAGGAATTCGTACTGTACAAGACTGATAATTCAGAATAGCACATAGAAACAGACGATGACCACAGTTTATAATACGAGTAGCGCCAGATGGTTGAAGCCAAATAAAAATTAAATTTGCACAAATTGTTTTTGTGCAAGTTACTCGGACTAGTCGCTAAAGGAAGGTAATGCCTACACACTTAAGTTGGTTGCAGCCGGTATGCTAGTTCCCTGAAGGCTCACAAAAGGCACCGTCTCTTAACTTCTGTGGTTTACTGCAATGGTGTGATTTCTGGGCCTCCCATCATTGTGAGTATGGCATGCTTTGCAGAGCAGATCGAGTGGGTGTCAGCTTGTGATCTTTGCCTTTAGCTCTATCAGGAAGAGTTAAATTGTGGCGCTTCCACTCCTTTGCAGTACCGGGCATCTTCTCACCGACGGAAGTTCTTGATTTCGGAGTCATGCACAGCCAGGATGAGCCGAGGACTCTACCCTTAAACCTGTTAAATTCGGGTCCGAAGCAGCTCTACATTACTGTAAGTTGACGCTAGCAAAGCCGTGGCTCTGTTTTTCTTTAGCAGGGTCGCTGTGTGTTGTCCTCCTCTGGCTTTTTGTACGTGTGCAGCTCTAATAAAACATGTAGGCAGAGGCATTTGTCCCCATAGGCGAGCTGATTATTCTAGTGTGCTTATTAATCGCCAAAGCAACCTCTTCTGTGACCAGAATATAGGGTTCTATCTTCTAATTATCTTGCTTGCCTGTTTCATTTTCATGTGCAAGTAGCTGCCTTGGTTAGTGCAAGCTTCAGCAAAGGCGCATTTGTCTTTGCCTGGACTTCACAGCAATGTTTATACATGCAGGGGTGAGACAGCTGCGGATATTGCGCAGTTCTGATACAAACTTGTTTTCCTGCGCCAGGCTGCTCCAAAAGCTTTAAAATTTTAAAAATTACGCCAAACTGCTCCAAAACAGCCTGAGAGCCAAGGATTTTAACGCTCCTGTCAGTTTCAGTGGGGGAAAATGCTTATAGACGGCATAATTTTCCAGCACCCCCAAGGTGACGCTGCTTGTGAGGGTTTAATTGATTGATGATTCAAAAAAAAAAAAAAAATCCTGAGATTGTTTTTTCGAAAGTCACAATGCCGGGTTGCACATGTTATATTCTGTGAGTTTTTAAAGTTTCCCATCTAAAACCATTGCAAAGTCCTGTAGAAAAAATACTTATGTGTACTGATGGGACAAACTGTAGTGCAAATTGATGAAAAAACGGAAATTTTCGGAGCGCCGTGTCTCTGGAACGACGTCACTGGGCGCCGCCTTCTTGGTGTGATGAAGATTGGAAAACATGGCCGCCGGGCAAAGCAGGTGTTCATGGTTCAGGCAGAGTGCTCTTCGCCAATTTCTACTGTGGTTTGGGTTATGGGGGTGGCTGGATTTACATGTAGTCGTTTGATCTGTTGCGGGAAGTTGCGCGGCTCGAATGGCGGGAGTTCATCAAAAACAACGAGCTGCTCATGAATTTGCCATGTTTCGGACTTGAGTTGAAATTTTGGACTTATTGCGGTGTTATAAAACGCGGAGTTGTTGCTGCCTCTGACAGCGAGCTTGCGAGCGGCGGAAATGGAACGATCGACACTGGAGAAGTGGCAGTGCAGGCTACTCCGCCGTAAAATGTTCAAGCTGTGTCCGATAGCGGGACGGGCTGATATTGCACGCTAGTAATGATGGTTTATCTATCTGAAGTGATATTTTTTTGCCAAAGGTGAGGTTGCTGAACATACCAACGTTATGCAAATTACGATTGTAGTGAACCCGCACCTTGGGAATTGAAATGGGAGGGCTGGTGGGGTGCGACGACTGTCACCTCGCTTTGCGCAACTTTTGCCGTGGCTCTACACCTGTGCGTAAAGCCCTGTCTGGGATTACAAAAATAATAATTCCAGCATTCACATGATAATAAAAATGCCTTACAATTGCTTATTTTTTCAATTCAATATTCTCAACGGCTAAGAGTTTAAAAATGGTTTCTGAAAAGGTAGTGCAATTCGTACATTGAGATACTATGGTAGAAAAGTTTTTATTGGAAGGTTGTTTCAGTCATATGTATGTTCAAAATCGATTAAAAAGTGCACTCCCCCCCCCCTCCCTTTTAGTTGCCAAAAAATTTGATTTTTAGGCTCCTAAGGTGACAAATGTCGTTCTACTCCAAATCAGGGTTCTTCTTCTGCTCCAAAATCGAGATTTTGCTGCTCCAAAAACTGCTCCCAAATCTGATTCACCTGTCTCACCCCTGTACATGATTCTATTCACATTGTTCTTAAAGGGGTACTGACACCAAATTTTGGTGTTAATATTATTACCCAGTTCTCTTCCTTTACTGAACAGAATACCCTGCCTGAAATATGAGCAGCCTGCAACGCGTGAAACATACTTCAATTTGATCTCGTTTATCACGCCAACAGAACAGCACGTGGAGCGGCACTCAGCAAATGGACGTCAGCGTGATATCACTCCAGGGTAGAGAAACGAAGTGGCCTAGCCATGTGCCTCCAACGCTCGTCAGAAACTTGTGATGTCACTTCACACACGCTGCCTGGCGAGCAGGGACTGAGCACTGGTGCATTCATAACTCTTGCACGTAGCCAGAGCTACAGGCGTAACTGCTGCCCAGAAAGGCACTCTTGCCAAAAACAACGTTCCACACGCTGGAAAGAAGCCAATAATATAGCCAAGAATCGCGATAGAAATCACCATCAGGACTTGTATTGAAAGTGGTGGTCAATTGTCTGCTGCGATGGGAGGGCTAAAAGCCTTTAGGCAGCTCAGCAGCTAAGCTCTGGCAGCGGGGCGGTCGAAACTGCCTCTACCGACCTCTGCAGTGTTTTGATGTCCACAAAAAACGGTGAGGTCATGACGTGGTGCTGTCATACACGCCTTCCGGGCTGAAAGCTTGGGAAACTGAAACAGCAAATTTTCAGGGCGTCCAGTGTAATTAATTTTCGCGCGCTCGAGTATCCGTTAAGCATCGATAAAAGCAATAAAAAAGGAACATAAAATTTTGGTGTCAGTACTTCTTTAAGTGCAGCCTGCTCTGTTAGGGCCGCCAACTCAGAGTGGAAGTTTAGTATATATATACAAGCTCTTTGATGAGCCGTTTTAGAGCAAGGGGTATGTATTCAAGTGACATTATTGGTAAATGACCATGGCCATCTGATGCTCATGCCCACTTGCACCTACTCCAAAGTAACGCATCCTTACAGGGAGCAGTAGGCCAATACTCACTAAAGTGGTCTCTACGAAGCAGCATATAGCAGACCTGACCATGCCTTTTAGGGGGGCACACAAGAATGAAGGTTCCCATGAAAGGCTTATGGTGCCACAATGAACTTTTGGGCTATCCCCTTTCTTCCCCTTCCTGCTAACCTCCTTCCCCTCACAGGGCTTTGTGCCTGCTTGTTAATAAAGCATATTCACTCATTCGTTCGACCACAGTGAAGGCTTTGAAGTGTCATGTGCACCTTGAGCAAATATTGCTGTAGTGCTTGCAATTTCGGAGCGATTTTGTTGTATCTTTTTTTTACTAGAGCTAGTGGAAGTCGTAAGGGATGTAGTAGCTGTTGAGCTTAGGGGAACGGCGTGAGGGCCATGTTCTTATGTGCTCTTTGAAGCCGCTGCTGCTGCTGCTCTTTTTGCGAGGGGTGCACTTGAGAAACGGGTGGTTGTCTGTGCTTGGCAGAATGTCATTGTAACCCCGGTGAACGAGGCAGTCGAGGTGAAGTTTACGCCCACCAAGGTGCCCGCTGACACTGTGCGGCCGACCCAAGTGGCGACGGTCACCTACATTCGTGAGCGGTCCCCTTCCTTCATCTACTCTGTGTCGTTCATGCTGGTTTTGTGTGAAAGTGCAATGTCCCTCAGTGAAATACTGATGTTTTAACGTATTTAAAAGTACACAGTTTGTCCGAGAGCGCTTGATGTTTAAAGTCATGAGATAGGGCACAAAGCTTGTTTATGGCTATATTGAATAATGTTGGGGAAAGAACCACTCCTTGTGGTGTGCCCCAGTTGGGCATGGTTGAAAAGGCTGTTCGTAGTGGTCCAATGCCTGCAGTTGCCGTGCGATCCGTGAGCAAATGCTGTTGACTTAATTTGTGCGAGTGCGGGGAAGTGTTCAGCGCTCGAACTTGCACAACTCTGTGTCCAGAGGCATGAGATCGGGGTGCAAAGTAAACGCCATGCAGCAAAAGCTGTGTAATAGGAAGTAGAATAATAGGATTGGGCCAGTTGGCGCAGATTCATGGTGTAACAGCACAAAGACGACAGGATGAAAACAGAAGTGGCGTATCACTTGAAACCTTCTTTGAACATTCAGGCTCTGACTTGGTGAGTTCAGTTGTTGTAGGCTGGGGCCAGAAATTGAGCACGTCAAATGTATTGGGTCCTGTGTAGCCCCTTTTCTCAAAGACATTTTTCTGCATTGTTCCAGTAAAATCCTGCAGGTGCACTTGGGAGGTTTTAAAAAAAAGCATTTCCATATGTTGTCCATTAGATCACTGGCAACGTGCATTTGAGAATCACGCAGATGTTTGAGAAAAGTTCACATCAGTAAGAAATCAATTCAATAAACGGAAAAGGTCAAACTAGTATTTCTTTTTCTACCAACAAAAACCACATATTAACAAATGGTTGTTGCATATCAAGGTTCATGTTTAGTCAAGTGTAGTCAAGATTGTTGAGTCTTATCTGTTGTCAGATTATTAAGTGAGCCAAATGTGAAACCTTAATGTTATAGAAGAAAATACACGTAGGCAGATTCTTAAAAAAGCTGATCTTATACAATTTTAAATTTGCTTTCTACACAGGCAGAAATGCATTGCAAAAAACTATACAATCACACTGTATTTTTGATAAAATATTGCCCCTGTTGACGTAGACAGACTTTTGTTTTTTGATGGAGTCTGAGGTACAATTTTACGCATAAATTGATCTGAGGGAGCACTAGCTTTTTCAATTAAGGGTCATGAGACACACGTTCTTTTTTCTTTTGCTGCTGATGTACCTCAATGGAAAAAAACCTTAGAAAGTGGTTAGACTGAATTGTAATCATTGTGCTGCTTTTGGCTGTCCTGATTTAGTACTACTTCAGTGACAGTTTAAATGGTCGTGGGTATGAGTGGGTTTGCTCGTGCCCTGACCTCTGCCTTTCTTTTGCTCTTGCAGCCTCGAAAGTAAAGCACTTGAAGCAGTGTTCTGGAAAGATTGTGGTGAAGTCAAAAAACAATCAGTACAAGTTGACGATACCATTCCATCTATATTTTATGAATGGGTAAGTGGCCAAGTTGCCTCCTGGAAACTCCTGCCTGTATCCCACCAAGTGAGATGATTAGCTGATCTGGCTATAGCCACACCGCTGTGTGAAATGCCGTGCTAAAGAGAGAGTTAATTGGAGGCCTGCTGTTTTGATTTAGCAGGATTTAATTGCTCTTTTGTTTTTATTTATGTGTGGTTAATTAGCGAAAATTGTGAAAATTGTTGCGAAAATTGTTGCCTCTCGTCATTTATCACAGGTGGTAGGAAAGAATGCTTGCTTCTAGAATATATGTAGGGAAGATAATTGCACTGCGGTGTGTACTGGTGTGCATGTGCGTGCACGCGTGCGCGTGTGTCGCCTGTGATCATAATTTATGCTCTCACCGTCCTTTGCAACAGGAATTAAGCGTGAACTTTTTTTTTCTTTCTTTGTGTGTATCTTCTAGGTCACTAGAGTACAACGTCAGTGGCACAGTGTTCTACATAGGAAGGGCCAAGAGTCTTAGCAAGTCGGACATCAGGCCACTGAACATTTCCAACACTTTCCCGGTGCCGGTTGTCATTCACAGTATAGAACTTCAGCCGGAAAATCAGCCCCACTTTACGGTAAGCAGGCACTGGCTTCTTGCATTACGATCTGGGAGGCTGGCAAAAGTTTCCACTTGTTGCTTCAACTTGAACAACTAAATCTTTGAAAGAGCTCCTATGGTCTAGATGTAAATGCGATAGTGTTTAAAAGCCATGCAGCAACTTGACTGGGCATAAACCTGTACAAAAACATGACAAGCGGTGACTCGCAGCTAGTTTTTATTTTAAAAAATAAGTCAATATAACCGTGTGACCAAAATATGTGCGCATCAAGCATCATACATCGGGGATACTTAGCCGCTCATGTAAAAGAAAATGCTGACAGCCACGGATTCTTGATCGCGGAGGATGAAAGCAAAATCCATACAGCCGTAGATGAATGAAGTGCTCACTCTAGCGAGGCTTCCAAGTACTTTACCTCCTTGTTCAACAAAAAAATAGACGGCTGGCAGATGTGCGTGTGATCAGCTTTTATAATCTTGTGGGCTTGGACAGCTTGCCTTATGTGCTGGTCTCCGTGTCGAAAAACTTCGCTCAAATAAGCCTACATAATTGGGAACAACGGGAATGGTCATGCGACCCACCAGCTCATTTCCCGCAACAGAACCTGTGATGTCACATGGGCTAAGCTCTGCGATTGGCGGAGGCTGGCAGAAGCAGACGCAAATTAGGAAGAGCTTACAAACTAGACGAACGAGCGATTTGCGCTTAAATTTAGGGCACATTCTTTACAAAGCAATAGGAATGATGGGACAGAACAGTGGAAGTTACGAAAGCACATGTAAACATAGAAGTACTGATGCGTTCTGGCTGTTCGTACTGCGCACAGCATGCTTGTTTAGCTGCACAGTACTACGGGGCTTGGGGTTGTCCTCAGACGAGCACTGGCCGATTGACGCAAGCAAGACGGTGTCTTACGTGACCCCCCATTTGTCGAGGCGAGCACTGTTTCAGGGAACGAATATTTTCTCCCAGAACAAAAACAAGCCAGGTTTAATTAAATGCGGCAAAAACAAACCAAAACGCTTGCCACGGTAGGGTGGCGCCATCTAGGTTACGGAACGTAAAGAACGCGGGAAACAAACAACACCGCTACAGGGTGGAGACAACCTGTGAACGGTCCCGTGCCGGCCGCAATTGGCCAACGGCTCAACGCTTATTCTTTTCGTTCCCACGAACAGACCTAGCAAACGCGAAACAGACAATATGATTCAAACTTCTTCAGTAAACTGCGTGGCGGGCGATAATTTTAGCGCGGTTTTGACACAATGACTTGCTTCGGAGGGCGAGCGAAGCACCGAACATGGCGGCGCCAGCGTTACGTGTCTCTACCCTGTACGGCGGATGCGTGAATGAAGGGTACTCTAGGCTGCAGAGCGGTCGGTTTCCCGTGATGTCACTTGGGGCCACGAAAACGGCACGATTGAGCGGACAAATCAAAATTTTAAACCTAAATTGTTTAATTTCTTCTAGTGAATAAAGCACCGTTTGTATCCGGACAAGCGCTGGGGGCACTATAAAACACGAAATCTTTCGAATAAAAACCAACTTGCATTGCCTCTTCGTACCCGCCAGGTGGCTCAGTGGCTAAGGCGTTGTGCTGCTGAGCACGAGGACGCGGGTCGATTCCCGGCCTGCAGGCGGCTGCTTTCTGATGGAGGCGGAAAGCAAAAATGCCCGTGTGTACGAGATTTAGGCGCACGTTAAAGATCCCCAGGTGGTCAAAATTAATCCGGAGCCCTACACTACGGCGCGCCTCATCTTGCCTGCGTTGCGCCGGCAGCAGTTAAACCCTGCAATCAATCAATCAGTCACTGTGTCGAGTGAAATTGCGGTGTGGCTCTCAGACGAAGCCCTTCCAGGAAGATGCGGCAGAGGAAGAGAGGAAAAGCGACTAAGACATGGTTTTCCCATGAGTACGCAAAGGTTCCCTAAGCTTAGTGTTTGCCACATCCTTGTCAAAAAAAAAAAACAGAACAGTATATACTACGACAGGGATATGACGTTTGTTGTATTTGGGCTGTTTAGTTCTGTTCATATTTGTTCTGATAAAAAGTTCATTGCAAGTTACCACTTCTCTTGTCTTTCCGTATGTTTGTTGTCCAGTCAACTTGTTGCACTGTTGGTAGTTTTTCATTATGAATACTATATCCAACTAGCCCAGCTCTGTGGTTTGGAAGATCGTGCAACAGCGGCAGCCCTGGAAGTTTATTGGTTAGTCTTTATAGTGGAAAATTGATGTGCTAGATTAATGAACTATGTTTGGTGCGTGGACTTTATATTAGTTAAGAAATGTGGTAGTGGCACCTTGTGTAATGAACTTGCATGCTTATTTCTAAAGAGACCACATTATGTACATCATGCTATTTGGTGACCCATGTAGTTACTATCCGCAGCGGAATAGGCAAATAAACTGTCTTTTTGACGAGATTTCAGGCAAGAGTGGGCAGATTTTTTTTTATGTTGTAAGGGGAGGCATGTCTTAATTACTCCCAAATTTAGTAGCTGTCTGTGCTACAGTAATTGAAGTCGTGGGCACCATGCCTTTTTGTTCCTTTAGCTCGTGTGTCTCAGGGTATCTATGGATACAACAGTAGCATCCTCGTGCGGTGCTTGCAGGTCATTTTCAACTCATCGACAGTTCTGCAGCCAAACGAAACGAAGCCCGTGGTGTACCTAAAGTTCCACCCGCAGAAGTCTGCCCTGCAGCTGAATGCGACGCTTCGACTGCACACAACGTCTCTCACTTTGACATTCCGCTCACGTGTTACAGCGGCAGGCTGACCTGGTAAGCAAACCGTGCCAGTGTGGCGAGCTGCCAGCTTTTCCAGTGTAAGGACCTCGATTGCTCGGGGAACGAGGCCCCTGCCAGTCCAGTTTTTCTCTCCCTTTTATTTTATTCATTTAAGTAGATGGCTAATGGTGTTGAGCTTGCTTCTTTCTTTCATGTGTCGGCAGAGGTTGCACCATGCCGTCAACAATGAGTTCCTTCCTGGACTTTGGCACCCTGTGCATTGGAAACAAGCGCAGCATGTTCTTTGTGGTCATCACGAGAACCCCATTGAGGTTAGCACGCTGGGAATGTCTTGTCTTTCCTCACATTACTTGCACTGAAAATTTGACACAGTTTGTATGCCAATGCTAGTTTGCTTCAGCTTGGATTAAGAATCGATGTAGCTATTTAGCCGTTGCCCATAACCTGAAAAAAATTTTGTGCTGCTTTTCTCAAGTTGTGCTAAAAGCTCTTAGTACTTTTTTTTTTTCTCCCTGGAGAGGGCACAGGGCCTTTTTTGCAGTGCATCCTGCACTATTCATCTTCCCGGGTAGGGCATTGCCATAGAGTAACTACTAGAGTAACTACTACGGTAATACAGTAACTACTAGAGAGGAATATGGTGCTGGGATCATCCACCGCAATGGGCGTGATGGTAGTTCTGGATTCGGATTGGCACTTGATGGCTTATGGAAGTTAATTATGGATTGAATTGTTCATCCAGTTTTGTTTTCGTTTTGGCTTGCATGAATGCATTTGCCTATGTTGGAAGAAGCGTTCAAAAATATGTTCTCCTTTAACTCAATGCTGCATGCACACTGACCATGACCACCTGAGTGTGGAATGTTTTGTAACTATAGTTGTGAATCGGGTGGGTTATGAATTCACTGCTGGCACAGCGAGCATGAGAACACAAATGACGGCGCTGTATGCGCGAAGTTGCCTGCGAATTAGGAGTTGCAGCACTGCTCATCCAGCAGAGCAATGTATTGTCAAAGCTGACGACGGTTGCGAATCGCTTGGAACAGCCACATTCCGGGTGCGAACGCTGCTCCTACAGCGTAAACCAGCAGTACCGGCTGGCTGATAGGAACGCAGCTTGATGAATGTCACTAATTAAGACTAGAATAACTTCTACAAAGGTGATGCGTTTATTTGTTTTAGGTGCACAAAATGTTTCTTAGTGCTAAAAACTACAAGTGCCCAAAACTCTTACAAATAGTTTTTAAAGAAGTCTGTGCCCTGCTGTAGTTGCGGCAAATGGCAAACTCTACTCCACAACTCCTCTGACTCCGTGTCTACTTTCTTCTTAAACGCATCGCGTTTTATTACGTCATTACCAGTTCAGGTCATAATTTCTTTTTTCTTGTACGATTCCGCATAATCCATCGCACTTTTGATATCAACGTCATACATAAGTAGGGCGAAATATCAAAAAAAAACAATCAGTGCACAGTGTTGCCAATTGCCACAATCGTAAAGTAGGGTCGTGTTTGTATAGGTAAGGCTCACGTTCACAGCGCTATTCTTTTTATTGTTACTTTCTACACGTAGACAGTCCCCGATCAGCGATCATGAAATTGCTCGCTTTGCTTTCTGGCGCGCGCCCGTATCTCGTCTGTATGTGCGTGCCCTACTCCAGTAACGCACGCTGAAGTCGGTGACGCCGAAGTGCCTGCCTGCGGCACGGTTGCCGTGTTCGATCGCGTACTCTTTCGCTTTAACAGTTAGCGGCGTCCCACGATGCCCAAGCACAAAACAAATTGATTTTAAAAAGTTCTCAAAACGGCAGCGAGCTATCCACCACTGAACGAGTGACTCACTGACTGCTGCCGCTCAACGGCGGGACCACGACGGCGACACGACACGACAGCGGGCTGCACGAACACCGTCTAGTTGAGCGCACGCGAAACACGCGCGAAAACGGCTCAAGGAAAGTGCGAGTAGTGTGTTAGGGCTCCTGTTAGGGAGTAGCATGCAGGTTGTTAGGGAGCCTGGATGGCCTAGGATACACAGCGCTCTCCGCGAACGGAGCAGGCGGCGGGGAGGGCGCGCGTTGGAGAGCGCGTGCAGCCATGTCGGGTTTCGCGAGCAGGCAACTTTCGCCGCTGCAAAGTTGGGGGTGCGAGGATTATGCGAGGAACCAAAAAATTCAAGTTTTGGTGGCTCACATTCGGGGTGCGAGGATTACGCGAGTAAATACGGTAATTTGTAAACAGCGAATCATGCAATAAGAGTATTTTGCCCAAAAAAAACACCATTTGCGCAACAATAAGCCCGCTTCGATCCTACACAATCCGGTTCCAGAACTACCCAGCATTCCCATTGAAGCGTAAACACCGCCACGGAGTTCACGTTGACGCTAGTGCCAGTTTCCCCTCTAGTTATTATTGTATGAAACTCTATGGGGCATTGCAATTACTAGTCAATAAGTAGAGCAACACTTCGACAGATCTCAAACCTCAGGCTGCGAGCTGAAGACGTGCCAACATTTTGATGGCATTTTGAAAAGGGTATTTTCATCCTTGCATAACTGATTAAGTTTTTTGTGCAGACATTTCCGCTATCGTATTCAAAGTACAAAGGCAGGCCGCTTCCATTTGAAAATATATAAAGAATGAAGATTGACTTGATTCAATAAGCAGTGCTCCCACCCTGCTAATGTTTTAGTTTCCACAGCCTTTCAATAAAGCTGTGTTATGAGCACAAAGGACGGGTGTGAGCCTGAGTTAGTGTTTTTCAGTATCAGTTCTTTATGCGGATTGGAAGTTCGATTATACATTTCAAGAAGTGATGCTTGTCATCATTTATTTATTTAGTGATGGCAAGAAAGACACGACAAGAGTAACATGCTGAGGGCCCTTAGCATGTAACTTAGTGTAATGTCCTAAGGGCTGTGACAAAAAGCTGGCATCCAAATAGGACGTGAAAAATTCTGGAATTCTTTGCATCTTTTAGTGCTCATGCGGTGCGCTAACTCTGCAGGTGGTGATTAAACAGTGGGGCACAAACATGACGAAGACGGTGGTCGAGCTGGCCACGGAGGCCGAAAACACCAGCACGCTGGTCGGAAACTACAACTTTTCGAGTGTTGTGAGGCAGGTGGGTTGGATCCTTCGTTTGTATAGCTTGTCTATGCAACAGAGGGGAGCTGAAGTTCTGTGGCGAGCGCGTTGAACTGAACAGTGCAACTTCCGTTTGTTTAGTGACGTTGTATTTTGTTACGCCTAGGTGGGCTTGCTGCCTCTGCACTATGCGCTTTTTCGCATCACCATCACAGCGCCGGAAACTGAGGGAGTGTTCTGGGGCGAGGCTGTGATTGAAACGAACCACGAGGTAAGTTATCTGTTGCTCTGCGTGCATTCTCGGAAAAATCATGGGATTTTCTATTTTTTTTTTAAATGCAGAGCACCCTTGGGGGCTCGCCTTGTGTCGTAGCTTGCTCGCTGGACCCAAGTAGAGCCACACGGCGTTCTATCGTCACGGCTTCCCACAAGGGGGGAGCGGTTTATATAGTCGTATGCGTTCAAAAATGGGGAACCCTGGCACTTTTCGTTTCCCACGAGACCTAGCAACGCGAAACAGACAATATGATTCAAACTTCTTCAGTAAACTGCGTTGCGGCGATAATTTTAGCGCGGTTTTGACACAATGACTTGCTTCGGAGGCGAGCGAGCAACCGAACATGGCGGCGCCAGCGTTACGTGTCTCTACCCTGTACGGCGGATGCGTGAATGAAGGTACTCTAGGCTGCAGAGCGGTCGGTTCCCGTGATGTCACTTGGGGCCACGAAAACGCACGATTGAGCGGAAAAATCAAAATTTTAACCTAAATTGTTTAATTTCTTAGTGAATAAAGCACCGTTTGTATCCGGACAAGCGCTGGGGGCACTATAAAACACGAAATCTTTCGAATAAAACCAACTTGCATTTTCTCTTCATGGCTCCTTGAAGTACCCGCCACGGTGGCTCAGTGGCTAAGGCGTTGTGCTGCTGAGCACGAGGACGCGGGCTCGATTCCCGGCCGCAGCGGCCGCTTTTCTGATGGAGGCGGAAAGCAAAAACGCCTGTGTGTACGAGATTTAGGCGCACGTTAAAGATCCCCAGGTGGTCAAAATTAATCCGGAGCCCTACACTACGGCGCGCCTCATCGCCTGCGTTGCGCCGGCGCGTTAAACCCTGCAATCAATCAATCAGTCACTGTGTCGAAGTGAAATTGCGGTGTGCTCTCAGACGAAGCCTTCCAGGAAGATGCGGCAGAGGAAGAGAGGAAAAGCGACTAAGACATGGTTTTCCCATAAGTACGCAAATTCCCTAAGCTTAGTGTTTGCCACACCTTGTCAAAAAAAAAAAAAAAACAGAACAGTATATACTACGACAGGGGTATGACGTTTGTTGTATTTGGGCTGTTTAGTTCTGTTCATATTTGTTCTGATAAAAGTTCATTGCAAGTTACCACTTGTCTTGTCTTTCCGTATGTTTTTGTCCAGTCAACTTGTTGCACTGTTGGTAGTTTTTCATTAAGAATACTAGTATCCAACTAGCCCAGCTCTGTGGTTTGGAAGATCGTGCAACATCGGCAGCCCTGGAAGTTTATTGGTTAGTCTTTATAGTGGAAAATTGATGTGCTAGATTAATAACTATGTTTGGTGCGTGGACTTTATATTAGTTAAGAAATGTGGTAGTGCACCTTGTGTAATGAACTTGCATGCTTAGTTCTAAAGAGACCACATTATGTACATCATGCTATTTGGTGACCCATGTAGTTACTATCCGCAGCGGAATAGGCAAATAAACTGTCTTTTTGACAAGATTTCTGCAAGAGTGGGCAGATTTTTATTTTATGTTGTAAGGGGAGGCATGTCTTAATTACTCCCAAATTTAGTAGCTGTCTGTGCTACAGTAATTGAAGTCGTGGGCACCATGCCTTTTTGTTTCTTTAGCTCGTGTGTCTCAGGGTATCTATGGGCACAACAGTAGCATCCCTCATGCCGGGCTTTGCAGGTCATTTTCAACTCATCGACGGTTCTGCAGCCAAACGAAACGAAGCCCGTGGTGTACCTAAAGTTCCACCCGCAGAAGTCTGCCCTGCAGCTGAATGCGACGCTTCGACTGCACACAAACGTCTCTCACTTTGACATTCCGCTCACGTGTTACAGCGGCAGGCTGACGCTGGTAAGCAACCGTGCCAGTGTTGCGAGCTGCCAGCTTTTCCAGCGTAAGGACCTCGATTGCTCGGGGAACGAGGCCCCTGCCAGTCCAGTTTTTCTCTCCCCTTTTTTTTTTTATTCATTTAAGTAGATGGCTAATGGTGTTGAGCTTGCTTCCTTTCTTTCCTGTGTCGGCAGAGGTTGCACCATGCCGTCAACAATGAGTCCTTCCTGGACTTTGGCACCCTGGGCATTGGAAACAAGCGCAGCATGTTCTTTGTGGTCATCAACGAGAACCCCATTGAGGTTAGCACGCTGGGAATGTCTTGTCTTCCTCACATTACTTGCACTGAAAATTTGACACAATTTGGTATGCCAATGCTAGTTTGCTTCAGCTTGGATTAAGAATCGATGTAGCTATTTACCCGTTTGCCCACAACCTGAAAAAAAATTTTGTGCTGCATTTTCTCAAGTTGTGCTAAAAGCTCTTAGTACTTTTTTTTTTTTTCTCCCTGGAGGAGGCAACAGGGCCTTTTTTGCAGTGCATCCTACACTATTCATCTTCCCGGGTAGGGCATTGCCATAGAGTAACTACTAGAGTAACTACTATGGTAAATACAGTAACTACTAGAGAGGAATATGGTGCTGGGATCATCCACCGCAATGGGCGTGATGGGTAGTTCTGGATTCGGATTGGCACTTGATGGCTTATGGAAGTTATTATGGATTGAATTGTTCATCCAGTTTTGTTTTCGTTTTTGGCTTGCATGAATGCATTTGCCTATGTTGGAAGAAGCGTTCAAAAATATGTTTCTCCTTGAACTCAATGCTGCACGCACACTGACGCCACCCTGAGTGGGAATGTTTTGTAACTATAGTTGTGAATCGGGTGGGTTATGAATTCACTGCTGGCACAGCGAGCATGAGAACACAAATGACGGCGCTGTATGCGGCGAAGTTGCCTGCGAATTAGGAGTTGCAGCACTGCTCATCCAGCAGAGCAATGTATTGTCAAAGCTGACGACGGTTGCGAATCGCTTGGAACAGCCACACTCGTTGTGCGAACGCTGGCTCCTACAGCGTAAACCAGCAGTACCGGCGGCTGATAGGAACGCAGCTTGATGAATGTCACTAATTAAGACTAGAATAACTTCTACAAAGGTGATTGGTTTATTTTTTTTTAGGTGCACAAAATGTTTCTTAGTGCTAAAAACTACAAGTGCCAAAACTTTTACAAATAGTTTTTAAAGAAGTCTGTGCCCTGCTGTAGTTTGCGGCAAATGGCAAACCTACTCCACAAACCTCCTCAACTCCGTGTCTACTTTTTATTTAAACGCACCGTTTTATTTCGTACAAAACCAGTTTTTGGTCAATAACTTTCTTGTTTTTCATGTACCGTATTTACTCGCATAATCCTCGCACTTTTTTTTCGGAAAAGTCAATACAAAGTTATGGGTGCGAGAATTATGCGAAAAAAAAAAATCCAGTGCACCAGTGTGCCAATTTGCCTTATGCAATCCCGCTAAATGTAGCGGGTCGTTTTTTGTATAGGTAAGACTCAGTGTTGCCAAACAGCAGCTATTTCTTTTTATTTTATTATTTACAACGTAAACAGTCTCCCGTTGATCAGCGATCATGAAATTGCCGCCTTTGCTTTCTGGCGCGCGCCCTATCTCGTCGTCGTATGTGCGTGCCCTACTCCAGTAACGCACGCTGAAGTCGGTGACGCCGAAGTGCCTGCCTGTGGCACGGTTGCCGTTTTCGATCGCGTACTCTTTCGCTTTCAATTTTTGAAAGCGGACAGTGAGCTGGCGTTCCTCCCCATGGCGAAAGTGGCACCAAGCACAAAACAATTAGATAAAAAGTTCTCAAAACGTCAGCGAGCTATCCACCACTGACGCGAGTGACTCACTGACTGCTGCCGCTCAACGGCGGGACCACGACGGACGACACGACAAGACAGCGGGCTGCACGAACACGTCTAGTTGAGCGCACGCGAAACACGCGCGGAAACGGCTCAAGGAAAGTGCGAGTAGTGTGTTAGGGCTCTGTTAGGAGAGTAGCTATGCAGGGTTGTTTAGGGAGCCTGGATGGCCTAGGATACCAGCGCTCTCGCCGAACGGAGAGGCGGCGGGGGGAGGGCGCGCGTGGAGAGTGCGTGCGCCCATGCGGGGTTCGCGAGCAGGCACACTTTCGCCGCTGCAAGGTTGGGTGGTGCGAGGATTATGCGAGGAACCAAAAAATCTAAGTTTTTGGTGTGCTCACATTCGGGGCTGCGAGGATTACGCGAGTAAATACGGTAATTTGTAACAGCGAATCATGCAATAAGAGTATTTTGCCAAAAAAAACACCATTTGCGCAACAATAAGCCCGCTTCGATCCTACACAATCCGGTTCCAGAACTACCCAGCATTCCATTGAAGCGTAAACACCGCCACGGAAGTTCACGTTGACGCTAGTGCCAGTTTCCCCTCTAGTTATTATTGTATGAAAACTCTATGGGGCATGCAATTACTAGTCAATAAGTAGAGCAAACACTTCGGACAGATCTCAAACCTCAGGCGCGAGCTGAAGACGTGCCAAAATTTTGATGGCATTTTGAAAAGGGTATTTTCATCCTTGCATAACTGATTAAGTTTTTTGTGCAGACATTTCCGCTATCGTATTCAAAGTACAAAGGCAGGCCGCTTCCATTTGAAAATATAAAGAATGAAGATTGACTTGATTCAATAAGCAGTGCTCCCACCCTGCTAATGTTTTAGTTTCCACAGCCTTTCAATAAAGCTGTGTTATGAGCACAAAGGACGGGTGTGAGCCTGAGTTAGTGTTTTTCAGTATCAGTTCTTTATGCGGATTGGAAGTTCGTTTATACATTTCAAGAAGTGATGCTTGTCATCATTTATTTATTTAGCGATGGCAAGAAAGACACGACAAGAGTAACATGCTGAGTGCCCTTAGCATGTAACTTAGTGTAATGTCCTAAGGGCTGTGACAAAAAGCTGGCATCCAAATAGGACGGGAAAAATTCTGGAATTCTTTGCATCTTTTAGTGCTCATGCGGTGCGCTAACTCTGCAGGTGGTGATTAAACAGTGGGGCACAAACATGACGAAGACGTTGGTCGAGCTGGCCGTGCAGGCCGAAAACACCAGCACGCTGGTCGGAAACTACAACTTTTCGAGTGTTGTGAGGCAGGTGGGTTGGATCCTTCGTTTGTATAGCTTGTCTATGCAACAGAGGGGAGATGAAGTTCTGTGGCGAGCGCGTTGAACTGAACAGTGCAACTTCTGTTTGTTTAGTGACGTTGTATTTTGTTACGCCTAGGTGGGCTTGCTGCCTCTGCACTATGCGCTTTTTCGCATCACCATCACAGCGCCGGAAACTGAGGGAGTGTTCTGGGGCGAGGCTGTGATTGAAACGAACCACGAGGTAAGTTATCTGTTGTCTCTGCGTTCTGCGTGCATTCTCGGGAAGATCATGGGATTTTCTATTTTTTTAAAGTGCAGAGCACCTTTGGGGCACTCGCCTTGTAGTCGTAGCTTGCTCGCTGGACCCAAGTAGAGCCACACGGCGTTCTATCGTAACGGCTTCCCACAGAGGCTTCGAAAGCCGAGTGGTTCATATAGTCGTATGCGTTCAAAACTCGTGAACCACTGGCACTTGTCATACATCTCCCCGTTGTTTAGCGCAGGCACATTTGAGGCAAAATATACGTAATTATCCGGCAGTGCCCATGTTCATTTAGTTAGGAATGCTTGTTGGGTTGGTTTTTGTGATAGTAAACGAAAAAAAGTGGCAGTGCAACGCCGGCACATGCGGGAAGAAAAGCAGGCACAAAAAGAACAGAGCTCCCGCTGGCGCAGTTTCAGGCAGGGGGCGCGCGAGCGCTGCAAAGGCGGGAAATTTGAAATGTGTTGGACAAACCTCTCCGTTGAATTCATCAGGAGAGGAATGAGACAGGGCGGCAAAGAGTGTGATGGGTGGTAAAAGTGAGCAGATAACGGTGGCATAGCCCACTATGGCGAATCACTACTCTGCACTTCCGACAGCTTTCACATCGAGTGGAATGGCTTTATTTTCTTTTCTTCTGACAGGTTCTCAAGGTTCACTTTACAATGAGAACAGCAAAAGGCAGCCTCACGTCAGACCCCATCGTGTTTGAGAACGCATTTCCTGTAAGTTGTCTTGTTTATTGGTCAGTCTTGGCTTCTCTTTCAGGTTGCTGAACAAAGCCACCTAAGAAGTGGCGTTTTGCTTTATGCGTCATCTGAAATCCATCGGTCATCGGGGTTTTGAGGGGAATTACCTTAGGAAGCTTTTATTTATTTGACATGCTTCTTCTCAGTAGCCCAAGTATAGGACAGAGCATGGGGTGGAAGACACTGTTTGCCTAGTTTGGAGTACAGAAAGTGTTGTGAAATTTGTTTTAGTGTACATGCTTTGAGTTGGGGAGAAAAATGCATGGTCCTAGCTTGATGTCCTAATCTGGAAAATGCTTATAAACTTGCAGCTTCTGTCAACAAAGAACTGGATTTGTGTACGTTGAGTTTCAAGGCAGCCCTTATACATGTTTCTGAGGTGTACGACAATACTCAGAAACGAGACAATTGCTTACTCACTAGTTGTTTATATGCAAAGCAAGACTGTGCTTTATGTGACAGTAGGGGTTAGTTATTCTGGATTAAGACCGTGTGAAGATCATGTTCTGCCGAGCACAGAGGTCGCAGCAATAAGCGCCGCCTAACATCTGTTCAATTGTTCCTTGCCCCCCCCCGCAGGGAAAGGTGTCGTCGCAGAACCTGTACATTCACAGCACCTTTTCGCACTCCATGACGGTCACCTCTGTGCAGACTGTTCCAGAAGATTCTAGGTTTTATTTTGAAGTGACTCAGAATGCTTCACCGGTGCTGCAGCCAAGGAGCAAGAATTGGGTGAGTGCAACAACCTTGATCAGTGATGTACCGTACTGACGAGAAAAATGCCCATTTCTAGGCTCAGAAATTCCCTATGTTTTAGCATTTTTTTCCCGCCGGTTTTTGAAGAATTCCCTGCAAATTTCCCTGCATTCTCTTCTTGATGTTGATAAATGTTCATGTAGATTTCGGTTCCGTTTTGGAGATTAGACAGTGCCACATATGTGTACTTCACGTAGCCTCAGCAGCATTTGACTATGCATTTCTCATTTTGTACCACCCAGCGTGCTTACTTTGCATGCCAAAGCTCTAAGTTACAACTGCCGGTATTGAAAATAACAAGACATTGTTAGGCAATTGAGGTAATTTAAGCTCAGCGCCGGGATTGCTGCCGCCGTCTCTTGTAGGCAGCACACGGACAAGGCCGCACCCAAAATACCTTTTTGTATATTGCGCAGGAATACATGCGACCAGGCACAGCCCTTTAGCCATCGCCGCTTCACGCTTTACTTGCACTTTCTCCTGGATTATTCTCTACTCTATGCTCTCTCCTATTTTCTGAATTGAATTGGAAGCGGCCTTGTATGCTTGTGGCTTGTGGGAACATGACTGTGGATATGTGAACATGAATCCGACGAACATGAATCCGACGAAGCCGAAACTTCCCCGTAAAAGGGAAAATTCCCCTAAGCAATGTCACTGACCTTGATCTCGTCCTAGCAGTGAGAATTAAGCAGTTCAGCTGGGCTGCAAGTTGGTGGGTGAGAATGGGTGGCAATATTCAGAAGCCTTAGCAAAGCGCCCATTTATGTCGTAGTTTGTTCCGAATGCATCCTGTACGTCAATTCAGCTTGTTGTTTTGTTTTGTTTTTCCTTGTTTGATTTCAACAAAGCTGACTTTTTTTTTCCCCAGTGCACATATGTATTGCGTGCCAATGCTAATGCATTTCTGATTCCTTCACATTCAGCATTTAGTGGCACTCGTATGTGCCCCGTAAGTATTTGTGCATGTGATGAATAATCGAGCTGCCCCTGTTATGTGCAAAATTTCTGATTGGGCATGCACTTCCCCTCTTTTCCATCATGCAGGCAGGGAAGCTGTACTTTGATCCAAGGCGGGAATGCAAGCAAAAATGCTACAGTGGCCTGCCAACAGGAACGACTGGTGAGGCCGAGACACTGTGCTTGGTGATGAGGGCTTTCGTGCATGCGAAGACATGCATTAGGGGAATATGGTTGAACCGCAGCTTGAATGTGAATAGCAGTTGAAAGTGTGTATTGATCGATTGATTGATTGATTGATTGATTGATTGTGGGGTTAAAGTGCTTACACATCACAGATGACGAAGCGCACTGTAGTGGAGTGCTCCAGATTAATTTTGACCACCTGGAAATCCTTAACGTGCGCCGAAATCTCGAACACACAGGCGTTCTTGCTTTTCGCCTCCATCAGAAAAGCGGCCGCCATGGCCAGGAATTGAATCCGCCTTCTCGTTAAGTGTCGGATAATGGGCAATCTGTCAGCCTTGCGAATGAACGTTAAGTAATAAAAGTCATTTGGTGTGGCAGAAGAAAAAAGAAGGTAAGAAGAACCCTGCAGAGTTCAAGGCATGATAGTGTTAAGTAAATTTGGGGTTTCTTTTTGTTTCTTTTCTTATTGCCAGTGAAGGTGATCGAAGCATTCAGCGAAATGATAGCAGTAAGCTGGTGAAACAAACAGGGATTGAATTGCACGAAATGCGATCAAGAGGGGAAGATAAAAGAATTTGCAATTCATGTTCTTATAAACTGCAGGGGATGGGGTGAGTAAGGAAGAAGCACTCGGAGGGGACTTTAACCTAGTCTTTGGACTATGGCGAAGTTGCTTTGAGAAGTGTGTGCACTGCACTTAAACTTGATGTCGTAGCAGGTATTTTTCGTGGACTTTTGTGTATTGGTTTTATGAAACTTGCATACCGCTGGGACTTCAAGGTATGCTTAGATTAAGATGCTGTAAGAATGTAGGTGCACGTGGGACCGCAGGAGATGACAGGGGCAGTCAGGAGGCCTGTTCCTGCAGGTATAGCGTGGCTGCATAAAAGACACCAACTTTTTCTGAGTGTTGGAGAGGTAGAAGATGCCGCAACTTATTTCATGCTTAAAAAAATTACGCCCATCTTCCCGCGAGGGAACCCTGATGTGATGCGATGCATCAGGGGGGAGCGTTTGGACTGACGCTGGTATTGGATTGCGTCAGTCCACTCGCTGAAGGGACTGTCGCTTTCCATCACGTCTTCATCGGAAGATCTTGCACGGAGGTATCGTCAAGCAAAGTCAAGTCAAGTGCGAGAGTGAGCGCTGGACTGATCCGGCGCTGTGCACTCCCCCGCTTATATTCCCGCTTTTGAAAGGAGAGGAGCCGGGGGGGAGAGTCGCGTGCATGCGCACACATGCGCGCACCCAGAGCAGCGAAGCGCACACGCGCAGCTGTTATGATAATGAGACGGAGTGAGAGTGCGCACACATGCGCGCACCCAGAGCAGCGAAGCGCACACGCGCAACTGTTGTTATGATAATGAGACGGAGTGAGAGTGTTGCGCACAGCTGTCGGAGAGAAGAACGGAGGAGAGTAGCGCATGTGCAGTGAGCATGCGGACAACGCCGCGACAACGACAACGCCGATGGAGGGACGTGCCCGCGAGCAAGAGATGCGTCGCATCTAAAAGTCATGCTTAGTCACACACAATGCACCCATGATCCCTCACAGATCTCCAAATACTATACCTTACATGGGCTCGTACTGTCAGGCTCAAATGTTATAACCAATAACAAGGAAAATGACCATTGTTATAAGGGGTTTATTTTACCATATACCATATAGCAAGGTTGATGGTGCCACAAGTTTTCATTGTTGCATCCAATATATTGTTCCAATATGGTATCCAATATATCCAATAAATTGCTATAAATGGGTTGGACTGTATACCCGTCCTTTCAGAAACCTCAGTGTGTTGTGGTGTGCTATTTTGTTGGTTACAGGTTCTGTGCAAGTGAAGAGAAGCACTTGCGCGAGATGGGTGAATTTTTTTCCCCTCTCCAATTTTCAGAGGGTCATCAGTGGTTGTCCGGGCTGAGTCTCCCGACTGACGTGGGTGACGCAGATTTGGAGCTGTTCCAAAGCATCCATGGTCGCTGGCTTGCTTTACAAGAGGACAGAAAACACATGTGAGTGCCTTCACTTCTGTGATCCTTTTAGTTGCACCAGCTCTCGGAGGAGGGGAGGGGGGCTTTCTCTGGGCAGGGAAAAGAGGGTGGGAAAACTCTAGGCACATTTGTTGCGCTATATTCCTTTGTTAACCTAACAAATCACGACAGTGGAAACGAAAATGTGGTGAAAGACTAGGCACAGACGGGCACTGTACGTGTCTGCGCATGTAGTCTCTCGTTTTGTTTTTGTTCGTGCTATTGTAATTCGTTTGAACCAAGAAACTTCGCACTAGGGTCCTACTTTGTCACTTTAAACCTGCAATGATTATTTAGACTAGTGAGGGTCAAGTCTTTTCAAAAAGTCCTCTCTTGCTTTTCGGGGCTTCAGGTTGTACGCATCCCTGTGTAACAGTTTTAAATTTCTTCATTACTTAAAAAAAAAAAGTCAATGCTTGCTTCCCGGCAGGACTTATACTGCCTCTTGCACTTCATGGAGTGTTTGTCGTTTTGTTGTGCGGTTTGAGGTGTCGTAACGTGTGTTTAAAAGGAACACCTTTTTGTGGGGTCTGGATTAATGGGGTTTGCCTTTGCTTTCCTTCTAGCGTCAACATGACGCTAAAAGTGGACACCAGCGAAGCGCAGGGTTTCCTCATGGAAGCCCAGGTGCTCTTTCATTGGCCTAAGCTGTCGGCTAAGAATGTTCTCAAGTTCCCGGTGACACAAGTTGGCAACCTCACGGTGAGTTCCTCGTCCTTGCTGATCAGTTGTGTGCTATACTCGGCATGCTGGCACAGATTTCAGTGTGGGGGAAAAGGGAAAACAGAGATGTTGAGGAGGTTGTTCCACCAAAAAGGGAGGGAGAGAGAAGAGAGAGAGAGAGATTTTATTTGGCGGAGGACTATACGTCAGTGACGTGAAAGGGTTGTAGAAGGTAGGGCCTTATTGCGCGCTCACGATAAGGCAACCGGAGAAGAAAGGGAAACTCGCCCCCGCACACCTGGTGATGGTCCGGGGCGACTTGACGCACTTTTGCTGTCCGTACTAAAGTCTGACAAATCGAACTCTTCTTTCTTGTCTGTGCTGCTAGCATCACGCACAGATTCAAGCTCAGATGCATCGGAATCCATCGAAATTTGCCATTCGCGTGAAGCATCAGCGAGAGGCGACGACACCATAATCGAAGCCACGTGAGCTCGCCTCTCCGCTGGCGAAGGACATTTGAAATACGCCCCCCCCCCGCCCTCCCCTCTGGCAGAAACACGAAACTCGAAAGCGAAACTGATAAAATACTTCCTCCTTTACCATTTGGACGGCGTTGGCTGTCCAGAAGTGCTCGGAGAGCGGCAAAATTCAAGTTTGAATTTATCGATAACATACTATCAATCGATGGGAATAGACGCGGTCACGAAAGTGTTAAGCAAATGTACATTGCCATCATTGCAAGTGCTGTCAAGAGTGACCCATCTATTGTAATCTTTTCGTGGGCTTCGCTGACGTTTAGGGTTTGCAGCACCCTGCCATGGCTTGGCTGTTCCTTTTGGGGTGCCCCGTGCAGGTGAGGCAGCTGACCCTGGAGAACCCATCCAGCCTGCCCGTGCTGGTGCAAGTGCTGCCGCTGTTCATGTACCCAGACCTGGACGCAGCGCTGGCCATGGCCGCGCAGTCGTCCGGCCTGCACAACCTGTCCGCCTCCATGCGGAGGGACGATGGTATCTTCACGCTGCAGGACCTGGAAGAGTACAATGTGAGCACTCTGCGGGCAAACATTAAGAGTAGTCTTGTGACGGCCGCAGTTATGGCGAATGCTCAGTTGTAGCGAGTGAGTGGGGCTGAGTGGGGCATGACCATCGCAGTATGCAGCTAAGCAATGGCGTTTTGTTTCAAATATGACGCATGTGCTTCAACAGGGCAGCTGGGGTACCGCAAACGCTTGACCATGGCAAGCAAAAAGCCTTTCCCAACTGTACTGGCTGTATTCGGTAAAAAGAAGACAAGAGTTAATGGAAATGTGAGCAAAGTATGGGGCATTCTTTTTAAAGAAGTAGGGACACGAAATTTCAAAGCTGAGATAACTGTGTAACATGCTTCCTTTGTATATGGAGATACATATCTCCCAGCAAGTTTCAACAGTAACCATTCAGTATAGCATAAAATTCATTTTAATCTTTGCCCGCACGAGAAAGCCCAGAGCGGGCCAGCATGTTATCATCTTCTCCTTGCCCCAAACTGCCGACATTGGGGCTGCCGTGATGTAGCCGACGCGCTGGCTGCGGTTGGCGCACGCTGCCACACTGTGTGTAGCACGTCATGGTTTTGGAACTGACGTCATGCTGCCGGGGCGCATGGGGACAGTGAAAGTCTTGGCTGGTTCAGCCGTGCATGTGTGCTCACTCGTGCACACTCACTCGCGCGTCCAGACCGGCAGCAATGCAACAAAAATGGTGACGTCACGGGCGCCCTTTTGTCATGTCGGCCGCTCAGCGTTCATTTTGTTGAAACCGAAACTGAAGCGAATAAACGACGCCGTAAATGATTGTTTATGCAGCAATCCTCCATCTAATGTGCCTTTCTATGATTAGTGGGCTGGTAGGCACCCATAGCAGCGAAAAAAACATAACACGAAAATTTCATGTCAGTACTCCTTTAAGGTTGCAAAAATATATATATCTAAAAGAGAGGAGGAATCAGTCATTTAACGTAGCATGTGCTTCCCCTGTCCTACAACTTAACCTTCGGCAAAGTAAAGTTAAGGCACCCTTTGTTTGCCCATTGATGTCTGAAGTTTCAAGTCATGCGATAATTAATTCCAGCATGATAGCTGCCGCGCTACAAGTTGCCTCCACCATAAAACTTTATCGATGAGCAGCCACCTTCTGCATCGCCAGTTAACGAGGTAGCTTACAACAAAATAGCGAAAAATCTAATCATGTTACACCAGCAGTGTCTGCCAGGCTCCTTCCTTCCCCTACGGCATCCGTACTACGTAATTTAATGCCAAGGAATATGTTAGTACCATATTCGTAATTTGGAAAAATCGTGCGGCTGCAGCAGTTGATGTTAAAATAGACTCGAAATACATAATCATCATCTATGCTTATTAGTGGTGTGCATTTCCGTTATGGTAAAAGAATGCTTGAAAGGTAGGTGTGCATATGGCCTTGGTTTATGCTTGTTTTTATTGCAGTCCTTTACCGCTTGAAGCATGAACTTTACTGCTTGAAGCATGAATTGTCAACTATAGCGAACATTTTGAGCATGACGATTAAGTTTATTATAAGGGGGCTTGACAGTACACATGTGAAGGAAACACTGAAGTTACTTGGTTGTTGTATGCGGTTATACGGTTGGTATCTTCTCTGTGCATTTCTTATGTTAAATAACGAGAAACGAACACGATTAAAGATCAGCACAGAAAAAACACGGCAAAAAAAAAAAAAGAATAAGAAATAGGACAGCGCTGTCCTGTCTACTTCTTGTTCTTTTTTTTTCCCACTGATCTTTAACCGTGAACGTTCACCAACTCACCCAAATCCCAGTCCTCTTGAATGAGAAATGGAGTAGGCAGTGTAATTTCCTAACAAGCCGCCACCGTGAATGCAGACTTTTTGAAAAGCTCGCATGAATACTGCATGATGTGCTTTCTAGAAGGAAAAAAAAGAATGGCCTTAATAAGTCTTCTTTTTTTTTTTTTTCTGCTTTTAAATGTGGTAGCCGCAAGTAAGAGCTAGTCATAGAGCTTACAGCCTGGAGTCGTTGCGGCCATAAAGCTGCAGTCATGTTGCGACCGGTCCCTGCTTGTGGTGGCAGCTCAGACTCTGATGCTGTGCCCCATGGTGTTGCAGCCCAGCCCCGACAATGTGTTCCTGGCCTATGGCAAGGGCCTGGAGGAGTACTTCCACGTCAAGACGCACCGAAAGTCCCTGGCCTTCCAGCTGACACCGGGCATGAGGGTGCGGGTGAAGGTCGGCTTCTCCCCCAGGGACGACCAGCCCGCCGTCTCCCTGCTGCTCATTCGGTGCGTGGGTCCCCCCCTTCCCCCACGCAGCCGCTTCTGCGTTACATCCTGCCCGCTCTACAGTTGGGTTTTGGGACTCCAAAAATTCGGACTTGCTGGATATTCCTGACGTTCCCGAGGAACCGCCTGTTGTCCCATAGTAATGGCTCGTGGATTTTTTTGGACGGCTCTTTTATTCAGACTATTTTTCATTCCGCTCCAGGTGCGAAAAATCGGTCGGCTACTGTATTTGCGAATGTAGACTACATAGCAAACTAAGGCGTCGAAAAAAAAAAGGACTCACTGGGGGTTTACGAAGTCCATCGTAATTTTTAAGGCATTAATTCTTAGCTGTGATGCACAGCTTCCTGTACTGATGATGGAATAAATTTTGACCCATTTCTGTCTGGGGTCAGTGTGTACGTGTTTACTCAAATCCAACAGGCACCTTTTTCCCGGAAAAATAGGTCCCAAAATTACGTGCGCGTTACAATCGAGTACGACTCAAAACTGCGGTGCCGTATTGCCATCGACGTTTCAAAACGGCTGCTTGATTACTGAACGCGTAGCCAGAACGTCATTGTCGGCACATGTTTGCTTTTGTTGTCTGCGTAGTCTCTCTCTTTTCTTTTCTTTTCTTCTTTTTTTTTTTTTCCCCCTGTTCTTTCCGCCATGGAATTTCCCACAGCTAAGACAGAGCGGGTTCACCACGATGGTGCGTTCAAGAAGAAAGTAGTCTTGTGCACGGAAAGCAATGGAAATCGACCGCATTCAGTGTTCTAGACGCTTGCGGGACTGACGCAAACAGAAAGAGAAAATTTTCACAAGCAAGGTGGCACGGAAAGGGTTCAGCAGACCAAAGAAGGAGCTTTATCCCCAAATAGAAGACCCGCTGGCAAAGTACGTGCAGCAGCGAGTGGCTCAAAGACCCGTAATGACAGAGCTGTCGGGGCAGCGACGGCGCTGCCCTGGACCGTCGTCGTGGTGACTGTCTTGCCGGCAATAACCGGCACATTTCATTTCATGCCATCTTTGGAATAAACCTTGCTTGTTCCAATTGAGAAAAAGTTGCATTTTTGTATTAAATAATGAAAGTCTAATGCGCGTTACAATCGAGGACAGAGCGTATTTTTTCTTCTGACTGCGAAAAACGGGTGCGCGTTGCAATTGAGGGCGCGTTAGATTCAAGTAAATACGGTAAGTGCCTGTGCCCTTTGTGGTTTAGTATGTGCTTCCTGAAAACGACTTTGATGGACAAGATGCACATTGTGCATTGACTTGAGTGTTGAAAATATCTGAAATTTTCAATAGTCAAACACCAAAAGTCGAAAGTCCTAAAGTCAGTGATTACACGGGTAGAACTATCTTCTGCCAAAATTCGTTTTTCCCCGGACCACATGTGAATGGAACCTGTTGCCTGCAAATGTTGCGCATTGCTCTGATTTATCGTCTATGTGTGAGCTCCCCAACTCACCAAAATGTGCTTGATTTGTGCTGAATAATGTTACTGTATTTTTTTTTTCTTTTTCTTGCAGTTTTCCTTTCATTATATCTGTATCGCCCACTCCTGCTTTAAGCCTGCACAGGCTAACAGCATCCTTTAAATCAATATAATAAATAATAGGCAATATTCATGTGCATTACTAATGTGTATATGTAGTAATGCTGAACTGGTACAGGGTTTGTCAAAATTTTCTGGGCCACAAAAAATTCAAAGCTTTAAGCTTACTGTTTAACTGTGACCAAAATATTTTATGACAGTAAGAAAGACAGGCAGTTTTTCTTGCTTTTTGGTATAAAACATTTCAGCTTCGCCCGAGAGGTAAGCTTGTGCTTTGAATTTTTCGCGGCCCTATGCACTTTCACCATGGCCTAGAAAATTTTGACAAGGGCTGTGCCTGCTGTACTGTTCATGTAGCAAGTTCATGGTAACTATCTCGAAATATGTGTGCATTCGTGATAAAGAGCAATTAAGAATACATGTTGAGCAGTCAAGGTTAGTCTTAGTCTTAGAGTGCAGTCAAGGTTTTTTCTTTAACAAGGCAACGCTCCTACTACAAACATGCAGTGCACTTAAGACGATGCTTGTGCTTGTGAGACAACATAGGCATGTCATCAATTCGGGTGCAGGAACAACCTGACCGTGATGAGTGCGGTCATGCTGAAGGGCCAAGGTGGCTATGGACAGCTCCGCATTGGAAACAAGGCACCGGGCAGCGACTCCGTGCTGAACTTTGACATCTCGGAGAGCCACCTGAAGGACTGTGATGGTGGGTAATGGAAAATATGTGATGGTGTGTGACGTACATGTTGACTAGGTATGCATAGGTGTGTGTGTGTGTGCGTGTGCGTGTCCGCGTGCGCCTTCGTGCGCGTGCGTGCGTGTTGCGTTTTTTTTTTGTGTGTGTGTGTGTGTGTGTTCGGTCGAATCATACATTATCTACTCCATTCAGAATTTCACCAATCGAAAATTTAGAGTATACAGCACTAACTAGTAGCAAGAGTTAAGAGTTTTTTTTTTGTGTGTGTGCAATTGCTTAACTCTTTCACGACGGCGCCATAGGCAATTGGAAGCCGGCGTCCGATGATTTTAAATCTCCCGCAAAATCTGAAACCCGCGCTCCACAGACAACTTTCGCCATCTGGTGTGTTCATTGGCAACTTCTTTTTCAATTTCGGTTTCGTTTGTTTATGTCTCTCGTGTGGTGGCGGCGTAGCAAGAGAAATTTGAACCGAAGGTAGAGGGTAGCAGGAGGAAAAATAGCGTCGGGTTCGCGCCGCGCTCCGCACAGTCGGACTGCTGTAGCAAGCACTTTGGCAGCTACTGCTGTCGATTTTTCGGATTCCAGCAGCAGTGAGGGGTCAAGCAATGATGTGGGATCTTCAGATTTCAGTTCGGACGACGAAGCTCCGGTTCAGGTGCCTCGCACTTCAACAAGCGCTGGCAAGTAATTTCAGTGTGACTCCGCGCTGTATTCATGAACAAGACGTCCTTCTTATCTGATGACTGCGGTTTCGATTTTGTGTTTAGGGTCTCGACAGCGTACGGCCAGAATATTTTGCCAAATGCACCGCGCCATATCGAGCTATTACCTTCAAGATAACCTGGCGCTCGTGTCAGATTTGCGCTGCAGGGTTCAAGTGCGATGCTTCTCGAGAGCGCTGGTTTTTTTTTTCTTGTTTTTTACCACCGAACTGATAAGGATTTTGTACGAGAACACAAAAGATTGTACTTGGATGCACATTTTACAGAGACTCACTCACCCTTAAGTGCCTTCACGGAGTGGCACAGCCGTCAGTTTCGCTAGGTTGACGGGCCCTCAAAAATCCGAAACGTGGTGTACACTGTTGATTTATATATTGAATCATAGCCAAGGAACGTAGGAACAATTTGTATATCTTAAAATTCCTGAAATAATTTTTAGTCTCGCTAAAATTGCCTATTTGTGTTTTTCGTATACTTTCTTCAGGGCTTTTTTCTGATTACTTGACGAATAAACTGTAAGTAATTGTACCTTTAACAAAACTGCTGCTTTGTGTTTGAAGAGCAATCTATAAGCTACAATTTCATGCATAGCAAGGCTAAGTGTGTCCAGTAGCTCAAGAGAAAAAAAAAACGTTTTGTGGGAGCACTCAAAATCGGCTGTTTTTCCGCCGTAACGAAAGAGTTAAGGGGGGACGTGGCTTTCAAAATCAACTTTATTTCTTTGTGAATTTTGATGAAAATTGACACAGCAACTGGAAATGCTTCTGTGATAACACCATAAAAATTTCAAGGTAATATTTTGATAACAGTTTTATTTATTAAATTTCCTTTCTGTTCCGCTTGTACCAAGCTTGAGCGACTTATAAAACATGATAGAAAACTTGTTCAGACTGCTTTGCATTCCCAAATGAATGGGCGAGGTCGTGACAGTTTTAGAATTTTTTTTTACAACATGTTTTTTAGTTTTCATTTTTTTAGAGGTTAATGTGCAACAGGCATGTTGACTGTGAACGATTATTTGAAATAAAAAAATCACAAAAAACAAATCTGGAAAACTAAAAGTGTCACGACCCTGAACAGTTCATCAAGGAATGTAATGCAAGAAACGGAATCAAAATAGACCCAGCAGTCACGAAGAAATCCCTGGAACAAGCGACACAGGTGGCAAAAAAACTGTTTTGAGAAAACGGCTTCCGAAGTTGCAACATAGGTTTCACTTATCAAAAGTCGTCCACGGTTGTAGCCTTTCATGTCCTTTTGCACATGGGGCTTCTGGAAGGCCTTGCCTTGAAATTGGAGTGCTTTTACAGCCTTATCTTTCCACAAGACATCATTTTCAGCTCCTCTGTGGAGAGTACATAGCCCAGTTAGCAGACCAAACGGCGGGGGAGATGGCTTTCAATGGGCTTTCAATGCAAAGTAGCTTAGCTGGTTGACTGTATCGCACTGGACAACTTCTCTTTGCAGTGTTGTCCCCATGGCAACAAGTGAAGCATTTTTTTTACTTAAATTTGAAAACTTCTGGCTTCTTTTATGTTCTATTACTTTGCCTGGCAGCAGCAACTCAGTACTCTATGTGCAGGTGTTCATTGCCAAGAGTTTGCATAACCACAAGGATGCAAATGAGCTACTTGAAGCTTGGTATAATATTGTGCATAACTCCAACTTTGATGGAAGGTGTTTTTTTCCACTACTTTTGACGTTCAAGGCATCCAATATTTCTCGCAGCACAGTCAGTATGCCCTAAGCCATAGATAATATGCATTGGTATCAATAATTTCCCTAAAAAAAATCACTGTTAAATGCTGCGACAGTAAGGTAAATTTTTAAACGCAGAGAACATATTTTATTCCTATATTCCTAACTCAAACCTGTTTGCATGATTATTAGAAGTGCACGGGAAACGTTGCTCAAGAAAGGCGATATGGCTCGCGCGCATCACAGCGCACGCTCACCGCGACATGTCGTACTTTGATTAACCCTGCTATGGCTTGTCAGGTCGCTTTTAAGATTAAATCTAACGTCGCAGGCAATAATTAAGACTACTGGCGTTCAATAGTAACCGGTTGCGCAGACATGTGCTGCTCCAATGCCGCGTCGGCTATGCCGTGCGCGCCGCAGCGTTTGACACGTCGACCGTTTCTTTCCCAAGGCTAGCGAGCCCACAATCAAAACACAGCAATAACTAAGCGTGCAAACATTGCAAATCCGACTAAAAGTTCACTTCACGAACTGCTATCGCAAGCGCGCACACCGCGTCACCCTCCAGAGTCTGGCGACGGTAGAGTCACGCGCACCACGAAGCGTTCGATGACCTACGCCTTTCGAGCCACACAACTTCCCGTAATCTGGCTCATGATCTCAGGCCTTCCCCATCGCGATAACGTCCGTGTTGGATACCACAGACTGAACCGAAACTTGGCCGAGCGAAGCAGCGAAAATGAACTCAAACCGCCCACGCTACGCAGTTCAGGCGGCTGCCATCTTGCATTGCGCCGCGACACCCAATCAAGAGGGTCGTCTTAGCACGCCCCGACCGGAAGACGAATAGCGCTTCAGCATCTATTTCTAGCTTCGTTTGTGCGTCGTTTCTTTTCTGCCGTTCGTGCGTTTGTGAATGAACGAAGATAAAAGAGACAAGCGGAACCGGAAAGACGAATGCTTGGCCGATCTAACGATATCAAAATGGCCGCGCCCGGTGGCACCGTGGCGGAGATACAGCGCTCCGAAAATTGCCGTTTTTTTGCCCTTTTGCGCTGATAGTTTGTCACCGTGCCTGGCAAAACTATTTTTTTATGCTACTTTGAGGCGCTTTTCAGCGGAAAAACTTTGCAGACGCACAGAATAGGAAACATAGAAGCCGAATATGTGGCTTTCAAAAAAACGATGTTTTGGTCATTTTTCTGGAGTTGAAAGCTGCGTCCCCCCTTAAAGAATTCATTCCCTGCAATGCAAGCCCCTTAGTGTAAGCCCCTTCTGTTCATATGTTTCAAATCTCCACTATACTTCATGTCACTTTCATGCATTGTGGACTGGAAATCTCTGCTATTGTTCAGCGTTTTTTGTGCGCTTCTGGTAGCATCACGAGTATTGTATTTACATCATGTGTGCGCCATTGACGCTGACACTCTTAATTTGTTAGCATTGCCTGCAGCACGTTTACATGCTATCTTTCTCACTTTTGAACCACCACATTAAAGCTGTAATGTTGGCCCATACTCAGATACTAAGTTCCTGAACCGGCGGCATTTTGGGCAAGGAAATCACCTACCAGGATGCTCGTGTAGCAGCACACTGCAGTGATACATAGGATTTATTTTTTCCCCTCGAAAACGAGCCAGATCCAAAACCCGAAACTGAGTCGGATAAAACTGCACTGACAAGAAAAACTCTGCAACTTTCCCCTAAGAAAGGGGTGGCAAGAAAATAGTTGAGATAACGCCCTGAAAACGTGTGCGGAGATCGTAGTTCGTATAGAAAATGAGTCAGATCCTGCGGTCTCACGGATCAAAATGAGCCAAATTCATTTGCACCCGCCGCGGTGGTTCAGTGGCTAAGGCGTTGCGCTGCTGAACACGAGGTCGCGGGTTCGATTCCCGGCCGCGGCGGTCGCTTTTCTGATAGAGGCGAAAAGCAAATATGCCGGTGTGTGGAGATTTCGGCACACGTTAAAGATCCCCAGGTGGTCAAAATTAATCCGGAGCCCTCCACTACGGCGCGCCTCATCGCCTGCGTTGCGTCGGCGCGTTAAACCCTTCAGTCAATCAATCGAAATCAAATTCATTTGCCTTATGGGAGTTTGCTTTTTGCTTGACTGTTTAGACTGTTTCTTGGGTGTTTCTAAAGGTTATTTTTTTTTCTTTCTTTCTTTTCGGAGCTGGCTTATCATGAATTCAGACAGCCATTCAGAGATCGGCGAAACGTCTGACCCCATATGTCAATGACGAAGTGAACGGAAGAAAAATGAACGAAATGAAAGCGGAGATGTCAAACAATGATTTCATTTTGTCTCACCCGTTGCTAGGGAATAACTACTTATATTTTTTTACACCCATATTTACCATTTTGGTACTTAACTGAATAGCTGCCGCTTACGAGCACTGGCAAATCGCCCCCCTCCCTCTGACAGTATGAACCACTTCATTAAGGTGAAAAAGAAGACATGAGCAGGCTTCTTGTGAAGCGCTTTGGAAGTTCATGGCAAAGCAATGAAGAGCTTGCTTACTTCATGAGTGCCTTAAGGTGTGCCCAAGAAAATTATCCTTGGGAAAAATTTGAAAAGAGCTGCTAATGGTGCCAAGAGGACTCGCCTGCTCTCCTGGTATAGTTCTAGGGTTCTTGAGGACCTGTTGCATATTTTTAGTGACTTTTCCACCAAAACTCAACCGCACCATGCTTGATAGTCAACTTTATTTATTAAATAGTTTTCATAAGAATGCTGCATCAATTAAGTGTTTCTGTTCAATATGAGCCAAATTCAAACTTATCACCCCAATTATTGCTCAAATTCACGGCATATTTTTTCATTACTTGTGGCCATAAACGTCCCCTAGCTGACATGTAAAATATATCATATAATAGCTTTGACGGCGTTGCATTTAGGTCCAATAACAAACGCGCTCGTTTCTCAAATTCGCGTTAGGTGGATCCGGCTCATTTCGAAGAAAAAAAAAAAAACGCCTCATATGTACTATACGTCCTGTGTCAGGACCGGGAACCACTTATACAAACGACACTCTGGAAGCAGCGACAACAACAATGGTACAAGCAAACACAGAACAATCTGAGCATCATAAACCCGCAAATGTTTCGGAATTCCAGGTATGTTATGAACGCCTTTGGGCCAAATACAAACTCAGAGCTGGTGTTGTTGAGAATAGGTCCAACTGTATCCCCAGACCTAAAAAATCCTGGGCCATCTCCACCAACATAAAACCTGAGGAGAGGTGAAGCATGCAGTGTATAAGTGTATTCTTGGCGCTTTGGCATTTTTGCCAACGGGGGTGAAACAGTTGGGGGGAAGGTGTACAGCTTTGCTATAAAAGTCTGGTGTCATTGAAGCATGAAGCGCTCCATGCTTTACCGTACCGTGACTACATGAGACGACGCTTACGACGACGACATGAGATGCTCACAGCCCCAGCCCCTAAGGGGTAAATATTGGGGGTCATTGCATCACGCACAGCATGGGTGTGCACCTCACAAATGGTGCTGCTCACTGCGTCTGGTGCAGGTACGAGGGGCGGCCGCCTTGTGAACCCCAACTTCACGGTGCGCCGAGGGTTCACGGCCCGCAACACTGGCCAACTGCCAGTGTTTGTCCAGGGCTTCTACATTAGCGGCAAGCGCTGCCAAGGGTACGGCTTCAGGGTCCTGGACTGCCTTGGCTTCGAGCTGAAGCCCAACGGCACCCGCCGCATCGACATTGCGTGAGTGATGGCTTTCGCTGCTCAGGGTTGTGTAGAGGGCGCCTGCACAGGCCGACAAAGTTGAAATGGAAATTTCAAGTTCACCAATACAGGCCTTCTTATTAAGGAATGAACTCTGCTCTGTTTATTCTCTCTATGATCGCCTTTCATGTTAAGTATTTCGTTTTGATGCCATAGGCCATCGGACACGGAGTTCCGATGACTTCAAACCTCCCACGGAAACTCAAAACTGCGCCTTGTGGACAACTACCACCATATGGCGTATTTATGGGCAACTCCTTTTTCAGTTTCAGTTTCGTTTGTTTACATTTCGTTTGTTTGCATTTCGCGTGCGGAGGCCGCGGTGTGAGGCAAAATTTGAACCCAAGGTAGCTGTGAGTTCGGCAAGACTGGCGTCCACTTCTCATCGCGCTCCGCAGAGGCTGGCTGCCGTCGCAGGGACTTTGGCAGCTGCTGCTTCTGATTTTTGTGATCCCAGCAGCAGTGGTGACTACAGCAGCGATGTGGGCTTCCCGTGAAGCAGATATCTGAGCACAATAAGGACACGCCCCCTTTTCGCCCCTGGATCCTGTACAACACCAGCCAAAAAGGATAGTAAATAGAAGGAATTGCAAGATCTGTTATGGCAAACAAAGGCACTAATCAGAACGAACGGCTTCTGCTCCGGCTGCAATGTTTGCGTTTGCTTTCTGCAGTCGCGTGACTGCTTCGCCGAATGGCACAGCCGTCAAGGCCGCTAGGTTAACGGGCCTTAAAGGCCAACTGCACTCAAAATTTTTTTTGTCCAAATAAGTAGTCTATGCTTTTAAAATCACCATGGCGAAATCCTTAGCTTCGTAATCACAGAGAGCGCTAGGTACCGCCGTTCAAGTACCTTCGAGCAGACGACGTTTGCACCTGGCGGAGAGTCGCTGTAACAAGTTCCGAGCGGCCTGTGAAGGAGGTTGGGGAACCCATTCCGTGAAGCTCGCGCTTCTCCGGCGACTTGCAAGGCACTGCCGCACGCAGGGATGCGTTCGCCCGGGGTTTCTCTGCTACACCAGCGCGCTGTACCGGCGTCGCCATCAAATGTTTAAACTAACCGCATAGACAGTAATGTCCCCCATTTTTCTCAATGCAAAAAAATGATTAGAAGCCTAAACCTATTCAGGCGCTTGTGAACGAGTTGGAGTTAGCAAAACTCTTTTTACTTGAAAATAATATTTTACTCAAAGAAAAAATAGCGCGAAAGGAGGCACTTGCCTTATATTTGTCATTCCTATTGCATTTACCACAGAAAAAAAAGATATATTATAAATTATTGACCACTTGCACTTCCGCATCCAATATTGGCCTCATTTGGGCTGGCCCAACGCCACCTCTATCCTTTAGACATTTCCAAAAGTTTTACGACCCAAATAGAGTTCTTGTACACGCGGCTATAAACATTTGTGCGACTTTTGTCTCCCTAGCTAAGTGAACCAAAATCAAGCCTTTCTCGTAGTAACAAATACACGCGCACAAATATTGGCCGTCGTATTTGGGAAGTGCGAAAACTAAACTGCTCCTCTCCTAAACAATAGATTATATTTTTGTTCGATTCCCAAGTGAAGTATTTACTTTGAGCGTCAGATTTAGTTTATTTGAAAGTAAAACGTTTTCAACAGTACCTGTTTCTGGTTAAAGTAGAAAACAGTGGTAGATAGGAAGTGTTTTCGTGTTTTAGTCCGTCATTTAGCTCTGGAGGTGGGCCTATAGTTTCAGATCCCTTTTATAATTCGATTCTAGATGTGCACACAGGGAAAGAAATACTGGGCCGATATTCACGAAGCTGTTTGTATGTAATATATAGTAGAAATAGTGATTTATCTCCGCCCGCGTGCGATTTGTTCCCTTCAGAGAGGGCGACGTGATAGCCGAGGGGTCGGCTATAATAAAAGCTGCTTTTCGATATCATATACGAGCAAATAGCTTTGTAAATAAGGGTCCGTTTTTTACTTGCAATGCCGAAAATTGCTATTCCGGCAGTTATTATGATGGAAAAAAATTACTGTCGGGCGGTCTACTTCATCTCGATTGATAGCAACGGGATGCCGGAATTGTGCCCAACTTTATTATCATGGGCAAACGTTAGTGGAAGTTCTTCTGTGGAAATAAAAAAGCGAAACGCGGCGCTACCACGTGCATTTGAAGGCGGCTCTGAGCGGCCGCCGGCTCTGGCGCGGTCGCTTCCGTTCCCTCACATACGTCACGTCCGGCCGCCGCTATGGCCGCCTTTTCTATTCAGTTTTGGTTCCGAAAATGCGAATGTCGCGAGCCGTTTGCGTCGCGCACTTTGATGTTTCAAGCGCAGTATTTTGTATTTCACACCCTTTTTATATGGACTGTTAGGTGACATTATTTTTACGTTGTTGAAAATTTGAGTGCAGTTGGCCTTTAAAAATCTAGAACACAGTGTACAGAATTGATGTATACAGTAGCTGACCAATTTTTCGGACCTAGAGGGAACGAAAAATAGTCCGAATAAAAGCAGTCCAAAAAATCCTTGAGTCATTACACCTATGGGACAACTGGCAGGTTCCTCGGGAAAATCCGAAATATCTAGCAAGTCTGAATTTTTGGAGTCTGAAAAAAATGGTAGGCTACTGTATATTGGATGATAGCCCAGGAACACAGGAACAACTTCTTTTTCAGATTTCCTAAAATAATTTTCTGGCTTAGTACAGTTGTCAATTCCTATTGTGTTTATACTCTGTGATTTATTTTTGTTTATTTGGCAACTAAAGTCTGAATAATTGTACTTCTCACAAAACTGCTGTTATGTATTTGAAGGAGCCAACTATAAGCTACAGTTTCATGTATAACAATGCTAAATGGGTTCAGTTGCTGAAGAGAAAAAGAAAACTTTTGTATAAGCACTTAAAAATGGTCATTTTTCCAGCGTAATGAAAGAGTTATTCACACTAGGGAGCCTTTCAGCGAAGAAATCCGAGAGCAATTGTGACGTCACTGCAGGCGGACTTTCACTCGGCCGGCTCCTTTTCTCAGACGGAGATATGACTGTCGGACGGCTATCAGTGTCTGCAGTTGGCAATCTTTACCGAGGAGCAGAGCTGCCCTAGCACTGGTGATTCCGCATCAGCAACAGTTTCTGTTAAAGCTGCTACATACTGCTCCTGTCCACCGACCAAAAAGTGCCTGTGGACATCATGCAGGGGATGCTAATGCTAATACAGTGTAGTCCGCTTATAATGTATGTCGCGGGAGCCACAAACACCCGCACTATAAACAAAACATGCGCAAATCCAACCACATCGCAGTCTGCCTTTGAATTATTCTTTTTTTATCACCCAAACGAAGGCCTCTTAAAAATAGCAGCGCGGTCTTTATTTCGTCTACTTTTTTTTTTTTTTCCACATCGGACGCTACTGCAGGATTTTCAAGCAGCTGCATGGTCTTACAAACCGCAAGTGCGGCTTTAACTTCTTTGTGTTTGTGTTTTGAGGGAGTGCGTCTGTTTCTTAGCATCTATGAACGGATGCCGCAAAGACAGCGTAATAAAACGCTGCCTTTTTTTTTTTTTTTTTTTTTTTCGTTCGTTTTTACCAAAGGGCACAATGTACAGGTAGGGGAAACCTTCTGCGTTGCAGCTCACTTTCTCCAGATGGTGGAAAAGGAAAAGGGCGGTTCCTTATCTTCACAAGAGCTTACTATGCCAGGAGGGAAGGGGAGGAGGAGGGGAGGGGCTCGCTATTTTTAGAGGTGCATCAACCAAGGGCAGCTGTGGTTATCAACAGAATACGGCAAACAGATCAGCAAACAGATCACATGAACTAAAAGATGCCTTATTTCCTTTTTATGTCGAGTTGAGAGAAGAGCAGGGAGTGCGCACTGCGTGGGATGGTTGGTTCCGTCTTTTTTCTTCTTTCTCGTGACCCTAAAACGATGCCCCATCTGTCGTTCGATCAGTGGACCTGCCAAAAAACCGCATATAAATGGTATTGTGCTTTGCACAACTGCATTATAAGTGGCAAGCTTATGCATTTATTTCTACGGGAGGCCTACCGATGGCCAGGAAAACCCACGTTAAATCCGGTCCCGCACTATAAGCGGTTATGTTATAAATGGTCTACACTGTAATTTCTGCCTCGGGTAAAGAATGATGCTCGATGCGCGAGGACGTTGGCAGGGAGATGTGCGCTCAGAGCAGCTGGCTCCGCCTAGAGGTGCTAGGCTTAGCTGTGGGGCGGATATTATGGAGTGAATATTTTATTACCACTTTTGTACACAAGGCAGATGACATTTTTTAAGCAGTTTGCCCTCGCATTATTACCTCCTTTCTAGTATGTGCAGCTTTGTTTGCACCTTTAATCGCATTTAGGTGAGCGGTAACAAGGTGTCACTGGAGCCACCCGCACCACTTCACTGCTTGCACCACACGCCGTGTGGGTGGTATCTGCAGCTCCCCCGTGCACCTGTCGTGTGCGCCGTGCATTTTGCATCTAGTGTAATAAAAACCAATAAAAGTAAAGTGCCTAGAACCGCTCTAGAGCTTGAGTTGCAGCGAGTTGCTAAACAAGCTGACGAAATCCTGCCGCCTCCGCCGCCAAGGATCAGATTGTAGCTTGCAAGCAAAAGCTCCGATCTGCGATCGGAGCCACAAGCTGGTGAGAACCTTCAGGTAGGGATCACATGACGCGCACTTCTAGGAGCAATACAACGGGTTTTGCCGTCATGTGAATACCCCTTTAAGGCTGCCCTAGCTGTCGGGATCACAGCATGGCAGCTTCTTATCTTAGCAGTTTCTTGTGCTATTCAGTGAAAGGGGCACTGTTCGATCACCTAGAGTTTTGTTGGGCAGTGTTTGCGCATAGTTCAATTAAGCGGTATTCTCCACCAGAACAGGAGGTTTTGATCCCAATTGCTGCTTAGAAACTCCATTTCGCTCTTCTCTTGCCTTTGGGGCGTATGTTTATTAGAGGGTAAAAAAGCCGGAATTTCTTTAGAAAAAAGAAAGCTAGGACTGAACTGAAAATTAGTTTAATCTGGGGCTCTCTGTTCATCTTTTAACATTTGAGTCAAAGTGACGTACTCGTGTTTCAATCTAGCTGGCTACCTTTGCTGCAGCTTGCATTGATGTTGGTTTTTTTCTCTAATGGGAGTCGTTCAGCAAGACCCTGCTTTCGTGGACTTGTAACAACTGCCCTCCCCCTTTTTCAGGTTCACGCCAGACTTCATGCTGTCCGTGGTGGAGCATGCCCTGGAGCTGGAGACGAGCCTGGGTCCCGGCCGTGTGGCGTACAAGATGTCGGCAACGGTGCCGCGCAAATACCTGGGGGCGTGCCAGGCGGCGCTGCCCCGTCCCCGCTGGGAGCCCCTGATGCAGTGCTGCGCGCTGAGTGCGGCGCTGTTCATGCTGCTGTGCGCCATGGCATACGCCTACCTGGAGCGCGACCGCATCCTGCACACCAGCTTCTACCCGTTCACCACCATCACGGACGGGGGGGCGGCCCTGGCGCCCCCACAGGGCAGGCTGCAGGCCTTCGACCTCCGTTCGCTCGCGGCACCCTCGCTGGTGCCATCCGACGCCCAGGCGACCAGGTGTGTGACTCATAAGGCTAGTAGCGCGTGCTTTGAAAAGAAACCACTGTGTGCGGATGAGCTGAAGCCCGCAACCAGCTGTTCTTACACACTGCGCAGGGAGTGCATACTGCGAGTATTTGGAATGTGACACAAGCCGTTTCCGTGACTTAAACCCCTTAAGTGCTTTGGACGAGCAGAGCTCGTCCTGCCCAAACTGTCACCAAAATGCTTTGGACGAGCGAGCTCGTCTTAGCGGAATAGGTACTGTTCCCCCCTACTGTTCAGGACGAGAAGCGCTCGTCGCGGCTTAGATTGCGGGCCATCCACTAGATGGCAGCATTTACTCGACGAAATTAGTTTTCTCTGCGGCAAGGCGCGCTTTTTTTATGAAAAGATGGCGTGCGGTGGCGCCGACCCATGCATAGCTGGCCCGTCAAACTAAGAAAAGAACCTTTTCATTTTCGTCATGTTCTTCAAGTGATGCTGATTCGGATACAGATGTTTATCTTGTCTATGGAAGTGAAGACAGCGATGACGGTGAATTGAGCAGCTCCTCCGGTGATGACGAAGACAGCGGGGAAGCGAACATCGCGAGTTACGTCGCGAGTAGATCCTGCTTTATGTGGACAATCCTCCTGTGAAGCCTCATCGCTTTCCATTCTTGGCCATTCCAGGCAAGACTTTCATATTGTCATCGCCGGGGTGACATTATGGAATATATTCAGCAGTTTCTGGACGATGAACGTATATCATTTGTGGTAGACGAAACCAATCGCAAAGCGGCTGAAAAGTTGAAATGCTTTCCTTCCAGTGATCACTCCGCCTCAAAAATGGGTGCCAGTAACAAAGGGAAGAGATGTGGGTATTCCTTGCACTCCTGCTATGCAAAGATGCTTAGCCTACATAAGTGAAGAAAGATGTGGCATCTGCAACTGTTCTATTTATAAAGTTTTTAATTTTGTTAGCAGCAGGTAGCTGGTTTCTATGTATTCTTCAGAAATTAACTTCGTTGTGTTGATTTGACTAATTGTGGGGTACAATATTTTTTCAACATCGACTAGCTACTTTTAGTACAATCAGATTTGAAATCAGCAATAAAAAAATAGGCAATTTTTGGTCCGGAAATTCTAAAAAAATAAAGCACTTAAGGGGTTAAAGGAGCCATGAAGAGAAAACACAAGTTTGTGTTATTCGAAAGATTTCGTGTTTTATGGTGCCCCAGCGCTGTCTGAATGCAAACAATGCTTTATTCACTGAGAAAGTAATTAATATAAGTTAAAATTTTGCTTTTCCCGCTAAATCGTGCGTTTTCCTGGTCTGCAATGACATCACAGGGCCTTGCTTACGGTTAGTGAACCTAGATGGCGCCACCACACCGCGGCGAGCTGTTTCCTGCCCTTGGTTGTGAACATATTGTACCTGGCTTGTTTTTGTTCATGGAGACAATCGTTTTTGTGAAACAATGGTGCTCGCTCGACAAGTACGGTCACGTAAGACATCGTCGCTTGCGTCAATCGGCCAGTGTCGTCTGAAACAACCCCAAAGCCCCGCAGTCCTGTGCAGCTAAACCAAGCATAGTGCACGCAGTACCAACAGCAGCATACGCATCGTTACTTCTGTGTTTACGTGTGCTTTCGTAACTTCCACTGTTTGTCCCACCATTTTTAGGGCTTTCAAAAGAATGTGCCCTAAATTTAAGTGCAAATAGCTCGTTCGGCAAGCTTATAAGCTCTGCCTAATTTGTGTTTGCTTTGCCGCCCTCCGCCAATCGCAGGGCTGTCTGGTATGACATCATAGGTTCTGTTGGGGAAATGAGCTAGTGGGTCGCATGGCCATTCCCTTTTTCCCTAATTATACAGCTTATTTGAGCGAAGTTTACATTAAAAGTGGTGTCAGTATGATTCTAACGAGGCAATCTTTTGAATGAACCAAATTTATGTTTTCTCTTCATGGCTCCTTTAATCTGCTTTTAAATTAATGCAGCAACGACAAACCATGTGAGAAAAAGCAGGCAGTTTCGCACATTAGCACAATCTCCATTGTCATCCGGGTCCATCACTTCAGCAGAGGGATACATTGCATGAGCTATTCGAGTTCTTAAAGAGACACTGAAGTGATTTGTTAACATTGCAGGATTACTAGCACAAATTGTAGTCTGGAGTCTTTAGGCCGTGTTTCCACCACTCGCTGCGTTTACGCGACTTTATTCAGTATAAAAAAATCGATTCGAAAATGCTGTCCTCCTCTCTGCGTCCTCCTTTCCGATGTCCTATGACGTTTCGTATGACATCAAGACAAGATGACTTGGCTTGACTGCACTACTGCTCGTCTTGCCTACCCTCCGACAGAATTGGTCGGGCCAGCGTTTCATCGGCCGGCAGGTCGTCACGATTCGTTCGCTCAGCTCCAACTAAGCCACGGCACGTTTTTGGCAGGAAGAATGTGCCTTTAATTTGTTAGTTTGTAGACTATATCAAGCTCTAAGCCCAAGTCGCTCCACACAAGCACATGTGCTACGCTTCGCTGAATGGTAAGCTAGTAGAAAAATCTAAGGTCATTTGAAGGTGGGAGAAGAGTTAGCGAAGTTAATATAGGTACCAAGGAATTATAATTAACTGAAACTTTTATCGTGAAGTGTAAAATCGGGGTGCGCCAAGCACTTTTTGCACTGGGTGAACTAGCACAGCGGTCAGCACCACGACCACACATCTGCGAACGCTTTTCCGGGCAAGAAATGCAGTCTCTAGACATGAGATATTTTGGGAATTGGGGGGATGCTTACTGCACGAGCGCTATACAAGAAATAGTCATCTAAGCTGCTTGATATGCTGAAAGTAAATCAAAATATAAACTGGTTTTTGTTACATACCTTATACTTCCGCCCTTGGCATCACTGACGTATGGCCGAGTGGTGTGGAGAACTAGGTACAGTGTAGACCGCTTTAACGTGTCGCGGGAGCCACAAAAATCTGCACTATAAACTGTACTGCACTATAACCAAAACATGCGCGAATCCAACCACATCGCAACCTACCTTTCAAGTCATCCTATATTTATCATCACTCAAACGCACAGCACTTTTTATTTTTTTTTTTTTCCACTTCACATCAGCCGCTGCTGCTGGGTATTGCACATTGCAAGCATGGTCTTACAAACGGCGAGCGCGGCTTTAACTTCTGTTGTGTTTGTGCTTTGAAGGATCATGGCTGCGTTTGTAGTGTCTATGGGCGGCAGTTGCTGCGGGATTTCTTTTTTATCCCACCTTGTGCTCACGGTGCCAAAGGCGGCTGCTCATCAGCGCAGCGTACGGGTGGTGGCAATGTTCAGCTTCGCGTGGCTCGCTTGTTGGAAAGGGAAAGCGCGTTGACTTATCTGCACAACGTTCTAAAGCGTGAACCGCATGGAGCGATTTCTTCCCGTGAAAACGTTCAGTGCACGCCGCAGGCGATGTGACGCCGGCCCGGATACAACTAGCATGGTGTGCGGTGCGGTAAGTGGCGGCAACATGGCTTCGGCCCTGGCCGTTAAGGGGAGACGCGGGTCTTGGAATCCCGAAATTTGGCCAAAAAATCGATTTTTAGAAATCGCCATTTTCGGAAAGTAGAGCTATTTTTCTACCGGTTAGCAAAATATCCAGACCCAGGAGTACGTATTTGAGCCATAATATCAATTTATAGCACCGACGCCCGCTAAAATCGGCCAAGATTCGACGCGAAAATAGCATTTTTTCGACGACTCGCCCCTCGGGTTCTACATGCGCCACGGCGTCCATCTTGGTCTCATTCGAAAGCGCGTCTTTTCGTTTTCAATTCCCCGCCAGAACCACTCCGTTTCGTCCGTTGGTTGCGAGTAAAACCGGGGTAGAAAAGAGACGGATCGCGCCGCCTAATTGGTTACTGACTGCACGTGACCGCAGGGCGCAACCTCATTGGCTGGGCGCCGTGGGTCGTCTGCTCGGCACTCTCATCACAGGGCAACGGCTCATGTATTCGTCTATGCGAGGACCGGCAAAAGCCCCGCATGGCGTAAAAATAAAGTAAAGATGTCTATCGATAACCGAAAGGAAGAACAGGCATTATTAAAAGCGCCTGAAATACGATTTTCTGCTCCTGTGACGACGACTTATCGCGAGAACGGCGCCGAGACGGAGGTAGGCTTAGCGCCCGCGCGGGCTGCCGAGACGATAGCGTAGCGATATGATTACGCCTGCGGGGGCACTAAGGTGCGTCTATCTTTCGATCAGCAGCAAATAGAAAGAAAAGAAATGATAAAGTGGAGGATGCCGCATGCCGACGTCGCAAGGGAAGTGTGTTCATTCTGTTATCAACGATGTTGCGGCGGTTCGGCCCGCACTCCGGCGCGCGCTTCCTCGTCGGCAGGTTACCATATAGATGAGCGATTTGAGAATTATAAATGTTCGCACTGTGCACAATGTGCTTTGATGACGTGATATACGAGTAGATTAAACCGAAAACGTGGTTATCCCACCTAGCCAAGCGCATGCACGTTACAGAACAGTGGCGGGCATTCCATTACCAGCCCCTTCGCTGCAACTCACTTCACGCGATGCAAATCCGATTTGATTGCTACAAATGAAGCAGTAACATAACGAAATAGCGTTTACAACTGTGGTGCACGCTCGGCACCTCAGCCCTAGTCGCCAAAGAGAGACGGCGCGATGCCAACAGCATAAAAATTGAAGCAACGTTCTAGTTTTGCTCTTGTTCAGTTTTTCTGCCAGGTGCCATCTGTAGACAGAGGATTTCATAATTTTCCCACCAACTGATTTCAGCAAACTTGGTATGCTCGTGTTGAGCGAAACGCGAGCTACATTCTAGAACCTTTCTTTTTTTCATATGCTCAATAGATAAAACTGTCACTTGTAGTAAAACTTCAACTGCGATTTTCTCAGCTTCCCTTTTTTTGCATATGTGCCTAGCCTTACAGGGGTTTTGAGGTAGTTTTTTTTCAAAGGATTTCTACAAGTGTTATACCGTTGAATTCGGGATAAAATGAACTGCATGCTGAAGCTATTTTAATTGGCTCATTTGCCTCAAATAAATGTTATGAGTAATAATTAGAGGTCATTAAGTTTTCAGAAAACTGTACTTGGCATAATTAGATTAATTCTATCCAATCAACTATCTTTACAGGAATATAAATAGCTTCAGCATGCATGGCAGGTCTTAAGCTACACATCCATACCATTTATTTTAAAAAAAATTGAATAAAAAGTTCCTTAAAGGCCCGTAAGAAATTACTTAATTAGGCTCCAGTGTTTTCTTTATAACTCAAAAAATAATTCTACCACTTGAAAACTAATTACATATTTGAAATGAGGAAGGCAAAAAACATATGCACAGTGATTTTCATTATCACAGACCAATTAATAAAAAAGTTCATTTCAAGGACCCACGTCTCCCCTTAAGTGGTGCAGGCAGCCCCAGCGACCGCTTCTTGCTACTCGCTGAAATGCCGCACGAGGTGCAAGCGAGGATGCTCATGCAAGGAAAGAGCTGATAATCTGGGTGAAAAGAGGAATATAAACTGCCATCCACGTTGCTCGTGGAAAGCGCCCATCAAAAAATACCGTCGGTGGTAGGCCTAAACATCGCGCGGCAGCCGGCTGCTCCGAGCGCTTCGGGTCTCCCACCATTAGGTGCGCGTCTCCCATTGGTGCAAGTCGTCAGGCTCCTACCACTGCCACGCGAAGAAGCCACCGCGAGCGCAAAATAGTCGACACGAGCATGAAAAAAAAAAGCACGCGCAACGCCGCCGTGCATTTCTGCCGCCGTGCATTTCTGCCACCGTGCAGAAACAAGTTGATAAGCCGCGCAAGAACGGGGGTCGCTATCTTCCGAGGTGCGTCAAGGCAAGGTCAGTTGTGGTTATCACGTAGGCGTGAACTAAAGGGTGCCTATTCTTTTCTTGTGTGCCGAAGTTAGAGGAGAAGCTAGGGGTGCGCGCTGCGTCGATGGCCTATTTCATCCTTCTTTTTTTTTTCTTTTGCTACCCTAAAACGATGCCCCAGCTGCGCCCGTCGATCAGCAGTCCCGCCAGAAAACCGCACTATAAACGGTATTGTGCTTCGGCCAACCGCATTCTAAGCGGTATGCTTATGCATTGAGTTCTATGGGAGGTGAACCGGTGGTCACCAAAACCCACGTTGTATCCGGTCCCGCACTATAAGCGGTTACGTTATAAATGGTCTACACTGTAATGCGGGCAAATGGATGTGTAATGTTAAATGTTAAAATGGTAATGCAATAGTGCACTTTTTTTTTTTTTTTTTTTTTGAAGTTCATTTATTTGTTTTTGGGGCATGTTTTCTATACTGAACTCCTCATTTTTGCGCTGGAATGTTTATTCGCAGAACGCTTTGAGGGCATGTCCTATCCTTAATCTTTGCCATGAGTATGAAGGAATAGAGTAGAATAGAATAATGCGCCGTCGTTATTCTCACTGCTCTCGCGCAGCACCGAACTTCCCTGCCGAGAGACTGCCCACAACGGGTTCAAGAGCGAGCCACAACTCTCGCCGCGAGTGTACATTGTCAGTCACTTCACATGGAAGTGATACCTTTCATAGTACAGGGGTTTATTACGCGGACAACCACGATACAAACACTACACTGCACCACGCACCTAGCCCCTGGGGCATACGCCCGTCAGCGTGTGCCCAGCTCATAGTCGGGCAGTTAGCGTCCGCCGGCGTTGGCTGGCCGCAACTCTCGCTGACATAGGGAAAGGGGGCTCTCTGTGGCTGCTACACATTTCAAGCTGCTGGACTCGACCAGGTGGCATCGGCGCTCGTCCGCTGACCTTAGACGGCGTAAGCCGTCACATCGCGGATGCGGGGGCAACCCACCAAGGAGTGGAATATGCCTGCGGAGACTCGCCGGACATCCTAGATAAACGCACTGACGCACATCAAGGCATGTGCAAATCGACACGGTGGGTGCCGTGACCCACAGAAGTGGGAAACAACGGCCAATGCAAGAAACTGCCAAAAGTGGCCGAAAGGCATTTACGTACCGTGCGATCGCTGCGCGTCCCAAGGGCAGTCTCCCCTGGGGAGTCTCCTGCGTGCATCCCCCCGTTGCCCGTAGGGAGAGGAGGGAGGCGCGCGAGGATCGCCCTCGCCCCACCAAGGAAGAGGACGTCGCTAGCGCCTCCTCGCCCCAATTGTAGCTTGGCCCCCACAGCGTGCAGACTGACACTGACGCACTGGCGAGTTCTCGTTGGCGTGGTATAAGCACCAACTGTTTGCGGGCACAGTCCCGATTCAGCCGACCCTTGGCCTTGTGCGAACACACCTCTTACGATACAGGCACTAACGAGCCAGGCAAACTCCAAAGATGGAGGAAAAGCGCATTGCATTTTGAGCGTCGGCAGTGACGCAGAGGGCGTTCATCGAATGCGTATGCCTTGGCTAGTGATTGTTACGATTCCAAGCTGTGCTAGTAGGCTTAGCTGGTGAATTTTGCAGCCAACAACATGTCAGAAGCGCGGTATGCCAATTCTGGTGGAATCTCGATGATACGATTCTGGGTGATACTAATTTCGGGATGATACGAATTTCTGAGAAGTCCTGGCGAAATTGCATTGTTTGCAATGGGCAGAATTTCGGCTGTTACAAATGGACCTGCGTGGCCAAGCTGATAATACGAACGGCGAGGCACTTGACTGCCGAGCAAGCAAGTGGCAGCGACGTACTGGCTTTCTCTCTCCACTTTGTCCAGGAACGGCCAAGCTGTTGTATTCTGCTCGCGAAAACGTGCTGCGCGTGCCACAGGCACGGTAACGCCACGACAGAGCCACCCAAACCATATCTGTAAAATTCACCCTACTCACACACTATGCATAGTGCTCCCAGCGCGCTCGCCTCCCGAGCATGTTGCCGCCGGCCGGCAACATGGTGGTGTTGGCGGCAACATGACGCTCAAGGCACAGACGAAATTGCTTGTGCGCTAAAGGAGCTGATAACGTGGGCAAAAACGGTACTATAAAACGTCATCTGTGCCACTAGTGAAAGCGCCCATGAAATATCTGCGGGGGTGGTAAGCCTTAAATATCTCCGGCAAAGCCACCCGGCTGTCTCGAGCGTTTCGAAACTGCCGCCATAAGGCATGCGCTCCCCCATTGGTGCGAGTCGTCAGGCTACTCCCACTGCCGCGCGCGTCGTGCGTCATCTGCTGACCGAGGCAGAAGCTGTCAAGCTGCTGGCGGCACAGAATCGTTGACGCAGGCTTGAAAAGATCGCACGCGTAACATCGACGCGCACGAATCGCATGCAAAAATGCTCCATGTGGTTCACGCCTTGACTGTTGCGGCGTGTAGTCAGCTTGGGCACCGCAAGTGAGGAGACGAGTACGAAGTTGTACACGCTCCAGAAAGGACTGCTCGGCGACATGGAGGTTAAAAGAAAAAATAGAAAAAATCACGGCTATCTTCACGCAAAAGTAAGAAAGGAAATAAATGAAAACTTTTTTTGGTGCTCAATTTTTTGGTCTGTGTTGGTTCATACGAATTTTGGATGATACGAGTATTTTCGCGGACCTGCGAAATTCGTATCATCAAGATTCTACTGCACTGATATATTGAGAATGCCCATCCAACGATAACATCGGATGCCAAGCGTGTTGTTTCACAGAAGCGAAACCTATGCTGGTTTTGTAATCTTGAACATCGTCCAGTGACGTAGCACCTTGTACTGAAGTCACTGCTGTTGGTGTGGTTTCCAGCAAATCGCGCATGGTACTTTTTCTCCTTTCAGGCTTTTTAAAATAAATCAGGGGTTCTCAAGCATGTTGGTCCCAGGGGAACCCTGCTAAGTTCCGTTAAGTGCCAAGGAACCCCCTCCCCCCCCCCCCCCTCCCGCCATTTTTCATTCCGTTCATGCTACATTAACGTGCAATACATTCAAAAGCAATCAAGGGTATCGTTTTTTTTTCCGTCGACATTATGCGAATGCGTACGCTACCGGCACCAGTCACCAAACAGGAGAAATGTGCATGGGGGTAATATAAGGCCGAGATTAAAGTGCAACAGTTTAACCACGTGGCCCGTTTTCGGAGTCTGGCTGGCTACAAGCTGCTGGCGAGATTATTGCGCCCAGCTCGCACGTTTCTGTTATGTTATGCGCCGAGATGTGCTTACTGACACTCAGGCGTGAGTAATGGAGGTTTCTTAAATCGATCGCGCCTCAAGTTCACCATATAAGACTTGGCGACTGCGGAACCAGGGAAAATTTATCAGTGGCTCGCGGAACCCTGAGGAGGGGCCTGCGGAACCCCAAGGTTCCGCGGAACCTACTTTGAGAAACCATGAAATAAATACTGCCTCATCGCCTGGATAAACGGGGAAAAGTGTTTATTTGAGCCAGCCTACGCAGTGCAAGCAAAAACGGGAGCTTAACAAATTCACTTCAGTGTTCCTTTAACTTGTACCCAAGTGTAGTGAATTGTCAGCTTTTCACTGGGTGTGACTTTGTGACATTTGTGGGTGAACCCTGGTTTCAGCCTTGTAGGTGATGCTCATCACGGCGTACGCGTTACTGTTGGTACTGCTGGGTCACTGTTACCATTGCTGCTGCTTGTCTTCTCAGTTCTGTTGCCACTCCTGCCAAACACCACATTGGATAAAAAGTTTCCCTCCTCCTCTGCAGGAAACGGTGGAGAGCAGGCAGAAATAAAATTCTGGGTGTATTTCTTGCTTTATTCATGTCCAGCATAAAACTTGCATCATTTAGTGGCAGTGCAGCAGTAATCCTTGGCAGCCGTTGTACAAGACATAGTCCTGCCAGCAAGCCTCTTTACTTGCATTGCCAGGGTGTCTAGCGACTGGGAAAACAGGGAAAAGTCAGGGAATTTTGAGCCACCGGAAAAAGATAGGAAATTGTCAGGGAAGTTTTCAATCAAGTAGTACCAGTCGGGGAAAACCACTTCGGGGCCTGCCCACACAGTTTTAGAATAGGGGAAACCAGTGTTAGAGGCCCCTAAGAAGTTACCGAACGCAACACGTTCGCCCACGATGAAAGTGTGAACTGCATGAAACCTTCTCTGGTTTTTCTGCAAGCGAAAACGCGCCGCGCACACGCCGCCGCGGAAACCACCCGCATGGTGCATGCCGAAAAGCAGGTGCCGGCAACATGGCGGCGGCGGCACCGGCCGTGGAGGAGTGCGGTAGCTCCAACGACCGCTTCTAACCGCTCTTTAAAATGCTGCTGAAGGCACGAACGCACTTGCTTGTGCCGGAAAGGAGCCACCGCAGGCACGAAATTGTCGTCACGGCCGTGAAAATACCACACGCGAATCGCGTGCAAAAACTCGCCATGCTGTTCACGCAGCTCGCAGCTGGCTTAGGTTGCTGGGTGCACCTGCACAGACGTACGATGTAGATGGTGCCCAAATCGCACGCACAACGCGCCTTTTTTTTTCCCAGAGAATTTAAAAGGGCAGTGCTTTTTTGGGAGCTAATCTTAAAAGCACTAATTCTTATGACATCAGGAGCCAGAATTACATAATCAAAAAAGAACATGACATGGTTTAGGCGTCACCATGTCAAACATGCCTTAGCGTCACGTTGCATGTCGAGCGAGTACAATCAAGAAAAATAGCAAAAGGTGCTCGCTGAAGTGCAACTTGCATCCTGCAAGATGAAATAAACTCTCTCAAGCCGTAACTGAAGGCAAGCAAACATCAAACTGCACAAACAAACTGAAGTTAATCAAGGTGCATTTTGAAATGAGGGCAGTTGCAACAAAAATGTGTTTTTCCCTACGATAGAATGTGTTTTCTCTGTGCTTTTTCATATGCTTTACGGACCATTTCCACAAAATGGCGCCTATTGTATCGGTCAGGGAATTTCAACTAAAATGGTCACGGAAAACCTTGAAAAGCCTGGGAAATTGAGTTAGGCGATTTGCTAGACACCCTGATTGCGGCAGCGAGCTGAGTGAAATGTGCACCATTTTCAGTTGCAGCACTTGGATTTCAGTTGTGCGGATATGACCGCTTTGAACATAGTTGAAAGATTGATGCGTATGGTCACGTGCAATTTCTTGACATTGCTCGCACTCTGGTTCAACACTCTTTACAGCTATAGCAAAGCACCTAGCATCAGCAGCAGCAAGCGCAAAAGTCACGACGCAAGTTCGGGTAAAGTGGACTCGTTGTGCCAAATTTCGAGCAGCAGGGGTTCATCATCATCATTCTCCCGCTCACCGGAGGCCGATCATCATTCATCTCGGGAGGCCGACCTGGACCGCAACAGCGGCGGCGGGAGCAGGAGTGGCATACGGCGCCGCACGAACGCCAGGCAGAAGCAGGAGACGGGCGTGCAGGCTTCGTTGCCAGGTCCCCGGTCAGTCCACACCTGTGCTGGCGAGACGGGCGACGCCACCGCCCGCGTTGGCGAGTAGGGAGTTGGACGAACGGCAAGAGTCGCTGCTGGCAGTTTGGTGGAGGCTGTTCATCTGGTTTGGCGTGGACCTTGGGGGCCGCGAGCGCTGTGTAGAGGCGGTGGCGAGCGTGGCGACTCAGACGGCCGGCGAGAAGCAGGCTTCCTCCAATGAGAAGAAGGACGAAGACAGGAAGGGGCGGAGGAAGAAAGCGGCGGTGGAGGAAGAGACGTCTTCCACTACAACTGAGACGTCGAACGCAGACTCGGATTTGAGTGAAAAGGTAAAACTTGCCGATCGTGCTGGTGCATGTTGTCAATGGGGGCATTTGTGTATCGCGCCTGTTTTGATTTTGCCAGGGCATCATTCTTGTTGTTTCAGATAGGCTGCAAAAACTGGTGCAGTGATACCTCATTAGGGTATAGAAGGTGTGCAACACCTAAAGGGGATGTGCTGCTCCACCTTGCGGTGCCACCATCGGCCGCGCCGGTGTCCCATGGTAGGAGAGCTCCGCCGCAGCCATCTGCTAGACCGGCTAACTAACTGGATTTCGCCGTATCAACAGTGCCGGATTTTTTTATTGGCTTTAACGAAGAAAAGGGCGTCAAACTTTATGACAGCAGGCACGTTTTCGATGTGTCCGAGAAATGCGACGTGCACTGTTATCAAGGGCCGCTGCATACGCCAAGCAAGTGTAAACAAGGAGGCTTAGGCCGTCACAATTCATGTGTGTAACCATTCTTATTTCGCTTCAGCGCTGTCTCCTTGTAAATTAGAAAAGGTTAATGAAACAGATCGACGCAAGTAACCCATCGCTCTTCATGAATGCAAATGGTTCCTATCTGCATCTTCGTACGTGTGAACCATCATGCGCTTTCTTCTGGAAGAAAGAGCGTCATTGTTCTTTTAGAGCCAGCTTAGTAAATTGAGCGTTCAGCTGAAAGATATGCTCGATGAGGAATATGTTTATTTTGCACGGACATCACTTTTAAAGGCTTGGTTACAATGTTCCTTGATTGTCCCATTTTACCGTACACCGCCGGGTTTATGTTTCTCATTGCTGCTTGCAGGTGTAAGCATTGAACTTTCTTTATAAATATAAAAATGTCAAAACAGCCTCTTTTAACAGCTCTTGTCCTTACGTTATGCGCTGCTTATTTTTTGTCATGCTTCATTAACTTGCTCAATCTGGGGTGAAGCCAGGGGTGGTGTTTCGGTGTCAGAACTTACCGCGAAATTTGTGAATGCCGTATTCCCCCTCCCCTCCTTTTGGCCATTTTTTTTTTCTCATGCTGTTTACACCCTACATCAATACGTTAAAATGTGAAAACAAAAATAAGAAGAGTGTTGGGTTGTTGTTTGTGTGCAGTATGACTGTGCTGGACTGTGCTTGGACAGTCATGACTGTGCATGACTGTGCACTACACGTGAACAAAATCAATTAAGATCGGCAAACGCGAAACAGCTGACGGGCACCCTTCTCGATCGTTCACTTTCCCTTTACCCAAATCATTGGCACTCAAATTATTGACTTGGTCGGCGTGCACTGTCACTGTTGCTAATAAATGACAGTTTGTACAGGTAATCAATAAATACGGTGGCTCACCGCGAGTGATAGAAAACCGCTCGATATGAAGCCGGCATCTATCCGATGGCTCCATTTGGACGTGGTTGAATCGGTCCGCTCTCAGACGACAACCAAAGAATCCATTACGAGAAAGCTTTGCGTTCAGCCATTGTCGTCGTTGGATGGAGGGATTTATTAAGATTTAAATCAGTTTTTATAAAAGTGTGGTGTTTAAGAATTGGCAAAGAAAGTGGAATCTAGAAACAATTAGATGGGAGCCATGTGATAGGTTATACGGCGATGCCAAACGTTAACAGTATTGTTTCGGTTTCAGTTCAGTGCCCGATTCATTACCTTCTACGTTTACTGAATACTTATATCGGCCAGGTTAAGGCAAATGAAATTTCTATTCCAAGTCTGTGTCGCCAAGTCTGTGTCGCCTTGGCTGCCATGTTTTTGTAGTTCCCCTCGGGGACATTAACTTTCGTCAAAAACGAGTTTGTGGCAAGTTAACCAATAGCCTGATGTATTGATGTTTATTTAGGTTTTGGTATGTTTTCATTGCATGCGAGTGTCTGTATGACAATGTTGCGCATTATTTGGGGCCGAGTAAATTTCTGGCGGGGTTTGATCTCTTACAAAGTCTCATGTGATTAGCTCTGTGAACTATGATCCACAATGTTTTTTTTTGTTCATGCAGCCAGTAGTGTGAGAGCACGTGAGAAATCAACCCACCAAAAGTTTTCCGGCACACCGTACGATTTAGCCCCCAAAGAGTTCCCATAGAAGACTAAATAATTTTCTTTTTTGGTGTCTTTATACCCGCCCGCCCTTTCCTCCACCAGGATCAGTCGCTGCTGCTTCTGCCGGACGTGTGCACCTCAGCCAAGTTGCTCAAGGGCAATAAGCGTACAAAATTAAAGAGTGGTTCCGACGTGAGCACCAACCACAGTACTAGTCCAGCCCAGAGCACAGGCTCTTCGGCTTTCGGCTCGCCCGTCTTTGTGACCCCCGATGAGAGCCTCACAGAGGACAGCTTTGAGGCCAGCACGAAATCCAAAACGCACAAGAAGGCCAAGATTGAAAGGAAGAGGGCGCACGACGAAGATCTCATTAGGCCAAGGTGCGTATCTACCAGTGTGTAAGACTGCACTTTGCAAAATCAATTTCGGGCGTGATACACCAGAGGCTACACCTAGGCTATTAAGAGGGGGAAAAAAAGAAAGAAAAAAGACAAAGAAACTGGGATTAACCAAGTGTTGTTGCCCTCACTCGAGGGCTGCCACTCGTTTTGAGGACCGAAAATTTGCCAAAAAATCAATTTTCTGTATTAATTTTATTTGCAGTCTACAGGTCCCAGAGAAAGTTCCTGCGAAAATATCATAGCTGTATCATAAGTATTCACAAAGCTGTCACCCATTGAAGTCGCCTAAATGACCATTTTTGCCTATGTTTCCAAACTTTGTGCCCTGTTTTCTCAGAACCAATTTTTTTCCCCCACATGGTCGGCTGTCCTGGTACAATATCTTGGGATGTACTGGTTCGATTTGTATCATTCTTGCTGCATTCAAAAGCTTATGAACTGAGCAGTGCAATAAAACCACAAAGTATAGAATTTCTTTTTGCTGGCACAAGATTTTGTGCAGTTAGTTTTACAAAATAATGGAAATTGATGACCCGACATTCATGAAGTTTACAGCATTTGCAGAAACGAGGCTAAAATTACTGCTGTGGTATAGTTGCACTCCCTGGTCCTTCTAGAGCACAAAGGGATAAAAGCTATTTGAGTATTTCATAGGTAGATAATGAAAATATTGCCCGAAATGGTGTGGTTATAACATGTTGCTCAAATTCGAAACTTGCACCCCTTAGACGAAAACCGACTGTATATTTGTGCTCAGGATGTTAAAATACACTCTGGGTGTAAATCTTTGAGCACATAGGCTAAAAAATAACAAAAATGTCCTCAAGACCAGTGTCCCCCCTTTAGTGAAACAACCTTAAATTTTTGTTAAATGGGTAAAGGCGTTGCGCTGAGCCCAAGGATGCAGCCTCAAGCCCGACCGCAGTGACTGCCTTAGTTGAGATTTTGGCACACATTTTAAGAGCCCCAGGTGGCCAAGATTAATGTAAGGGCCCAGGTGTGGCTTCGGCACGTTAAATCCCTCAATCAATTAATCAATCAAATGTTCAATGGGCATAACCTTGGCAAGGACAGAGGTTCTGTGTGAAACACACTAATGAAATCCCTGCTGAGTAACTTTGATTTTAATTGCTAGCTTAGCAGTGCTGAATATATCGTTAATTCATCCTTGAAAAGCATGGAGATGATGCTTATGGATAGAGCTTGTAGAATCGTTCATGATGGGATGACCAATTTCACATATTTTGCTGTTTGTTGTGAGCTCTTGCTTGTTTTTTTTTGTGTGTGTGTGTGTGCATGCTCTGTTAATATGTCGTGGCTTAAGGTCAAAGGTCACATTCCTTGCGAGCAAGGCAGTGTCATTGAAACTACAAGTGTCGGTACAGCGACAGGGCTGTCAGAGCGAGCATGCTGGAGCAGCAAGAGAGTGCATACAAAGCGCCATTCATTTGTGGCATTTGTGCCATAGAGTTCGCAGGTACGAGTGAAAATTGTTTAAAATGTTGTTTTCTGCAGTTATGCACACCATTCTGTCTACCATTGCAGTATGCAAAAACTAGATGCTGTAAAATTTAAAGGAGTACTGACACAAAAATTTGATGTCCCACTTTTGTTGCTTTTATCGATGCTTAATGGTCTGGCGAACCCGAAACATCACTTTAAATAGTTCGGTGCGGGATAATTAATTACATTGAACAAAATAATTTGTTTCAAAGTCCCGCGCTTTCATCTCGAAAGGCGCATATGACAGAATCCCGGCATGACCTCACGGTTTTGTGCGGATGTCAAAACACTGCGGAGGCCGGTGGGGGCATTGTTTCAACTGCGCCGCCGCCGGAGCTGAATGGCTGAGCTGCCTGAAGGTATTAGGCCTACAATTGCGGTGGGAATTCAATGACCGCTTTAAATAAAAGTCCCGATGGCGGCTTCTATGACGATTCCGGGCTATATTATCGCTTCCTTTCCCGTGTGTGGAACTTTATTTTGCCAACAGTGCCTTTCTGGGCAGCGGTTATGCCTGTAACTCTGGCTACGTGCACCCGTTTGTGAATGCGCCGGCGCCCGCTCGTTGCTCATGGAGCCGCGCACTAGAAGTGACGTCATGAGTTTTTGACGAGCGCTGTCCCGTGTCACTTCTTTTGGTTACCACGGTATAATGTCACGCTGATGTCCATTTGCTGAGTGCCGCTACGCGTGCTGTTCCGTCGGCGCGATAAATGAGATCCAATTAAAGTATGTTCTTCGCGTCGCAGGCTGCTCATATTTCAGCCAGGGTGTTCTGTTGAGTAAAGGAAGCGAACTGTGCAATAACTATTAACGTTGAAAATTGGTGTTCAGTACTCCTTTTAATGCCCTAACAACTTTATTTCATACCTGATATATAAATAGGTGCAGGGTATGTACTTGCATATGATGTATGGATTTACAAGCAAGAGTACGAGTCTACTGGGTGGTTGGTTTAGCATTTCATAGAACCTTGATGTGCTGAAATGTGGTTTGAGCTGTACAAAAGAGTCTGTTTGTTCCTTCTTCTGCTACGAATCTTGCAGCACTCCGAAGCTTGAAAAGATAAAACTCATTTAGTTTCTCTATGGGTAGGAGCACAAAAAGGCAGCTTTTGGGCACTTCAGAGGCTGCTAACGGACATATTGTCTACTTCGATGCAGCACGCTGGAGCTCCCATACAAACCCAAGACAACCCCTGAAACCAAAGAGCCACCTGTACAACGGCCAGAAATCTTGAGGATTCCCAACGAACTGAGGAAGGCTGAAATCAAACTAAAAGGTAATTTCTCTCTTGCATCGAACAGTACTGATTCAACAACCCTGTGGTGCTCTGGTGGCTAGTTCGTGTCTGTGTCAGTTTCATTTGAGGAAGAAAACTGGTCTCGCATGAGTGCATTTTAGCTAACCAGTTCAAAAAACAACGCAAAATGCATTTTTGGCTCATTGTTTTTCAATGAAGCCTCTTTGTTGCAAATTTGTGTAAACCTTGGCACCATGCAGATGCAGTTATTCAAAACACCTGTGGACTTCACTCGTTACTGTTCGAGTACAGTTATTTAGAACCTGTTGCTTTTGCTCTCTACCACCATTTAGATTTTACGCGCTTCCACAAAACTCGAACCTCTGTAATGCAAGGAAAAAGAAAAGAAGGAAAAGAAGAAATTGTATTATGTATTATGCGCAGTGAACACAACCCCTGCATTCTGTTATCTTGGCACCTGTTATCTTAGTTTTTGCAATGTTTGTGCCAGTCAGAGGTCATAAAACTCTTATAGATAACAACATCGAGCTTCTCTATAGCCTGTAAAGTGTGCATCACCTCCACGAGCATTCTTATGCCTTCGATGAAGTGCCTTATACACCTTTAAATGCAAGTGAACCATCCTTGGATGTATCACCTCTATGTCACCTACCGTAGATGTTAGATTGTTTGGTTTACAACTGTTCGAAACAAAACACCATTTTTACAGATTTCTTCGGCTTTCAGTCATATAAACAGTCACAACGAACCTGTTGTGTTGCCACTGATCCCCTTCGCTGCTGTGCAGTGTAACCGAAAAATAGACAGGCCTGCATCATAAAGACTGCAAAACAAATTTTGGACGGCTCAACATGTTAGGTCCTTTATTACAGCCAACCCTTTACCTAGCCTCATGAAAAGTTCACACGCTAGCGGAATCTCTCAGGATCGGCGCGTCACAGCCGCTGCTGACATCTTGGTTGTCCATGCGCAGAATCTTGCTCTCTTATTGGTTATTTCAATAGTCAGTATATCTGTACCCTTGGTGAAGACAGATGTTATTACTTTGCTGGAGCCCGCCCAACTTGTGTCGCCTGCGAAAATGCGCCCGTCCAGGAGAGGCTGTGAGCTTTTCACTATAGTTACCATTGGGAGATCAATGCACCCCCTTCGTTGCACCCGCTTGGCACTGGGTCAGTTACGGCAGTCGTCAGACCAACAAAACTCTTTGTTTTGTTACACTGCTCATTGTTTTTTGCTTAAAAAGAAAGTTACGCCCCGAAGGCGCGCTTTTTGGTGGGTCTGCACCACAGATGTAGCTGTGCTGGCGCTTGTTCAGTGAAACGCCACAAAAAAAAAAAGCAAAAAAGCGTTTTTTTTTTTTTTTTAGAAAGACATCAAAAGTTGAAAAGTCTCTGGTGTGGCCACAGAATGCCAGCAGACACTTTTTTATCAAAGCGCGAAGCCAGAAAAGCAGCGGGAGTAGCGGAACTCACGGCGCGGAGCCGAGTCTCGAACGTGTGATTTCAGCCGCTTATAACTTCAGTACAAACAAAATGATGCAACATGTTTTTCAGTCATATTGTAGACCTCTTGAGTAGTCTCTTTTCCTCAGTTTTGAAGAAAATCAAGACCAGTTTTTTTTTTTTTTTTTTTTAAGTGACACATTTTTAGAAAAAGCACAGCTGGCAGTCTTTTCTTTACGTATATTTATATTTTTTCTAGACAAGTGATATTTTACAGATATGTTTCCAAATATTTTGTCGACATTACCTATCACTAACAAGTTCGTCACAATTACAGATATAAAGATTGGGGGTGTTCATGGCAGAACTACAAAATTTGTTTTGACCTGTTTGTCATTTTGGTGTAGTTTTTGTTTTTAAAGAAATTTTAGCCAGAACGATCAAACCTTGCCATGCGCAAAGCCCCAAAGTTGGAAATAACTGCAGCCGCCGAAAATCACGCGTCACCTGCGCCACCTTTGCAAATTTTTTTCGCGCAAAGTACGCACGCTAGAGGAAAATGGATTGCAGTTGTAAGCTATTCCCAGGCTTGCGCATAACTCATTAAGATATGGGAAAAAACAAAATGCACGTGTACATGCATGTTCGCTCTCTCGTGGAATTCGCTGCATGGACATTTTTGAGGCCCTTGTAAGAGCTGACGCATCAATTTCTTCTTATTATTATTATTTCTGGGTTTGGAAGGAAAAGGTTTGGCTTGTAGTCACGCAAAATTGGGTGATGACATGGTGTATAAACCAGGGATGTTCAGTTCGGCCCAATTTTTTTTAACTGCGAAATATGAGAGATTAGGTATTTGGAGCAGCAACTGCATGGCTACTGCTACAAAAGAAGCAGCGCCTTTAATTAACCCAGTTGTGTTTTCTGGAAGGTAATCGAGGTTACAGCTTAACATACCGCGAAGTGTGATGTCGTGAAAGAGAACCGTTTTCATTCTTACTGCAGGGCGATCTTTGTCATTTGAAAACGAATCGGAATCGCACTCCAGGAGAAGTTCTCCACCTCCCCTGTGGGATACTCCGAAGGAACCGAGGTGTGTCCCAGGTAAGTCTCCCAAAGCATCCTCAAAGCGTGCTGTGTGTCTTGTAAGTCTTCCATTAGTCGTTAGGCATGGCTTTCAAAACAGACTCCTATCATTGTTAAGTAAACTCCGTGAAACTTGTCAATCTTGCTGCTTTTTTTCCACTGATTTCAAATATGCCATTATTTTTTTTAGTAAGTCAGTTATTTATCACAGTAATTAGAGATACTTAGCCATGTCTGGTCAAGCAATAGACAAAACAGTGTTGGTCATAAAACTGTAATCTTTATATTTTCCAATACTATGAACCCTGTTGAGTGCAATAAGAGAACCAGTTTTTTGATGCACCGCTTGGAACTAATTGTACAGCTCATTAAACTTTGGTGTTTGAAATGGGCTTTCGAAATGTTTCCTTGCCACTGGTGCCACCAAGGTTTAATGAGCTGTAAAATTAGTACCAAGCGGTGCATCAAAAAACTGATTCTCTGATTGCACTCACCAGGGTTCATAGTATTGGAGAATATAAAGATTACAGTTTTATTACTAGCACTGTTTTGTCTATTATTCCTCCAAAAATGACTAGTTGTCTCTAATTATCTTGGTAGCTAATTGACTTGCTCAAAAAATACTGACATATTTGAAATCAGTGGGAAAAAAGCAGCAAGTCTGTCAAGTTTCACAGAGTTTACTTAACAATTACAGGAATCTGTTTTTAGAGCCGTGTCCCCCCTTAAGTCTTCTGTTAGTTGTCTATCTTTCCAGTGCTTCTGCTAAGCATCTTTGCCTTGCGGTCTATTCATTACACCATTGGGAATTGGAACTATGGCGAAGAGTATTTGTTCCGATTGGCCGTAAAAATCTTTTGTGGCGTGCATCTAATACTCGACCTGTTGCGTTCAGCATCCAGAAGCATGCAGAAAATTTTACAGCCCGTGGGAAAAAATTTGCGACCACAATTCCCGATTTATGGTGCTGTCTAGAATAACCCTCCCGCTCTGTGCAAGACGGTGCACCGGAGGAAGCAATCGCGTGGACAGAAAGATCTTGCCCTGCGAGGCCTTGTTGATGTGGTGCGGTGTGTTCTGCGCAGACGAGGCATTGGCAGAAATAGCCAGGCAGACGGAGAGCTTTGCCCTTCAGCAGAAGAGTACGCGCGTGAGCCGACCCCTGAGCTACTCGGCGGCGGTGGCTGGCTCGAGCTTGGCGAGACCTTCGCGAGCACAGGGTAGCCCACCTGGCCCTTCGGCACCTCCTTCTGCGGCCGCCAGCCGTAGCCCAGGTGAGTCGCCGCCACCACCTCATTGTAGCAAAAGGCAGAGAAGGAAATAACCTACTCTGTTACACTCACAAGTCAACTTGTCTTACATAGAAGCCGTCGTTTGCTAGGTTCTGACCAAAATTGTGTGCCTCTATTGGGTCATGTCGATAAAAAGTTGTGCGCGCTCATTCCAGAGATAGTGTGAAATCCTCTGTAGCTCTGAACCTAATGTAGGTATCTTGAAAAAAAAAAAAAGTGAAAGTAAAAGTAAAAATTTTGCCTCTGAACGGCTCTATTCGAAGTTTAATTTACTTGTCATGAGTACCGTATTTATTCGAATATAGGTCGACCTTTTTTTTCCGAAAATGTGCTTAAAAATTGAGGGTCGACCTATAATCGTGACCGAAGAACCTCGACCTATAGTCGTGATCAAAAATGGCGGGCGCAACGAGCGATCCGTTTCTCCGTCGCGCCCGGCGCTCCTTAATTTGAGGCGGCAGCGCGGAGCATCTAGAACAAAGACAGGCAAGAAAATAAAGGAAAAAATAACAAAACAATCAGCCTAAGAAAACCACCCACAGTCACTGCCGGCTATCGCGCATTACCTGCGGCCGAACCGGACACGAGCGAGCTTACGTACTGGCTAGAGAGCCAGATTGGCTTGGCTTGGTGTCTTTGGCTTGGCTAGGTGCTTTCGCCACCTAGCGTAGCCACCTCGTGAACGGAACGGCGTTGACGGCGTTGCCTGCTTCGCTCGCTGTCTCTACTATCTCCCGTTCTCCGTTTCATGCGCTTTCTTTGTGTTTGCTTCGTTGTGATTTCCGCACACAACGTTTTTCTCGTGCGCATTTCGCGATGTCACGTCGGACTTTAAGCGGCGGGTGATCCTGTTTGCTGAGAACTTGAACAACTGCGCCGCTCAGCGAGAGTTAGTCGTTAATGAAAAGCTGATCAGGGGACTGCGTCGTGCGTTTCGTGGTGGGAGGCACGATGCTCTCGAGAAAAAACTCCGGCTGCACGTGGAAGAGGAGCGTGCGAAAGGCACCGAGTGTCCTGCGAAGATATTCAGACCAAAGCTCAACAGTTAGCGCGGCGAGGCGGGATTGGCCGTTCAGCCTTCAAAGCCAGGGGGGGGGGGTGGGTAATGAACTGCGGCGCATGCGGCGCAAGTTCCGACGACGACGCATTGTGTGGCTCCGACCAGTGAGGTGACCGCGTTGTAAATAAATGGGAGTTTTAAAAAGTTTCCTCAAGTTTTTTTCTTAAAAGTATGGGTCGACCTATAATCGAATATATTATTTTTTTTTTTTCGTCGACTTCAATTTTTAGGGGGTCGACCTATATTCGTGCTCGACCTATTTTCGAATAAATACGGTAGTTAGTAGTTCATTGTGAAGTTGTAAATGCTACGAGGTCCCCGTCTGTGGTCAGTAGACAGCCATGTATGTGGAAGGATTGCGGCCGCATAAATGGCTCTGAATATTGTTTTATTGAAACTATCCTGGGACAAAATATATGGCAGTTAATTTAAAATGAATTCTAAGGACTTTATATGTATGTGTGCTTATTTGAGTCCCCATACATAACTCAGTGTAGTTATCCAACAATGCAGCTTCGGTGGTCTTCCGTTTTCACAGGGGTGGAACGGCTATAAATTTTTCAGGCATTGTGGCTAGAAATTCGTGATTGCTCGTTGTTACGTCTTCCTAAACCCAACGAAGTTTCTCTCAGCTCCCACAGTTAAGTTCACACCGTCTTTGCCATCCTTGTGCATGTCGAAGTAGCAGCGCAAGGCACAGTGGTCACATGGCAGACAGCCCTTTCTGCGGCTTCACGGGCAGGAGCTCTCATCTTTTAAGTGCCTTGTCATCATAGCTCGCTCGCTGGACACAAGTAGCGCCACATGGCAATTCGTCATCGCGGCGTAACCCAGAGGCTTGGAAATCCAAGTGTTTTCTATAGTCATAAGCGTTTGAAACTCTTGAACCGCTGGCGCTTGTCATACATCTCCCCGTTGTTTAGTGCAAAGAAAACTGCACGTACACTTGAGGCAAAATATACATGATTAACCGGCAGCGCCCGCGTTCATTTAGATAGGAACTTTCGTTGGGTTGCTTTTACGATAGTAAGTGAAAAAACGTGGCAGTGCAACACCGGCACGTGCGGGAGGAAAAGCAAGCACAAGAAGAACAGAACTCCCGCTGGCACAGTTTCGGGCAGGGGACACTGCGAAGGCGGGAAATTTGAATTGCATTGGGTGTTAGCAGTGAGTAGATAACGGCACTACAGCCCATTATGGCGAATCACTGCTCTGCACTTCCAACAGCTTTCACATTGAGTGAAACGGCTCTAATTTTTTTCACACTTCTTGTCACTCCCATGGGCAACAGCATTGGCAATAGATCATTAGCTACCTAGGACAGTAGATAGTGTGCTTGTTGAGATGCCAGTCTTTTGCCTCCTTGGTCGTCATCATTTCAGATGCGACAACTTTTGTCACAGTCGCATCTAGCGTGGCCATGTCTTTCTCCTTTGTTCTTTGGCTTTTTGTGAGAGTCAGCCATGTTGCTGCATGTTACACGCGTAGCGTGGTAAAAGAAAGATAACATAAGAGTTACATAAGAGCACTCAAAAAGCCTAAACCACCACAAAGAAAAAAGTGGGCTCTCTTGCCATTGCTCCAAGATAGGACGTGTTGAGGCAAAGCCTTTTCCTGGTTTCAGGTCCTTTTCCAAAGGGAGCTACAATGCAGCCTCTACAAATACCTCGAAGGCCGCCCTTTCACGTGGGCTAAGCTCCCGCTGACTGCCCTTTGCTGCCGCCCCGGTTGCAGGTGTTGTTGGCCAGAAGCCCTCGGGGCTCGCCGTGGAGCCCCCGCTGAAGACGAAGCCGACTTTGCCCGGCCATTCCTGGGATGCCTTGAGCAGCAGGGCCCTTCCGGACATGTCCCTCGACACTTTTCCCCTGGCTGCCGAGAAGCCCAAGGAGCCCTGGTTGGAGCCGTCGGACAGCACCAAGCAGGAAATCGCACCCGCACTCAGAAGTGAGTCGAGAGGAGGAACACGTCATTGCTTGCTCGGTTTCGTCTGGCTTTTGTGGGCGCGAATCAGACAGAGTTGGACCTACCGTACATTGATTGCAGCCATCAACTCGGTGAATATGCAAGGCCACCTAAAGAAATGTAGCTTATTGCCAAAAATGCATTTCGGCACACAAGTTGCTGGCTCGTCTGTGCATTGGTTGAAGTCACCGGGAAAGTGATCTATGCCTGTGGTTGAGCACAGCTGCATAGTCACATGTCACCCCTGTGTCAAGTGCGTAGCCAGCAGGCAGTTGGGATCTAGCTTGAATAGATACTAAATGCTAGTTAACTTTTTGGTCAAGCAGAAAGATTCCAGCTCTGTAGGCTTTGTTTTGTGACCAACGATGCTTTGTTTGTTTAGAAATAAAAAAGTTGGAAGTTCGTCTCCTGCGTCTGCCTGCGAACATAACGTGCGTTACTTTTAATACCCCTGTTACACGGGCACCTTAACGGCCGTTCAGGAAAATGGCAGTTGGCCTTAAAGGAGCCATGAAGACAAAATACAAGTTGGGTTTATTAGAAAGACTGCTTATTCCCGATAACAATGATACCAATATCATCGCAATCTTCAAACAAATAACGGAGATATTAAAGAAAACGCGTGAAGCAGTCGCGACCCCCTAGCCAATTTCCCGCAACTTTTCTATGACGTCACGGAACCTTGTTTGTGCGGTTGGCGGCCGCCTAAGAGACCTGTTGCGACGACACATGACTGGACGTCTGTAATGGGGCCTCTAGTTACACTTGACCACATCACTTGAATGCTAACGTGCAGTTAACGCACTGAAAATTATGTTTTATTGTTGGCCCGTATGACGTCATTGTTGCTCATAACACGTCACTGTGGCGCAAAATTTGAAAGTTTTTAAATACTTCTTGCTTTTTTTTTGTTAAAAAAACATCTTTTGTGGCTCTAATGGAGCTGAGTGAGATACTGAATCCTCGTTTTTTCAAATTAAACGAAGTTGTATTTTCTCTTCATGGCTCCTTTAACGGCCATTAGGCGGAGTTACATGGCACCATGAGCACCGTTATAAACGTGATGGTCATCGGTGCCAACAAAGGTCACTGGTCTCCGTTCAGCCACTGTTTCCCTCCGTTCTGTCAGCAGTTAGGCAAGATGGCTGCCCACAGCAACAACGTGGCCCCGCTGCAGGCGAGTGCGCTGACGCAAAATGATTCGTGTGGACACTATCACTGATGCATTTGCTAATTAACTTGTGACAGGATAGTGGTGCTGTGGTTAGTACAAGTGATGGACGGTGAAATGGGACGCTTCACCACATCGAGACCACATTTGCAACGCCATGAATTGGATTGTATCGGCTGAATGACGTTTCCTGGCACGGTAACAAAAAGTTGTTGCGAAGAGCAACAGAAATACACTGTGAAATTTGTAGTGGAGAAAATAGAGAAAAAACTTTTTGGAATTCACGAGCTAAAATTTTGAGAGTCACGTGATTAACCATTGAAATGGAACAAAACATAGAAAGGGCCATGTGAGCACCGCCGCCACCATTCAGTTGCCATGGTTGTTACGGCATTCAACTGCCATTTGCATTAACGGCCGTTGCAACTGCCCATGTAACAGGGATATAACATCATTTGAACTGCGTAGAGTTGCAGCTGCATCACTGTCTTTCATGTAGTTTTTCCAAAGGCGTTTCGGCACTTTCTCATTGTGCTACATTTATTGGCAGCCAAAAATTTCCCCTCAATAGCACAAAGGGTCAATTTCTGTTACATTAGTTGAAGGCTGTTTCGACATGTATGCTGTGCCTTTTTGTAGCACCAAAAATGGCTGCTGATGACCAAGCAATAAAATATCTTTTTGTCAGAGTTGTGTGAAAGTCTGGGCCTGCTAATCCATGATTACTTGAATAAACAAACCACCGGAAAAATGCTTCGCAGAGAGCAGAAACAGAAAACACAAGGAGGCCTGGATGAAGTCCAGTTAAGTCCAGGGGCTGTCGTCGCGTTTCCTGTTTCTCCTGTCTGTGAAGCATTCTTCCAGTGGTTTGTTTATTCAAGTGTACCATTGCACCTGTCCGCCTGCACATTTTTGTGCACTGAAAGAGCGGCACACATCATCCGTCGCCTGTTGTTGTCCCCCGTTGCTGCAGACATGTGTGCCTCGTTCTCTCCGAGCAACCTGCGGCCCAGCGGCACGTACCCGGTGGTTCCTTCCCCCGACGTGTCGTACTCGCCGTGGCTGGCACCGAGGCCACCCACCGACTTTGGCTCACCCTGGAAAGGGGCCACGCCAAGCGCGGCCTCCCCGCCCAGCCTGATGTCCCAGAGCCAGTGGGGGGTTCCCGATGCGCCCAGACCGCTTGCGCACAGTGAAGCCGACCGCTGGGCACCTAGTCCTCCTCAGCGCCCCATCGGACCCGGTGACATTGCGGTGAGCCGGGGGGGCTGTTGTGTGGGTCACCAGATGTAACGGGTAGCCATCGAGTGGGATTAAGGCTTGGCGGTGGTGCTGCGAGCGAGCATGTACATGCTGAGTAGGGGCGTGCGAATACAGAGTACAGTTAAACCTTGATGTAATGAACTTCAATGTAACGAAACCCTCGATGTAACGAACCACGAAATTTTTCGTAGCTTCAAGTGTATGCACACCATGTATTTTCACCCTCTGTGTAACGAAGTCCCGTTTGACGGAATTTCAATGTAATGAAGTTTCATGGAGAACTAGCCACGAAATTTAAATTGTAGAGGGATATTTTGGGACACACAAGCGCCAAAATGGGGTCCCAATAAAACGCGAACGGCAACACGCGCTGCCCAATCCGCGGATGCGGCGAGCCACGGAGTCTGTGAGCGAGCCCCTTGCCTACAAACTGCGTGGGTTGCATTTGTGGCTGGCACACTGTTTCTGTCGGAGCTTAATCGTCTAGGCAGGCATCAGCGTGAACCGCACGGGGCGTTTTCTCCCCGCAAAAACGCAAAACGCGCCCCGCAAGCCACAGGTGTGCTGACACAGCCGTGGAGACTACTTGCGCGATGTGGGTAGCTCTAGTGACCGCTTCTGACCGTTCACTGAAATGCAACTCGAGGAGCAAACGAAAGGGGAATGCAAGAAAAAAACGCGGATAACGTGGGCAAAATACTATTTCACAGTAAAACGTCATACGTGCCGCTTACAAAAGCGCCCATCAAATATTCTCCGCAGTGGTAAGCCTAATCGCCTCTGGCGGGGCTACCGCCGCCGCATGCTGCCGCTTTGACCTTCGTTCGAGTTTGCTCATGCTTGTTGGGTTTCATCATTCCAGCAAGCATTTGTGAATCTGTAAGAGCCTTGCGCGCGCGTAATTTCTTCACACCCGTGCCCGCGCTTGCGGCAGCTTCTGCCTTGCCTCAGCCAGGAAGTGGCTCGCGCTGCACCGCAGCAGTGGGAGGAGCCCAGCCAGTTCCACCAATGGGGAGGCGCGCACCTTATGGCGGGAGCTTCGAAACGCTCGGGGGATGCCAGCTGGCCAGACGATTAGGCTTACCGCCGCGGAGGATATTTGATGGGCGCTTTATAAGCGGCGCCTATGAAGTTTTACAGTGCAAATTTTGCGTTTCAGCGACGCGGTCAGATGCGGTCGCTGGAGCTCTATGGCTGGAGCTACCCGCACTCGCGGGTAGTCTCCGCAGCTGTGTCAGCGCGCCTGTGGCTTGCGGTGCGCGTTTTTGCGGGAAGAAAACACTCCATGCGGTTCACGCTGATGCCCGCGTAGACGATTGAGCTCCGATAGAAACAGAAACAGTGGGCCAGCCGTGTATGCGCACCACGTTTTCTTTTGCAGGAACTGCTTCACGGGATGAACACTTCATTAAAACCGCGAATTTCAATGTAGCGAAATTTCAATGTAACGAAGTACATTACGAATTTTATCGACTTCATTACATCAAGTTTAACTGTAGTAACTTTTGAATCAAATGTCAAACCGAATTCAGAAAGCCGAATATCAGATTCGATATTGAATATCTCCTCTCTCTTTTTTTTTTTTTTTTTTTTTTTTTTTTTTTTTTTTTTTTTTACAAACCTTGAGTTTTCATAGGTTTTCGTGCAAAAACAGAAGCTACTTCACACGTTTGAAAGTCATTAAGGGTGGTTTTTTTTTTTATTTATTTCTTCTTTTCTTTCCCAACCCGAAGGACGCACTTTTCAACTCTCATTTGCAGCAGTCCAGTCACTGAACCACTATCACCAACACCTCAGGAATCCCAAGTGTGAACCAGTGGTAAGACGCTACTCAGACGGCACTCAGAATGATGTGTCTTCTCCCATCTTGTGTAGCGTCTTACCTTTGATTCCCACTTCAACCTTTGGTTCCCACTTCAAAAACCTACTGGCCCAGCTTTCTACCTTAGTACCTTTTCTATTCCTGCTGTGTTTTTTATGCAAGGTAACAAGAAAGTAAATTCTCAAAAAGGAAAGTGGGGGGAGAGTTCACTACACGGGTAAATACGGTATTTCGTTCTCTTCAATTTGCATGTAAGCTATAATGTCGCTTGGTATGATGGAAATGACCAACTTTGCCTGCGCGTGTTTAGTATGTAGCCCACCACCAGAGAGAGGGCGCGACGCTGGAAACGAGCGTGCGTGCCTTACGAATAAACAGACACTTTGGGTCTCGACTTTACTGAGACATCTCTTTCCAGCGCTCGGCTGGCCAGACTGGCCGCCAGTGTATACTATACACGAAGAACATAACAGGGTGCTGCTGCACGAAGATGACGTTTAAAAACAACCCCTTTCTGATCGTCTTCCAATGCTCATGATGAAAGTGAAAGCCATTGTGAACAGGCACTCGAGAGGGTGGCAGCGATTGAGTAAAATTGCAAATGGTGTCCGAGCTTGATGTGGGCACTTTGTGACATGCTCGTTAACGTCACTAAAAAAAATGAAAGGGAGATGAAATTTCGAGAGAGAAATGTGTGATTTTTCTGTTGAAGCACTTAGTTATTCAGCCTGTAGCTTTTTTTTTTTTCTTTTTCTTTTTTGTCGACTTGCGAGCCTGTCTGCGTGTTGTTGCAGAACCCTTTCTGGGAACCGGCGCCGCCCGTGCCAGCGGCTCCGGTGGCCTCGTTGCCCTCCTCCTCTGTGTGGGGTCCGAGCTGGTGGAGCAGCCCCTCGGTGGTGCCCACATCGTCGTCCGGTGCGCTCTCTCCAGGAGGCATGCCCCACACTGGCGGAGACACCTCCCCCACCGACTCCTCTGACCAAAGTGGTCTCCTCACTGGCCCTGGACTCGCCCGACTCCAGCCTCGACTTTGAGCCCGTAAGCGAAAAGTGGTCCCGGACACTGGCTCCTTCTCATCATGTGCACACTTCTGTGCTTGCAGTTGAAGGGGCCATAAAAATGATGTGCAACTTTGTCTAATTTGAAGGAAGTAGCCCTTGGTAGCTCACTCAGGGGCGGTATTATCGTGTTTCGTTCGTTTTGTGTCCGTTTCAAAAGTGTCCGTTTTGAACAAGCCCTCATTGGGTAAAAGAGAACAACCGGATGTGACGCCATGCCATTACGGTGGAGCTGTGAGCTGCCAGAGTTACTCAATATATACAGTTGCGAAACTCCGCTTCTTAATCCGGGCGGCGCTAGCCCCCCTGCTTCAAGGAAGCTGAGGGGCAAGTCGACGCGCGCGGCACCTAGGAGACAAAAACTGAACTTCACTAAACTATTATTACTCAATTTTCTTTTGTAAAATAAAGGTTGCCTTTTTAAATTAAAATACATTTATTAGGTAAAATTTACTTGTGTTTTTGCAGCTTTTCTTTTTATGGCTTCGGCAGCAGCCGCAAGCACTTGATTACTACTTCAACGTTCTGCCGACAAATGACAGGCTAGTCAACTTGCCCCTTACTTGCCCCGTGCTCGCCCCGGCGCAGGGTGGCAACCAAAGACCGGCTTTTGATACATGGGGCCTATGGGGAGTTTCTCAACTGGTATATATCCAGTAACTCTGGTGAGCTGCGACTTCTCGGAGCAGACAATTTGGAGCATACAGTTTTTCGTTGCCTTGTTGTTGCTTCGCTGGCGGAACAACAAACACATAAACGATAGTTTAGAATAGGTTTAGTCGTTGAAAATGTGTTTACAAGAACAGTTGCGCACAAGTCAACCCAAAGCCCGCCTACAACTGAAAATACGTCACAATAAAACGGACGCAAAAAGGACGTTTTCAAAACGGACAAACACGAGAATACCGCCCCAGCTCCATGCCAGTCATGATAGACGTGCTTGTTTTAGCTAGAAAAAACACAAAAAAAAAATGCAAAAAACTCAAATTTTACGCTACAGTGACGTAATATGTGCAGGGGTGAAGTAATATAAGCCAGCACGAATAAACATAATCGTCAGTGCGTTAAAGGCCAACTGCACTCAAAATTTCGACCGCGCGAAATCACTGTTCCTGCATAGCATGACTAAAAAGACCGCGATGTACGAAAGTATTCGCCTAAAATGTGCGTAATTACGCCGCAAGCGACCAGCAAAAATCGACGATTTTGAAAACGAAACTGGGCAAAACGCGGCCATTACGGGCAGGCGGAAGTGACATATCAGCCGTCGGCGCGAGCGGCCAGACGGCCTGGCCTGACGGCGCGAGCTGTGCGTACCGCTCCGACAGCAGCACACCGCGTAGGCATGATGTCGCGACGACACTCGAAAAGGAGAGAACCGTACGGTTAACTAAGTGCCATGAAAGCCAGTCGTACCGGCGCGAAATACGAGTTTCGTGGATTCTCCCGCTGCGAGGCAGGCCGATCGGCCTGGACGGCTGGCATGTCACTTCCGCTAAATGGCCGTTTGCGCGACATGCCGGCAGGTGCTTTGTCGTCTGCAAGGGCATTATTTTAAGTGCCTGAAACTGAATAACCACGCATTGCACAGAGCTACCGCTCGCGTCGCAGTAGTTCTCATGGTACCTACTACACATTTCGAGAGCATTTAAGCCAGGCTGAAATTTGAGTGCAGTTGGCCTTTAAGTGCACGTTAGCATTGCATTCAAGTGATGCGATTGAAAAGACCTAGAGGACCCATTACAATCGCCCAATCACGTTTCTTGGCAGTGGCTTTGGTCAAAGGCTGCCAGTCGCCAGAGACAAATATCGTTGGAAAGCGGCTGCAGAGTCGCCACTTCTTCAGCTATTTTCCTTAGAACCTCAATTATTTGTTTGAGGATTGCGATAATACTTGTATCATTGTTACTAGGACAAGGTAGTCTTCTTAATGATTGAGGCATGTATCTTGTCTTTATGACCCCTTTAGTTGGGTGACATGTGAGGCTTTTGTGATGGGTGTCTGTCGTAGTGTTGTCCAATGAGGCCTCAGCGGGAAGAAGTTAGCCAGGGTGAAGCTGAAGGGAGACGCGGGGGGGACGCAAGGCACTGGCTCAAGTGACAGCAAAGAAGTCTTTCTATGCTGATCAGCAGCCCCCGGGTGAAAGCAAGCATATGAAATGAGGAACTGGGATTTCTTGTTGGTTAGAATGAGTGCCAGACAGAAAATGCGAGTTGACATGTCCCTGTTCGATGCAAAAATGCGTGGTATGTTGTTGCGCATTGTTAGTGCCTTTGGGAGTTTAAAATTAAGCAATGTGCTTTTCGTTGTTTTTGTTGCTTTTTTTACTTGTTTTTTATTACTTTTGAGTCTTCTGCACTTATTAGACGTGCTAATTTTGTAATAAGTAAAGAAGTTATGCTTTCCTAGGTGTTGTTGGCTGTCAGCCTAATGTCATAATGCTGAAGGGTGTTCATGAAAAACAGTTGACTGCATGCTTTGCGTCAAAGTATTCTTGTTTCATATACGTCGTGTAACTAGTGTTGCAAGGGGCACTTCACCTAGTACAGCAGATTTACGTTATCTGTGAATTTCGTGGAATTGTTTTCTATAATGTTCACCATGCCATAGCTCCCGAGTTTTAACCTTGCGAAGTGCACAGATTTCTTCTATGCAGTGCCATGGTTGATTCCTGATATACCCAGCCTCAATCTGCTTGTAATGAATTTTTGTCAGTTTTAACTCTTTGCCCTGTTAAAACTTTCTTTTTTAGCAATTTAATGAAGCAATTATTTACTGCGCTTTCGATTTAACCAAGTCTGCAAGCATCGCATGTACGTACCAAAAGCCCTTTGGCGAGCTGAAGTACTGCATTTTTGCGTGAAAAATCTTCCCCTGCATATAACTCAGGCCTAATGTTGCATCCACAGTGAAATGCAAAAACTATCACTATATATTTTTATTTATTTTAGTACCCTAAGGGCCCGTGAGGGGCATTACATAGGGGGGAAAGGGGTTAAAAACAAACACAACACTATTTCACACTTGAACGAGGCGTGACATACAGAATACATCCATTGTTCATCGTTCTTCCTCGTGTCTTTTTGTTTACCAGGGCATGTATGAACGCAAATAAGTTAGTACTGCAACAGGGTTATGTATAAGGTGCTAGCAAGAGCAACCCGTAAGATCAAAATCGTCCGTTGTCAAATTGCAAAGCATACATACAATAAAATCAAACATTTCTAAACTTTGTGTACGTTACAGGATTACACTAAACAACTTAAACTGCAAAAAAATGCACATTTTAAAACACTTTTTCAACATGTTGGGTGACATGAGGCTTTTGTAATGGGTGTCTGTCGTAGTGTTGTCCAATGAAGCCTCAGTGGGAAGAGATTAGCCAGGGTGTAGCTGAAGGGAGATGCGTGGGTGATGCAAGGCACTGGCTCAAGTGACAGCAAAGAATTCTTTCTATGCTGATCAGCAGCCCCCGGGCGAAAGCAAGCATACTAGCAGCCCCGGGTGAATGCTACCCGGGCATAATACTAGCACAATTGACTACGTTTGCATGCAACTTTTCGGCCTTCATAAGACTGCAGTACCACATCAGTACATCGCATTTAGCCAGATAAAGAACACGTGTACCAGCAGTCATCACACATATTTTTTTTTACCCTTGCACGGAGAGCGCACTAACCCTCTCATTAAATCGAAGGGGGGAGGAGATGCAGCCAAAAGCCACATGCTGTGTGGCGAGGCACGTCTGCCGAGCTAATTACTTGTAGATAGCTGCTTGTGAAAGAGTCAGCCCCTGTTATCTGATCCTCTCCGGGGCTCTCAACTTCCGCACTGTGGCATCCAACCTTGAATGGCCAGTGTGCTTGCGATAAGGATAGGATAACACCGTGGCCCAGACTGAACTGTGACCGTTTGCTTTCTTTTTTGCTTGCGACAGTAAGCCGACTAAAATTGAGCAGGCGAGAGAACGCAATCACAGCTTGGACGACACACGCATGACAATGTGCTTTGCATTACGGTGAAGCAGCAGTTTAGGACAAAATTCACTTGTAACCCACCCCCCAATTTTACCGTTAAGATTTGATGACGATTGAGTTTTTATGGCGCAAGGCCGCCTAAGGGCAAAGAGCGCTGAGGCAAAGTTGCTTTAGGATTACCGTTAAGATTTATCAACTGTTCATGTAAATTAATATTTGAATGAAAGTGTAGTTAATAAAAAATGTGCACTGGGGCATGTAATGTGGAAACCCGGGAATGTGCCGCTGGCCAGTTGGCAAGGGAAAGCGCCAACTGGAGACAAGCTTGCGACCACTTTGGCAAAGACGGAAGAAAATGTGCATTGGCGTCTCCATGGTGTCGTCAGCCTCCACTAATCATGAAGCGTGTCCATTGCAAAAGGCGAGCTAGTCATGTACAGCGTGTAGGTTGGGCCTGGTTGCTTGCGCAAATAACTGGAGCTGATTTGGGGAATTTTACTGACATTACTGACAACTACTAAAGGTATGCTATGTGCACCTACCCCATTATTTGTACTACTGAAGTGTGTAAACCTCGACTGAAAAAATTCATAATTGAGCAAATTTTTGGCTGCATAGTAGGACTTCGTTATATCGAAATTCAACTGTAAAGCCTCTGGATATCAAAATTGAACAGCCATTGCTGTTCATCTGGACCTGTGTTAAAATGTTAGGCTAATGTGGCAGAGATAAAGTTATACCTCAGAGGTTTGAGAAGGAGTTTGTTTACATTACTTGACATAGAGCTCACCTTCACTTTGCCTTACAGTCACTTGACTAACAGAGAAGGCTTGAGGCCTCACTACAACAGCAGAAAAGTTTGATCATGACACTATCTGTAAAAGCTTCTTTCCCCAAGCTTTTCTTTAAATTATTATTATTATTACGATTATTATTGTCGTCGCTGCTGCTGTTGTTGTTGTCATCATCATCATCACCATCGTCATTATTATAATAATAATCATCATCATCCCTGGTGGTATTTCATCCTTCACCAATACTGTTTGAAAGCTCTTTTTCACAATATCTGTTGAGGCGACTCACAGGCCGCATGCATCACCACATGTGCTTGTAAAGCAATATAAGCGCATTGATGGTGCTGCACTGGCTTAATGTATATACTATTTTCAGCAAGCACAGGGGCGAGACAGCTGCGCATATTGCGAATTTTTGATACAACGCCATTTTCCTGCGCCAAGCTGCTGCAAAAGCATGAAAATTGCGAAAATTGTGCCAAACTGCTCCAAAACAGCCTGAAAGGCACGGATTTTGATGATCATGTCAGTTTCAGCGGGTAATAAAGCCTCCCGCATCCCGGTCACCGCTTTTATCGTCGGTCAATCGTAAACGCAGAAACGACACAAATAGAGAGGCTGAAATGAAGCAAATGATAGCTTCTAAAACGCAATGTGTAGGCACTAATGTGTAGCACTAATGTGTAGGCACGAAAGGCAGTTTTGCGAGACCATCTTGTACAGTCGAACCCCACCACAATGAACTCTGCTTCTACGAAATATTTCAAATTTCCCATCAGCTAGAAATAGAATTCAATGCAACTAAGTCTTCGCCATAAATGAATCATTTGTATGGCTTGTTTTCGCTTCAAAGAAATTTTCGCTAATTGGGGCTGTGTTTGAACATTTAGTATTTCGTCATAAAATACGCGTAATGCCAGACATCTGTAAGCCTTTTATACACACAGGCCGTTTAGTTTCACTATAATTTGTGTGACGGATGCCCACAATACCATCCGTAAACAAAAACAAACTCATGGATGGATGCCATTGTTTACTGGTGATAGCGGTGTGACTGGCTATCTTTACGTGAAGCGCAGGCCCGGTTTGCCAATCTGGAGCTACAAGCAGCTACAGCCTATCCGTATCCAGTTGAAATCACGCGAATGTGCTTGCTGGCACTGAGCAGTCATGTATGCATTGCAAGCAGCTGCATTGCACTTTTCCTTCTACCAATCTTTAAAGTAACAAAAGTAATGTTTTTGTGCTTAGTCTTGAACCGAGCGTGCACCATAAATGCAAGCGCGCACGGCTTGCCTGCCAAGGTCAGATGCTGCCGTGCCCAGTCAGACGATGAAAGGCACCACTCCTGCCACAAGCAAGATGGGGCCTTTCGCCGGCCTAGCAGCTATCTGCATGCAAAGTAATCAGCTTGGTAGATATGCTTTGTTGTACAGCAATATCTATTCCAACTGCTCTCTCTCTCTCTCTCTCTCCTCTCGTCTCTCTCTCTCTCTCTCTCTCTCTCTCTCTCTCTCTCTCTCTCTCCTCTCTCTCTCCTCTCTCTCTCTCTCTCTCTCTCTCTCTCTCTCTCTCTCCTCCTCTTTACTCTCTCTCTCTCTCTCTCTCTCTCTCTCTCTCTCTCTCTCTCCCCCTGCTCCTCCCCGTCCCATAACGCACTCTTTCCGTGTGGATAAAAAAAAAGGTACCACTGGAACGCCTGTTATACTTCAAACAAACAGATGTAACTGCACATCACTGCTTTTTCTAAGATTCATCATGTGTTCAATGATGCGGATAATATATGGGGCTATTTTTCTTGCAAAAGGATCGACATTTGGGCGAGTTCGTATTCGTTGAACATCTTCAAATGGCAGCGTAAAAAACAGAAACACTAGTAAAAGAAAATGACAGGACGACGCTGTCGTCCTGTCCTGTCATTTTTTTCCCTTAGTATCTGTGTTTTTACGCTGTTGTTCGGAGATGTTCAATCTATTTTTCTTGCCCTTCTGTGGTGTGTTGGGGCACATTTCGCCTCAACGAATTTCCGCTTCAGCGAAATTTTTCGCTCGTCCCATCAGTTTCGTTGTAGCGGGGCTTGACTGTAGCAAGAACTACGGCCTGTGGAAGGGTGAATGCTGATTGATTTCCCTTGATCTTCCCTCTCCAGTTACCACCACCGAGTGGCCTGAGCACGGGACTGTCGCACAGCATATGGACGCAGCAGCAGCCGACCGGCATCTCCCGCCCATGGAACTACAGCCTGTTCCAAGAGAGCTCTCCCATTGCGTCGCCATTGGGGCCCCAGCCCTCCAGCACTGCGGGCAGCAGTGGTGGTGGTGGCAGCGGCAACAGCAGCAGCACGAGCAAGAGCCATCACGGCCCCCTGGGATGGCAGGACAAGGAGTCCTACTGAACAGCCGGAACGCCCACCGCTCTCCCCCTCCTGTGCACCCCACTCCCTCAGCAATGCTTCCTTCTACTCGTTGCACACCTGCTTCCTGGACAAGAGTCGTTCCACCCACGCCTACACGGACAAGCTGCCATGCTTGACAAAATGGTGTCCCGGATATTGCTACACACGGAGGTCGATCTGTCACACATAATCGGCTGATTTCCCCCTCCTATGCTCCCCCTCCTCTTTTTTGAGAAATGTGGTTTTCTTTGGAGGCACACAGTAGTGGCTGTTGTTACGTAGGAGTGTCCACGAGTTAGGAACTGCTTCACTCGGATCTGCACAAGACGTGCATCAAATGCAGCAGTAGCTGCACCTTTTTGTTGTTGTTGTTGTCTGCACCTGTGCTTTGCTTTGTTGAAATGCAACTTAGATTGCAGCCCGTAGCGGTTGCTGGTTTGGAGGGAAAGCCACCTGGAATCAATGTTGGTGTGTGCGTGTGATGGTAAGAGTGATTTGAGTAAGGCTGAAACGTGTTAGGCACCATCATGTGAGTGGGCTCGCACAATTTCTTCAGCTGCACCGGTGTACTTTGTGGCTTTGCACAGCCACCGATTCTCTTTGTACCTTTGTTCTGCGTGATGATCACAGTTATTTGCACTACTACCAGCTGCCCAATGTGATGATAGGCAGAAACATGTCTTGCAGCGTAGTATTGAAAGGAGAAATGCGTATTGCGGAAGCTGTCCGGTGACAATGACACAGTACTGCAGAAACTTTTTTTCACAGCATCCCAGTATTGGTTTGTTTATATGCGCTAGATGTGCTTTTTAATGCCTCGTGTTCTGTGTCCCACCCTCCCCACCTCTGTTGCTTTCATTTACGCTTTCCATTCACTGGGTAGTCCATTTTGCGAGAGTATTTCCTATAAAAGTTAGCGCAGAACAGACTACACAAGAGAGACAGACGGGGCAGTCCCGTGTGCCTCTCTTGCGCTGTTTGTTATGCGCTAACTTTTATTGCGAATACAGTAGAACCCCGCTTATATGTTCCTCAATATTACGTTTTCCTGGCTGTAATGTCGTGGTAGGTAACGTGGTCCCATTCAAATGTCCATAGGCAACCATGTATCTACAATCCCACGTAGTACGTCGTCATACCACGGCATTCCTGCTTTATACGTTGCAATTATAAGACATAAATAATAAAGAAAGGTAGCTAAATTGATAAAAGTGCCCAGAAAAAATTTTTTTTTTTTAAATACACTGAACTACGCTGTTGGCGCACCACTGGATTCCTGGAAACGAGAAGGCACGGCACTACACCTGTGAGCATCATCATTGTCACCGTCACAGTTGTCGCTACCCTATTCACACGGGAATGAGGAATGCACTCTCATGACCACGCCCCCTCCATGCCACGGCCGTACACATTGTTTTGCGTTTTTTTGTTAGGGAGTTCACTATGTTTTAGTCTGTCTTCGCCACAGCCATTGTTAGTGTCAAGAAAATGGAAAGCCCTCTCGCTTAAAGACAAACTGACTTTCTGCGGGTAGTCAAAAGGAACCGACACGGGAAAAAATACATATCGCAAAAGAGTTTCGACTGCTGCTGTCGACTTTGAACTTAATTGTAGAATCAAATTTAACTGGAGGGTGTACGAAGGTACGGTGAGCCACTTTCGGCGATGAGGACAGCCACAAGACGAAATTGGAGAAGGGCAATGTCATTCCACAGGCCCGGAAAAAGCGCAAAGCTTGTATCAAAGATGTTTTTAAACCTTAAAAATCCCAAGTGAATTTATTTTGTGTTTGAACCATTGCTAATGATCTTTTTATAATGTTTAACAGCATGATTTTCGGTACCAATACAACGTTCGTGTTATACGTTTCCCGGCCACTACGTTTTTTTTCCCGCGGTCTTGTGAAAAACGTCACTACGTTTTTTTTCCCGCAGTCTCGTGAAAAACGTATAAGCGGGGTTCTACTGTGCTATGGTCCAACTGGCCCAGCAGCAAGTTTTGTTATTTGCGATAGCATTTGCTCATTGTTAGTTTCGAACCTTTTAGTTGGAGTCTTGCTGCTTCCAGGGTGGGATTCCGAGTCGTGTCCATTTCGAAAATAACGTCAATTTCGCGTCCGTTTCAGTCGTGACATTAGTTGCACATGCGAGGCCTCTGACCAATGGATGTGCTGCGTCACGTCTGGTCGTCTGCTTTCGGCCAATCAGTGCTCGCTTTGAAACGGGCGCAAAATGGACAAAACTGGGAATTCCGCCCCACGGTTAGCAGATTTGTGAATATGGATGTTAAGTGGTTGAATTTGTTGCGAGGTTTTAGAAAATTGCGAGACTCGGAAACAGCTCAAGGGTAAGAAGGTTCTTGCTAAGAACACCTTCTTAGCAAGTGCAGGGGTATGCCATTATGCGTTAAGGCTGCCTTTTGTGACTTTTTGCAACAACTCCAACAAGAATTTCCATTTGTGCTTCTATTTTTTTCCTCTCTGTTCCTTTTTAGTGGGGGCAGAGGAGGTGGTGTCGTTTAATTTTGGGCTGCTAACTCTGCAGTGACCTACAAAGAAAGCAGGCCGAGTTCTTGAGACTATCTAGTGCAGGGTGGTTTTTAGTTTTTGGGCAGGCAGGCCCCTCTGTAATGACAAGAGATCTTAAAAATACTTCTCAATTCATACAAAATATTTCAGACGTTGCTTTTTTGGGGCACAAATTGCATGGTTCCTGTTGCCTAGTCAAAGTTCTGAAGTCACTGTTACTAGAGAGCAGTTGCATAGAGAAGCGCACTAAGAAGAGTCTGCGTCATTGCACTCCATTATTTGGAAAAGCACCTTTTATAAATTTGCATCGTTGGAATATCTTTGTGTCACTAATGCACTGCTTTTGTAACGTGAATTGTGCTAGTTCTGGCTTATTGTTTTTGTTTTAACTAATGCATTGCGTACGGTAGAAACATGAAACTCTGTTTTCCAGGCGGCAAACAGGAGTTCGGAAACTGAGACGGCGTGAAATGTATCTCAGCATTTTTTTTTTTTTTTTTTCCTCGTTTCTGATCGCTGCTAGTTTCAGTTCAAATTGAACATACTTTGGGGGCAAGTCTGAACGCAGTGAAGCTTGTTGGTGTACTTAGTGTTTGCTAGTTTTCTGGTGTAAAGAATTTGAGGACGTGCTGCAATGCGATGTATGAAAAAGAGCATTTTTATTTTACGCCTAATTAGAGTGCGTCTATAGTTTATGGCCGTGTTCTGTTGATGCCTTTTAAATTTTTCATTTTGTAAACACATTAATTTATGTTTTTTTATTGTTTCATAACGGATACTTCATTACAGCTTCTGCCAAACCGGTGTGCAGAGACGTATTTTAGCATTAAGAGATATATTCGAGTAATGTTCTATTGTTGTACGTTGTTCCAAGAAATCCAATGTCGCAACTGTGTGTGTAGAGCCGTGCACCCTCGCGCCAGTGTGTTCTTGCTGTGGGCTTTTTTGGCCATGTTGTACGGCAAGGGTGAAACAGGCGTGTTTTTTGTTGATGCTACGAAGCCTTGCCTGCTTTTCAGCATGGAGTGGAACCTTCCTACTTAACTTTGTTGTCCCCTTGTGTGTAGCGGTGGGCTTGTGGAGGAAATGCAACCCCATTGTTTGAGCATTGTGTGTGCTTAGAATGGATGGATGTACGTGCTTAATGCCGTGTTAGAGCTGTTGTGCCCAGATCCCGTGCTCCAGAAGCGTATACGACGAGGCAACTTGCAAACACCATGCCTGTTTTGACTTGCTGCTGTTGCCTAGCCGGTTGACACTGCCACCTGCTGTGCTGTTGCCACTTTGATGTTTTAAAGTTCCTCTTGACGAGCGGAATGTTTCTCCGGGAACTTCCTTATTGGCGCAAAGAATAAAGAAAATCCAACACCTTGTCTTTTTTTCTGCGTGGCTGATACCTACTTAAAAATTTACACTACATCTAGGCTGAGGCCACATGAAACTTTAAACACTAAGGGCTGCTTATGTGTGGGAATGTGAAAGCACTACATTTTATTTCAGGGTATGCAATCCTCTGTCTCTAATGGTAGGTTCGTCATAATTGTCATCTTCTGTTGCAAGAATGTGTTTGCCATCGGGGAGATATATCTGGTATGTATTTTTGCGTCTTAACAACTGTAGTGTTGGCTGGGGGTAGTTTTAGCTGCAGTGATCAAGTGTGTTTTGTTAGCCATAAGGCATTTTTGGGTTCCCTTGCATTGTCTTTTGGGACATACTTTCATGGCAACCAAGTTGCACAGCTGCCTTTGAAGTAGACTTCTAGTTCGGTTCCCCCCCACGGCGGCCGCTTTTCTGATGGAGGCGAAAAGCAAAAACGCCCACGTACGAGATTTCGGTGCACGTTAAAGATCCCCAGGTGGTCAAAATTAATCCGGAGCCCTCCACTACAGCGCGCCTCATCGCGTGCGTTGTTGCGTCAGCATGTTAAGCCCCCCATAATCAATCAGTCAAGTAGACTTTCAGAGTCCAACACAGTAGGGACAGCACCACCTGCAGAAACGTGTCTAGTGGTGTGGTTGGTTCCTCTCATCACCATTATCGTGATCCTTTTCCCATATTGTATTCTGTCACCCAATAGCCTTTGTTAGCCTTACATTGCTTTGACATTTCTTTGCTATTTTGTAATAACCATTCTCATATTACTCCTGTAGGCTTCCAGCAGTGCGATAATGCCCTCTTATCATCGTTGTGATCATTTTTTCTTGGCGTGGTTTCCTTTCTCTTGTTTCCTTCTTCTTTGCCCTTGTTAGCGCTACGTATAAGCAATTAGCACAAGCATGCTCTACTAATTTTGTAATTAGCAGGCCCAAATTACTACTGTAGGCCGCAGTACACGTCTCAGATTTCCACGTCAAAGTCCACAATGCATTTATTGGGTCCACCTTATAGATAGAGGCAAGGATCGGCCATGGTGTGGGGCAATGCGTGATCAACGTGCCTTCTGTGGTCCTGGAGTTCAAACCCAGGCCCAGATAAGGTCAATTTCTTTAAAGAAGATAGTCTTTGGATACTTGAACGCGGAAATTTTTGGCCTGTATGTCTGTCTGCCCCTTGATCCAGCCACCGAACAAGACGTTTATGCAGGCAAGGCCATTTCTAAACATAAATCTGGTGGCAGTGTTCATACTTGTCAAACTTGTTGAGCAAAAACAGAACATTACGCATGCCTGAGGCAAAACATCAATACATAAGTGATATTTGCAGCGTTCTTTTATTTTTGTTTACCTTCATACACACACCGTCGGCCAGTTTTGAAACCACCGCTCGTTCGCGCCGACGCCGTATTGTCGCGTAATGGGCCATTTAATGCTCTCGCATAAAAAAAAAAACACATGGCAGTCACCACAAAAAACGAATGGCATTAAGGAAAAGCATAGAGTTTCAGGAAAAGCTGGCGGCGGCTTCAAAAACGCATCAAAGACGACCGTCGCGGCCTCCAGCGGACACTAAAAATACAGGAGGCGATGCTCAAGACAAAAAAAATGACAAGAGTCTTGGAGATGATAGCAGCTGCTTGAAATGGAACGTGAGACACGCTGCTCGCGTGGCGCGCGATCAGCTGAAAATCCGCCCCGATCTGGAGCCGTGCCATCCGGTCTTTCACTGTCGGAGGCTTCCTTGTCTGCCCTGCGCGATAGAATCGTCGCTATAAAGGCCGCGTGTGTATATTTAGCGGAGGGGGCAGCGCCGCTTTACCGAGCTCAGGTACTTACCTAGACGGTCGTCCGCGGTCCTTCGGTGGTGTTTCAAACGAGACCGAGCGTGCAACCGTTCTGCGCACTCTGCTCTGTTGAGAAACACATGGCCGCATTTTAATCAAGTTTTCAAACTAGCGCGCGAAAGCGCTGGCCGTCCGTCTGTTGTGAAAAATACGTGGTCTGACTTTGACAAGTTCTCAAAACATTGCTTTCAGAGTTTTCCGAGGCAAGTTGTCAGGATGGAGCGGGAACTGCCGGCCTCTGTCGCTACCGAGCTTCTACAGAGCCTGCGCACCCAGCACGACGAAGCCTTCCTGTACGTTTCCCAGGGCCTCAGTTACGAAGAGCAGGGCGAGAACACGCTGGCGACCGAGATGTACTACAAAGCGCTGGACAAGTTGGGCAAGGGCCTGAACCTCGACTGCGAGCATCCCGGCTGCAAGGGACCGCAGTGGGATAAGGCGCGCGAAATGCAACGTAAGATGAAGCACATTAAGCGGGAAGTCGATTTTCGGCTGATCGCCCTCGAAGCGGCTGGCGGCGCACCCCTACACACACAGCGGCCGCCTACCTACGAGGAAGCCACGAAGGCCGGCGCTGCCCATGCACCGCGCAGACAGGCCGAAGAGCTCTTCAACATCGCCTCTGGTGTCCAGGCAAGCTGTCCGAACACTGATTCCCAAAATTGTAGATTAATGCTTAGCCTTCGTACTGCGTAATATAGCACTTTCCGGGTGCGCGGTTGCTATTAAAAACGGGCCATTGTGGGCGGAAAGTTGGAGAGCTTGCAGTGAATGCGTTACTACGGTGGTATATCATGGCTCAGTGCCTATTTCGTGTAACCATTCCAGATTTTCTTCGTTTCTGGTGGGGGCACGGTTGAGGCACCCTCTGAGACCACCGACCTTCATGTGTACCGGTTACCCGGCAGACACGATGCCGTGTCCTCTGAGGCCAAGTCGCCGCTCTCCTGGCTGCAAGTGGGCTCGTGGATTTACCCCCTGGTCCCACAGCAGTCCCCAGCCCTGAAGTCTGGCTACGGGGCCTACCTTTTCCCCAACATCGATGCTCCTCTAAAGGAGTCCGGTGAGTAAACATTGTGGAAGAATCTAATGTGTCTCTGTATGCCCTTCACGAATAATCCTGTGGTCATTGAAATTGCCACGTTAGATGTGCTAGGCTATGAGCACACGCCTTGAGAGTGCACATGCAATGAAAAGGGATGAAAATTGGCACAAGAGTTGCCAGCTGTCTATGAATGCGTTGTAGTCTGAATAAATCAGTGTGTCGAACTGGAACCGAACCGGTATTGTCGGAACGGAACCCGAACCCCGAACAGTTATTCTAGCACGCGAACCTGGACCGAAACTGAGCCGAAGAAATTCAGTAACGGTTACCAGTTCACGACAGAACAGTTCGACCATCCGTTGTTGATATAGCGCGGTCAGTGTCATTTGGGGACTTTACATACCATCAGCTTCGTATCGTCAGACTTTTACCCGTTTGGATCAATCACAACACTGCCAACCTGTTTGTGGTTGCAACTCGAGGAAAGAAATGCGCACCAATATTGAAATCATATGTTGCTGCTGGTTGCCCGCAGACTATCTTACCATCGTCTGCGTGCAGGGAATGGGAAATATATGCTTTGCACTTCAAGGTACAGGTCTCGCTGTGACTATCATACCTGCCAGGTTTCCCGAATTGTCCGGGAGACTCCCGAATTTTGATGGTTTTGTACGATTGTACAGCCGAAACGAAAATCTCCCGAATACACACCCGTGTCAGGCCAAACCTTTCTCCCAGTTTGGACACATTGCGCCGGAGCTACCCGACAGTCTAATACAATCCTACAGCCATTGACATCGTGATAAGTGAGGAGGTTAAAAAGCGTAGTCGGCCATGCGTGCAAGTTAAGCTGCTTAGTAACACAGAAACGCAAAATGTGAGGCAGTTCAGTATGGTAAAGAAAAATTGCACCCAGTTCCGAGCACCCATCCTACCGGCGAGCGGCCGTAACACGTTCCACTCTGCGCAATGAACGTTTTTTCATCATCATCATGTCTAACACAACCCTCAGCCACGTTCTTTTGGCGAGGAGTCACAGGTACGAACATTGTTACGCTCTACAGTATTACCAGGACTTCCTGAAAAAAGACTGCAAGGTCGTTTGAACTACACCGAGTGCCCGGAGCCCGAAACCAGCCAGTGCCGACGCCACGGGGGGTGTGGAACGCCGCTGCCGCGCTGTAACCGAAGCAGGGCCGATGGCTCCCCGTAACAGCCGCTTCTTCCGGTCGGTCGGCGCGCAAAGACACACTCCGCATGCATTTCTTAGAAAACCTGGGCCTTGGCGGCCGAAGAAGTAGTTGAAAGAAGAAAAATTGGGCCCATCTCCCCGCGAGGGGGACTCGAGTAAATGCGTCGCATAGGGGGTGGGTGTATTGCGTTAACGTTTAGTGTTTGGGGAGTTGGTGGTAGTGAATGCGTTGTATCAGCAGCTTCTTGACGTAGTTTGAATGAGTCAAGGATATAAGGCGCGTTCGTAGCCTCCCATTCTGTGTCGGCTTTGTGGCACAGTGGGTAGAGCACCATGTACATTGCGTTCCGCCCGCAGGGTCGAGGGATCGAAACTAGGCGCCGGATAGTATTTTTTTTTTTATATAGTGTAGGGGGAGGGGTGCGGACTACGACTACGGACGTCAACGCGGGTGACATCGTGAGTTACTGAAATGCTCTGCATTTAAAAGGTGGCGTCGGCCCCGCCAAAGATTTAGCAACTGACCAGTGGTGCATACCTCATTAGTTGTTTGGACGAAGCAGTGTAAATAATTGCACTCTGCTGCTACTAATTTTTAGATGCCACGCATCTCATTCACCCGCCTTGTCCCTCCATCCGGCGTCGGCGTCGTTGTTGTCGGCGTCCGCCCCTCCCCCATTCTTCTCGCCGCGCCAGCTGCGCTCTGCGCCGCTCACCCCCCTCTCCGATAGCGAACACTCTCTCGCGAGGGGCATTGGATCGGCTTGGATTGGATTTAGATTGGATTAAAGTGGATTGTGTTTGGTCATAGCCGTGGCAGACGCACTGGCGCCGGCGCGTCTCCTCACCGTTATGCGCGCTATAAAACGCGGCGCCTGCGCCGCTCCGCTCCGTTCCAGCGCCATTCCTCCGCTGTCCAACGCTGCAACGTGAACCCCCTATGCGTCGCATCTACACGGGTTCCCGCGAGGGGAGGTGGTAGTTTTTTTTCGATCCCTTAGCCTCCCCCCCTTCCCCTGTCAGAGCTCCCTAATGCCATCTCGGAGAACCTGGCAGGTATGACTATACAAGCATTGTACATCAACACCAAATGAATGATATGATAACGAAAGAATAGATTTTTGGTAATCATCTTGCAAAATATTTTACTCTTATACATAGTCCAAGAAAAGAAATTTTAGGATACAATTTTTCTTAACCCGTTATACTTTGCTGGGCGGGCAATGGTCTCTTCTGTATTAGCCTACTTAAGGGATGGATGAATAAAATCTTAATTTCGTCAGAAAGGGGCAAGGTATGGTGGGTCATTTGTCACAAGGGGTTGCGGCAAGACTGTACCTTCCAGCAACCTCCAGCGCTCTTGTCATGGTCTAAACTTGCATCAACAAGTTGGTGCTGAACATTGCACCCTCCCACTGCTCTCATTTGACTATTGCAGAATGTTAGAATGGGGGTCCTCAGGGTAGCCATACAAATTATGGGCTAGATCTGCTCGTTCGGCATTACATAAGGAAGCATTCAGGTCGGTAAGCTCCTGGCTAGATCAATGATACTTTATAGGGATCATAGAATGTATTAGTCTGGAGCTGCCTCCAAGTGACTTGCTGAATTTTGCTGAGTGATCTGTCGGGTAGAGAATATTTAAGTCTCTCAAGGCAATGGTGCACGGCCAGCTCATGATACGCTTTCATGCAATCTAAGGCAGAAGTCACCTGTTGACTGGTTGACAAAAAAAAAACTCGTGTTAAACAAAACGAGGTCCAGAGTAACTGTAAAGTAAAATATTTTTCGCATCTAGTTATAATTATTCTTTTGGAACCGGTTTGCAAACCGGTTCAGGCTTGCAAACCGGTTCGTGAACCAGTTCGATGTGTAATTTAGTTTATTTATTTATTTAGTTGAACTGGAACTGGGCCGGAACAAAATTATTTCACCCGAACCGTAACTGAACCAGTATTTTTTTCGGTTCGACTCAATGGAATAATTATAATTCAAAACGTTCTGAGCTTACTTAACTGTGTAGCCTGTGCGCAGTACCAAGGCTAGATCCAGAGGGGGATTCTCCCATTCCCTGATCCCCTTTGCAGTTTTGCAAACTGTGAAGGTGCTGTTGATTGCATGAGTACCCCGTCTCCGCATATGTGAGGTGCCTTTAGATGTTTTCCAGAATTAGTCTCCGGTTATTATTTAAAATTTTGCTGGCAAAAGCATCCGCTATCGCCTGCATCATGTTTTTAAAACAAGGGAGCATTGGTGGTAATATCATCCAGAAAGAGGACCATATTTTATGCCACTGGCAATGTTAGCCGATCAATAATGGCAAACTTGCTCTGCCACACAGTGGGCCGTACGCAGGAACTTACACCCCCCCCCCCCCCCCCTTCAACACCCCCCTTCCCCCCCAGAAGTATGTTGACACCCCCCCCCAAAATACATTCCACGACCATGAGCACCTTGCCTTGGGATTTATACATGCCTCCCTCCCCCCAAAACCCCCCTAGGGGGATTTCGACACCACTTCAAAACTGAAATTCTGGATAAACCCCTGGCCATACGTGCTGCAGAATGGTTGAGATGCAATCCAGTATTCCTCTTCAACCTGTATTGTTATGGAACTCACTGTCCGAGGAAAGCTTTTGGACAATTACGGACTGGTGAATCAAGCATACCATATATGTAATGTATGCTTGTCATTGATACAAAGTATGATTCATCCTATTAACTACATTGGTTCCTAAAATAGGGATAAAAAACGGTGCAGTGTTCGTCATTCTGCCAACACTATAAGAGAGTTTTTTTTACTGAAAGATTGACTTGCCTTTCACGTAGTGTATTGAAGGGTGGTAGTAGCGCTGCGCCACTGCATAATGGGAACGCTATTCTGCTTCTGTTAGTATTCTTAAGAGCAGTGTTTGTATGCTTGTCTGCACAGGGGCCTCAGTGGGAGTCTTGCTCCCCTCGGACCTGCCGTATGACATGCACCAGCTTTTCGAGTCTCTCATGGAGGAGCTGACTGCCATGAAAATCGAAACCATCACAGAGTCGAGCTGCGTATGCATGGAGCCTGCTGCAATCAGAGTGAAGCGCTCTGCATTCGGCCAGAAGGTCTCCGACAGCCTCGTGATAGGTGTGTGTTGTGATGCAATGCTGATGACCCAAAACTATGGTGTGTCGCCAATTCCCTGAAAAGAAAAGAGTCTGAGTGCTTCCCATTTGCCGAACTATCCGATGGCTGCGGTTATCTTAAGCAGCCACCAATGGAAGTGCTTTAGAAGGGAACACCTATCGCATTTTTATGAGGCCTACTCTTTCATGACTCATGGGCATAAAAACTATCGTGCTCTAATACGAAAATGTTTGCAGTTTCGTGAAAATATTCCCGGTGGTTTAAAATATTATTTTAGAAATATATCACTTTTGAGCTGAAATAAAAATAAAACTAGCTCGCTGGGCAGCAAGTGCCACCTAGTGTAAACTAGCTAAACTAAACTGTTTCATTTTATTACAGAAGTGATAATTTCTAAAGTAAGCAAACTAGGCTGTTAGGAACACTTTCATGGATCCATAAAACCTTTCCTATTGGTGCACGATGGTCATAAATTAGCACATCCCGTAGGAATGGGATCATGCAAGTCCCCCTTAATTGGGCTACTAGTCTGATGCTCTGCTGCAGCCTTTTTATCCAGTTTCGTCTTGTTTGAGTGCATAAGTTATGCAGGGGGATCAGCAGGGTAGCTGTTGCAAGTTGTGGTGCATCTGCAGAATGAATCTGCCACTGATAAACAGTGATGATAGGAGTTTGTCTTCGATGCCCAGCTTTTGTCAATAGCAGTGAAGAGAGCAAGTCAGAGCTTCGAACTGGAAACAAGGCAATCTATGTATAATACAGTAGGGCAAAGTGGAAGCTGTGTGCAAATCAACAGAGTAAAACAAAACTCGAGTGTGTTTGTCTGTTATATTAGTAAGCATACGAAGAATGAAAGAATAAATAACTCTGAACGACGCTGCACATCTCTGAATATAAAACCTAAAATGACTCTGCACCTGTTCCCAACTGACGAGAACCAAGCAGAATGCAAGAGTCTGGGCAACTGCTACTTAGAGCAAAAATTGCAGAAGTCCTTGGTAGTCAGCCAGAACCAGAGGTCAGCGACTGTCCCGAAGCTTGTGGTGTCTCTTCCGATGTAGGGTACCATTGCCAGGGTAGGGTACCATTGCCACCTCGATTTCGGGGATGAGCCGTAAAGTTTGGTGCATTATCTCGATGAGGTCAAATGGAGTGCTTTAAACCGTAACTGACTTGTACAGCGAGAGCGATAACTAGACTAACTGCGCGACCCGTTGAGTCCATAGAGTTACTTATTCTTCTCAAGGCCACTTGAAGCCACCAGCAGACTGGCTCTGTTTTATGGAACCTTGGTGCGGCAAGCATCTAGGAGACACCAGTTGTATAAACAGGGAGAGACGCGTTGGTGCACTAAGCTTTTTCTTTGCTTGGGTACTGGAGTGAGTAGAAGTGATGTTTTTTGCTTCCTTTTGCTGTCCCCCGCCCCTGGCATGCTGAGAAAGGGTACACATTTTTGGTCATACAGCGGAACTGCATGGACGCGATGCTTTCCTAACTTGGCCTTACTTGTCCACATTCATTTCGTTTTGTGTTCGCATGCCAGCAGCATCCACTTCAGCACCTCATGTGGCAGTGCTGAAGGCATGCTACGTCGGAGGCATGCACAGAAAGCTGCTGAAGTTAGCGGTGAGGTTGGGTATATGTAATGGAGAATAATGCCTTACTTAGGACACTCAAAAGAATTCACAAATCAAGCTCTGACTGCCAAACGGAAGTATTTGCTGCTAGATGTGCTTGAAAACACCGGAAGCTGCTGCCTACTGCGGGTGTTTGGTGAACAAAAGGATTGTTGAACAAGAAAACATTGTGCAGCCTGAATGCTGCAGCTTTGTTGGTGTATCTGTTTGTTGCCTTGCCCTTGCCACAGGTTTCACGAAAAGCTTCAGTCTTTCTGCGTAGTTGTGCTGCCAAAGATTAAGAAAGTCCCCCCCCCCCCCGATTTTTGTAAAGCAATTGTTGCAAGTGCAGTGAGTGTTGAGTGCATCTTTGTTTAATTTATTTCAAGCATATTTTTTTAACTTTTTTGTAACTGCACTTTGACATAGCCACCTTCGTTACTATTTGTCATGTGGTAATGAGGTTGCAGAAAAATGACTTATTATGGAAATAAATGATAAATTTGGGAGATTTATGCACCAAAGTTTTATGCGTCTGGGCTATGAAGCATGCCATAGTGGAGGTCTACGGATTGATTTTGACCGCCTAGGAATCTTTAACGTGAGCCAATATCCTAATAAGTAGGCATTCTAATTTGTTCATCGGTAAGACGGCCACTGCGGCCAGGTTGAACCTGCGTCCTTGGAGTCAGCAGCACAATGCCTTAGCCACTGAGCAGCAGTGGTAGGTTTAAATGACTTATTGACATTGCACAAATTCTTATCGCCATTTAATTAGCTAGTTTATTGTTTTTTTTTTTCTTTTGTTGTGGTTATCTACTTTTGTCTGATTCTGCCCTTTAGCTGTAGAGTGGTCGTTCGGTTGTCGGGGGTAAAATTGGGTGCTATTTTTCGAACTGATATTCGGGGAGAAATCGGGTGTTTTTGTGAAACCATTCTGAAATTCGGGTTGTTTTGAGTTACATTGATAGGTGTACTAAGTTTATTTTAATACACTCAGTTTATTTTAGAGGTTATCCACAAGCTTCTTAACTCTAACGCGTTAAAATTGGTGTTTATTTCAAGCTGGTAATTGGAGGTACTTCAGGGTTCTCTTCAAAAGTGCTCTTTAAAATTTGGCAATTGTATGGAAATGAATAAGTAATGACAGTAGATTGCATCGATAACTTCTAGCAAAGGAAACATTTTATTCACAAAAAGCTGGTCATCGATTGTTCCTCATTCTTGTTTACTGAAATAATTTGTGATCTCCTTGCGCAACTTGTCGGCCTTCATTCAAGGCCTGTCTGATCGCTGAACGTACCTCAACTTGGAGAAGGTTCTCTCGACAACACAGCTTCTATTAGTTAGGCACAACAATGTCAGGGTAGCATTTGGCGGCCTGAAGTTGCGGGTGGTAGAGTCATTCCAATACTCAATGAGTTCGGAAGGTGTGTTTGTGCGCTTGCTTCCAGCAGGTACTGGTTGAGAACAGCGGAACGTCAGACCACAATTGCGCAGATCGCTCCTTTGAAAAGGTATATTCAAGGAGAAATCGGGTTTAACTCGAATTTCCTGAAACATGTTCGGGGTGTAAGAATCTGGTAAAATCGGGTTTTATCCAACAACGCATGTGTAATCTTTGGCAAATATGTGTAGTCTGTTCTATAAAAAAAAATTTTGTTGGCGAATTCCCAGAAAGTTGTGCTGCAACGTGAAGCGCATCCCCTGTGGCCACCGCACTTTTTATCAACCACATGTCAACATCCTTTCTCACTTGTTACCTGGGCAATCAGCATGGAGCTTCCCAGCCATGTTTTTTGCAGGGCTTCACATTTTGCCACCACAATATTTTGGACAGCTGACCTAACGTTTCTGGCCACTGCTAAATTAGAGCACACTGTTCCTTCTATTCACGTGTAGCTCGGAATCTTTTCCAAGCACTCCACATCCTTTGTTCCTTTGTCCCCATATCTCGCATATTGCAGAAGTTGTTGTTCTGGCCGAGCCACTATACTACGGGAAGCAGGTGTTTTCTACCAAAAAAGCAGCTGCTGATCAAACATTCATTTTCCCCAATAGTAGAATAGGTTGTTTTCTTTTATTTCTGTCTTATTTTAACTCCTTTTTTTTTTTCCTTGCATTTTATTTATGTCAGTTGACTGTATGCTAGCTAAGAACAGCGGTCTGCTGAAAAAAAAAAGTCATTTCCTTATATTTGTGCTCGTGCATCTTATGCTGCTGCCTCCTCAAATGTTGGAGAAGGATGCTGAGAGTAAAAACTAAGAAAACAAAAAAGTTGCTTTATGAAATGATTCCAGTGAGGTAACAGGGGCTAGTATTGAAGAAACCTCTTGGCGAACTATACTACACAATGCAATCAAGTCGCACAGCTTTCTCCAGCCACTATAACTAGTACAGCGAAACAAAGTATGCCGCAGTGGTGTTGATGGACTTAAAATGGGCCAAAAAATTCCTCGAAATAAAGTAGAGTTCAGATTACTGCGTTAAATGCGTATAAGCATGGTGCAACCTGCGCCCCTTCCTGGAGAGTGCTGCTTGCTGGGCCAGTTGGTTCTATTGAAGGCTGGGAAAAACCGGTGAAAAAAGACGCAAACTCAAAACAGACAACACCCAGTGTGTGTGTTGTCTCCTCTCGCTTTTGTGTTTGCATTTTTCTTTTTTTGTTTTTTGCTGGTTTTTTTTTACCTTTCCTGGACTACAGTTTGGGTGAACATACACGTACTGCACTGCACAAACAAGTTGTTGTTGTCCCTGTGTGCAGGCTCGGAGGCCCTGTCCAAAGGTCTGACCAAGGGTGCCCAGGCGACGAGCGAGGCGCTGAAGATGGGCACGGCACGGCTGAAGCAATACCTGCGGCCCGACCCGGAGCCCATCAAGGTGGACCCCCGAGTCAAGCAGGGGCTTGAGATCCTGCGCACCGTCACGGGATCCGTGCGCAACGTCAGCGAGTACGTCGGTGAGTCGGTTGGTCCCCTCAATGGAGCAGGCACACGATTTCGTGGTCGGGGAGCAAACCACGACACACCAATGTTGTGAAAATTGCGAATTTCGCCACTGTATCCGGGCGTGCAAACCGGCAGATGATTACATATTGCATTGGGTACTGGAACCAGTGGGGGACCAACGTTCATTTCATTGTGCATTCCTTTGATCGAAAAAGTGTAACCAACAAAGCAACTAATTTCATTCAAATCAGCTCAGTGGCTGCTGAAACCAGATGTGATTTCGTTTTTTAGAGTATGTCGAAGGAGCTGTATTACAACAAAAGGAAAATTGTAGCACACAGACTTTCACGACATCTTTCTGCAGCAGTGGTACACTAGAGTATGGTAATGCACTGCACTTGATCGGCTGTATATATAACCAGTGAAATTTGTGCAGAAAACTTTTGTTCTTGTTGCTCAGGAGTTTGTTTGCAAGCAAGTTTTGAAAGCGTTATATTATATGGGCTCTTTAAGGAGTGTACAAGTGTAGGTCAAATAGTGCATGAAATCCCGCAGGTATGCTGCTCCACAAAGCTGCGAACATTGTGCAGTAATTGTGCTCGTACATACCTGGTCAGTTGAGATCAGAAATTACAGGCGACATCATGCTTTAATGTTTGACTTGTGAGGTGTTCAAGCAGAAATTAATTGCTGGGCCCATCCATCTCTGTTACTCAGTTCTAGTGCATGGTTCATAACCACTCACCCATTTCTCCCAACTTCGCATTCAATCTTTACCGTATTCACACGATTGTAGGTCGACCCCTTTTTTTCAAATTTGACAATCCAATGTTGGGGGGTCGACTTAGAATCGAAATCGAACCGTCTATGTATCCGGTAGTAACGGAAAGAGAAACAAGAAATCGGGGGTGCTACGAGGTGGGGACAGCTTTGCACCCTCGTTCCCATGGTTATGGTCTAAAGTGTGAACCGCATGGGGCGTCTTCTGCTTGCGAAAACGCAGCACGCACGACACAGCCGCGCTGACGCTGCTGCGAATACCACCCGTAAGCTGCGCGCTACGCAATCGGGGGCGGCAACATGGCGGCGTCACCAGCCGCGAAGAGGTGCGCGTAGCTCCAGCGACCGCTTCTAACCGCTCTTTAAGATATCACTGAAGGCACAAACGTTTGTGCAGGAAAGGAGCTGATAATGTGGTTGAAAACGACACTATAAAGCATCATCCGCTCCGCTTGGGAAAGCGCCATTCAAATATCCGCCACCGTGGTAAGCCTAAACATCTCCGGCGGCACCAAGCGGCTGTCCTGAGCGCTTTCAAACTGCCGCCATGAAGAGCACGCCTCCCCATTGCGACAGGTCGTCAGGCTTTTCCCACTGCCGTGCTCGTCACACGTCATAGAAGTAGTAGAAGCTTCCGCGCACGCGGAGTCGCCAAGGCGGGCGGGAAAAAATCGCCCGCGCAACGCCGACGCGCACGAATCGCGTGCAAAAACGCATCAAGAAGCGTTTTATTCGTCTCTAATAAACAAAATGAGTAATAGCGGATCCCTTGATTCAATGCGCGGCGCTAACGTAGCCACAATCATAGCACATTGTTCAGTACACTTCCGAACGCGATGGTGGGAGGTTAGTCGCTCAAAAGTAATCGCGCGCAGCCGCTTTCATCAGCCACCATGTTGCTTGTTTTGGTATCGCGCGGCAGTGGCCGCTGCCCGTTGCTTCGATTGTTGTCATCTCGCAGCGAATGTGTTCTTCCTGCTCAACCCACAGCGCATGGTTGTTCCGGGTGCTTATACAAAAGCTTTTCTTTTTTTAACATGTACCGCGCATACCGCGAGCGCATGGCTCTTATGGGAGCATCAATCATAATGGTAGAACCGCTGTGTGGGTTGACGGAAGCGCTTCTCTTTGTAATACGATTTTCTAAGTGGCGCTAGCTTTTTCTTTGTTTTGTTTTGTTTTTGAATCGTGTAAATACGGTAACTGCCACAGTCTGTGTGTGATGGGCTAAGCAGTGAAGTAGCTGTCTAATCAAATAAAAAAAATGACAGAGTTGCTATTGAAACCCCTGCTGCAATGCTAGTGACCTCATAACAGCAATGGAATTCCTGCTAGATGAAGCCAACAAAGTAGGTCATGCTGGTTATGCGCGGCTGGGTTTTATGCCCTACTGTTTTGCGTAGGGACAAAATCAGAGGGAAAGGGAGAGCTGTAATTGTTTGTCTAAACAAACAATGCATTTTTCATCAAATATAAGCTGGCAAAGCTACAAGAAGTGCAATCTTTTAGCTGAAATGAAAAGGTATCCAGCATTTAGTGTCTCTGCAACGACCTTTCTTTCCGCAAGCTACTGAACTTATTTTAACACGGAAGTGTTGTATTCCCGGATACACCAAGATTTCGATGGCGTCACACCCATCACGGGAATTACTCCAGCACAACGAACACATGAGAAACGCCAAAAAAAGTTTCATTGAAGTGGATGGTGCTGCTGTTTAGGAGAGGTGAAGCGAAGTAGTGCATCATGATGCTAACAAGCGCTGACAGTTGGCGTAAGCTGCGTCATAGCGACGCCGACGGGCGTATGGCGCGAACGCCGACTGATTTTGATGCGAAGAGAAACGCCAGCGAGTAGGGGAACACGTTTGCGCGTGCACGGTTCGAGCTACAAATTCTGCCTTTCGCGATCCACAAGCTGAGCTCGTTGCAACACAACTGTCTGCCGTATATGCCACGGAGCAGGACTGAAGGGGTCGCACCTTTCCTGAAGCGACGCGCTAGCAGGACGTCGCTCGCCAGGCACACCGACAAGACAGCCACCATCCTGCAAAATCATGCTCCTTTCGCTGCAGGTTTCACTGCACATTTCACTTTCGTGCTTTACCGATTCCTATGACAGAGGAACCAACCACAGTTTTTGGCATACATTTAGCTTGGTGCCTTGTGTTTAACTGTCATACCGTGCTTTTAAATCAAGCTGTGTGTGTGTGTGTGTGGTGTACTGCAGCCACCAAGGTGGGTGACCTGACGGTGACGGTGGCACAGCTGGTGGCCATGAATGTGTCGTGCGACTCCTGCATCGCTGGCCTGCCTCCGCCCGCTGAGAGCTCGAGCAAAATGCAGGATGCCATTGTCATCGCCAAGGGCGGCCTGCAAGGCAAGTGACCGGGGGCAAAAATAGGCCTCCTCGTTATAAAGAGACCCTGAAGTGGGTTGCAAACGTTGTTTCCCAATTACTGTATCAACTTAATGTGAAAAGTTATCTCTTCAGTTTTTTTTTCCCAGCCCGTGTACACTTTATCTCTCCCCCCCCCCCCCCCCACTTTCTTAAAGGAGACCACTCGGAGTACTACTTCCCTCAAACCGCACTCTCCTATGGCCTGGTTTGGTCGGCTGTGATGACACACTGTCAGGGCCTAATCTAGCGGATTGAGAGTGCACTTGACTTGCATGAACTGTGCATGAACAAAGGAAAAATTAGTGTGGAGTAAAATTTGACATTCGCCTGAAGTGCAGTCATTCGGCTTCAGAGGAAAGCTGGACTGGGATGAATTTTTCTTTTGCTGCAGTTTCTGAGAAAGCTGTATAGCTTTCCTTTTTTAACCATACGGCTGCATTCCAGGTGGATGTCAAATTTTTCTTTTGCAGAAACTTACTCCACTTTGGGGATTTCCCCTAAATCTGGTTGATGACCCCGCACGGGGCACCTTGAGTAATCTTGGTGACGGTGAGTGGCGACACCGCGTACCCCGAGCCCCCATACTTAAGCTGTCACCTACCGTGGCTTAGAAGTTGAAAGGTGAAGGGTTAGAAGCCGTGAACGGTGGCCGTCGAGCCTTGGTACAAGCTCCGGCCGATGGGCTCCCTGCCTGTCTACCAGGCAGGGAGCTCAGGGACCTCTTTGACTACCAGGGTAAAAGTCAAAGGAGAAAGTACCCCCGTCTCCCTGCTTTTCAATGTATCATATGGCATTTTTCCAAACCCCCCCCCCCCTCAGACGTGATCGGCCCCCGAAAAGGGGCCGCACCGAAGTTTCCTTTCCACCACTTCCTGACTTGAGTCCTCCGAAACCGAACAACTATCCTCGCTTCATCGTGATGGAATCTGTAGACCAATCAAAACCTCTTGCTTCACAGTCGGTATTTCTCATTTCAAAGTTTCTTGACGGTATTGTTGGAGGGTCGTATCAGGCCAAAAAACATCGAACCGGTGAAAATTCTTGTCGAGGTCAGTAGCCAGGATCAGGCCAAAAAACTTCTTGCTCAACCAGCATCGTCGATCTGCCAATCCGAGTCACGCCCCACCGCAGCCTAAACAGCTCCCAGGGCGTGATTTCCGACTATGACCTACTGAATGAAACTGAAGCCGACTTGCTGGAGGGCCTTCGTGGCCAGGCGTAACAGCGGTCAGGCGAATAACTATACGAAGAGATGATAAACACATACCAACAAAGCACCTCATCCTAACCTTTGACAGGTCAGAGCCTTCCGGAATACATAAATGCAGGTTTCGTGCGATGTCCAGTCCGGTCCTTACATCCCGAACCCGCGGCGCTGTTTCAAGTGCCAACAGTTCGGGCACGGCACGAACTCATGTCGCGGCCGACTTACCTGCGCGAAATGCGCCCCAGCACGACCACGCGTCCGAAAATTGTAACGCGCAACAGTCTCTTTGCATAAACTGCCAGGGTCCACACGCGGCCTACTCAGGACATGTGAAAAATTTCAACTTGAAAAGAAATCATAAACATCAAGGTAACCGAAACATCACCTTCTCAGAGGCACGGAAGAGGTTCGCCTCCTTCCCTCTGGGCAGGTACGGCCGACGCAGCTCGCCGGGGGGCGGAGCGGCGTCTTGTTTCGGCGGGGACCCAGTACCGAGAGTCGGACTTGGTCCCGCCCCCGCCCCCCCCCTGGGTTGCCTCTTGCAGCCCAACCCGCCTCCGCACCGCTCGCTGGGCCAGCAGCGGCTGTGGTGGCATCCACTGTCCGGTGGGAGTGATGCTGCATCCTCCACTTCCAGCTCCACCGTCCCAAACCACACGCTGAGGGCACGGAGATGGAGACGGAGGCAGTTCGCAGCGACCCCCTCCCCGCCTCACTGCCTGTGCCATCTGTGGTGCTCCCCACGCCTTCGGCACTGGCAGCGCAGGCAAAGAACACCCGAAAGGGTACCATGTCAAGGGGGCCCAGTCCGCTGGGCACCCCCTTGCCATCAGATGACGACATGGACGTCGAGCCCTTCCGGCTTTCATCGCAGCGGAAGGAACGGGCTGCGACGTCCATGTCAGTAGAGAAGGCCAGAAAGCCCTCCCAAGAGTCCAACCCCGAAAGACCCTACATAAATAATCACACTCCAGTAGCTCTAACACATCATAATGGGAAGAGAAAACTAGTTTCAATGGAACTGCAGAGGCCTTCTGATAATCTTGACGACAGTGCATGAGATTCTGCATGCCAACCAGCCAAGTTTAATGTGTGTCCAGGAAACACATCTGAATTCCAAACACACAAATTTCTTGAATAGTTACCTGGTATACAGGAAAGACAGGGATGGCTGCACACACTCTTCTGGCGGTGTGGCCATAATCGCCCGCAAATCCTTAGCATGCCACCCTGTCACCTTGAACACCGTCCTTGAGGCTGTAGCCGTCCGCACAATAATTTTTAATAGGTTGATAACGGTATGCTCCATCTACATCTCTCCTGATCTTGCACTTCTGAGCTCTGACTTTGAGGCGCTGGTCGACCAGCTTCCTGAACCGTACATCTAACAGGCGACTTCAATGCACACAATTCTCTTTGGGGCTCTTCTCGCACGGAGGCCCGAAGTCACCTGATAGAGAAGTTTTTTAACATCCTCTGGAGCATGCCTTTTCAACAAGAAACAGCCTACATACCATAACATAGGACACAATACATACTCAAATCTTGACTTGGCTATTGGTTCGGCAATTCTCTTTCCATGTCTTGAGTGGGGAGTGGGCACTGACCCATATGGCAGTGACCACTTCCCCACTTCACTAACATATATAGGTAAAGGCCCAAGCAGTTCATCTTCCCATAATAGGTTCAATGAAGCACGAGCTAACTGGAACACATTTACAGAGACATCGAAACTACACCACACATCCATAGGACACCTGCACGTTGAAGAAGCTACCTAACTCCTCACGGCGCACATCCTCGACGCCGCCGAAAAGTCCATTCCCCACGCCTCTGGTGCCCCGCGCAACCAGAGGAGGCCGTGGTGGAATGAGGACTGTAGGCGGGCGCGAGAGGCCCAGAACAAGGCGTGGGGTATCCTTCGTCGGTACCCCACGTCGGGTAACCTTATTTTGTTCAAACGGGCCAAGGCGTTTGGAAAACGTGTGCGCCGTGAGGCAAAACGAGAGAGTTGGCACACCTTCTTGACATCCATTAATTCATACACGGACAACACCAAAGTCTGGACACGTATACGCAAGCTCAAAGGACAACAGACACACAGCCTGCCCCTGGTTAGCACAACAGGGGACACACTCGAAGACCAGGCTAACACACTTGCACAACACTTCGAACACGTGTCCAGTTCAGCACACTACACAAGCACTTTCATGAAACACAAAACATCTGCAGAAAAAAAGCCCTTACAAGACAAAGACAAATCAAATACCTTCTTACAACTCTGAATTCACTCTCTATGAGTTGAGGGTTGCCCTGAGCACGTGCAAACCTTCAGCCCCAGGCGCAGATAAGATTACATACACCATGATACAACACCTACACCCAGACACTCTTGAAACACTCTTACACCTATACAATAAAATATGGCTTTCGGGGCACGTTTCCACGCTCTTGGAGGGAGGCCATAGTAGTTGCTTTCCTAAAGGAAGGGAAGGACCCTTCTTCTCCCGCCAGTTATCGTCCCATTGCCCTGACAAGCTGCCTGTGTAAGCTCCTCGAGAAGATGATAAACAGGCGACTCGTGTACTTCTTAGAGTACAACGGTCTTCTCGAGAGCTGCCAGGCAGGCTTTAGGCGGGGCGATCTACGAACGATCAACTCGTTGCGTTAGAGTCATATATTAAAGATGCTTTCCTCCATAAGCAGTACTGTATGACAGTATTCTTTGATCTTGAAAAGGCGTACGACACTGCTTGGCGGTACGGCATCCTCAGCGATTTGAAGTCCTTTGGCATGTCGGGTAACATGATGAATACGCTTGTTAGTTACCTGTCTGAAAGAACGTTTCGCGTGCGAGTTGGAGCTGCACTCTCTAGGGTGCATGTGCAGGAAAACGGCGTGCCGCAAGGTGGTGTTTTGAGTTGCACTTTGTTTATTGTAAAAATGAATTCTCTTCGGAAGGCACTGCCACCATCGATCTCCTGTTCAATCTATGTAGACGATGTTCAACTCTCCTTCAAATCGTGTAACTTGTCTATCTGCGAGCAGCCAAGTGCAGCTTGGTGTGAACAAGCTTGCCGGCTGGGCAGATAGCAACGGTTTTAAATTTAATCCAGGGAAGTGCACTTGTGTTCTGTTTTCCAAGAGGCGTGGCATTCGGCCGGATCCAGACATTCGACTCCACGGTGTCTCTATTCCTGTAAAAAAGGAACACAAGTTTTTAGGTATTATCTTTGACGGAAAGCTGACATTCATCCGACACATAAAACAACTAAAACATAAATGCTTAAAAACAATGAATATCCTGAAGGTTCTGTCGCACATCTCTTTTGGTGCTGACAAACAACTTCTCTTACGTGTTTTTACCAGCTTGATAGGTTCACGATTGGACTATGGTAGCGTTGTTTATGGGTCAGCAAGTAAAACATCCCTCAAAATGCTGAACCCAGTGCTCCATCTCGGGCTCCGCCTGGCGTGTGGCGCCTTCCGCACTAGCCCGGTCGAAAGCCTATATGTGGAGTGCAACAAATGGAACCTACAACGTCAGCGAGCATACACAGATCTCCTTTATGCTTTTAAAATTTCATCTATGCCTCACCATCCTTTTAAATCCGTTTTTCGTGATACGTCCATGACTGAACTCCTTTTAAATCGACCACCGTTCTCTGCGCCGTTCTCTTACAGAGTTAGAGAGGAAGCGTCAGAGTTTTCTGTCTCCTTTTTAGATACAATCCAAAGTTCTCTAAACGGAATTTTATAGCACCATTGGCATCTCCGCCCTGTATCATGCGACGCATCTTTCACACATGTAGATAAAAACCGAGCTCCCACTTGTGCAATTCTGCAGCATTTCTTGTATTTACAGCATAAGTATGAGTGCTCTGAATTTATACGGACCCTTCTAGAACTGCCACCTCTGTGTCGTGCGCGGCGCATGGGCCCGGCCTTAGTGTCACTAGAACTCTGAATATTCATACTAGTATCTTTACGGCAGAGGCTTACGGTGTACTTCTTGTTGTCAATCATATACTTCAAAGCCACATCCCACCACAATCCATTATCTATACAGATTCCCTCAGTGTTGTGCGGGCACTGTCGTCAACAATGCCTTCGAAAAACCACGTTGTCAATCTGTTCGTCAAGGGCATTATGTCTGCGTATGAATGCAAATTTGAACTGGTTCTTTGCTGGGTCCCTGGCCACTGAGGTATAGCCGGGAACGAAGCAGCGGACCGAATGGCTGCTGCTGCTACACTCTTGAATACAGTAGACATAACCACATTACCCTACACCAACGTGAAACCACACATCAGACAACTTCGCAAAACATGGCAAACACACTGGAGTGAACTAACAGACAACAAGGTACATGTAATAAAACCTCACTTGGGACCATACACCACCGACACACGCAATAGATACTCTGAAGTCGCCTTGGCCAGATTACGGATAGGGCACACACATGCAACGCACTCGCATCTTCTCACTGCATCTCCAAGACCTCTGTGCAGCAGGTGCGGAGAGGCCCTGTCCGTAGTGCACATACTAATCACATGCAAGGCACTTCACACAACACGACACAAACACTTCAGAGAACTCTACAGACAACATATCTCACTACATCCGTCGCTGTTTCTAGGCGACGATCCATTGTTTCCGTGAAACGTGTGTTTGAGTATTTGTCAGACGTTAAGTTTTTAAACCTCATTTCCTATCACGCATTATCAAATCTGGCCCTATACACCAGCCATCACCATTATCTTTAATTGATTTTACTATGTTCGGTTTACACGTTTTTATACCTACCTTTTTGTGGTATTCACTTCTCTTCATTAAATAACTTCTTCTCTGGCGCTCTTTGTCCTCGTTGGCCTTGCGCCATTAAACACCAACCATCATCATCATCAAATCTGGTTGATGAAAGAATCGACATCAACTTTTAATCTAGGGGAAAAATTGAAATTTTTGAGACTGGGGTAGCGTCGAACCACATTAGAAATTGTGTGACATTATTGTGGTAGCTTGTGAGGCAACAGCGATCAGTGCATGATGTAATTTCTCTCTCTCTCTCTCTCTCTCTCTCTCTTTCTCCCTCTGTAGGAAAGGTTACTTTACAAATAAGCTAGGCTTCAAGTTTTCTGCTTAGTAAGTAGTTAGGAGAGTTAAACGAAGGCACTAAGGTTAAGTGTCCCTGAAAAACTTGCAGAGCTGTTTGCTTGTCATTCTTACGTATTGTCATGCATTTTCACTGTTCCTAATGACCTGTGCTGCTGTGAACACGCAAGTGCAAACAGTCTTATTTTCTTTTTTCTTTTTTTTTTTTTTCCATAAAAATGTTTGAAAATTGGTACATTTCGTCTACTTCTTACTGACCACCTTGAATCTTCGTAGCACTTTTCTTTCCCAGAACGTCCAATTATCTGCACGGGTATGCCAGTATAAAAGGAAATAGTGTGTTCAGAGGAAATTTTAAAGGCACGCGATTATTGTAAAATGGCCTGAGCAAAGTTGCAAACACCTTGAGGTGTGTTGGTACGATACCAATTTGAACTAACTTTGAACGTCTACAGTAATGTGCCTTGCAGTTGTGATTTACACATTTTGCATTGCGCCGTTATGGGATAGCAATTTTTACTCGGCGCTTGTATTGCTGGAATCTGTTGCTCACACAGGCTGAGCTTAGTCCAGAGCCTGGGCCTGATTCTATGGCAAGGGCTGCGTAAAGCTTAAGATTCATGCTAAAATATATTAGAGGTAAATCTGGTGCTGTGGTCAGGTCGAGCCAACCAGTGTGGCTGCTTGGGAATGCTGGGAAGTGTTCCCTCTCACTTGTCTTGGCATACGAAAAAGCACGAAAGGTGTGACTGCAAAAACAGTAATTTCGTGGCAAAAAGATTGAAGGTTTTTATCGATATAAAAGTACTTTTATAAAAAGACTTGTCCATCTGGAATTTTTTAAACGCCTTGTGCTGCACGCACAAGAAAAGAATTGTTGTATGTATTGTTGCTCGTGTCGGTCTTTGTTTGTGTGTGTAGTTGTGCTTGTTGCCTTTATTGTAACACTGTTGCTTTTTCTCAAATCTTCGATTAGGTTTGGCTAATGTGTACGTGGGCCTGGAGAATGCATCCAGAATTCTTGCCAGCAGCCTTGTTGACGAAACAGTACAAGTGGTGGGCCACAAGTAAGACGTTGCTTCAGCTCTGTAACAACAGTTCCTGGCATGAACGCTTTTAGCGGTACAGAACCAGCCTTGAGAACTTTGGCACGCGAATGCGTTTATCCATACTTTAGGGCTGATAAGGTGAAATTGCACAGTTTTCTGTGCAAGTTTTGCTCTTCATATTTTCTTTAATTTTTAGATTCTTTTATTTATTTGATGTCCAACAGGCACATAAAGCTCCAGTTTTACCATATGTTTAGGTACATGTCAACCGAATTTCATGGTCAGATATTCCGTAAGCACATAAAGCACTGTTATCGTATGTTTGTATATAAACTAAATTTTGCTGTCAAATATCCCCCGAGGAAAAGCTGCAGTTTTACCATATGTTTAGGTAGATATCCACTGAATTTCGTTGTCATATACAGTGGAACCCCATTCATACGTTTTTTCCCCAGACCAGGAAAACGAAACTTTACAACCAGGAAAACTTTAAAAATGAACTAAAACAGTGCAGCTTGGACTTGCAACCATGTATTTCTACAACTTTGGCTTTCAAACCTTAAACTCGAGGATGTAGGACTGCATCATTTTGCGATGGCCGAAAAACACCACGCGTGGCGATGCAAGGTCCCTAGCGATGTCGACTCTCTTCGCGCTGGCTTCTTGTCTACTGCGTTTAGTACGTCAAGCTTTTCCTGAAGGAAAGCGCCTCCCATTTTCTTGACGCCATCAAGGCACAACAAAGCTTGCGGTTGAAAGTTCAACAGTGTTCTTAAAAGCAGCGTGTGCAATTCTTGCAGTGGTTCTTTGTGGCGAACACGCACTTCCGGCATTTCGAAGGGAAACTTCCGTTGTAAGCGCAGCAATGATGGTGATAGCAGAGAGTACCATAGGGCCATCTAGTGGTGACAAATCACACCCATGTGCGGCTTCATGCAGTCAGTTCTGTAGCCAAGCCTGGCCAAGGCTCGTCAAATGTCAAAATGGCGGTCCGCGCATGTTGCCCGGGCGTAAGGAATGTCAGATTACGACGAATGATCCGGGAACACACTGTGAGTCACGACGTAACAATGAGGATTTTAATACTGAGATTCTATGCGAGCTGCGCCGGGACTAGACAAAAACAACACAGCAGCTGGGAAAACGCAGCACTGACGAACTTAAGAGCGGGGTTCTACTGTATATCCCCTAGCTAAGCACACGAAGCTGTTTTCGTAGATACCAACTAACCTTTCTTGTGACACCCCAATTAATTTCATTAGTGTAGCTTCACATCCCCGTAGGAAATCCTCACTGCCTTGTTTTTCTTCTCCCCAGGTACGGGACGGATGCCGCTCAAGTGGTGGACAATGCCATGAACTCGGTCACCAATGTCACCGCGGCCACCGCTGCTGTCCGAGGTTTAGGCCTGAAAGGGATCGCAAAGCGCACCGCTAAACAGACGGGAAAAGCGATCCTTCAGGAATATGTGAGCAGTCTTGAGGCACATGGGAACCTTCAAGAGAGTGCAGCAATTAGAAGCAACCTTGAGATGCAGAAATCTTGAGCACTACTCGCAACAACTCATCCAACTAGGCCACAGTTGAAAGGGAAGAAATGCCACTTGTGAGGGAACATAAGATTACGCCTTTTTAGAAGCTTTGAATGGCTGTGTCATAACGCTTAATCACATTTTTTAGATTAGGGGCAGATAAAGTGCCAGCCTATGAGTAGTTGTTTGCTGCGTAATTATCGCTATCTTCCTGCCTTGTGTAATTTTCAAGTGCCTCTTAGTCATACAACTGTTGTTGCTTCACCTCTGCTCTTCAGCTGAAACAGAGGGCGGCAAGGCAAGATGAAGACTCCTCGGAAGACGATAACTAAAAGGATCATAAACCGCTCTATTTACAAGAGCACGGTCACGGTGTACAGGTGTTTTTGTACAGAACCTAACATGCTTCTCATGTGAAGTGCAACCGGTGTATCATACAAGACAAACGAAAAATGTATTTTCGAAGCGAACTTGACGACGTTCGAAATTTTATGGATGTATATTTTTTTGAATAAATGTGTGCGTGTGTGTCTGCTTGCTGGACATTACCACATACATGACTGCTACTCTGAAGTTCTGTCTCAGTAGCAAGAACTGACGTGTGTACTTGCAACCACTTCCTAGTTTGCAGTGCAGGAAAAGTTTCCTACCATGTTGTTGTGCACTTTAAGGTGCTGACATATTGTCCTGTCTTGATGCCATCCTAGAAAAACCAAGTTCTTCCTACAATAGGTATAGGATTGCCGTAGTAAGGTACGTACCACTGTGTATGAGGTTTGTGTTTTGTGAACAAGTTGAACTAATCTCTTCATACAATGCCATCTTGCGCTTGGCTGCTGCATCCTCATCATGGTGGAGTAGAATGTAAGATAGGAGGCGAAAAGGACCTGCTGTGGGTAGGAGGAGCAAGGGTAGAAAAGCTTTCATTTCCCCGGCTTTGCCCATTGGCTTGCGGAATGTGCAGGTCTTGTTTGAAAGCAGGTGGCTTTCTTTTTCTTTTTTTTTAAAGTCTGAGGTGGTTTGTTGCTGGTTAGAATTAGGGGAACAATAATTGCAATATTGTGTGTTGCCAAAGAGGAACCTGTAAAGCCGCAAAGTTTTGGGTAATGGGGTTTTTCAAATTCTTTTATCCTTATTTTCTGCGTTCTTAAAAAGTGACATTCATCGACAATCAGCATAGAGTGCACTTATTAAAAGCAACACACATTTCGGAAAATTTTAAACTGAAGAACGTGCAATTTTTGCAATGTCAATGCATGTTAAGTTCTTCTTAAATCAATCCATTTCCAGTCTTTTCTTGAAGATATCAGTGGTGAAGATTAGTAGCACACAATTACTATGGTTACACTGTGAGGCAGAGGCGAATGAACTGCTCATTGGTGGCCCTCCTTGATTTAGCAGTCCTGGACGGTTCGATGAAACTACGCTATTATGAATCCCCCCTATACTCGAGCCTCCAGCCGAGGAGATCCTTGAAATCGGCTTTTGCATATAAGGGCGTTGAGGTATCCTCCACTCAGCCGAGTCAAGGGAACACATGGAGTAGAGGACAGGCCCGGAATACAACCATACGAGTCTGAGGACTGCCTTCGAAACAATGGCCCCAAAAATCGGGTGCTGGATTGCGTTCCGGGTAGTCTGCAGATTATTCACGACTAATAATCGAAGAGGCCTAATAGTGTTTGGTGAAATGTATACGGTAGACACCAGAGCGCTTAATTTACACGTGTGAGCTAGAAAGTTTGCTTGAGCACGCGTTCATCAGTGCTCGCGAGGGGCGCAGAACGCGGTTACAGTGAACTTGGTTCTGTAACGCTGTCCCCGGGTGCAAGACGAGAATGATCTAGAGATGTGTCACTCAGAAGCGAGATGAATTTTTTGAGCCGGTCTTTTTAAAGAGCGAGTGAGCCGTGGCTCAGTAAAAGTGAGTGACGGTTTTTTGGGAGCGAGGGAGCCTATCTTCTCGTCCGCTCAGTGATCGGTGTTGAACCAGATTGGACTGAGTGAACCACAGCAGAGCCAACTGAACCGAAGATCTAGATCGCCGTATGAGCCGGGTTTTCGGTGAGAGTTTTGCACCATCTATTATCAGTTCGAGAAAGTAACTGCCCTGCCTCTAGTGCCTACCCTTGTTCCTGTCGCATGAGCATACAGTCCGAGTCAGGAGTGAACCGGATCTTTTGAGCCGCTCTTTGAAAGCAGCAGTTTTCAGCTCTCGGCTCTCGGCCACAGCAGAGCCACTGAGTGAACTGAGCCGCTGAGCCAACTGAGCCAAAGATCCGGATCGCCGACCAAGCCGGGTCTTCGGGGTGAGTTTGCGCCATCTACTATCGGTGCGAAAAAGCAACTGCACTGCCTCCAGCGCCTTCCCTTGCTCCTGTCACGTGAGCAAACAGTCGAGTCAGAAGTGAGCCGGAACTTTTGAGCCACTCTTTTTTTAAGCTGCGGTTCTTTGGGAGAGCCGCTCTTCGCGAAGCCGGATCTTCTAAGCTGCTCTTTGGGAGCGGTGGTTCTCGGCTCACAGCGGTTCTTTGGGAGAGCCACTCCAGATGAATTGTGTTGGCTTGTTCTGGTAGAACCAGTAGAGGCATATCGGCTGACTCAGCCGGGTCTTGTGTGCAAGTTTTGTGTCATCTATTATCGGTGTGAATAAGCGGAACCGTCTCACTTTGGATAAACTGAGCAAAGTTTTGTTCATAAACCAAAATTAAATTCTTAGATCCTGTTTTCCAGAATACTTGTTCCTCACCTCATAGTTCACTAGTAGAAAGCATGTTTGTGACACACAAAAACTTTTTAATGACGATGAAGCCAATTCTTTTCTGTACAAATAAACCGGGTGCTTTAACAAAAGAAAAGTTTCCATAACAAGGAAGAGTTCTCCTACTTAAATTAAGCATCATTTACTACATTCAGAATAAATGAACCGCTGATACGTTCAAATGAGTCGGTTCACGTCGGTGAACTGAGCCCTTCTGAGCCGCTCACTGAAGGGAGCCGTTTTGCCCATCTCTAGAATGATCATCTTGCTTGAATACTTTCTTTTTTTTTCGCCGACAACAAGGACACGAAACATCTTCGCCGCAAAAGGTCGCATAGAGGAAACGCGCGTCTTGTTTGATAACTCTTGCCCCGCTTGCCCGTCGTTATCGGCATCACGCAAAATGGCGTTGCCCATGTGGGCCGTTTTAGAGTGAACGGGTAACCACACAATAAGATCGTTGCGTTGCGCCAGTCTATTCACCTTAGTTTTCTTAATGTTGTAACGCCAGTTTAGATTACAGATTGGAAATGGTAAGTCACTTGTAAGTTTCTGCAGCCAAGCGTTCTGATGGCAACAGGTTGTCTCGGTAACATGCTGGCGCCGTACCGGTTAACCTTCCCTGCCGAGGTCATTTTGCGTCGAACTTTCTAAACTCTCCGAAATCTCTCCCGCTTTTACAGGCTAAGTACTTGGCGCAAGTCATCGTCGTCGGAGCTCAAGTTGTTGCGAGAGCGTTCGCGCGGGCCCTGCAGCAGGAATACGCAGGTTGGGTGCCGATGTCGTGCACGCTGCTCCATTCACGCCTGCTCGCTTTGGCCGTCGTGGACGTGTTTGAACAACTCTGTTGTCATCTTGGTTGCATGCAGCGAGCCAGGCTGCCGCTCGTCAAGCTGGCGCTGGGAGGGGCGACACTACCCAGAGAGCAGCGGCGAGTGCCAAGCTGGGAATGAGCGTACAAGTACGTATCCAGGCAAATCATCGCGCAATGCTTGTAGCCGACCTGGCCCCCTTGCATCGAAGTATATGTTCTAGCTCTTTGTTAAGTTGTGCGTCGCACCGGCGTACTTGATGTACTTGTAAGTTTCTGCAGCCAAGCGTTCTGATGGCACTGTCGTTGCTTGAGTTTACGTCACTCGGTCCGGGAGCTCACTACGGCACCTCTTGGTACGCTTTACTCCAAGCGTAAAAATTTAAGCATCAAATGGGCCTTTGTAGTGTATTTTGTGTGCACTTAATCATGTTTAAATAGGGTCTACCATCGATCAGCGAATGTGTGCTTACAATACATTGCTTTGAAGGATCACGGTAATAAACACGCTTGAGAATTTCATCTTTAACATGTTACAAATAAATCGCGCACCCGTGTTATAAGAGCGCGGATACGTTCATGTAAGAATGCGCAATAATAAAAAGTTTAGAGGTAAAAACACCGTCTGTGAATGCCATGCCTAACAACTTCATTTCGTTGTGTAAAAAAGTGCAGGAGGAAGTCAGGAGGCGGTGTGTACACCCACCCAATTTTTTACCAATATCACGGGAGCTTCGACCGTTCGGTCGATCAGCGCCGTGTGATGGAGTGATACGGCAAACTCGGTGAGAGTAGCCGCATGCGCACTGAGCAAAGGCCGCTGCTGTCGTCGTCTGCTAGGCTGTTCCTAGAGCAGAGGACCGCCCCCAATTTTTGTTATTCGCTTATCACACTGCCTAGCCATACTCGAAATCTTTCTTCAAGACCAGTTTCGTGGTGCCGACGGAAAACAGTAATCAGCGTTGCCGAACGAACCTTGCGTTCGGCAACGCTGATAACTGTTTTCAGTTGGCGCAACGTGCCTGGTCTTGAAGAAAATTTCGAGTATGACAGGCAGTGTGATAAGCGAATAACAAAAATCGGGGGTGGCCCTCTACTCTTGGAACAGCCTAGCAGACGACGACAGCAGCAGCCTTTGCTTAGTGTGCATGCGGCTACTCTTGCCGAGTTTGCGGTATCACTCCATCCCGCGGCGCTGATCGACCAAACGGTCGACGCTCCCGTAATATTGGTAAAAAATTGGGCAGGTGTACATATGGGAAGAAAACGGAGTGGTAACGCGGGGCTGTATTCTCTCAAGGCGCCGGACCTTTTCTGACAAGGTTGAATTCTCAGGTGGTGTCACGTGATTGACTGCATACGCAAAAACTTCGCGGATTAGAGTCAGTCACAGGCAGCAGTGTCAGAATTCGACACAGCTGGGAAAGTTTCAATGCTGCAGAGAATACAGGCATTTTGCTCGGACCTCAGTGCCCTTGAAAGCGATGAAACTGCAATTGGTAGACACCAACCAAATTACTTTGACAGCCTCAGGGAAAATTTTTTACAGAAACGGGGTGTGTGTGCGTTGTTCGTAGATATCATTCTGATTTCTGCGTAGCCATCAAAAAAGGTTAAATGGAAACGAACAGACTGGTGCAAAAGTCGTGGAAACGTCTGAGGCTACTTCGCAAACCACAAGCTTGGATTAGAACACAAGTCGTGTAGCAGTTGATATATCCGAATTCAGTAAATATTTCCTAATATACATATACAATAAAAATAGGTGTGACCATTCAGACACTTTTCGTAGCTAAATTTGAGTGAAGCAGATACAAATAAGTGCGAGGAAGGTTCTGTGCATGAACTACTCGTATTTGTGCGAAGCACAGGCAATCTACCTCAAGTCCAGTTGCTGACGACACACAACAGCAGCCTTTTTGCAGCTAGCAGAAGACCAGTGTATTCATGTTTGCATAGCCACTGATGTATGATTTCATTATAGATTTGCAGCTTTTTATCAAAAGACACTGTCTGTATGCCAGGTTTCTAAGATGGTAAATTAGGGCTAAGATTAATGTTGCTAAAGAAAAACAAATGGACTTGGGCTGGCCATGTAGTTAGGCGAAATAAAAATTGGTGCACCACCAGGGTAACAGAGTGGATACCAAGAGGTGGGCCTAGAAGAAGGAGATGACCAATAACTCGATGGAGAGACGAAATAAGGAAAATCGGAGGCAAAGAATGAACTCGAACAACGCAAGACAGGAGCGGTTAGACGTCGATGGGAGAGCCCTTTGTCCTGCAGTGGACCTAGTACGCTGTTGATGATGATGTTGAAATTGTGCTACTCCCCATCCAAGCCCTGCTGTGGCTGGCTGCTTAGTTTTTTTACATTAGATGGACCGACAACCCCTTTTTGTGGAGTGTATGCTCTCCAGCTCATATGAAAGCCAGCATTTTATATGTTGGGCTAACCGCAAGGATTCTGACTATTTTAAATAGGCGGAAATAATTTTAATTTCGCAGTAATTTTTCTGAAGCCTGAACGTGACACTACCATACATGTACAAACAACTCTGTTGGTTTCAGATGAGTTAATTAAAAACTGTGTAACGGAATAGGAAAGTCTGAATTTTAATATTGTTTTAGCTGGGGATCAATTTTGGAATAGTACCTCTTTTCATCTGACATACAGTTAAAATATGTTGGTCTTGGTGGCTGTGCCCTTTGAAATGGGCTGTTGCTGCTCAAAGCACAACAAAGCCGAAGATACAAAACATAAAAAACAGAAAGAAATGAAAAAGGTCACTCCTTGTGCAGCTCCACAGAGCAGCGCTGCTGTAGCCGTCTTACAGTTTTCGTCCTAGTGCACAGTTTCACCACCAAAGTTCCAGTCGCCTCTTCGTCTCTTCAATGACCTTTGCCTCTGTGCCGCTGCCCATCTAGAAACTCAGGGTGGTGGGCAGCGACATTGTGCGGGCAAGGAATTATATGTTGGGGCACCCGGCGATTACATACTCGAGAGTCTCGTCGATCCCCCCACAGAAGGCACAGGAAGTCCGTAGCTCGCTTGTGAACCGCGTCATCCACACCCATGTGCGCAGCACGCCTCCTTGAGCCTCAGCCAACAAGCCACTGCCCCATGAGTTGTTGTGAAGGCACTCTCGGCGGATCTCCCTTTTCTCTTTCAACACACTTGACAGTGCCGACTTTCGCTTCACTGACTCGTACCCCTCCGCTGCCTCCACCTGCTCTACGCAGAGTGGTCAGGCTTGGGCAGTCAGGCACTTGTCCGTCACTACAAGCAAAAAGGCTGGCAGGCCATACCTGCGGCAAAGTGCAGCCGGCCGCTTCACCCACCTTGTGGCACAACTGGTGTAGATGACATGCACCAAGGTCTGGCGGGCAATACTTGCGTCTGGGAGGCGGAGCAGTCTGTTCTCATAGTGGCTCTTCGCCACTGCCTCCTGTGCCACGAAACACGACCTACCTAGTTCCTTTTGAATGCTCTCCAGTGGGATCTGCTTTCCCACCCCAAGGGCCAGCGAGCCAACACCCCTCTGGCACCTTTTGAGAAATTCTCTTCCGCCTGTAGAGAGATGCAGGACTGCGTTGGCATAGACAAGCCCAGTCACTGCCACCATTCTCCATAAAGGCCCTCACCACCTCATAGCGGTTGAAAGACCAAAGCGACTGGTGGCCCAGCATGCCCCTGCTCCTAGTTACCTTCACCCTTACTGCCTTTTCATGAGCAGCCATGTAGTCGCATCCAGTGGTGAACTCGTGCCCAGGTACTTAACTGTGTTCGTCTGTTTGATGGTGCCCCCCTGAAGATTCCACGACGCCTCCGGCTGTTCGACACCCCATGCCATGACCATGGACTTTGTCTGGTTAAATTGCAAACCTATCCGGGTCATCTCCATGTGTGAAGCAGGTTGTTTTGTGGATAAGGAGGGTTATGTGTAACTGGCAGAGAAGAAGCAAGGCGGTTGACGTCAGACAAGGACAACGTATATTTACGGGACAGATAAATAACAACATACATAAATGGATGTTAGACTAATGTAGTCCAATGAGTAGTCCAAAGAGTGTCCTAAAAACAAAGTTCTTTCCTCAAAAAAGTTTGCGCTCATGTGGGGGTCCCTGTCGATGCCGGTGCTGCGGCTGATGAACGACACATCTAATTCGGCGCGGGTGCTCCATGGCCGGTCTCAGTTTAAAGTTGCCTCGTCGTCAACAGGGAAGATGCGACTCGGAGCGGAGTTTCCTCGAACGTTTGCATCCGGCAGGTCGCTCCCCGAACTGCGCTCCTCCCACTCTCCGTGCCACCACCGTCTTCTTCCTCTTCCCTTCCAAATGATGACACGGCCCTTGCCCATGCACTCGCAAGTATTGGAAGAAGGCTGTGGTGAGGACACCGCAGAGATGGCGTCGGCAGTCTACAAGGCCGGGAGAGAAACGTGGCTCGGCTCTGACTCTCCCGGTCGATAGCGCCCAGCAGAGTACTCGCCGAGGTCTGCGTTCTGCCTGCTTCCCGCTTGCCACCTCGCTTCCACTTCCCCCTCTTTCTCCTCCTCCTTCCCCACGTGATCCTCGTCTCACTTCTAAGTGCTGTGACAAGTGCCTCCTCACACCATGCTACAGATCTCCAGGAGCTTCTGCAACTCCTCTGGGGTGTCTGCAAACAGGGCAAAATCGTCAGCATACACCAACGGAGGGATGGTACACCGGACTTGTTGACCCTCCCTTCGGTGCTCCAGCAAGAAACCAATCCCCGATGCCTCCAAGAACTCTGTCACACCTGCCACATACACATGAACAACAGTGGTGACATAGGGCAACCCTGCTGAAGTTTCCCTGTCGAACTGGCACCGGTGCTGTGGTATGTTCCTGCCACTCCACGTCGGCTGGCATGTCCGCATACAGGGCCTGCATTAGCTCACAGTTTGCATCACCAAGACCCAGTTCACGCAAGATGGACCAGAGAATGACCCAGTCGACACAGAGATGTCTAGAAAAGCCACGTACAGTGGTCTCCTTGTCTAGTGGGTGATCTCAAACTGGTTGCCACACGGTTCACTGTCATGGTTTCCAGCGTTCATAAGGCTGGTAAATCTAAAGAAAAATCCAGGGCCATCTCCACTACCATGAAACCTGGGGAGGGTTGGAGCACGCAGTGTTAAGTGTATTCTTCGCACCTTGCCGTTTTTGCTCATGGAGATGAAACCATTGGGGGGTAGAGGTATACAACCTTCGCTGTAAAAGTCTCGTGTCTTTCAAGCACAAAGCGTTCTAGCTCGAGGCATTGGAAAAGGCGTGTCCCGGTGTGTTCTTTTTGTAAGTGTTTTTGCCAGTGGAGATGAAACGTTCCAGCGCGAGGCATTTTCCTGGAAAACGAGTGTCCTGGTGTTTTAGTACCGTGACTACATGAAACGACGACAGGAGACGCTGACAGCCCGAGCCCCAAAGGGGCTCAACACTTCAAATTCCGCTTTCCAACGTTCTACGGCCATATCAGGGAAACTGTTTCGGTTCAAGTGATGCCCTTTTATTTGGGATAGAGAGCGTATACTCCACAGAAATTGGTTGTCTGTCCCTTTAAGGGTGACTTTTTCTTTTTACAATACCCTTACCTGAAGTGGATTTATAAGCGCTTAGCACCTCCAAAACGATTCATCGTAAAGGTCACTTTATTGCAAAATTGTGTGCTATACATTCCGACCTGCCCCAGTCGTTATTAACTGATCGCCACCTCCTCTTCCCTCCTTCCCCTTCCCCAGCTGCGGCCCCAATCTCAGTAAAAGTTGTTCAATTCAATTCAGTTCTGCTGCTCCATGCTCTCAAGTAAAAAGTTCTTGCTAGGTTTCGCTACCACTAGAGCAGCCAAACAGAAGACGTCTGCACTTAACAGCACTGCTTTTCGATCCCTGAAGCAAACACGCTTATTGTGGTGGCTGCTATGCCTGGTGTTAGTTGAGCGGGCCTGTCACAATGCTTGGAAGACATTTGTTCACTCCGCCCACCATGAGTAGACTTTTGAATGCATGGAGACTGTTGAAAGAACAGTGCGTTCTCAATGTGTACTTAATCGAGTCTCTGCGGTAGTGTCAGAGAACCCCTGAGAACTGGCTGCCCAGTATTGGTCCATAAAGCCTCAGTTTTTATTGGTGTGTGTGTCACCCTTTGCTATTGCATTACCCAGTGTGAATCGCACGACCTTAGCAACACCGCTGAACGCTCCAAGTTACTTCTTTTCTGAATTCACTGCGAACTTGCTCTTGAATGGGAAGGAAGATGACCATTAAACTGTGCCGCAACATCATCGCGCAATGTGTTATCTCCATTACAGGAGGCAATGCAAATCCTGAATATTGACAGGCTCGACCCTGAGCTGCTGGAGAAGAACTACAAGCACTTGTTTGAAGTAAATGACAAGTCTAAAGGCGGCTCTTTTTACTTACAATCCAAGGTAGGTATTGCTGAAATGTTTTGGTCTTCTTAGTTGTGCCATTTTCTTGACATTAGGGGAAAAAAAAAGGTTAAGCTGGCATTTGAGTGAACTTAATATGCAGCTCAATAGCGGGGATTCATTTTACATATGTGAACGATGAACTGTGTCATGCACATTCCTGCTGTGTTCATTAGCAGTGAGGTTGCATAGTTGAGCGCCGCACTTAGCCATCCATAAAAGTGAGAACTGCAGTGGGGAGGGCTTAGCTGTCACCTATCTCTAAAGCTAAAGCCATGTTGAATCAATGTACGCTGTCTGCAAATTTTCAACACTGTATGAGCAATGTGTTAATCCACTCTACTATCGTCACACATAATGCAGACCATTTCTAAACCTAGCCCGTGCCAAGAATACTGCTCTCATGTCTGCTTTTTCTACTTAAATTTTGCATCAGGTGTGCAGGTTGAGCCTGTTTCATAACTCATCCCTGCCGTAAAACATGCTTTGAAAAGGTATGCACGCGTGGCTTTCAATTCGGCTGTTGGAGCAGCTGGAACTTATGTGGCTCTTCTGGAAGAAAACTGGAAAAGGTTCTGCCCTGTAGCTATGAACAAGCATTTTGCTCTGCAGTGTAGACCGCTTATAACGTATGTCATGGGAGCCATGGAAATCCGCACTATAAACAAAACTTACGCCAATCCAATCACATCGCAACCTACGTCTTGAGTAATTCTTTGTTTATCATCGCTCAAACGCACAGCCCTTAAAGGAGCCATGAAGAGGAAATACAACTTCATTTAATTTGAAAGAACTAGGATTCAGTATCTCACTCAGCTCCATTATAGCCACAAAAGATGTTTTTTTAACGAAAAAAAAAGCAGGAATTATTTAAAAACTTTCAAATTTTGCGCCACAGTAACGTGGTATGAGCAAGAATGACATTATACGGGCCAACAATAAAACATAATTTTCAGTGCGTTAACTGCACGTTAGCATTCAAGTGATGTGGTCAAATGGAACTAGAGGCCCCATTACAGACGTCCAGTCATGTGTCGTCGCGACAGGTGAGTTAGGCGGCCGCCAATCACACAAACAAGGTTTCGTGACGTCATAGAAAAGTTGCGGGAAATAGGCTAGGGGGTCGCGACTGCTTCACACGTTTTCTTTAATATCTCCGTTATTTGTTCGAAGATTGCGATGGTATTGGTATAATTGTTATCGGGACTAAGCAGTCTTTCTAATAAACCTAACTTGTATTTTGTCTTCATGGCTCCTTTAAAGACAGAGGCACAATTCCTCTTTTTTTTTTTTCTTCGCATCAGCTGCTGCTGCAGGGTCTTATAAACGGCGCATGCGGCTTAAAAACTTTTTTGTGCTTGTGGTTTGAGGGAGCACGGCTGCATTTGTTGGCATCTATGAACGGATGCCGCAGGAAAACTTGATAAGGAGGCCAGCAGGATTTTTTTTTCACCCCACCGTGCATTTACTCTGCCAAAGGCGGTTGCTTGACAGCACAACGTACATGTAGTAGAAACCCGCACATCTCGGCTCGCTATCTGAAAATGTTCGAAAAGGGAAAGTGCGGTAGCTTGCCGGCACGATGTTCTAATAGAAACAACTTATCGCGTACAGGGGAGAGGGAAAAGCGCTCGCTATCTTCCGAGGGGCGTCAAGCAAGGGCAGTTGTGGTTATCACGCGAGTGCAAACGGCACACGCGAGCTAAAGGGTGCCTATTCTTTCATTTTGTGTCGAAGTTAGGGGAAAGCAGGAAGCGCACTGCGTGAGATGGTTTATTCCTTTTTTTTTTTTTTTCCTTTCTTTCTTGCGACCCTAAAACGATGCCCCAGCTGTGCCGGTCGATAAGCAGACCCTCCAAAAACCGCAATATAAACGGTATTGTGCTTCGGGCAACCACATTTTAAGCAGTATGCTTATGCATTGGGTTCTGTGGGAGGCGCACCGGTGGTCACAAAACCCCACTCAATATCGTGCCCCGCCCTCTAAGCGGTTACGTTGTAAATGGTCTACGCTGTAGTTTGAATATCAAGTATTCACCTTGGGCTGCAATTTAGAATGGGCAGTCCTATTGTTGCCCGTGGCCCCGTGCCAGCACATTTGAATAGTCTGTAGGACAGTGGTCTAATTCTGACAAATAGTCAAGGTCATCCTCAGGCCACTTGTTACTGTCGAACCGCGTCTAACGAAGTAGTATCGGGACAGCAAATGAGTTTGTTATAACCAATATTCGTTATAACAGTAGAGGTATAAATCGGCTGTAACAAATCGGCAATCTGGCTCGCACAAAAATACTTGATACAAAAATGCATTTTTTGAGGCTTTGAACCCACTATACGCAATGTAACCCTTACCTTTCTCCTTGTCGCATTTCGAGATCAATGAACTGGAACATGAGTACATGAAATTACAACAGAACAGAGTTCACTTGACAAAACAGGACTGCATCCTTATTTATTCGATGAAGGGTGTGATCTTTGTCTGGTGGCTCTTCACAGCACTGAGCCGCATGAAGTTTCCCACAATGTCGCGAAAAAAAGGGCCTTTATGCTTACGCAGTTTCAGATATGGGGGTTTTTCCAATTCACTTCTCAGCGTCCTGGTCAAATATTTCTTCGTTATATCCGATACCGCACTGCTCTCACGGTTTCAGTTTCATTATAAAAGAAATAATTGCCATTGAAATAAAGCGTGACCAACCAAAGTTTGTATTTAATTCGCTGTAGCCGATAATTCATAATATCAGTGTTCATTATGATGAGGTTCAACTGTAGTTCATATTGGACTAACTAGTCCAACATGGACTAGTCCAACATAGACAGCTCCCAGTTGTTTGACTAACTACTGTCGAACAACTGGGAGCTGTTCGACTAACTTGGGCTTCAAGTGAGAAATAGATTAACCCCCTTTTAGAAAAAATATGGTTGAAAATAAATTCTATGTAGAATCTGCAAACCAGAAACGGGCTAATAGGCGCTTCAAAAAACATCAGGAAACCTCCAGCAAAAAGGAGTTTAACACCCTTTTTGGAAGAAAATGCGGTTGAAAATATATTTTACATTGAATCCGCAAACCAGAAACAAGCTGAAAAGGTGCTTTGAAAAAACATTAGGAGAATATGCTTCTACCCCTCACAATTTCGATTGTGTTTCGCTGTGGTGTTGATGGATGACATAGGTGTGAACAGAAGCCGAGGACATGCAGGTAGATGTGGGATTTTTTGGGTTGCCATGCATTTACTGCCAGCACGTGAGCACAGGTGCTTGTCCTATTCAAAAGGGAAACGTTAGCCATTTGCAGCAAAATGTTTTTGTCCTCTTGCTGAAAGTCTAAACTCTGATTGTAGAGGTAGGGGCTTTGAAAATTGTTCCCCATAATTACTGTTTTAAAAGCTCTTGTTTGTGTCGTTTATTCAGCAGTAAACAGACCCAGCGAAGGAGCTTTGACGATTCTGTCTGAGTCAGGGGCGTTTGTTCTGCCAAAATATTTGATTTCAGTCTCCAAATACGCGAACGGCAGCTTAAAAAAAAAAAAAAAAAAACGTCGCGAGAGGGGAGAATCGAACTTCCCGCCTCCACAACGTGAAGCCAGATTCTACCTATCGTCTATCCCAACAGATGGCGCATTCGTGCAAAATAGACCCTTGCATTAAAAAAACACATAAGGAACAGAAAGCCTGGCGATTCAAAGTTTTTTTATCTGGGAACAGTTTTTAATATCGTTTTTATTTCACATACAGACAAAAGTATGTTGCCGAGCTACTTGTCATGGTTGCCAGCATTATTTTGGGAGGACACATAGCCATTAGATCAAAAATTGTTTAAAAAGTTCTAGAGCTATCAGCAAAACTGTTTCGTCAAGGTGCTTTAAAATGTTCCCTTTAATTAGTTTAAAATACTTGTAAAATCGTGTCGTTAACTAAAAAAGAAAAGAGGGTGGTATGGATGAGTATATTTCGTCAAGCTTGCAAGAGTAGATATAGGGGCCAGGTAATTGAGACGGTTACGGGTTTCCCGTTTGAAATAACGATGTACAAAAAAAAAAATTTACTGCAGCTGCGCTGCCTCCCCCGCCTGTTTTTTTCTTGTGCTTCCTCTGAGCGGTGTCAGTGTACCTGCTCTGCCTGCTCGGTGTTCCCCAGTGGTTCTTCTTCTCTCTTCTAAATGTTACGTAATCTAGAAACTGGTGAATGCTGTCTTCATTGACCTCTTGGAAATTGTTCTAATACCACATCGCTCTTACCTTATCGAATTCCCCCCAATAATTCAAACGTACGTGGCTATTGAACTTATTACAACTTTTGTACAACTAACAGCTGTGGGCCCTATGCGCCAGAGGCATTGGTGCTGGTTGGATTGTTCTCGGAGCCATTCTAGCCTTTTGCAACGTGATAAAAATGTTAAGCTTTAGTGTGGACCAACTGAAAAAACAACAAAGTATTAGCCTGGTGCATATATCTCGACAAGCCGCTGTAGTAAAACTGTTTTCTGGAGCAAGCTTTGAGCAGAGGCAAAGCATGGGCCGTCGATATTTTTTCACTTCCTAATCACGCAATCATGCAAAAGTGGTGCTATCCTGCAAAATGTATGTAGTGATCACATAAATGAATTTGATGTGGGCATACTATATGTCTTGGCCTTGTGCTGTTCAGTGCCATTGGTTTAAGAAAAATTAGTGACTTAAAAAGTAAACACAAATGACAAAAGTATAATACCCTACTCTTTTTTTTCACGTGCTTGTGGTTAATGGGGCCAAACCTTTTATGGTATCATTTCCAGGAAACATGCAACTAGGAAGTCCCACTTTGCAAGAAGGGGGGTCCTTAGTGTAAGCAGACGCTGTCGCTTTTTTTTTTTTTTTTTTTCAGTGACAGGCACTGTGTAGTGGCACTAAGATGTGAAACGTGGTGGTCTTTCTTTTGTTCTCTGCATTTTTTCTAATGACTGAGGAAAGAAATAACTGCTGGCATTTCTTTTTCTAGGTTTACAGAGCAAAAGAACGGCTTGATGAAGAACTCAAACATCAGCAGGAACAAGAAAGGAAAAAACAGCAGCGTCGGCAAGCCGACGATACATAATAGTAGCTCTGTTATCGTTAGCAGCATTGTACAGATTCGCGTAGTATTAGCAAATTAAATTGCGTAACAGTGTCGCTATTTTCTTTCGATTTTTGCTGTTTTGATTAAAGCGTTGCGAGGCACGCTATTGGAAGAAATTTTGTGTTTACTCTCCATGCACTTACCACATGCACTGCATGTGAGAGAGGGCAGTGGAGTGGGATGTAACCACCTTGTTTATACAGGGCTGTAGTTATTAAAGCTCGATCTTTGGTCACCCCAACGAGACATTGCTTCGGTTGTTGATGTTGGTCGAAAGTGCTTATTTTTCGGTTGCTTAGGCACTAAGTATATGATGGGGAGCAAAAAACCATAACTAAAAACATGGGGGGGAGCAGCCTGCCACATTCACATGAAAACATTCGACTCGCGTACAATCAGTGAAGTGGCTTACACACTTTCAGGATGACTGTCACTTGCTTCAAAGTGCTCATGAAATAAAATTCACTTCCCGCTCGGAAAGCATTATGTGCGAACTCACCAGTATTGGGGTACATGTCAAATACAAAAGACTTTAGCAATTTTCTTTTAATTTCTACGGCTAAACTTTGCAATTGCCTTAGGCTCGTCAAATAAAGGCACGCGTTTGCAGATTTCATAACGCTGTGCTAAATTGTTTTCAACAACTTGCACTCCTCCCTGTATGCATTGGACTCGGGGTCACACCTAAGAAAAAATAGTGTATGCGACAATTTCCTGGTGGTCGGCAAGTTTGCATAGACATTTAACACCACAAGATGCTTTGCTCGTTGTGCCTTGAATTTATGGCTTATTTACTTGTTTGCAAATAATTCACTAGTGTAGAAAGGACACCTTCAAATCTGTGGGAGAATAATGCGTACATGGCTCAACCACAGCACTGAGGTTATGTGCATTATGAGTTGGGTGTTTGACGAAGCATCCTAAGCTTAAAGTTATTTTCTATCGTCTAAAAGCAATTTGCCTTGAAAGCATGTGGGTCGCTCCCCGCCCTTTTGTGTTTTTCGTTTCTTTTCGTTCACTTTGAGCATAAGCAATTCTTACAGTTGATAGTGGCGCTGTGTCCTAAGCACTTCTCGTGTTGCCTTGTTGAAACTTGCCCACTTTTTTAAGCTTTAAGTAAGATACATTTATTTTTAGCTCAACTACATCAACATTCTCTGTGCCAATGTGTTGCATTTCTCCTAAGCACGCCATTGAAAATCTTTTTTTTTTTCTTGGCACACATAGAAAGTACATTGCATGTGCTCACATACATCGAATTCGAGGAAGGAATACCTTTGTATGTGTCACCTGGGGAGAGGTAACAGTGGCAGAAGTAATGATCAGAGTGTAGAGTCGGTTTTTTATGGGCGTTGCTGTTTTGCCATGAACCAATAAAGACGTACTGTTCTTGGTATTAAACGAATGTGGTGCGGGATCAAAAAATTTTGTGATTGTGTGTGTGTGCACACATTTTATTTTATGACAGTGATGTTACATGCTGCAAATGAGCGTATAAGGGACCAAGACATATTCTAATGGCAACTATTCATAGATCTGTCAGCAAGCACAGCGTTTTTGCATACGTGTGTGCTCGCACCCCCGCCGCCACATGTGAGAAAATGCGTCTTTCTTATGGACCCTGCAGCAAACGTCTAGCAAGTGCCGCCAGATCTCCCCCTTCCCTGGCAACCAAGCGTCATGCCAGTTATACAACTTGTGGTGGGAGCAGTCCGTCTCGATAGTTGCCCAACCAGCCAAACCACTTCCGTTCACTGACTAGCCAGCGTCATTGCTCCATTCTGTGCATACCAACCTATTCTCTGCGGAATGCAGTATTGCTCTCAAACAGGCGTTCTACCTGCACAAAGTGCAAAACTTCCCCCTCCCCTCTGAGCTATGGGAGGACTTGGCGACCAGCAGTCAAGTGGAGGACTAGCTTCTTTTCGTGTCCCGGGCCAAGATTGCCCGAACATTCTATTGATCCCTCGACTAAGGGAACACTCTTGCGAAACAGCTGAAGAAATGGCTATGTATCAGTTACTATTTGGGGTATCGTCCAGACGTATTTTTTGCTTTGGTGGGGTTTCATCTACACGCAGTCATTGCTAGACACATCAATAAAATCTAATTATTTCAAGTGTATAATATCATTAAGCCACTCTGGCTAGTCAGAGAGCAGAAGCGGTTCGGCCGGTTGGGTAGAAATGTAAAAACCACTATGCTCACCCCCAATGCACCGCCTTTCCTTTTCCTTTCTTTCGAACCAAAACAAACAGTCGTGACATTGGGTTGCCCGGTAAGGGGGATATTTGCGGCACTTGCTATGCGGTTGCCGACCATCCTTGTGACGCCGCAGTCTGGCCGCTAGCGAGTCACAATAAAACGTGAAAAAAAAAAAAAAAAATCCCGCAGCAGCCGACTGAAAAGCAGACGAACATCTGTCGTAATGACGCAGTTTCGGTTTCGACTACAGCTGTTCGAGGTAGAGGGCGCCACGAATGGCCGAAGCACTGAAAAGTATTTGTGATGGCCGCCAACTGAAAAATAAGCAATGGCCGATGCCAGACTCGCAAAGGTCGAGGAATACGTCTTGCCGTGAGTTTTTGCTTTGCATAATCTCGGTAATTACGAGTGCGCCGAAGATAAACCGTTTGCGACATGGAGGACGACGGTGCGTCACCGAGTACGTCGAAGAGTGCGTCGACCAGTGCGCCTTGTTCAACGGCTGGCAAAAAGGCGGACGATGCCCAAGCCGACAGCGTCAACTGCAACGCCGAGTGCCTCAAGAGCTCTTTGCTAACGGAAGTGCTCAACAAAAAGAAAATGGCGCTGATGCACTCGCCTGACGTTAAGAGGTTCCTTCAGGAGCAGCAGCGGCAAAAACTGAGACCGAACACGTCGGGAAATTCGTGAAGTTCCCGCCCCCCTCTTGCTTCGGTGTAAACCGCGCACTGTTATTTTGGGCATTCATACTCGCGTCGTTTTTAGAAGATTGATCTCACACCTGTTGTGTTTTAGCGTTTTTTATTACCTCGACATATAATCGACGCAGCGGTCGTGGCCAACGCGACAAGACTTTGCAGCTGTACAGCACGCACCACCAAAAAATAATTGTGCACGAACGTTCAGAAAATGTACAGTAAAGGAAAATGACTAAGGCTTCACGTTTTGTAGAGAGTTTTTCACCCTTTCTATCTCGTTGTGCAAATCGTCCCTAACCGACTTTAGGTGTTCAGTCTTTTTCTGGAGCACTTCTGCGAGGCCGGCGATTTTGTCGCTCATCTCCATGAAATGCTTCACCTTGAGGAAAGCCGCGTCGGCCGTCATGGGTCCGTCGCCGTCGTCCGCGGACGCCGCTGCGCCGTCGGCGACCGCTTCGAGGTTGCTGCCGTCTGGCAGGAGCGCAAACACGACGTCTTCGGAAGCGTTGTTCAGATCTTCCTGGATCGCCTCGAACGTAGGAGGAGTCGGTCTCGTTGGGAGCGGAGGTTTCCTCCGAAACATCGCGCCGCCCACTGGCCGGGCGCAACGAGCTCCCTTCTACAGATGCGAACAGCGAGTACTAGGGCGTCCTGTGAGTATGCTTCACCTCCACGCTCGCGGATAGGAGACAGAATGATTGCAGCACAGCAGGGCACGGAAGTTCGACGTGAAGCAACACCTGCCAGCTCAACGAGACGTGCACACACGTTCAACACGCTCGGTGATCCGCCGCTCAGTGTTGTCTGCACCGAATCCTGACCGAGCAGAACACCGCTAGAGTAGAGCTTCGTCGCGGCGTCACGCTGCGGCGCCAGCGTCCTTTAGCGTGGCGCCAGCTCCAAACTCCACTTAGCACGCACTCTCGGGTCGTATTTGCAGCGATCATTTAAACGCAACAAGCAGGGAACACGATTTGTAATGGTTGTGGTATCCTTTTAACAGCGGAGCTGTTCGAGCGCTGGTCTTGCTGGCAGTCTCTGCTGGTATTGCGTTCCGCTCTCGCTGAGAGCTAAAAGCTTTGTCGCGAAAAAATCAGCTCCAGTGTAGAAAAATTCACAAAAAAGCGTCCTAGGGCCTTCATATTTTGAGATAAAGACGGCTTACACGTCTCCTGAAGGAATGTCGTCCCAGGCATGCATCTGTGCTTACAGGTGAAGCTGACTTGAGAAAGCACGGTGTAAGCTGGCTTTCCCACACTACATGTTGCGCAGTGAAGCATAGCCATTTATGGGGGGAAGGGGGAAGGGTATGGATACAAAACACGGCTCTAACCAGGGCCGTAGCCAGAAATTTTCTTGCGGGGGGGGGGGGGGGGGGGGTTTATGGATTTTGGGAAGGGGTAGTTTTGCTGAAAGCAACAGTAAGTATTGCTTACGTGCTGCCTGGAAAAGGTTTCGGGAGGGGTTCGAACCTCCAAACCCCCCCTCTGGGTGCGGCCCTGGCTCTAACTCGTTTTATTGAAAGTGTCCCGAAACAAATTATATGACAATAAGCCGATAACGCGATTCTACCATTACGCCGAGTTTAATTTACTTCTCTAATTAGTTAGTTTACAGTGAAGTTGTAAACGTTACAAAATTACTATCTTGTGTCAACACATGACCATTTACGGAGGAAGCACATCCATAAAACGGCTGTAAGTGTTGTTTAACAGGAACTATCCGGAAATAAATAATACGAAAATTAGCAACTCTAACAACACGCACAGGAAAGAAGTCGATGCTAAACGGAATCTTCGTAAAAAAAATCACGCCATATCCACGGAATGAATGATGATAAGTGGGGCGAAGCTCGAGAGGGGGAGATCATCGGTAACCGTAACTCTCCCGTGAAAGTTCGCCCATTACATCATTAAGAAAGACGTAAGACTGTGTGCGTACATTGTACAAATCAACTTTTATTTTCGGAGTCAATGCTCCCAGGCCCAGACCTGGTGAAAGACCACGCGCCATCGAGGACTACCCCGCACCTCCACCACAATTTGTCACGTAGGATGGGACACAACGGTAAAGAAAGAACTTTTATTTAGGGCGAACTTGTGCCCGAACAAGACGAGAGGAAACGAGCAAAGGTCCTTGCGTCTCGTTCAATCTCCGAGAACGACTGCCTGCGTTCGTGGCGTGATCTCTTGCGTGATCTCCCCCTCGCAGTGCACGTGCGCTCGCGCCTCCGTTGGCGAACACAGACAAGCTCGCGCTCCCGGTGCCGAGTTTGCGCTGCCGGTTGCAGCCGGTTCTTGCGCGTGCAACGCGGCCCACTTTGCGACATCTCCGAAAGCATGCGGCGGTCACGTACCACGAGACACAAGGGATGGACAGACCCATGGCTTTAGGAGCTTCGCCCCTAAAAAAACCACAGCTGCGCCGTTTCAGCAGATTTAACACTGGGTGGAACTGTGTTTACCTTTTTTTATTTTCCTGCTGAACTCGCGTTCGATGAGAACCATCGTGGAACCAGTAATATGAAAATTGGCCTCTGAGACGTCTCTGTCGTTACTTGGGCTTTTATTTACTCGTCGTAATTTGTGGAGTTGTAAGCGATTTGCTGTCAACGCATGGGCTTCTGCGGGATGTGTGTGGCTGCAGAAAGTAGCTGTAACTCGTTTTTTGTCGGGACTTTCCGAAACAAAATGCATAACGTTGAACTGTTCAAACGACTACATAACCGTGAAACTATCAATGAAGCCGCCTGTGCTGAGCCATTCCAGCCGCAACGCAAAGCCACCGCGGAACCAGGATAAAACAGTAGTACATATAATTTCCTTCGCAAGAAAAGTATCTCCAGTTTTTGACCATTTTTCTTGAAAATTTTATACTCTATAAACTTTTCTGATGGGCTTTCAAAGGGCTGATTTTAGCGGAGATCGAACTAGGACCTTCATTTCTAGTAGTACTTCCATGTTTCATCTCGCAATGATTTGAAACGCAAAAAAAAAAAAAAAAAACACGGATGAAGAACATTAGTAGCGCCTGTCTCGTCTACTCTGTTCTTCGTCCGTGTTTTTTTTTTGTGCTTAAAATCATGGCAACTATTCAGCAACTAGCCAAGCGAGAAGTTCTTCTCGTATCATACCGTTCGTATGGAACAAATGGCGCGTTAAACCCCACAATCAGAATCAGGATACCGCAGTAAACATGAAGACACATCGTTCCCGTTCAATCTATCTAAAGGCGCATCTCGGACAGCTGGGAACACTTTTGATAAACTGAGAGCCTGTGTAACTTAAATTTATTTCTTGCTATCCAAGTTGCGTCTGCAAAAAAAAAAAAAAAAAAAAAGCGATGGTGTATACCTTTTGTCGCAATATACGCAAATGTTGAACGTTCAAGTCGAAGCGTGATTAGTGTTCTAATTATCTAAATGTACTTCTTGCCAGCGAACCTTTCAATGCGACTTATAGAAAATAACGAGGGAAAGGACTAGCCAATAAGATGACAGGGAAAACAGAGCGTGGCTTTTAAACTGCGGCATTTCTCCTGAACAAAACTAAAGACTTAAGTTCGGGTGGCGTATGAATGACATGGCTTTCAAACTTTTATTCCCCCTCACTCAACACGATCGCCTTAAGTTAAAAGAACTCCTTGTCCATGCAGGGTCCATGCGAATGGGAACTTCCATAACTAGCTGTGAAAAGCAAGTGTTTGAAAGGAAACGAGCGGTTTGAAAAGCTTGAAAAAAAAAAGAAAGTCCTGTTAAACGCTTGCATGCATGATTCACTACTAATTTGACCCTATAGATGTTTTTTTATGGAATTACCACTCTCTCCGCCTAATTCAGTATTATCTACGCTTCGCAGGTTTTCGCAGCTCCGTGTTTTCTTTCACTTTTCCGAAAAACCTCTTTTATCCCATCAAGACGACTGTTTTTAACTCGTGTACTCGGAATGGTGCGCAGCGTGCATTTGGGAGGTGCGGAAGTTCTCGCTCAGTTAGTCCTTAATTGCTTGTTGCGCTTCGCGGACGCACAAAAAAAAGTTTGCGTTAAATGTTTCGGCGTGAAAGAGAACTCTTCGTTTGGGTTGGAATGAATTCGTTTCAGTATAAAACGAAGCCGCTTCTCTGCGAGCGAGCGAGCTCCCGCTGCTGAACGGTGGCTTTCAACATCATTAACCGTTTGCACGTTGAAAGCGTTAAAAGGTACAAATTAAAATTGCGCGTTCGCTGGACTAGCGATTACTCGCGGAGAAACTTGTAAGCCTAGTTTATGCCTGTCAGGCAGAACGGTGCTTTGACGTGAAACAATTATTTCCAATTAACGTAATCGACGGTAGGAAAGCTGCCTGGCGTGAGAAACATGCATATAACGCAGGAATGAACGCTTTTAGTTGTGCGTGTGTGTGTGTGTGCTGTGTGTGTGTGTGTGTGTGTGTGTGTGTGTGTGTGTGTGTGTGTGTGTGTGTGTGTGTGTGTGTGTGTGTGTGTGTGCGCGCGCGTGTGCGTGTGTGTGTGTGTGTGCGTGCGTGTGTGTGTGTGTGTGTTTATGTGTTATTTTGCTGTAAACGCGTGGCGTTCTTTGGCTACCGGCCTGGCATTGTGGGGGTTCCAGCAAATTTTCACCCGTGATTTTCGGGCTGCACGGTTTTTCGGGAGCCGAAAAGCCATTATGCGCTACCGATGTGCCTTCCGCAATATCTATAGGCTGAATACGAAATATATATAGGCACAACCTTTCGAAACTACTACGACTGGTGCCACGGTTCACAAGTGCCCACATCGCTTGGCGCACAGATAACCCGGTTTTGGGCCAAACACAGGTATATAGATGGCTGTTTCAGCGTACTTTTAATTAAAAAATTGATGCCGGAACGGTTCACGCGAAAATTCGCCAGTAGCAGGTTCTGGCCCAATTTTTTCTACTGCGAAGCTGTTAGCCTTCAGTAGGTCAACTTTTTTTGGCGTCCGTGTGCGAGTAAAAACTCCCACACAGTAACATGCCTAGAGACAGGCACATACCCCCAGAGGTGGATTGCCGTAGGGAGGGCCTTTTGTTCCGTGGCACTAGGCTGTTTTGAATTAACTAAAATTTAAAAATAATCCTGGTTAGGTTCGGTGAGATTAGGTTACGTAATTAGGTTTACATTAGCTTCAGATATAGGTTAGGTTGAGCTTAGGTTTGCTTAGGTAACGTTACGTTAAGTTGAAGCAGCCTCTTCATGTAGGTGATGTGCCGAAACGACCCGCAAACGCTCTCTCATTTCCACTTAGGCCTAACGTTACTCTTTGAGCTCTGACGTTAAATGGATGTGGCGCGATTTCCTGCACGCTACTTCCCCTGCACCCGAGGCCGGCTGCTTGGTGTGCGTGATGATAGGGATGTCGGCTATATACGCTGGTGCAGGCACTGGTGGTGGAGGTGAGTGAAAATCACTCATCACATAGAAAAACGCGCCTTGACGTGCGCTAACTTTGATGTTGCTTGGAAAGTCGCTAAGCTCAACATTAACGTTACCTTACGTTAGTCCTAAACATTGAACGTTAGGCCTAACATCGCGCTTTCACGTCTAATGCCGCGAACCGGTACCCATTGTAAAAAAGGATTCATTGTACTTCAAGCATGCAGATAATGTGGTTGAACTCTTACGGGGGTACTGGCACCCACTTTCGGCGTTAATATTATTGCACAGTTCGCTTCCTTTTCTCATCAGTATACCATATGGCTGAAATATGAGGGGCCTGCGACAATTGGATCATACTAAATCATACATACTAAAACTCGTTGCGGAAGCATCTCAAGGGCTTGGTTACATTAGAAGAAACCTTCCATTATCGCCCCCACCCATGTGCAAAATGGCATACGAGACCTTCATCCGAACAAAGCTAGAACACGCATCTGCTATCTGGAACCCTCTTCAGTCGTACCTAATCAACGCCATCGAATCAGTTCAGAACCACGCAGCCCGCTTCATCACTTCTAAATACTATTGGCATCTCAGCGTCACCGACATAAAGCGTCCCTCTCCCTCCCCTCCCTGACCATTAGACGTGAAATTGGACAGATACGCCTCTTACACAAACTGTATCATCACTTTCACCATCTCCGAATTCCCTCCTGCTTTCAAAGAATTATTGTTATCTCACCTTAGCCTTTAATTTCATATAATCCACACGACTTGCCCCTGCTGCCTTTTGTATTTTATTATTAATTTTGGTTGTTAAATTGTCAACTTAATTTTATTGTATAAATTTTCTAATGAACCCTTATCGAGCCGTATTTTTCTTGTGCCACATATGTACTACGATGACTCTGCCCCCCCCCCCCCCCCTCCCGCTTTATGTAATACCCCCTCTGGGGTCCTTAAGGAGCCATGAAGACAAAATACAAGTTTGTTTTATTCGAAAGACTTCATGTTTTATAGCGTCCCCAGCGCTTGCGCAGCAGCTAATGATGCCGTATTCACTGAGAAATTAATTATTTAGGTTAAAATTTTGATTCTCTCACCAAATCGTGTGTTTTGGTGACGTCTACAATGAAGTCATAACGGCGCGTATACAAACAAACTTCCACTGCGCCATTCGGCTCTGCAGCCTTGCTGCAGTCAAACCTCCCAGGTGGCGCTAGCATACTCAGCACTCCGCCATTGCTTTGATTTTGACCGTATTTACACCTGGCTTGTTTTTGTTAGGGTAGAAAGTAATCGCTTCGTTAAACATGGGGTATGTTTGCCAAACAGGGTCACGTAAGGCAACGTCGCTTACGCCAATCGGCCAGCGTCGTATAAGACAACTCCAAAGCGGCGGACTTCTGGGCAGCTAAAACAAGCCGCCCAGTACCAACAGCAGTGCGCATCGGTACTTCTATGTTTACGTGTACTTTCGTAACTTTTGCTGTTTACCGCATCATTCTTACTGCTGTATAATGGATATGCATTGCACTTTGGCGCAAATAGCTCGTTCGGCAAACTTATAAGCTCTGCCTAAATTGCGTTTGCTTTTGCCGGCTTCAGCGAATCGCACAGCTGGGCTCATATGACATCATAGGTTCCGTTGCAGGAAATGAGCTTGTGGGTCGCATGGCCATTCCCTTTTTCCCGAATTATATAGCTTATTTGAGCGAAGAGTACGTTAAAAGTGGTGTCAGTATGATTCTAACTAGGTAACCTTTCGAATGAACCAAACTTGTGTTTTGTCTTCATGCCTCCTTTAAGGGTTTAATAAATGATGATGATGATCTCATTTATCGCACCGACGGAACAGCACGCGGAGCGGCACTCAGCAAATGGAAATCAGCGTGATCCCGTGGTAAACAAAAGAAGTGACGCGTACAGCGCTCGTCAAAACTCGTGACGTCACTTCATGCCCGCGGCTGGCGCGGCCCCGAGAGCGGCTACTGGGCGCCGGCGCATTAACAAACGGGTGCACGTAGCCAGAGCTACAGGCATAGCCACTGACCAGAAAGGCACTGTTGGCAAAAATAAAGTTCCGCACACGGGAAAGGAAGCCCGGAATCGCAATAGAAGTCGCCATCGGGGCTTTTATTGAAAGTGGTCATCGGATTTCCGCCGCAATGGTGGGCCTAGCACCTTCAGGCAGCTCAACCGTTCAGCTCCGGTGGTGGCGCGGTCGAAACAACGCCCCCACGGACCTCCGCTGTGTTTTGACATCCGCACAAAGCGGTGAGGTCATGCTGGGATCCTGTGATAAGCGCCTTTCAGGCTGAAAGCGCGGGAAATTGAAACAAGCGATTTTCAGGCCGTTCAATGTAATTAATTATCGCGCGCTGAAGTATTTATAGTGCTGTTAATTTCGGGTTCGCCAGACCACTGGGCATCGATAAAAGCAATAAAAATGGAACAAAACTTTCGTGTCAATACTCCTTTAATACCTCAAAGCGTAACGTTAGTCCTAATAGGCCTAAGCTCGTATTAACTTAGGCGCGTACTCTACATCTGTTAGTCTATAAAAGTGTTACACACTCGAAGATTAGCACATACCCGCGTTTCTAAATTGCCCAACCCTTTATAACAATCGTGCCCGTACACTTGTTTCCAAACGCTTCGCTGCACAGCACCCCACGTGATATGTATGGTGTCACTGCGCGTACTATTTTGCCTGAGCTGCTGCTAAAACAATCCCGCCGTTCGGGCTCTGTGGCTTCGAGGTAGAAATTTGGGTACTTGCACTGACGGCCTGGGTTCGAACCCAGAGTGATATATGCAATAAAAAGTCAAAGTAGACCCTGCCCTAACTTCTTTTATTTTTTTTTTTCTAAATTTAATTATTTTTTTCGTTTGCGGAAGAACCCAATTATTCGTGATGTTTTTGTTAAAACTAGTGATTTAGCATGTTTTAGGTCGCTTTAGGTTCGGGGCGCAGCCTATGAGCACGTTTAACCAACGTTCTGTATCGCGCGAAGACGCATGTTATGTGGGGCGGTGTGCATCGAAACATTTGGAAATACTCCGCCCGTATATGAACATTGACGCAGAAGGAGAAACAAGGACGATTACGATGAGACGACAGGTTCGGCAATAGGACACTAATGCTTTCGCATTCACTATAATCTAAGGAGTGCTTCGCTGTCATCGCATTTTTTTTCTCTCTTTCGAAATAAACAAATAACGGTGAGCCACACTCAGTGCAGAAAGTTTCACTTCGTCTTTCACCCCGGTTTGGTTTGCGAAACAAAAACAAACGAGAACAAAAGCGCAGTAAATTCTGTGAAAAACACAATGAAAGTGTGAGCCGATAGTGCACGGCCAGAGCCCTGCAAGGAAGCACCGGTGTTTTTGCATCTTCAATGACGCGGAAAACTTGGCCTCAAAATCAGCAATGCAGGCTGGGAGGGAGAGAGACTCGCGCACGGCAGGCCGCGATTTCAGTTCACAAAGAGAGCGCTGGCTTGAATAAAAATTACATCCACCGGTCCCTGTCGGCGTCTCGAGAGCCGAACAGCTCCAACCTTTGGTAGCTGTAAGATCAGCTGTGTACACGCACACACGCGCACACACACGCGCAAGGTGAAAAAGGGGCTGGGTAATGGTGGAAGCCGCAGAAGATGCGATCGAAGCGCAAGCCGGGCGCATTTGGTATTCGCGCGCCTCTGCATTTTTCATCCTGCACTGCACGCGAACTTCAAAACTGTAAATGCCCGCGCTGCAGTCGCGTGTGCCTGGGAGGAGAAATCACGCGGGCAGCTTAGCGACTGCATCTGGCTTCGTTACATGGCCTTCATTGTTCTTCGATAGTTCATGGCCGCGGTTCAAACATCCACAGGCGGTCTTTGTACAATCTCTGCTTGGCCCATTAAATGTGGCCCTCTTGTCGGCTCCAGTACTTGACAGAGTGTCGCACTTCGATATTTCTTTTGATGAAATCTTTCCCTCTAACGCGAAATTACTCCCTCTGAACCTTTTAACAGGCCTCCTACAGGATCATCTGAACGGTTTCCCATTCCACGCCATTGTTGCAACCGATGCTTCTGTCCGGGAGGAGAGGGCAGGCGTAGGTATTTTTTCTCCCGGTCTAGATTGGGCCTTTTCCCTCCGGCTCCCTAACTTTACTACATCTTTCCACGCAGAATTTCTCGCAATAGTCTTGGCCCTTCGTCAGCTTGGTTCTTCGAAACGACAGGCAATAATTCTCACGGACTCATTTTCTGTTTGTTCTGCCCTTACTTCTTCAACTTCATCCCCCCTACGTCGAGTCCTTGCTTCTTTAGCGCCTTCCTCCCTTCGTGAACTTCGTCTGGTCTGGGTACCTGGACATGCAGGTATCTGGCTTAACGAATCGGCGGATGCTCTGGCGGGAATGGCATTGGGCGGTCCAGTAGTGGAGGTTCTGCCGCCCATTTCCCTCGTAACTTCGGCTCGCTTCCGTAGGCTGTGTTTACTCCAAAGTCTGCCTGATTCTACCTACGACGACTCGGAGCTCGAGCACCTCCGGTACTCATGGAAGTGCAGCATAAGCCAGTCGCGAGCTTGTGAAGTAACCCTCACTAGCTTTCGCTGTCGCGTGCCAAATTTAAATTATTACTTGCACCGCTCTAATCTGGCCCTGTCACCGTTATGCGCCTTTTGCAAAGAACCAGAAACAATCGACCATTTCTTCTTCTCCTGCCGACGGTTCTCCTCGATAAGACGAAGATACCTAGAAAGTACATGCAGCCGGCTAAACCTCCCGCTGTCTGCTACAGTTATTTTGTCATTCGGGGCGAAGGAACTGGGATTCTGCCACGGGGATCTTTGCAGTGCGTTGCACTCATTCATCCTGGAATCAGGCCGTCTGCCGTGCTAGACAGTATTTAGCTTCATTGGATTTTCTTGACAAGAATATGCGCGCCAAGCTCACTGCTTCGTCTGTACCACTTTCTTCGTGTTTCTTACTTCCAATTTTCATTAAATGGTGTTCGTTGTTACCTTTTTTCTTTCTTTCTCTAATCTCCTTACTTTTATTTCTCTACTCATCTACTGCTAATCCATCCTAATAATTAAAATTTTTTTTCTTTCCCTTCAAAAATTACCTAATTTCTTTCGGTAAGGCGCCCATTTCCTGGCCAATCCCCCTGAGTGGGTACGCGCCATTGAACTGGAACCACCACCACCACCATCTGGAGGCTGGAATAACTTATCTTGCCCGGGGGCTTCAATGCATGCCCGTCCTCCTAGCGTTGATTGGGTATTTGCACTTCGTCATTCCCTGGCTAGAGAGAGAGTGTGTGTTCGAGAGAGAGATACCTTTTATTTCTGCAGGAGGACTCCGCGGTGGAGGAAGCGGAAGTAGAAAGTAGGGTGTTTGGGGCCTGGGATATCTTGAAGGTGGACAGTTCGAACAGTGAGTGAGACAGGTTGGCCCCTTGAGGAGGCGAGAGAGGCCGCTCGTCTTGAAGAGACCAGATTCACGGGCCACGGCTATAAACTACTCGCGGTAGACCGCTTTCTGGACAGCAGTGCGCAACAAGAGTTAGCGCTAAAAAGGAAGACTTCAAGCATTGCTCGAACAAACAAAAATCTTGCCGCAGACGGCGGGTGAACGCTGTTTAGGCGACCACATGCAAAGTCGACGGTTACTTCGTCTTCTTGCTGCTTTCTAGACGCCTGTTGCGTGGGCCAGCTCCGATCAAGTGTAAATGGGCCGTGCCGATAAAATAGCGTTTACCAAAGCTTATGCCAACTTCAGAGGAGTCTTCAATGTCCGTGACACCGAGGAAACGACTGAACAGAACTGACGTCACTGCGGCCGTTTCAGCGCCCAGAATTACCAAGTTCCATCAATCATTCGCGCCATTTACTCGATTGGTTTTGTTCGGTTGCAAACCGACGTGACCCATCGGGGAACCCGGTTTTAAGGCAAAAGCATATTAAATAGCCTACTGAGAGAAAACGCGGGCGTCGGAAGCCGGCTCCTTGGGAAGTGCATGCTGCATATATCACGAGATGTTTCATAGCACGAGGCTTTCCATACAAGGAAGTTCCGTTTAGACGAAAGTTGAACTGCCCCGTAGCCATCTTACTGTTTATGCGGCGGCGAAAAATGCTTTAATTTATGAAAAATTACCAATTGAGGAACGCGTTTCTTTCTTAGCGTAATTTAATGACGTCTCGCGTGACACAAACGGTGACGGGAAGCGAGTGAGACAGCGGTGTGGTCTTGCAGGAAGACGAAAACCAAAGAAAAACATTGAGGGACTCTGCTAAAACCTACCAAGCAACAATCGCGGCCGCAGGGGCCACTGGTCGCGCTCTCGCCGCATACGACAAAACAACTTGTCCGTAGCTCCCGCTGTGTGAGCGTCAATCTTTGTGCCGAACGGAGTGTGCCATGGTGTTTAAACAATGTGAATGTGCCGCGCGGACTTATAATTTACGTACAAAGAGTCTGGCGGAGAGCAGTTGGGGCCTATACACCGTCAAAAGAAAAAAGATAAAGATGCGAGCTGTCCCAGGAGTAGGCATGGACCACTGCGAAAGCCGGAAAATTAATTGCACTGGAGAAACCTCCGTTCCAGCCATGAAGAGACAAGTGAGACACGGAAGGGAAGAGTGTCGGGGGTGGCAGCGAAGTGCGGAGAAGGATCACGTGCCAGAGGCGGCAGACGATTGTTGTTTTTTGACGAGAATTGCAGTGAAGCAAGCAAATACGCGGCCAGCAGAGGCTTCGAAATGATCACCGCTTCCCCCAGGTCGGGGTCGAACCTGCGCCCCTCGCTTTACGAAGACGACGTAAATCCCATTGCACCACAGAGGCACACTTTCCTTACAAGGAAAGTGTTAGGCGGGATCTTTGAACTGCTCTGTTGCCACGTGGGCTGCCGTTGCTAGGCCGCAAATAAGTACCCCGTAAAATAAAATTACAAAAACAATAATGAATTAGCGCATTATTACTCCATATTAAGGAAAATTCAACACAGTGTCTCGTTAAAGGACTTTCACAGCGTCACTAAATAAGCTGGCTCTAGACTTTCAGGGACTGTTGCGCCCTCGCTTGACTAATTTCGGTGTCAGCGCCAGTCTTGTATTGAAACTAGTCGGGAGAGGGCGTCACAGGGTCTCTGGCGACTTCAGTGCTCCGCACTTGACTAGCCTTCACGTGGAACTGCGCTAACGTTTGGTTTAGGTACGTTCGAGTCACTCATGTTTTACAACACGGCAACCAAAATATTAGATGTAGACGCCTGGAAGTTTCCATAACCGAACGTATTGCTATAACCCCCATCCCCCATAAAAAAGTTTGGTACCGTGGCAGAAACAAGACCATTTCAAGCAGGTGAGTGACTCCTCCTCCGGCAATAAAACATCCGCAAACATATTTGACTTGAGAAACCTGTTGTAAAAAAACCGACAATGGCATTGAAGGTATGCAGTGTCATAGCAGCACCAGTACTATAATCGAAAGTTTAGTTGGTATTACTAGAGGCCGTCGGTCGTAAAGAAGGAACTGTTCCCGGAACGCTTTTATAGATTAGGAAGCCGGATGCAGCGCACGTCTTACATAACTCCTAATAGTCGAGACCTCATTACCTGAGCCCCTGAGCGTTTACAAGAGCGAAGTTCGCAAAATTAGACGCGCGGAACGAACGCCGCTGTCTACTCCGCCCGATTTCAAGCAGTACTTGAGTGCGTTCACGAAAGCGCGCACTAATTAAGTACGTTTCGGGATGGAAGAATAAGGACGCGAAATCTCATCCATTGGAGCGTCGGGGCTGAGAAATCGTAAAAGTGGCTTACAAAAGAGGAAAGCATGTCATTTGTGTGCACCCAAACCACTTCGCGCATTAATTACGCTCTTTGATGAAAAGGTAAGCATGGTGGGTTAGAAAACATGTCCTTCACGTCTGTGAACGCGTATAGTCTGCTCATTATGCTGCGCTTAGTTTTGTTCTTCTATCTTATATTCAACCCATCTACATGTAGACGTCGTTGTATGTACTTGGAAATATCGTTACCTGCATTGTATTGTAGCCTAATAAGTAGTACGCCTGCCTGAAAAAAATAATTGTGGCCGAGGTCTATGCAACCTTATCAGCTGGGAACACTTTTTCACGCTGTGTCGTCACTCTTGTCTATAGCCGCCGATGTGGCCTGATTGCTAGCTGCGAGGATGAAGCAGTTCTCGTGGCTACCTCTCAGATAACATATGCCACAATTTGCTATCATATTCCTTCGTGACAAGAAGTTCGTCTTGTTTAGTTAATGCATAATTCAAATAGCGACCAGAAGTGGTGCGGAAATGGTATCTGGGGTTCTTTAATAACGGTACGGTGTCGATATTTTTTTTGGTAGTGTCTATTAGCACGGCAACCGTGATAATGGCCGTCAGAAATTTCTCACGGCAGTCGTTTCTTATTGGCTAAGAACGCTACCCGGAGATATTATGGGATAAATATTCCCTAAAAAGCCGTGCCGGCAGCTGCCCCTGTAGCGCTGTGGTATAGTACTTGGTTTATGAACCAGAAGGCTTAGGTTCGAGTCCAAAATTGCGATTTCTTTTTGTAGCTTTCGGAATTATTCGGTCATCATGATTTTGCTAATACTTTTTTTTACTCTGATTTTTCTATATCAAGAGATCGACGCTCAGGACCTCCAGAATGGGTTGAATTACGTTTAATATAGGTTGTTTCCTGTGTCGTTGGGCTGGGTTAGATTAGGTTTGTTGCAGGGAAAATCAGTGCTTCTGGCTTGGGCTTGGCATGAAATTCGGATCCTGAAGCGTTTTTGGGGTTTGCATTCCTATATATGCATCGATATGCCAATACAACCGTTCCGACAGACTTTCATTGAAAGGAATACGCTTGACTTCCTTTTTTTTCGCCTTAAAACCCCGTTTTTTTTCTACACGTATAACCAAGCACTCTTCTTGGCAATTTTGTGGCACTGCGCCGTCTGAATTTACGGCCACTAAAACGTTTCAATTCAAGACAACGGCGAAAGTAAGGCGAGCGTACGGTATAATATGATGGCCCATGTCAGTACAGACGGACTTGATGTGAGCCGCATAGATGCTAGCGCCAAATTCCTCTCTAGTGTATATTGTCCCGTAGCCAAAGACGACGCAGCCTTGAAGGAAAACAAGAGCTTGTGCTCCCATAACAAATCAAAGTACGTGAGTACGTTACGTAAGTTACGTAAGTACGTAACGCTCTCGCTATTCCGACTACGAGGTTTATAGAACCGCGTGGCCGTGCTCCACGTGCGTTCCAAGCAGAACGTGGAACCTAGCTACTGGAACCTTTCGTTGCTGTTGCCGCGTGATTTTTCATATGCCACCAGAAGGCGGCGGTTTTCTGCAGTAGATGGAGAATATCATTTGTTATCGAAAAACCAAGCATCCATGATTTTTTAAATAAAGGAACACTGTAAATATCCCTTGTGTACTAATTTATTGTCTTATATTTGCGTAATGTCTTATTCTTGTTCAACAAAGTTGACAAGTATGAACATATAAACCGGGCTTAGACGTTTACATTTGGCTGTGAGTATATAAGACTATTGCGGAATATCCATTTTACTTTGGCCGGGTGGCTGAATCGAGTTACAGACAGACGGACGGACAGACAGACAGACATACAGACAGACAGACAAAATTTCTGGGTTTAAATAGCCCAAGAAAGACTATCGTCTTTAATGAAAGGAAATGATGCATGCACTTTGCTTGAAACACTGATAATGCAGCCGGGCGCCGCCGGGTGGTAAAAGCAAAACAGAATGCATGGTTTGCGGCAATAGTGTGAGAAACTTAATGGGCGGCCATCTCATATTCGCTGCACTCGTGCGCTAGCGTGAAATAAACGATTCTCTTTCCAGCATCCGTGTCGAGTGCTTCTCGATCGCTGCCCTGGCTCTCGAGGCCCTACCATAACACTTCGCTTTAAATCATTTTCACATCGGGGAGAGCAGTATTTCCTATTTGTGGGGGAAATGCAGAGTTTCAAACGACAATTATGAAACTCTACGGGGAAATGGTCTTCCGTATGCCATAACCATGACCGGCTTAAAAGATAGCGACCTGCCCACGCTCGCCGATTCCGCGTGCCGAATTAGTCTTTGCTTGTTAGGCTTTTTAAGATTCTTTCTGACGCCACTGCGCCGCCTTGCGCTGCTTTTCATCCCCATTTACCGAGCGTCGTCAGCATAGGTCACTCACTCACTCACGAGTGCACTCACACGCCACCCACTCACCACTCACCATCGTTTCGGGCTCACGAGCGCGAGTGTGAATGAGTGTGAGCGCCACTCGTCGTGAGCCCCGCTCACCACTCACACTGTCAGCGCCACTCACCACACGTGAGTGGTACCGGCTGACACTGATCATGGCTCGTTGATATCGCTGAAGCTGGCATTCTATACTGCTGTCAAAAAACGTCGCTACTCAGCAAAATATTCAAAAGAACATTTAGTGCAAGTCTGGGAGAAAAAATAAAATAAAGAGATCAAGGAACGATTCCTAATAAATATTTACTGGAGAAATCGTTTCAAAATGTTTGCGCTATGATAATTATGCGTAAAATAACCATAACAAAAACACAGACACACTTTTTAGAAAAATGTTTTTTTTTTTAGAAATCTTGAAAAGAAATGGATAAAGTTGGAAAGAGAGAGGGAATAAACCTTATTACGAGCGTCGTAATGTGGGGTGGGGTCCAGGACTCCAGTAGAGACTGCTGCTGCAACGGCCCTTTCCACGGGCAAACAATAATAGAAACACCAACAGGTAACATTGTTTTTTTTTTTTTTTTTTTTTCAGGCAATCACTGGCAGGCCAGAATGTCTCGTTATAGCGAAATCGCCGTGCAGTGAGACGTGCGGGTGTCTAACTCTCCATGTGCTGATATGTCCTCGCACAGAAAGTTCGTGTTATAATAAACTAATAAAAAACTTATTCTATTCCTTACGTTTCGCAGATTTGGATTGCGTTACAGTTGATTGTTTCGCTTCATCCGACAATCCGTTATCACAAATTTTAATAGAGAAATTGGCGGCCCTAACTAAAGTCATTCTTTACAGCGAAGCTGAATGTCGCTCCTCCGTTTATTATTATTTATTTATTTATTTATTTATTTATTTATTTATTATTTATTTATTTATTTATTGGTTCCTCAAGGATCTTAGCTTGGGACATGACATGAGGGGTTGGTGTGCATAAGGCATATGGTAAATGTCGCGAAACATCATGGGCGTGCTTCAATGGTCCGCCTATAGATTCTACATTCTCGGCGCCATACATTTATTCTTGTCTCGGTCCGCCAGCAGGATTGTTCAGCAGAATACGCTTCTCGGCAAAGCGAAATTCTGCCGAATCCTGACACATGGGCGTTCTCGTTTTTTGCCGCCATCGGAAAACGCCGCAGCGGCCGGGATCAAAGCAGCGTCCTTGAGATCTAGCAGCACAACGCCTTAGCCACTGAGCTACTGCTGCGGCTTAACCACTAAACCTAATTAACACGGTTCGATTACAATTATTCGGCATCCACAGAAGCTGTTTAGCGCTGCTTGTCTATCGGTAATCATCGTGCATGACGGCCTTCGTCAGCATGCAGCGATGTCCTTTTTTTTTTTTTTTTGTTCCGCCGCCCTCCACCACTGCATTTCGGGTTTTCCCAAACGCGGGACAAGAGCCGTCCAGTTCGTCTCAAAGAGAATACGGTTGCCGTGTTCGGAAATTGCAATGATTTGCAATGCTTCTAGGATGCAAGCGCTCGCGAGTTGCCTGCGACAACGCCGGTGATACCATGACGTGGCGAATTTCATTTTCTGCCTGACGCCGGTGCAAGTGCGCCAACCGCCACGCTGAGACGCCTCGTCTGTCTTGACAGCTAGTAGTTTCCTTCGCTCGCAGACGATGCTTCAGCTGGAGCGCCTCTGGGGCGGTCGCAGCACGCTTCGTCCCTGTCCTTGGATTTCGGGCTGTTTTACGTGGTTGCCTGAGTGGAAACGTCGTGCAAATGGTTGGTATACCTTCCTCGATCGGTCTGCGAGTTGTGCAGATATGTGTACCAGTGACAGAAACGTTGTTCAGGCCGCACCTTGTGGTCTAAATGACGACTGATATCCGTCGGTGGCGTTGTGCAGTCTCCGTTAATATTCGCTGCCATCTGAATTGTGGTGAAAAGAATTCTTCCGCTGATTGGAGCCTTCAAAAGGTGGCGAATAGTTAGTTTTACCATTTTCAGTGTTGGTGGGAAAGTTGGCCACAGCAAAACGTTTGCGGGTAGGGGCTGCAGCGCGCCAGAGAAGTGACGGAGGAGACTTCAGTGAGGAGCAACTTCGAGGACATGTTCTGGGACTTGTGCGGTGACGAATGATGCTACAAGGAGTTTTCTGCAGAAGTTGTGTGCCGCCGTCTGGCTCGAAGGATGGATTAGCATGGAACCAAGGTTGCCGGTAAGCTTACTATACCTGCTGTCATTTTTCCTTGAATGGAAACAGTGTGTAATCCGCTCATGCATGGGAATTTAATGGTTGCCACAATACCTGCTGCAAACTGGTTAGAGAAATAGCAATATTTTCAAAGCTGCACTGTGTGCACCTTGTTGCGCTTCGTGTTTCGTGAATGCGTTTTTAAATTACCCTAACACACACAGCAAACACCAGTTTCATCATTTCGTAAGTTTTTTTTTTGTAACTGCATGCCGTAAATCCCTTTGTAGTTTTTGAAATTCGAAAACAGGCTAGTACAGTTGAAAATAGCTCTTAAAAGCTCTCGCAAAAAAACGTCTACATATACAGATATATGGAACATACAGGGTGGTGCGACGATAATTGGAACACTTTAAAAAAAATTCCTGAGCGAGCCACCGTTCTGTTCGCGCTCAAACTTCACACGAAGGCCGCCCCGCCGTGCAAAATGGTGTATGTGAAAGCAGGTTTTCCGATCGCTGCTACCTCATTTGGCTCCTTCTACGGTAGGAAGGAGCCAAATGAGGGAGCAGACGATCAGAAAATGTGAAAGCAGGTAAGGAAACAAATCCAACGTTTGTGAAAGATCAGTCGCGGGAATATTTTATTATGATCGGTATCAGCTGTTATGCAAGTATTTGTGACCATCGTAAACTTGAGGCGAAAGAGATTTTCTGATTGTCTGCTACACAATTAGGCTACTTGTTACCGTGAATCCAAAACGTGTGTTTCGCTCTGCATACCCCGGGTGGCGCCGTCGTTTCAAGAACAGCTTGCGCTGGCTCGCACGTCCAAATCGGCTGCCATTTCCCCATAGGCGAAAATTGTTTTTATTTATTTTGAGAATAAACAGGTAAGTACCGTCGTTGTTCCCGGTGTGGAACAAAATAGACCACAAAATGCGACCCTCGTGTGAAGTTTTAGCACCAACAGAGCGGCGGTTCGCTCAGGAAAATTTTTAAAAGTGTTCCAATCATCCTCGCACCACCCTGTATATACCCCGTGAACTGCTAGCCATAGCGCCGGTGACACCGGGACATGGCGAAGTTGGGCTTTAAGTGCAACGTCATTGCGCCGGGTGAAGTGCTTCTCCAGCGACGCGCAGACGCTTCGTCACTGGTGTCCAGTCACCCGGTCGCTTTCCGTGGCTTCGTTTGAAGGGTTTCTTTCCTTAGCAGCACCGCTTCCCAAACGCGAGAGCTCTTGCCCGAGGGATTTTAAAGACGATAATCTTTCTAGGGGTACTTAGACACAAAAATTTGCCCTGTCTGTCTGTCTGTGCGAATGAGCGAGTGCGAGTGGTTAGGGCGAGTGTTGAGCGTAAGCGCGAGGGAGTGCCCGAGGAAAAATATTTTTATTGCGTAGCATTGTTTGCCGAGTACCCCCACAGCCAGGACCGTGTAACGCCCTGCATTTCCACAAAAAGGCAGATATCGTGGAAGTTCCACCTGTAATCTCTATAGTGGCGCAAATGGACATAACTGGTCGCACGAAATTTTGAAAAACTAAAAACTAGAAGTAATATTAAAAATTACGGAAAATGGCGAAACGTGTAACGCCCTGCATTTCCCGCAATAATGCAGATTTCGCGAAAGTTCCGCCTGTAATCGTTATAACCGCGTAAATGGGGATAATTCGTCGAACGAAATTTTGAAAAACTAGAAACAATAAGAAAAATATAAAATAATTACGGAAAATGGCGAAGCGTGTAACGCCCTGCATTAACGCAATAATGCATATTTCGCTAAAAGTTCCACTTCTAATCTTTATAATAGCGTAAATGGAGATAATTGGTCGGACAGGATTTAGAAAAACAAAAAAAAATGGCTGGAAAATCTCACACTCAAGACAAGCTGCAGAGGAATGCTACGCATTAGTCGATAATTCTCTGAATTTCTGCAGAATTTTTTTCAGTGAGTGCTAGTGAATGGCGTCCAGTTTTGCCGAGATACCGTTGTCAGCTATTCGTATGACCTGCCTTCACTGGTATTTCGTCTTTTTCTTCAGTCAGTTGCGCTTACTATTTGCCGGTTCACCATGTGGGAATTACGCACCTCCTTTGGGCTCTATACGTTGTGCGTGCATAGAATGCGCACCCGGATACCCTCCAAAAAAGCGTCCATGACTCATAACAATTCTCTAACGCGTTCCATAGCGTCCCGCGTGTTTGAGAGCGGTACGTGAATCAGAAAAAAATAAATGCCGAAACGTTAAGCGCAGTTTCTCCCATGGTGTGAGTTATCTTCGCGATGTTCTTTTCCCCGGGGCTTCTCCTCCAAGCCGCAGCAGCGCTGATGATCTGACCCCGGGTATCCTCAACCCGACAAACTCAGCCTCTGATACAAAACTGTACATTTATTTACATTACACTCAGGCGACTAAGAAACAGTGCTCGGTGAAGCCCGAAGACGACGGACCGAGAGCTCCGGCACCCGGACCGCGTCTGTCTGTCTTCATCTTGCCGCTGAGGGCCGGGGAAGGGGTAAAAGCGAGTCCTCTTCGTCGGGGTCCATCCCCATGTGGTGGCCGTTAGGACATCCGGTGCGAGCAGGCGCGGCCTTTCTCAGAATGCGCGGCGTTTGAAAGCGCCGCGCGACACGTTCTTTCCATTTTCGCGCTGCTCTTGCTGCTCTCCCAGGGCCCGCGCCAGTTAGTGCGTCGAAGCGCCCGACAGTGTGCATGAGAATTAAATAAACACAAACAGGAACTTGGCGCGCGCTGTTGCATATACTGCATCAGAAGAAAAAAATTGGCCGCGTATCTGCTCCTTTCGTTGCAATGCCGTCAAAAGACGATAGTCTTTATCGGCTTTTGCGAAGTAAATGCCTCCCTTCGCTTTCCCGCTCACCTCTCATGTTGCTCCTCTTGCGTCGCGCTCCTCCCAAGGTAAAGACGCCAAATGTTTGCTTAAATCATTTTAAATTTCCCGCGTTCCACTGCTCCAAACCGGGTGTCTCGATGCGAACGCTGGCGTACGGCGAAGACGAGCGTGAATCGAGGCGCCCTACTTCAACGTTTATAGAACCGCGTTTCCCTACTCCACGTGCGTTGCAAGCAGAACGTGAAACCTATCTAGTAGAACCTTGCGTAACTGTTGCCGGTTGATTTCTTAAAATGGCGCCAGAAGCTATAGTGGCGCGGGCGACAGCAGGCGACGGCGGAGTGAATTCTTTTTCTGCAGTTGATGAAGTATTTAATTTCGCAAAAGTCAAGCATGTTTGATTTTTTATAAAGGAACACTGCAAATATCACTTCTGTATTGATTTGTTGTCTCATATTTGCGTAATGTCTTGTTCTTCTTCAACAATGTTGACAAGTATGAACATTGCACCGGACATAGACGGATAGATTAAGCTGTGACTATATAAGAATATTGCGCAGGCATTCTTTTGCTTTGGCCGGGTGGTTGAATCGAGTCACAGAGATACACCGTGGGGTACTGACTGTACAATTTGTAAACAACCGGATAACATAAACCACGTTTTTATACACTGCTGGATGGCGGTTCACTTTTGGGATGTTATGCAGCGAACTTTACACAGACTTCCCACTTACCCCGCATGGTATACGGTATTTACCTACAGAGAATAACGAAGGAGTCCCCTACGATTTAATAATGCTCCTGGGCCTTCACATCATATGGAGGGCGCGCATGGCGTGGCTCCATGGCGACGTGGATGCCCGACCGGCCCGGCAGTTTCTACGGGAGAGTGTCACGCAGTTCGTTGAGGGGCTGAGAGTCCAGCAGCCAGTACCTGATTGGTTGGATTTTCTAGAGCCGATAATTTCTCTGAAGTGATGATTAAATGACAAAGCCTAGCCGGAGGCACGGCTGGTATGTTAATGTCGGTGTGTGTTGTACCAAATGCAGTGTGGTTATTTTTGTGTTGTAAGTGTGTGTTGAAGACTGGTAATAAAGAAGAAAAAAAAACAGACAGACGGACAGACAGACATACAGACAGACCAAAATTTCTGGGTTTAAGTAGCCCAAGAAAGACTATCGTCTTTAAAAAAAAGAATACAGAAGAAAGAAACACTCGGCGCGCTGTGAATTCTTTGCATGTGACGCATTCTGCCGACCGGCATCTTCGGCCAGTTGGAAAAGGCTGCGTTTAGCCTCCGGGTCGGAGCTAAGCAGCATCGCCTCCCATTGTCTAGAATGCATATCGCTATTGTCCGTGATGCGTGCTGTGGCCTCCGAGGACAAGGCCCGTACGATATTGTGAAAGGGTTTTTCTTTTGCATAGTCGATAGCGGGGCTGTATACGTAGAGATGCGACACTATCCAGGTGCAACTTTCTGGATTTCTCACAATTATTTAAGAAGTAATTACTCTTGAGTTATGTAGTGTAACTCAAATCATTTTCGTACAGCTGATATTGAAGGCAACGTGTTGTTTTCTCTGCAGTTTCAAGCTTGGAATGTTGGTTCTACCATGTTCTAGAGCCTTGAAAACCACCAGCTGTAAATTTATGCGCAGTAACTTTTAGACTACGATTTACACAAAAAGTATTTAGAGTTCTGCAAAGTATTTTCAGTGTCCATATCCAAGTCGGCTCCTTGCACCATGCGAAATATCCCTTTTCCGCTTTAAATATATGGGCAGGAACATATGACAACGAATTACACAAAGACAGTTTGAAGTTACGCAAAGTATTTTTACACATGCTTGCATCCAAGTTGACTCCTCGCTCCGAGCGAAATGTAGTTTTGCTAAGTTTCCTAATGGTTGTCCTGTTGAGCGAGAAATCTGGGGATGGTGTTCCGATGTTGTTAGAGATGGAGCAAACCCTATCACCACATGTCCGCTCAGAGAAATGTCGACGCTGGGGAGATCAAGTTGTGCCAAGAGGCGTCGTCCTCATCAAGAATTACTCGGGGTACCAGTGACAAAAATGCGCCGCCACAGAGCGCGTCTTCTGCAGTGCATTTCTTTCCCCTTCGCCAATCAGGAATCAAGCCCCGGGTGGCGATTGCCCGTGCCCGCACGCATTACCGAGTTCCCGGGGGCCTCACTGCATTGACGATTTTCCTCCGGATACGGCGTGCGACTCCTTGGAGAGCGAGGCTTAAGTGTTACTTGAGCGAACAACAACGGGTAGATTGCTTCTCCTCTGCGAGTTGGCGTTAAAGGCCAGCAAAAGACGGATACTCAGAAAGCCGATCTTTGGAGGGTCTCCCGAGGGACCCACGGGGAACTCTGAGGGACCCTCACGATTGATTGCCTGGGGAAATCAATCGCGAGGATACTCACGTAGCGCTTCGGTTTGCCCACACAAGGAGTCAATTCTCCCGTTCTGAATAGCGACGTAGCGATGTTATGATGATGGGGGTGGGACTACTAGAGGACTAACGAGAGTGACTGAACCGTGTCGTAGGATACCTTGCGTTAGTTATTTAAATTTCACAATACTATTTCTGCGCTTTGCAGACAGGAAGATCCAAAAAGTTGGGTACCTGCTAGGAAGTGCATCACTTAAAAAAAATAAATTTTTGGGTTTATCTCTCTCTCCGTGTTGGTAACCATGCTCTCCGAGGCAGAAGATGGGGCATGTAAACAGCTCAGGTGGGAATGGATCCGTTAGAAGAGAGCTGGAGTAAGGGTTTTAATTGACGTACACGCTTGTAGTTTTAGCGCGCAGCACTTAAGCGTCCGCTACTGGGGTTTGGCGGCTTTTTCGGCCGCGTTATCGATCGAACGAAGGAAACACCGAAGAAAGAACGGAAACGGGGGAGGAAAGTGTGGCGAAAGTGTGAGGAGGAGGGCGGTATGCCGAGGCGGCGCCACAAAATCCCAGCAGGTCCTTCGGCGCCCGCCTGTTTGCATCTTTCTCTTTCAATGAAGCAACTCTCTTTCCCTCTCTTCTCCTCGTTGGGTGAATCATCCGAACCACGTGACATTTCGGCGCCACAAAAGCCTAGTACGCGCTGCGTGGTGTACGTAAGGTCCCTCGGCATCCTTTCTTTTTCAATAAAGTAACTACCTCTCCTCCTTGTTGTGCGGCTCATCCGAGCCGCGTGACATTTGCGCGGGAGGCTCAAACACGATTTACAACAACATGAAAGGCGGCGGCTACGCGCTGCGAGATATCGGCGTAGCTGCGCGCGCCGCCGTGTGTTCGCTCATTACGCGATCACTTCCTTGTTGTAAACTTTATTAGAAAGGAAGGCCAAAGGCCAGGTGGGGGGGGGGGGGGGGGGGGGGGGGGAGGGGAGGGGGAGGGAGGAAATGAATGGGGATGGCGGAGCACAGTTCTTATGGTGCCGTCTTCAAGAGTTCTCTTCAGAAGTCGTGCAGACCACTGCCAAATTGACCGTACTAGGCCGCTTTTTGTGGCATAAATGACAATTTCGAAGAGTGTGTCGTGTGAGAGGGATGTTGGGTCGATGTAGGTTGAGGTGTCGTGGAGAGGGGGAGTGAATGTCCGAAATCGAGAAAACTTGGGGCAGTGCCAGATGAGGTGGTACAGATCGGCTGCGATGGAGTGGTGGCAGTAGGGACATCGGGGGGCGTGCTGGGGATAATACCATTGTCGAATGGTCTCTGGTGCCGTACAGGTGTTGGTGAGGAACTTGTTCAAGGAGATTTCTTGTGCTCGGGTCAGGGTGGGGAAGGAGGTGAGGTGGCCTGAAGGGGTGAGTGCCTTGAGGCGTTGTTGTTTCAGTTGCCTGAATCTAGGGAGCCTGATTGCGGGAGCGAGAGTGGGGTCATCGTCAGGGCAGTTGGGCCAGGGGTGGTCCGAGAAGGGCGGCGCCGGGGGTCCATCGGAGGCTATTGTGAGAAGGGCCTCCTGTGCAGCCACGTGAGCTGCTTGGCTCCCAGGAGGGGCTGGTTCATGACCGGGGGTCCAGTCGATTCGGACTTGGCAGCCTGATGCTTGGAGCGCAGTGATTTGGTGAATAATGTGGTGGACAGAAAGGTGGGTGGACCTGGGATGACAAAGTTCTTGGAGAGCTTCATATGAGTCTGTTAGGATGCGAAGGCTGGGGGGAACACGCAGCAGCTATGCGCCGTGACAGAGATGACCGCAGTTCTCGCTTCGCACAAATTTTGCATTAGGGAGTGTAGTAATCGTTAGCCGTGCTTTTTTCATCAAATGATCAACGCGAAATTCATCAACATCAGAATCTAAAACAACAGAAAAAGTTTACGAATTAAGTGCAAAATTTTTTTATTGATTTCTGGCACATCTAGCCGATCTACCATATCTATAGCATAGGCGGCACCGAGATGGAACGGGTTACACCAAAAGGATCTCGTCATCGCTTTTAACTTCTGTTGGAAAATTCACATCTACTTTTTAACTAATAAGGACTACTCGCATGCTCGTCGAGTCCCCTAGGTGCAATTTTCGCAGGGCTTTTGAATTAAAACACTTTTTTTATTTCACCAATCTTTTCATGTTGGAAACGCTTTGGACTCGGGATCCTGACCTGGGGGTGATTTATAAGGCGAAGCAGTAGGTGTCGCATCAAACGCGAAAAGTTGGTTGCTTGGTACCAAAATCAATGGCGCGTACCTACTCTGGGGAATTGGCCAAGTCAGATTGGGTAAACTGGTTAAGAATTCAAACTAAGGTTAAAATAGAGCTGTGGGGAATGTGAGGGAAGTGATGTTAACAATTCTGAGAACCCAAGAAAAAAAAACTAACATACTGAAGTAAAAACAGATACTACAAGTACCAGAAAAAGAATGTACGAGGTGTGTTTTAACAGGGTAGGCGACCTGATTGTGAAATAAAAGCGTGAAGGGCGCGACAAACATCCCCGTGGCAGAAACCTAAAAAACCCGATGCCCCAAATGACAGTAAATTCGACACAGACAAGGAAAGACCCAGGCGCCGGAGGGGAACCTCCAGGAATCGATTTCGGAGGGAGGAGAACCGCCGGCAAGACAGCAGGAAATGTTCAATGGTCTCCTCCTCTTGACAAAACGACCGTAGCAGTGACAACGTCGTTGTCGTTGCCGGCAACAACATGAGTAGTACCTATATGGCCGCCACTTTAGAGAGAGTATAAATAAGCAGATATTTGAGTTCGTGCAGGATTTGAACCTGAGTCGCCAGAGTAGCAGCTAATTGCGCAAAGCATAGCTTCAAACAACTGTAAGATACTGTAAATGGGTTAGCAAACTAAGGGAGGTCGTTGGCACAAGTTAATGATTGGGTGATGCCTCATCTTAGCTGCGCCAGAAAATAAGCATGCAATTATTTCATCAATTTGAAGGCAATAGAATTATAAGAGCAAATAAGCACCATCGCTTCTGAAAATTTTGAGCGTTACCGTCTCAATACCAACGCAAAATGCATTCCATTAAGAACTGCCACTAACATACTTCTTTATTCATCTGATATTAAAGTACCCATCATAATTATTAATATGATAGTAAGGAAGGCCCCGCACCAAGTCATTTTGGAATAAGGATGCCTCTCGCTGGGTGGAGACCCTAAGAACTTTCTCCTAGTCAGCATTAAAATAAATGTTTTTTTCCGCACGAGGCGATCGACCTCTCCCTTCTAAATAAATTCATTCATTCATTCTTTCTCTCCCTCTCTCTCTATAACAAATGAAAACGCAGATATGTTGGCTAAAATGGCATTGGCTTTGCCGGTTGTCGAGCTGCTTCTCGCATTTGCTTGAGTGTTGCTAGCCCGTTATCGCCAGTGTGCTTGTTGGCCAAAGATGCCCCAGGCCACGCGATGCTCACGTCTTTTGAGCTTTAACACCTCAGGTTCCGCCGGAAAAGAAGCCTTCGCCAAACTCGCTCGTGGGAAGTATTGCTGACCTTTTTTCGTTGTGGGGTTCCTTCACCTAATCGATACCTATATCGGGCAAACCTGATGACCTCTCCGTAGTGCCATCTTTGAAAAAGGAATTAAATATCAAGAACATTCCCGCCTTTTTTGCCGCTGATTCTTCAATCCTCGAAGAAGGCTGCTGGAGACTCCCCAGCGATGCCTAGGGCTGCCGCTGTCTCAGTTTGTATTTCCGGGGGCATAAAGCTGGACCAGGGCGACATGGACGTCTGTAACGTCGTCCACCAATTCATTTCAGAGATGGCTCGCCTGCCATGCTAAGACTGTTCAGATAAGGGACCGAATTCTCTTAAACGAGAGGCCGTCGTTTTGAAACGACGCGGTCGTGCCATGCAAATGCATGTGTTCTCGGGCGGGGGCGTCGCTTTGAGGTGTGGAGGAGGGACGGCAATCCCCGCGAAGTGCACTCGCACAAGGCCGCAAAGCGACACCGTCCTTCCTCCACACCTCAAAGCGGCGCCCCCGCCCGAGAACACATGCATTTGCATGTCGCTATCGCGTCGTCTCAAAACGACAGCCTCTCGTTTTAGAGAATTCCGCCCCAGGTCGACATTTTATTTTCTCCCCTTTTTCTTTTTCTCCTCGAAACGGTCTAAAGCTTTTCTTCTGCTCGGTATATTATTTATTGGCTACCTTGTACAATCCCCCTGTGTGGGTATGCGCCATTTTTATGCGAAACTGACTCTACACCGCCTTACGCGATATTTGGTTCCGAGATGGGTACAAGCCAGTCACTTCCTGTACGATGCAGAAAGTTATGTAAACGGGTTGATATGCCGCGTCCCGCCACAAAACCGAAATAAAAAATAACGATGCACCTTTATTTTCCAAAAGAGTAAGTAGAACTGAGGCGAACGAACACTTTCCACTGAAAAAAAAAATCATGGGTCTCGCACAAATTTCGGCACTGGTGGGGTTCGAACTGGGGTCGTTGGCGCCGAAACTCATGATTGTACCTCTGGAATACTGAGACCGTTTTGAAAGCAAAAACAAACTACAGCAAAGGAAATATGCGCCGCAGATGAAACGTGTAAAACCTACGACGGCATTTTTATTGTAACCTCGTGCGCGTGGTGTGCGTGATAAGAAGAAAGAAAGAGAAGACGCAGATTGGAACACTGAAAGGCCGCCTCATTTCTCCGCGTCTACTGAGGCGCGGCAATATTTGTCTCGGCGCCCCCGAAACACTGCAGACAGGTGAACCAGTCAAGTCAGTCACCATGCAGTACGTTATCCCAGCGGGTTTGAACGCCATCGACGTGGAAACAAGCGAATACTACGACAGCGCCGAGGTTTATGGTCACGGCAACGTCCAGAGGGGCGTCCTCCTCTTCACCGCCCTGAGCATGTGGGTGCTTCACTGCCACACGCTCACCTTCCCGCTCATCTCGGCCGAAGTGGACCACTGGTGCAGACCGCCAGGACACCTGAATGTGTCGACGGCCGAGTGGAAGGAGTGGGGCATCCCTCGGGCGGCCGACGGTCAGTACAGCCGGTGCAGCGCCTACGCGAACCTGCTCGACACCAACGACTCACGGGTCGTGCCGTGCGACGAGTGGGACTACGACGCCGAGTTCGCTCCCACCTCGGTCGTCAGCCACTGGAACCTGGTGTGCGGGAGAGCCTGGCGCATCGTGCTGCTGAACGCACTGACCATGGCCGGGGCGTTGGGCTTCCTGGCGTTGTCGGGGTTCGTGGTGGACCGCACGGGCCGCAAACCGGTGGCCCTGGCCTCCGCCTCGCTGCTCATAATCTCCACGCTCGGAAGCGGCTTTGCCACCACCTACTACATGTACGTGTGCACCAAGTTCCTCGTCTCCGGCTCCAGCAGCTCGCTCTTCGTGGCGTCTTCCGTGCTGCTGTTTGAAATTTCCACGCACCAGAAGCGGGTCGTCCAGCACGGCCTCTCCGTCGCCGTGGGCCTAACGCTCGGCGACGCCTCCTTCGCCGCCATCGGCCAGCTGACGCACGCCGCGTGGATGGTGCGCCAGCTGCTCATGGTTGCCCCCACGGGCCTGGTGCCCGTCGGCTACCTCCTGCTCGCGGAGTCCCCGCGCTGGCTCATTGCCAAGCGGCGGCTGAAGAACGCCGAATCGGTCATGAACACCATGGCCAGGGCCAACGGCTTCCGGCCGCTCGGCCCCTGCGTACTCGTGGCCAAGACGGAAGAGAAGCTCCGCTTCATGTCGGGCACGGAGGAGCGGGCAAAGCTCAGCACAAACGTCTTGCGACGCCGCGCGCTGGTGAGCTTCAGCGCAACCTTCTCCATAATGTTCGCCTACTACGCGCTTCTGGTGGCCTCGGCGGCGCGGAAGGTGACAGTGTGGGCGCAGAACGTCCCCTTGGTAACCAACCTGTTCGTCGCCGTCGCCATGCTGCCCGTCTTCAACAGGTCTTCACGCAAGCGGCTGCTGATCACCGCCTTCGCCTGCACGGGAACTTCGTGCAGCCTCCTGGGCATCGCGTTCTCCAGCGGTCGGTCGCTGCAGTCGCTCGCGCACACGGTCATCCTGGTCGCCGCCGAAACCACCTGCTTCGTGACCGCGGTCTTCAACTTGGTGTACTTCACCGAGGCTTTCCCCGCGCCCGTGCGAGGAACGGTCGCGAGCCTGTCGTTCGCGTTCGGCCGCTTGGGAGGTGTGCTCGCCGCCCCATTATCGGGTCTGCGCTCCAAGGGTCGCGAGGATCTTTTCTTCGCACTGGTGTCGGTACTCGTGTACGGAGTGGCCTGGCTGTTGTACCACATGCCCATTGACGTCAGTGTCGAGACGACACGGATCTCCAGCCCGGAGAGTCGATCAAGCGGCGTACATCGCACACCGACCGCCGGTACTACCTACAGCAAACGTGAACTCCTCGAAGAAATGGTGAAGACGCTCGAACGCCCCCCGTCGCGCATTCTGAATAAGCGCAAGTCGCTGGCGCAGATCACTGGGTGTTGCGACGAGACGTTGTTGACGAGAAGCTTACGAAGATCAAGGAAGGGTTACGACGTGACGTCACCGCCACGCGATGACAGAAGTGTAAGAAGGCTCAGCGGGAGGTCGACGCAGGCTGAAGAGCAGTTAACAAGAAGTCCTAGACAGTACAACGACGCGACGTCGCCGCCAAGCGAGTTTCAAACCGAGAGAAGTGCTAGACAGTTCAGCGGCGAGATGTCGGCGCACAGGGAGCTGGCATCAGAAAGGAGTTCAAGAAGGTTCAGCAACGAAGTGTCGTCTCCAGACGAAGCGCAGTTGCCAAAAAGAGGCCTTACCGGCGCGGCGTCGCTGCCAGATGAGGTGCGAGCGAAAATGAGTTTAAGCAAGTCTAAAAGGAAAAGTGGTCGCCATACAATGAAACATCGGCAAGAAGCAGCAAAAGGTCCCGGAAAGGAAAGTGAATTCCGAGCGGGATATAGGGGCCATAATCCCGCTTGAAGTATGAATGTTTTCTTTTGCTTGGAAAGTATTTATAGACATTTGGAAGCTCTACGACGTAACTAGGGGGTAATATACATATACGTGTGCGAAATATATTGTTTAATATTTCTGTAATTGCGTGTGCTTTCTGGGCTCCGTGTTAACTGCCCGTATTACTTAGTGCTGTGTACTCCGTATATATCCGGATGCGAGATCATCTGTAACAAGATGGTGAAAGAGCGTCTATATATCTTACACAGTTATAAGCCAAACACCATTTTTTTGCGGAGATAATATATCCTAACATTGTCCTTTACGCTTTTCAGTCCTTTTTACTAGAGTCCGACAACTTCTAGCGTTTTTAATATACCAATGAGCAAGTCAAATAGGGCGTTGTAGTTGCTTTATTGATTTTGTGTACTGTAGCTTAGCCAGCTTCTACCTTAACCGACTGTGCGGACATGTAAACTTTAAGTTGCTTTCGTGCAAAGGGGGGAGGTGGTCCGAGGGCGGAGGGCGGTTTAGTTGTCTACGGGTTAGGCTGGTGTTCCAGCGTGTCTTGTCTTCAACCGCAAAGTATTTACCCGACGTTTCCGCGCTTAATGCCAACATAAGGAAGGCCTTTGTGGCCGGTCGCATGACCTGCTTCGTACTTGAATTGCAGGAAACGCGTCGCCTTTGAAGAGTACCGCCTGCATTCAAGGCTAGCGAACTGTCTGTCTGCAACTCCCCGATTTTTATGTAGTACCTGACTAACGTCGTTTAGCGTTTTGCAAAATAAATGCAACGATTGACTGCATCGACATTCCTGCGGTGTAGCTTCTTATGTTTGCTTTTGAATGCGAACCTGTAATGACGAGTTATTCCGCAGAAAATGGCACGAGTTGGTCGACCGCTGATATTGTACAAGGCTAAGACACGGCGAAATCCGTCCCCTATAGCTTACCACCCGGAACACATTGGCACGGTATATTTTCCGAAGTGATGACGTGTCATGGCGCCTTCAGCCTCTCCCAGCGGCGACGTCTACGTTCTCGCACCTTTCTAAGAGCGCATATGCGCTTGGGTTGCCGAAGGAAAGCTTCCTTGTTTCACAAATTTACATCCGACAGCTATGCAACATCCTTGGTAGGTACCAGACGGTGACATGTAATAACTGTGACCGCTACTTCGTTACGTCTTCATCCACAGGAAGGAAACTGCAGAAGGAGGAATTTGAGCGATACTTTTGTGTGCCCCCCCCCCCCCCCCCCCCCCCCCCCTTGTTCTCTACTTTCCATCGCCACCCCCCTCTCGTGGCAAGCGAGCGGTCACTATAACAAGCTTGGCGGTCCTAGGGAGGTTTATAGGGACGGTGGGGAAATTGACATGGCCGCCTATGTAGGGCAGTCGGAAACAGCGCCGACGCTGAGACCGGGAAGGCGCGACGACCACCTTTTCACAGTTTGATGCCACCTCTTCCCCACCGGCTATGCAAGGTACGGAGGCACAGATACCAAAGCGCTACAGCTGAAATATGCGCTTGAATTTCGCCCCAATATATTCAGAGTGAGAGAGAAACCTAGCTTTCAGTGGGGCTCTTTAAGAAAGGCTATCGCATTGAGAAATTTAGTTGGTATTCACCCGACACCGTAAACATACTTTGACCACATATTACCGGCTCGAACGACAGCACTTCCCTCCTCCACATCCTAAACTCTCAAAAGAAGAATCCCTACTTCGCCGACTGCAGAGCAATACCTTACCTCACCCAGTCCGCCTCCATTGCACGTTTCCAACGCAATTTCCGGCCGACCGCAAGTTCTGCTCACAACCCAGTACTTTTCCTCACATCATATAAGAGTGCAAGCGCATCCCCAACCTCCTCCCTGTTCCACCCCCCTTCCCATCCTGAGCTGTGGGAGAACCTAGTGCCCAGCAGCGATCTGGACGTCCAGACACTTTTGGCCTCCAGAGCGAAGGCTGCCTGGAATAAGGAACCGTGGCTTCCTGAAATAAGGAACCACTCCCACTTCACCGGCTCAATAAAATGTTTTAAATACAGAGCATTTCAGTAACTCACGATGTCACCCGCGTTGACGTCCGCAGTCCGCACCGTCCCCTCCCTACTATATAAAAAATAAGAGACAGCGTGTAAATGTGCGCTTGCGATGCGCAAGCTGTCATCGTCCTGAGCTTTCAGAATCCTCATGAGTGCTTGGACAGCTTGCCTGCTAAAGTAAGGCCTTCACAACACCATCCGAACTAATCGAATCCGAAACACGTCCGAACTTATCCAAAGCAATGCTTTAACTGACACCCGCGGCCAGAGAACTCAGTTGGAACTTCAGTGGACTCCCCAGAACCAGATCTAGCGTCGAATACGAGGCTGTGTATATAAATCTTGACCATCCCTATGCGTCCCCAACGTACCGCAGAGGAAAAGACAGATCGTGGCCGAATCCCAAGATAAACTGCAGCGCCACGACGAAGGGGCGGAGCATACGGACGCAGCAAGCTGCAAACAGAAGAGAGCAATGGTGGCATTGGTGGTGACGATGAGAGGAAAATGCTTACCAGTGCAACCATTCTTAGAACCGCCACTCAAGAAGCTGAAGAAGTGGCCACAGCGCTGGCTATAACACAAACCAAGGCCATGACGATCGTTTCCGGCTCGCAGCAGCCATGCAGAAATTTTTTTGTGTTATCGGTGACTCCAGCAGCGCACCGTATCCTGACTGCAAATGCCCCAAAGTAGAAGGCCATCATATTTCGGAGCAAGGCACACTCCTCCCTCGTGGGCAGCGAATCCTCCGACGCGACGGCCTGCACACTCGAAAACTAGGACGCGGAAGGAGAACCCGACCCCACAACTACTGCGTCTTACCGTAACATCACCCAGCACTACGGGCTAGAAACGTACAATCTATTCCGCCACCACACCCGCAATTAAGTAAAGAGAAAATACGGCTAACACTTCGCTTTGATTTTATTTATTTCGAATACTGTTAGCCCTTGCGGGCTGTTACAAGACTTCGCTTATTACTAACCAACACGTTCCCTCTCCAGGTCCGAGTCCACCTGCAGTTCCCTAACCAGCATTCACCGCAATGCAAGTTCTGAGGGCATTCAGGCTCCGTCCACCACAGTCTGTGTAAAATAAGAGCAGAGACGAAGTGTTGCGACGTCCTGGTGATACGGTGGTGGTTCTATTTACAATACGGCAATGCTTGAAAGACGAAGAAGCTCGGGCTAGAGCTGCTCACGCGAATACGGGTACCGATGGTGGTGATGTCATCAGTGCAGCGATGATGATGATCCATAAAGTTTCAACAGTCTGGGAATGAGTGAGTGAGTGAGTGAAAAATATTAAAAGTACGCGAGACCCTTTTGTAAACCAGTTTCCTGTATCCACCGCATTGTCGAGAGCCAAGCAGACTAACGTCGGACAAAGTGCGCGTCAATGTCAAGTGGATCGTTCCGGCGGTAGGTTTTGTGAATCTCGGTATAAATGTATGTATCCACAAACTATTTTAGAAAACCGCCCCCTGCAGTGTGCGGAGACGTCACAAAATTCACTGCCCTTCCAGTATGGGAAGAAGGATTACCAGTGGAACTGGGCGCAGACAAAAAAAATATTGTTTCCCAAAGAATGAAAACAACCTAAATAAATCATTTGTACAAGTGCGGCACGCACAGACACAGCTGGCTGGCGCCGCATCTTTTCAAAGTGCTACGAGTTGTGCCGCGCCTCCGCCAGATGGCGCCACGGGTCCCGCGACCGAGAGAAGACGCAGTGAAACATCCCCCTCGCGAGGGGCACGATCAAATGCAGAGCATTTCCGGGGGCGCACGACGTTAAGTAGTTTGCGTTACGTTAATGTTGTTGCACTTGTGGCAACTGCTGACGAGAGAGCGCTCGTCAGCACTAATTTGAATGAGTCAACGATATAAGGCGCGTTCGTAGCGTCCCATTCTGTGTCGGCTTTGTGGCGAAGTGGGTAGAGCACCATGTACATTGCGTTCCGCCCGCAGGGTCGAGGGATCGAAACCGGGCGCCGGATAGTATTTTTTAAATGCAGAGCATTTCAGTAATTCACGATGTCACCAGCGTTGACGTCCGTAGTCCGCACCGTCCCCTCCCTACTATATAAATAAATACTATCCGGCGCCCGGTTTCGATTCCTCGACCCTGCGGGCGGAACGCAATGTACATGGTGCTCTACCCACTTCGCCACAAAGCCGACACAGAATGGGACGCTACGAACGCGCCTTATATCGTTGACTCATTCAAATTACTGCTGACGAGCGCTCTCTCGTCAGCAGTTGCCACAAGTGCAACAACATTAACGTAACGCAAACTACTTAACGTCGTGCGCCCCCGGAAATGTTCTGCATTTGATCGTGCCCCTCGCGAGGGGAATGTTTCACTGCGTCTTCTCTCGGTCGCGGGACCCGTGGCGCCATCTGGCGGAGGCGCGGCACAACTCGTAGCACTTTGAAAAGATGCGGCGCCAGCCAGCTGTGTCTGTGCGTGCCGCACTTGTACAAATGGTTTATTTAGGTTGTTTTCATTCTTTAAGAAACAATAATTTTTTTGTCTGCGCCCAGTTCCACTGGTCATCCTTCTTCCCATACTGGAAGGGCAGTGAATTTTGTGACGTCTCCGCACACTGCAGGGGGCGGTTTTCTAAAATAGTTTGTGGATACCTACTTTATACCGAGATTCACAAAACCTACCGCCGGAACGATCCACTTGAATAATGGAAACTGAAGCGCAAAATAGACACGGACAAAGAAAGGGGACAACAGGACGAGCGCTCGTCCTGTGTCCCCTTTCTTTGTCCGTGTCTATTTTGCGCTTTTCAGTTTCCATTATGCATCACCAACAGGCCCAAACCATGACCCTTTTTGATCCACTTGACATTGACGCGCACTTTGTCCGACGTTAGTCTGCTTGGCTCTCGACAATGCGGTGGATACAGGAAACTGGTTTACAAAAGGGCCTCGCGTACTTTTAATATTTTAAGCAAAGCTTTTTACCTCTACCCCCTAAGGGTTCTTTCGCGACCGTTGGTGGCACCAGAAAACTCCAGCGAACAAATAAAAGAATTCACTGGTACCACCGGGAATCGAACCTGGAACTGATAGACTAACAAAGCGAGAGCCCGTTGTCTTACCGATATAGCTACGAGCCCACGCTAAGACGGGGAAGACAGGTGGTGTACTCACCAAGCACATCTACGGGTTTACCCCCTGCGTTCTCGCTGAATGCCACGTGAAAGCGTCAAGCGACCACTCACGCCCGTCTAGCGGCCCTGTGCGCACCTTGCTCATGTGCTAAGAGTTACAAAATTAAAGGAACCTCACACCAATGCATGATATCTCACTTCTAATACGCCAATGTGCTAAAGCCTGTAGCCTCCAGTGTTCATGTAAAAATCACAGCTCCTTGTCGTCCTCCCTCACGCCAAATCAAGGAATCATTCAAATACTCCTTGATGTCCAGGCCATCACTCCAAGCCCCATCATCAAGATACTGGGCCTACATCTCGAGGCTAACACCAAGAGTGACGTCTCCTTGCAGCGCCCCAAAAACAGCAATAATCAAATCATACACATGATCAGGCGAGTTGCCACCAAGAAGCGAGGCCTAAAGGAATCCGGTATCTTACGATTAATTGAAGCTTTTGTCCTCTCGAGAATCACTTACGTCTTCCTTCTCGACAAGGAAGACATAGAGATGCTTTATATAATGATTAGAAAGGCGGTCGAGCAGGCCATTGGTCTTCTCATGAATGCGTGCACACAGAGGCTGCTTAGCACGGGGATCCACAACACGGTGGAAGAGCTGATAGAAGGCCATCTTTCTAACCAGAAGGTCCGACTCAGAACTGCGGTGGGTAACCGCATGCTTCACCAGATTGGCTGGGCAGCCCAGAATGTCACTCCGCTTGACGTACTCCCAGACTCTTGGCGACTAAAACTAAAGATGCTCCCTTTGCTTAGAAATATGAACCCCTCACATGACGAGGGTCAGCAAAAAGCACGGGCTCAAGCGCTAAACACCACCCTCGGTGGGGATCATGCAGTTATCTACACAGACGCCTCCAAACATCGCGGGCAGCAATACGCCATCATCGTGGCTACCTCCAGAACCAACCTCCTTGCGTGTACCTCGCCTAGGACCCAAGAAATGACGGCAGCAGAAGAGGCAGCCATCACCTTGGCTCTCACTCAACCAGGGGTTCGGAGGGTAGTCACCGATTCCCAGCAAGCCCACTGGAATTACCAGTCGGGTTGGGTAGCCTGACATGCACTGCGCGTTCTAAAAAACCACTCCCCAAACGGCTCACATTCAGCTCATCTGGACACCCCCTCACGCTTCAATGGAGAGCAACAAATATACCCACCCAACAAGCCTGCGCTTTTACCTCCCGTGCTATGGAGCTGCACGAGGACAGTCACCCGCTTGTCACGTTCAGGGAGATAACCCAGCATTATCGCCTTCTGAGACAGACCGTACCTTCGCCTTACCCTGACCTTTCAAGAGGACAACAAACTACCCTACGGCTCATACAATCCGGGCTCCTTCCCACAGCCTACGCGTCTTCACTTAATGCATCCGAATCGCTACGACGATGAATGTAAATTTTGCTCAGAAGTAGGAACACTCTGCCCCGTAATCGGGGTGTGCGACTTTAGCCCTGAGCACCCTCCTCTCTTTCCGTCAACTACCCAACAAGAGCAATGGGAGATGCTGCTGTCCAGGCCCTCTCTACCTACCCAGCTTCAGCAGGTGGACAGAACACAGGCCGCGCGTACTGCATATGGGCCCCACAGAAGAAGGAACCACTCCCCAGGGCTGCACTCAGGGCCGTTCAGAAATCTTAACAGAAGTATTTCATCCACGTCCTCCTCCTTCTCTGCCGCAAATCTCGTCGCCTCCGTCCGCGGCGCAGAGACGGAGAAATCAGATCGTCTAACACCGGGTTGGAGCTTACTTTAATTTTATAAGAAAATTTTCCACTCTTGTGCTACAGCAAAACAACTCAAACAAACACCGTTCACGCATCATGCACTGATTTAACCTGACCAAGAATATCTCTTTCAAGTAATAAATGGTGTGGTTAAGTGCATTTCACTTCTCTCTGGTTTTACTATTTGTAGAGCGATGTGAGGGAATTTAAGTGACGTCGCATGGGTAATCGTTATGGGTGCCGTTTACAGCTTTGCTTTCCCACCACATTCACGGGGTGGATTGGCGCGTTTTTTTTTTTCGCTCACTCACTCACTCATTCCCAGACTCTTCAAACTTTATGGACCATCCTCATCGCTGCACTGATGACATCACCACCATCGGTACCCGTATTCGCGTGAGCAGCTCTAGCCCGAGCTTCTTCGTCTTTCAAGCATTGCCGTATTGTAAATAGAACCACCACCGTATCACCAGGACGTCGCAACACTTCGTCTCTGCTCTTATTTTACACAGACTGTGGTGGACGGAGCCTGAATGCCCTCAGAACTTGCATTGCGGTGAATGCTGGTTAGGGAACTGCAGGTGGACTCGGACCTGGAGAGGGAACGTGTTGGTTAGTAATAAGCGAAGTCTTGTAACAGCCCGCAAGGGCTAACAGTATTCGAAATAAATAAAATCAAAGCGAAGTGTTAGCCGTATTTTCTCTTTACTTAATTGCGGGTGTGGTGGCGGAATAGATTGTACGTTCTAGCCCGTAGTGCTGGGTGATGTTACGGTAAGACGCAGTAGTTGTGGGGTCGGGTTCTCCTTCCGCGTCCTAGTTTTCGAGTGTGCAGGCCGTCGCGTCGGAGGATTCGCTGCCCACGAGGGAGGAGTGTGCCTTGCTCCGAAATATGATGGCCTTCTACTTTGGGGCATTTGCAGTCAGGATGCGGTGCGCTGCTGGAGTCACCGATAACACAAAAAATTTTCTGCATGGCTGCTGCGAGCCGGAAACGATCGTCATGGCCTTGGTTTGTGTTATAGCCAGCGCTGTGGCCACTTCTTCAGCTTCTTGAGTGGCGGTTCTAAGAATGGTTGCACTGGTAAGCATTTTCCTCTCATCATCACCACCAATGCCACCATTGCTCTCTTCTGTTTGCAGCTTGCTGCGTCCGTATGCTCCGCCCCTTCGTCGTGGCGCTGCAGTTTATCTTGGGATTCGGCCACGGTCTGTCTTTTCCTCTGCGGTACGTTCGGGACGCATAGGGATGGTCAAGATTTATATACACAGCCTCGTATTCGACGCTAGATCTGGTTCTGGGGAGTCCACTGAAGTTCCAACTGAGTTCTCTGGCCGCGGGTGTCAGTTAAAGCATTGCTTTGGATAAGTTCGGAGGTGTTTCGGATTCGATTAGTTCGGATGGTGTTGTGAAGGCCTTACTTTAGCAGGCAAGCTGTCCAAGCACTCATGAGGATTCTGAAAGCTCAGGACGATGACAGCTTGCGCATCGCAAGCGCACATTTACACGCTGTCTCTTATTGCGCGCTGTTCTGTTGATAGCGGCCTCGCACGAGCAGCATAAAGCCGTGAGTCTGGTCCTTTCATTCCACCCCGATGTACACCAGGCTAGGACACCAATGTACCCCAAGACGTTCAAGACCGCAATCACCCCCTGCGTCCTATGCATCCTTCTCCCACTTCACATAAGGACCTCCTGCACAAATAAAATCAACCCCTCTCTCTGTCTCTTCCAGTGGCGGTCCCAAGGGGGGGGGGGGGGGGGCGAAGGGGGCGGTCGCCCCCTCCAAAGAGCTCCTCTGTTTCTTATTTTTAGTTTTTTTAAGCATTCCACTTCCGCGAAGTTAAATCCCAGCGGGTTGCACCGCATACACGCACACGCCTCCATGGTTATCACCACTTCAGCAGAATTGGCACAAGGAGGGGAGCGATTCTTTAATTCGCCTTGCCACCCCCCCCCCCCCAAAAAAAAAAATCGCCCCCCCCCCCCCCCCAAAACCAATCTCTGGGACCGCTACTGGTCTCTTCTACTACTATATGTGACCACTTGCCCTTATCGACCCCCTCACTCTCTCAGCCCAGTTACACCTGTTCCCTAGCCCTACTTTCTCGCTCTGATGCAGGAACGCTCCAACGCGAAAGGAGGGTTTCACGCGCGCGTACAAAGATGTGCGCGCGGAAATTACAGCGCAGCGTGTTTAATTGCCGCCAGCCGACTTCGCTCGAGGCTCCTCTACCCTCTAGTGGGCGGCGAACGTCCCTTCCTGTGCTCGTTAAGCTGAGCACGGCTTAATGTGAGCAGCACTTGATGACGGCGGCGAACAGCCGTCCAGTGTCCGCCTCTCGCGTACGTATGTGTTGCGCACAAGCTACGCACGTATTCCGGAGCGCATAGCGCGCCGAAAACCACTCTCCCAGGGCGTTGCGACCTTTTCACGGCTATTATTGGGTCTTCCCGAGCCGCTTCGGGGTGGTTGCCGCAGTGATCGTGGAGTGCTTATTCCCCTAGCTGTGATATTTTTAATTTTCTCGCGTGCGGCTCCACTGGAGACCGGGTTTTCCAGCTCCTGAAAAGGGCCATGCGGAATAATTTCAGCGCTCAGTTCTCTCCTGTGGTTATCCTCTTGCCTGAAGCTGGGTGATGTGAACGTTCAGTTTTTAAACGCGGAAAAGTGTTTCTCTTTAGAATAAACGAAGAAACCCGTCTGTCTGTCTGTCTGTCTGTCTGTCTGTCTGTCTGTCTGTCTGTCTGTCTGTCTGTCTGTCTGTCTGTCTGTCTGTCCTGCCTGCCTACCTGTCCGTGCGTCCGTCCATCCCTAAAGCTTAAAGGGACCCAGCAACACATTTTTCAACGTTTTTGATATCTTGAAGGCTTGCAGAATGTAGTCACCCAACCCACCCAGTACTTAGATTATGGGTTCGCAAAGTACCTCAGCAAAAAATTACTGCTCTATGCTCATCAGATAACTTGTAAACTCACTCAAAAGATTTTCCTCTCTTTCCCGGTCTTGACGTTCTTTGGCTGCCGGAATTACGTCACTGAGGCCACGTAGCCGCTGTTGGCCGGTTTTCCTTCAGTTGCAGCAATGAACACTTTTAGATAGCAACTTTAAAAATAAAGCCACAAAACAAAGCAGAAACGGAAAGCGTATCTGGTGCGACGAGCAAATCACGCAGCGCCGCTCCGTGCTGGCGATAACTGTAGCTTTCGCCGCGCTTCCAGACGCGAAGGAAAGAATGAGAGCGTTTATCGAAAGTGTTGCAGGGTCCCTTTAATGTGTCACACTTTCGTCGCATGCGAAAATGCTAACAATAAGAGGACTGGGACTTTCACTTTTTTTTTCACCTAAAACACCTTGTATTGCCGTAGCGAAAATGTGTTTTGAGCAATGAATCTGTGCCGTGGAACTGACTTTAACGGTGGTCGGTATACGACACTCCGTAGGGGTACAGTCGTCCACAGGCTTAGCTGGAGCAACGCTTTGCCGTCCCTTTCTCCTCCTGCTTTGCTGTAAGATAATGTAGTCACGACTGCGGCATTTCTTTCAGGTTCAAGGGGGCTCTTAAGTCCTCCACACTCGTTTGAGCAGATTTTGTTAGGAACGTTTGAAATATTCCACGCTAAAGTCTAATGTGATACTACAGCTAAGCCTGTGGAGGATTGTACGTGGGGTTTTATGGAGGTGTTTGATAGAAGGCTGCAGGGCCTTCATATTTTTATATCAGACTTCTTATATTGTTCCTTAAAAATGTATTCCGAGCAAAGCTTTTGTGAATATTACTGTAGCCGACTTTGTCTTCTCAGCAATCCGTATGTTGTGAAGCTGACTTTAACGGGGTTCGGTATATGGCAGACAGGTTCAACGATTTATCCGACAATTCCTTTTTTGGAATTCCTGCAGTTTTGTGTAGGTTGGACTGTTTGCGCAATGAGCCATTGAACTTGACAGGCATGCACCTCAGGGTACTACACTTAAAAGGAAGTCGCTGTTTATTCGCGCCGCTGTGGAACATATTTCAATAAATTTCCCGGCATTCTTAAATAACGCGCCGTCAAACGGCTTTGACAAAATCGGCTCAGATTGACGTTTACTCGCCGACGCTTCAATAAGGCTATACGCCGCGCAGAAGTGAAGGGCTGCAAATTAACCTGTGACACTTTGTGTGCACCAAAATGATGTAAAACGAATGTAAAATCGATTTCTCACAAAAAATCTAGAATTCATGCAGAAAAATCAAAGCCCCTAGATTAAGAGAAAGATGGTTAGGACTGGACTGAATACTTTATTGAAGCAATTCCTGTAGTAAGCGCGAGCCAGGTTACGGCTCCGCCTCGGCGTGGCCTGGCGTCGCGCCTTTTTGAGCGACCCTACACGGCACTAGCCAGTGTTGTACATGTTCCTCTAAAATAGGAACGAAAGCTCGTTCCTAGTTCCTTCCCAATTTTGAAACGAGTTCCCGTTACAAGTTCCTTTATTGCGAAAGGAACGCGTTCCAGTTCCACTTCGAACAATGGAACGTGTCGTTACATTAACGTTACATTTCATTAAAAAAATTAAAATCCGGTTTTGGATAGTCCTTAGGCGAAAAAAAGTGAGAAAATTAAAACTCACACAGAACTGCGTATATTATGCGAATATGAACACCGCCGGCAGCAGATTATCTGTAGATGAAAAGAATCCAAAGAAAAGCTCCTAGACGAATTTTTTCCGGGAGCACCGGACAAACTCAGGAGATGTGTAACTGCGCCCCTGATATACAAAGTTCGCATAAAAAACAGAGCAATGCTTAAATGATCTCAGCTAAACATATGTAACTCACGAGGGGCCCCTTGTTCACTCTCGTTCGGTCAACTGACCGGACTCAAGCTCCCCTATATCGACTCTCTAGCTCTCGCTCTGACTGTCCAAGAACACCAAACACTTCGGTTATATTACTCAAAAAACACGCCTCGAGGACCTATACTGAACACACTGGGCCGCCGATTGGCCAGGTAAACGAAACCTAAAGATTTGTACACAATTACGTGATCCACAGACTCTTACTCTCACTCCCAGGTATTGATCAAACCACAAGTATAACACAGGTTGCAACCGACCAACTAAAGCAACTCTGAACACTGGCCGTCAACCTTTGGGCGGCGTCCCTCAAGTATTGTCCGTACGGCGCGCGACGAAATTAGGCCCAACAGTGAAGGAATTCATGTTCTTTGTTGACAGGACGCGTGCAATACAAAAGGACCTGGCACTCCCGTCGACCCATTCCCGCCAGATCGGGGATAGACCGCCGCGTGACGAACTGCGCGCGTACTCTGCACCTTAAAGCAGTACAACATCCCGAAATACTGCGGTGCGCCCATAGCCGGTGATCCTTCGAATGACCTCACAAGGATCGCAAGTACCCGAGCACAACGCACCCGCGCCTTGCGCGCACTAATGCGGTAATTACTCGTGACAATACACAGATAAGATGGTTTCACAAGAAACCTGTGGCGCCACGCGGAGTTAGACAACCTTTCCCCTGCAGGGAACAATTCTATCGTGCATACGCGCATTCTGGCCTCCCCAGACGAACTATGAAAGGTGAAACGCTTTCTCGTGCATGCGCTATTCACCCGTCGAACGGCGCCGCGTAAGCTAAACCGGCATGAAAGCTAGCACAAGCTGCGGCCCACTGCATGGTTATTTCTCTGCCCTTGACCTTCGATGAAGCACGTTCCGCTGTAGGGAGGATAAACTGGCCAGCTTAAAGAAAGAAAAACACAGCAGCGACTTGTGGATTTTGTACTGGAGCCTTGGCATCAAAAACAGCCAATTCCAGCGGTGTAACGTTTTGCAGAAGAGAGGTGGAACGGTGGCGTTCCTCCGTTCCTCCAAAAGGACGCCGTTCCTTGGAACGCCGTTCCGTACAACACTGGCACTAGCCCTTCTACGGAGCCCGTGCATTTGAGCTACTTGGCGCGGTAGCGGACTATTGTTCTGAGCTTGGGCCACATAATTTACAATTTTTGAAATTTGGCCAATTTCACCCAAATAAGAGAATAAACTCCGTAGAGCTTGGCGCTGCTTTGACGGATGAATCCATGGTCCTAAAATATTTCTGAGAGTAATTGGTCCCTGTTATAGACGTTCCATGCTTTCAAGGAAGTGGGATCTCGGTTCCATGTAGGCCGCACATTCTAATAAAATGTGTTCAATTGTTTCGACGCAACCACAATTGTCGCAGTGCGCATTTGGCGTCGCTCCAAGGCGAAATAGGTAGCTATTTGTGTAGGCACAGTTCAGGCGTAGACGATGGTACAACGTTTCCAGGTTACGAGGAAGCTGTGTCGGGAGTCTTGACTTTAATTCTGGGTCAATAGTGTGCAAAAAGCATCGAGCATTTTGCAAGTTTCTCCATAGACGGCTTCTTTCACTCACCGCAAAGTGGTGAGCCATGGCAGAAGCTTCTGTTTTCGTGAAATACACCTTGCGGTATTTTCGGTAAAGAAGGCCCTTACGGGCCACTTCGTCGGCTTTTTGGTTACCTTTGATGCCGCTGTGTCCAGGTATCCACTGCATTTTAATGTTGTGTCCAGCAGACCAGGCAAGATGGGGGGAAGATCTACTTCTCCTACATAGAATTTGCAGAGCTGCCTTGGAGTCCGTGAAGATGGAACGCCGTTCCTGCCGTTCCTTCTTAAACCTAACGAGTTACCGTGGCAGTTCCACCGACCATTATTGGAACGGTGGCGTTCCTCCGTTCCTCCAAAAAGAAACTAGTTCCAGGAACGCCGTTCCTTGGAACGCCGTTCCGTACAACACTGGCACTAGCCCTTCTACGGAGCCCGTGCATTTCGAGCGCGGTGAAGACCTGCTGCATGGCCTATGACTGGTCTGTCTTGTTTGTAGATTCGATGGCTCTCTGGAGTTTAGCCAGATACTCTTCGAAGCTCGCGCCGTTTGGTTCGGTGGCACAGTCCCACACGATGTGCCGCCGGTTGGCTGGTGCTTTCTCACACACATTGCGGTGATCACTCTGGTACTCGTGCGGGTACATTCGATGTACCCGCACACGGTCGCACACGGAGTGCAAGAGGCGGAGGCAGGTAGAACTTGTGATTGGTGCTGGTTGCCTGGGCCACCTTCTAAACAGAACGCACACGCAAAAAGCACGAGGGGTTCAATCTAAACTCGAATACCTGTAGTAGTTTTCTTTGTCTTTTGCTCACCATGAAAAGTCAGGAAAGGCGAAATAGCCACTGATATCCCCAAAATGTGATGGACCTCGTTCCTGCGTATACAGAAGCCGTATTCTTCCGTTTTGATTCGATATTGTACGCATGAAAGAAACGGTTTGGGGCTCGCCGGGGCCAGCGCCGCGTGTCTGATATTTCAGAAGAAAACGAAGACTTGCTGCAAAGGGTCAAGAGCGGGGCACTCGAAACACAATTTTTATCTGGGTGCTCCCATTTTGAGGCCACAGACTCCAAACATCACCGTCGGCGCTCACAGTTTCGGATGTAATGAGCCTAGAAGTTTGACGTGAAGTACTGCGTTGAATGGAATAACGTGGTACTCTGTTTTGTTCCTTAGATACTTTTTTTTACATATGGACCTGTCAACAAGTTATACCGATGCTATAAAGCGTAAAAAATGCGCTACGTCTGGAACTTAAGTTAAAAAAATGAAACACGTAGAAAATACCGCAGAAGTGTTTATTGCTGTCTAGAACGCGTAGGGCAAAAAAAAAAAAAAAAGCCATTCTTCTTCGATGATGGACTTAAATTTGGAGCATCATTTTGTTGGGAAGAATTAATCCCAGATGTTGTATAAAACGATGAATTGCTCGTAGCTGAATGCAATTTCTTAGAATTACTTTGAATAAATGAATTTCTTGAAAATAAACGTATTCCCATTACTCCAAAGAGATTGCAATTAAACTATGTTTCTCAGAATTACTCGGAAGGTATTTGGAATTACTTGGGGTTACTTGAAATTGCTTAAATTATTTGTAATTACTTTGAATATACTTAAAATTGTTCCCACTCTGCTTACCACAATTACTAGTTTAGTACAAAAACTACATTTTTACGTAAGTACGTGTGATTCCTCGATCTTACTTGAAATTATTTGTAATGCTTGAAAGAGCGTAAAACTTATGGAAGAACTTGGAATTATTTGTAGCTCAAATTTCTTGTACCCATTTTTAAAGCGAAGCTTTCTTCCTCTACCCCCGAAGGGTTCTTTCCCGACTGGTTGGCGTCAACAGAAAACTCCCGCGAACAAATAAAAGTTACTGGCACCGCCAGGAATCGAACCTGGAACGAACAGCGCAACGGAGCCCGTTGTCCTACCGATTGAGCTATACACGTCTTTTTTTTTTTTTAGATGCGAACGCATCTCATTCACTCGCCTTGTCCCTGCATCCATCCGGCGTTGTCGGCGTCCACCCCTCCCCATTCTCCTCGCCGCGCCAGCTGCGCTCTCCGCCGCTCCCCCCCTCTCCTCTCCGATAGCGAACACTCTCTCGCGAGGGGCATTGAATTGGATTCGATTGGATTGGCCTGGCCTGGCTTGGCTTGCTTGGCTTGGTTGGATTGAATAAATGGATTAAAGTGGATTGTGTTGCGTCATAGCCGCGGCAGACGCACTGGCGCAGGCGCGTCCCCTCAACTATGCGCGCTATAAAACGCGGTGCCTGCGCTCGCCCCATCGTTCCAGCGCTTCCTTCTACTTCAACTGAATTTTTGAACACCCTATGCGTCCATCTCACACATTCCTCGCAAAGGAGTGGATTGCAATTTAAATCTAGTTTTGTAACTCAAATTACTCGGAAGGTATTTGGAATTACTTGTGGGCCTTTCTTGAATTGCCTTATAGTCGAGCCTTTCGTATCCCACTGGAAGAATTAAAATTTCCGCCCGGTTTCGAACCGACTCCGCGGGCGGAACAATTACAAGTTACCGAGCCAGAAACCGACACAGTTTCGATACCGAAGCGTGTGATTCCTTCGACTCTTTCTTTTTTTGAATGCGAAAGTGCGCTTCAAAATTATGGCACAGGGTCCCTTGCGATTCATTTGTAGCTCAACTTTCTCTGCGCACCCTTTGAAAGCTGAGCTTCTCCTCGTACCCCCCGAAGGGTTCTTTCTCGAACATGGTTGGCCAACAGGCTTAAACTTCCGCGAACTAAATGAGATTCCATGGATTATGTGCACTCCAGGAATCTACACTGGCAAGGCGCACAGCGCTAACGGGCGTGAGCTCGTCGTGTGCGCTTTCACGTCATTCAACGAGAACGGTAATACCACGTGTTTGCTTGGTAATACCATTTATTGCCTTACTTTGACAATACACCGACACAACACTACATTGATAAAACTGCTAGCCGACACTTGGGTAGCAGAAAGCCAGCTAAAATTGTTTCATGCTTGTCAATGTTTCCATCACAGGCAACCATTCTGGAGGCTCAGGCTGAGCCCTCCATACTTCAATAATCAACCGAATGGACTCAGAAAAATACTCCTTAGAGCGTTTGGCATCAACATCACGATGGCGTATGGCCATACGCGACTTCCAAATGCCGTGCAGGGCCAGAACCATGACGAGGTCGTATGGTACACCGTCTTCACTTTCGATGGGCAAAAACCGTATTCCGTGTGCGTCTAGAGAGAAATCTTTCTTTAATGTGCGCTGAAGCACGCCCCAGAAAAATACCCCATCCCAACACTCTAAAAACACATGTTCGATCGACTCGGGTTTCTTGCACGGATAACACTGAACGCCTCCTGGAAGGTACAAACCCTTGTCTTTCTGCCACGTCTTTACGGGTATCACGCCAGCGTGAAGTTTAAAGAAAAATGTCTTCACCCATAGTGGTACCACCATTCTTTTGACACGCTTAAGCACATCCTGGCCTGGCCCTGCGCGGTACATTGATCTATACAATGGCACAGGTAATACAATATCCGCAAGGTCTCGGTAAAGTTTTTTGCGCGTCACACTGGACAAGTATTCAAGAGTGAAGCGGGCTTGTAAAAACTGGACTGCCAGAACTACTTCGCGGAAATATCCTCTGGGTGCACCAAAAGAAAAACACGCTGTCGATACAATAAAACCAGGCAGTGACCTAGCTAGTTTTATCTGACACGCAGTGCGCAAGAAAGGTTCCTGTACGTCACGCAGAAACAAAAAAAGGATTGACGACCTGCCGGAAGAACAAATGCGAGGGCGAAAGGCCTTCGAGGCGCACGCGCCGAAACAGGTTCGTGCGGATCGTTTGTTCCCATGTCGTTTCACAAATAAACACTGCAAAAACAGGGTGGAGTGCCTGTATGTTCTTCCGCGAACAGTGCAATACCTGTAGAACATACCATAGTTTACTCATAAAAAACACATTGCACACTGAGGCTCTCGCAAGCATTGACAGACCAGTGCCTTTCCATTTTTCGGCCTTTTCGCGCAGTTCGATGGCCTGCCCGCGCCAGTAAGGGTCACTATCAGTATAATTTTTTAAAGGCACTCCTAGGTACTTCGCTGGCGTCGTCTGCCAACTGACACACTCGAAGACATCCGGAGCCTTGTCCCAGTGTCCATGCCGAAAGCCCAAACATTTTTGCCAATTAACGCCACTGGCGCTATATTTGCAGAACAACTTGAGGGTGTTTAAAGCGACGCTTATGCTACTCCTATCAACGCAAAAGAGTACTATATCATCAGCGTACGCTAAAAACCGTACCTCACATGACTCTAGGTGAAAGCCGTTGAGGCTTTCATTATTAACTATACTCACACAAAACGCTTCAGTGTATACACAAAAAAGCAGAGGAGACAACGGGCATCCTTGACGCACGCCTCGTTTAACTTGAATGGATTTACGCAGCGTTTTGTTAACGGCGTGTTTTGTGGAGCACCCACTATAGGCCATGCGAACACCACTAACGTTGAGTATAACACCACCTACGCGGACGTGCTCTAATACTTCTAACAAAAGTTCGTGTGACACTGAAGCATTGCTACGGCACCTTGCAGGCTGTCACAATACTCGAGAACACGTCGGGCGGTGTGAATGTTAGTGACAATTGACCCGCCCTTTAATTCCGCATGTCTGGTGTGGCCCACAATGTCCTTTACGACGGTCTGCATGCGCCTGGCAAGCACTTTCATTAAAATATATAATCTACATTGGTCAGACTAATTGGGCGATACCCTGAAAATTGCTTCAACCTAGCCTCGTCCTCCGATTTCGGAATGAGCACCGTGTGGATACCAGAAAAGGAAGGTGGAAGCGTACCATGGTCATAAGACTCGGCGAAAAACTTGCATAGCACTGGGCTAACATCATCTTATAAACTTTTATAGAAGGCAGCGCTGAGACCATCAGGCCGGCGTCTTCCTGGGCTTAACTCGTCTATAGCTTGCTTTACCTCATCAAAGTAACATCTCTTTCTAGGTTCTCGGAAGAATCTTTGTCCAACAGGGCAGCAAGCGCACAAATTCTTCTTTAAATTTCTCCTGTCGACGTCATGACTGGAAAACAACCTTTCTCGTAATAGCTACAAAAGCTTTTGAATGTTTTCCTGGTCGTTGCTACAAACCTCCTTCACTTTCTATTTAGACTATAGCGTTTCAGCGGGCATAACTTTTTTCCGAACTGAAAGCTCTTTGGTCGGTGCTTCACCTAGCAGAAAACGTTCCGCTCTCGCCCGTACCATTGCTCCGTGGTATCGTTCCTTGTCGATAACCTCGAGCTGTGCTTTGAGCTTTCTAATGTCATCTTCAAACATTCCAGGCGACTTACATTCTTCTTTTAAAAGCACATCCAGGCTACTGCGAAGCAAGGCTTCTCGACCCCTCTCCTCATTTTTCATGGCACCTGATCTTTCGAGCGCTTTCATTTTAACTTGCCTGGTTTAATGCTTTCCCATTTAAAACACTAGTTCATGTCCCCCCCAGCACAAATATTTCCTGTGCGCATGCGGTTGACCATGCCAAGGAAAGCTTCATCTTGCAGCAGTTTGTTGTTTATCTTCCAGAGCCCCCAAGAAAAGGAATTTTGACGTTTACCCCCTTCCCAAGTGTTACGGACACAAGGCAGTGATCGCTAAAAGATACAGGAGTCACTTGGTAATCGTCGCATTCAGGAACAAGATCTAACGATACATACACTCGATCGAGACGCGCGTGACTGGTGCCCTGAAAGTGCGTGTAGCGAAACGGTGCAGCACTGCTCATGTTATCGCCATACATCTGCAAGGGCGAAGTCGGCGACTATCTCGTTTAAAACCGATGTACTCGCATCTCTGAAATTTGTCAGGCTACTTTTATCCCTCGCGGAACACACACAATTGTAGTCGCCTAGTAACACCAAGAGAACGCTCTGTATTACACCACGTTTTTAAATCTTCGAAAAAAAATTTCCTTTCGGCTGCCTTTGTTGGGCCGTAAACACAAATTACACGCCATTCGTGTAAACAGAACTGAAAGTCACAAACGACGAACCGCCCCGATTCTGACGCTGTAACGGTAATTAGGGTTGCCCCTAGGCTACGCCGTATTAACAGCGCACAACCCGCGGATAAACCCACGGCGTGTGAGACACAAACGTCGTACCTCGACGCAAAGGGCCGTACCATACGATCGGTCTGGTCCTCCCTCTCAACCTTGGTTTCCTGCAAGGCCACGAATGTCGATATCCTCATCTGTCAGTAGACGATACAACTGGTTCTGACGCCTCCGATCAGCTAGACCCCTCACATTAAGCGTGGCAATGCGCATAGGCTTGCTTAAAACCATGTTGAAAGATGAACCATACCTACCACGCAGCACTTACATCCACACCTTTGAAAAAAGAGACACTTCACATTATGCCCCAAACCCCCAAAACACAATACACGACAAAACAAAACGCTTCATGGTCTCGAAAGACTCCATACAGCCCAACAAGCACAAAAGGTAACACTTCCTCGTCTGTAGAGGCCCCGTAAACTCCAAGACACCTCCCCCACCCCCACCCCTAGACAATACTTAAGGACTGGCAGAACACTCCAAAAACTTAACTGTGAGTAGGTCCATTCAGTCTTTGCGCTTCGAAAAAGGCAGTAGGGCCCACAACCCAGTCAGACGAAAACCCCGCCAACTACCTTTCGAAGAGGACATGCTGTCTTAAGTGGGCGTTACCCCGGTGGCTTCGTTCGTCGGTGGGAACGTTGGACTTCGGCTTGAAGCTGTGCGTCGCCCCGGCACCGCCTTCGAGGCGGCTCCTCGGTGCTGTGAACCTCGGTGCCTTGGCTGTTGCGTCAGCCTTCGCGCTGCCGCTTTGCCGCGGCACCGCGGATCCGTCGCCACCGTACCCTCCATGTTCGTGACGTCCGCTGCGGGAGCCAACGTCGTCGGCGTCGCCCCCTTCTCCTGGCTGGCCGCCTTGGTGCTGCTGCCCTGGCTCGACGAGTCACGTGAGGTTGGCGACTTCGGCTCACCAAGCAGCTCCTTTGCAGGAGACGCTCCGTCAGCCTCGGCCACGACCGGCAACCAGCCGGGACGCGCTCGCGACAACCACCTCGCTGTCCCGCTGCCTTCTCCTCGCGTCCTGCCTCGTTCATGAGGTTTTCACGAAGCTCGTCGTCCCTCGCCGGCCCTGTGACCGTCGCGTACGATTTCACACACGCACTTGCCTCGTGTCCGAAGCAGCGGCACGATGAACCCTTGGGAACCTTGCACTCCCGTCTGATGTGTCCCTTCGTGTTGCAACGCAAGCACTGGGGGGCTCGGCCTGATACGACGACGAGAGCCTTGTCGCCCGCAACACGAAGTTCATGCGGCAAGTCATCCACCGTCACACCCGCCTTCAACTTCAGAGTCACTTACCGGAGGGTTGAACCTTTGTCTTGGATGCCGTCGACGCGCCACCGCTCCTTGCGCACCTCGCCGACACGCCCGTAGGGTGCGAGCGCAACGCGGACGGCATCGTCGGGCACGTTGTACAGCAGCCAGCGAAGTTTCAGGTGCACCTCCTGGTTTCCCGGGTCGATGACGATGCAGCGCCTTTCCTTCACTTTAACGTCGGCGGCAGCCAAAATCTTCTTAACACCATCCGCCGACTTGAACGTTACCGCCTAGACGTGACTCACCTGATACGCCCCCAATGCAACAACATCGGGGAGCAGTGCCAGACAAGCCAAAGTGTAGCGGAAATGCTCGACACGGTATGGGCGGGCACGCATGTCGGCGTGCAGAAACACAGTATTTAACATGGACTGACCTGTTGGGAACTGGGGCAAAAGAACTTTATAATCCCCGGTATCCTTAGCATAATTCCTGTTACCGCGGGCCGAAAGGCCCGCCAAAGCCGCTCCTTGGGCCGAGCTTGCCATCCCGCGTCCGCTCGCTAGCGATACTGGAAGTAGAATCCAGCTATACACGTCAACAAGTTAAGATCGGCAATAGCTGATGTACGGTATCATTCCGCCTAACCGACGGACCCGGATGTCAGCGGGCTCGCACGTTTTGAAAGAAGATTTCTATGAATGCATGGTATTGTCTGCCTTTTCTCACGTGTTTGTCGTCGCAACGGTAGTTTATAAGCATATTAAGTCCAAAAGAATCACGGAAACGCCTCGTGCCATGTTCAAAATATTTGCAGTAACTCTCTGCTTTCGCCCCGTAAGTAACATCCTGCTGCAGTGATGAGGCACACCGGCAACTTCCGTTGAGGTTGAGGGCAATGGATCAACGAAGGTGGGCAGCTAAGGTTTTTAGGTACCTATACTTGAAAAGCGTGGACACGCAGTGGTTAAGAAAGACTAGAAGGCTAACGATGAAATACGGAAAGAACAGTGGAGAATCCAAAACAGCCAAGGTAACCAAAAAAGAGGCAAGGCAGATTGAAACGAATAAATGGAGGGAAAAAATTGAAGCTAAAACGTCGTTAGAGATGTACAGGGCTGAGAAAATGAACACCAAAAAGGAAAATTTCTACGATAATTCCCGGGGCAGTGCTTTGCTTTTTGAGGCTAGAGCAGGTTGCCTGTGAACTAAGAGTTTTGTGGGGAAGTATTCACAAAATGATGGGGTATGTGTGGTCTGCGGAAAAGAAACAGAAACTATGCGGCACATAGTGTTAGAATGTGAGGGTATCCATCCAAATCTACATGAAGGGAATATTGGGCTTCCAGAAGCCCTAGGATTTAAGGGTATCAGAGAGGAAGTTAACTTCGAGGCTGTCGAGGGGACGAAAACAAGATTAGAATGCTGGTGGACGAAAAGCAGAGAGGGGAATATTGCCTTGGACAGTTACCACACGTAATAGGGAAAAGAAAGTATTTCGGGCCTAATAAGCTTTAGTGCCTGCCCTAAGCAGCGCTAGTATTAAACGAAGAGTGTAAAACATGGTTATATTAGTCCTTTTTGGTAAGATGACATGTCATCACCCCGCTTCAAAGGGGAAACCAATAGCAATCATCATCATCGTTGCCGTTCTTAAGATACGAGCCCACGCGAAGACGGGGGAGACAGACGGTGCAATCACCGAGCACATCTGCAGGTTTAACCCCTAGATTCACGCTGAATGCCACGTGAGAGCGCCACGCAACCTCTGGCGCCGTTCTGCGCTCCACGCACGACACGTGAAGCGGCCGTGTGCGCGCCTTGCGCATGCGCTAGGAGTTATAAATGTAAATAAAGCTTACACCAACACATCGCATCTCACTTCTCCGTCTCTGCCACCGATCTCACCGCCTCCGCGGGCCGCGGTAAAAACGTGGGATTAGTGCGTGTAACACCGGGTTCGAGCCTCCTTTAATTTTCTAAAAAAATAGTTTACACTCACCTGCTTCACCAATACAACTCAACCAACCACCGTTCACGAATAATGCACTGATTTAACTTTAGCGCAGATTATATCTTTGCAGTAATAAAGGGCGTGGTGAAGTGCATTTCATTAGTCTCTGGTTTCACTATTTGTAGAGCCACGTGTGTGAATTCAAGTGTCCCCGCATGTGTAATCACTGCTGTTGTTGTTTACGGCTTCGATTTCCAACCACCTTCACAGAGTGGATTGGTGCGAATTTTTTTGGCTTGGGTGAATTGCTGCATAATTAGTTGGAATGTCTTGGAACAATTAATTAACATTTCTTGAAATTACATCCCCTCCTAAAGGTGATTTCCTGATCATGGATGTGCGTGTGCACGCGCACACACACAAGCACGCGCGTGCGTGTGTGCGTGCGAGCGTGCGTACCTTTGTGCGTGCGTGCGTCTCACTTCTTACGCTAACGGCAGATTCTTTTGTTGCTACGAGTCCAGAAAGACGAACATGCGTATCGTGAAATCGGGTGCGGTATCCAAAGAATGCTCTCGCATTGAAACACGGACACACACCGGAAAGGCCTGGGCTGGTTTGCAGGAAAGGTCTCCCTGCTATTTCTAAACAGGTCATCCCGGCCGCTTTGGTTTTGTCGGTTTGCTTGACGATACTGACCGGAAACCATCACACAGGACCGCCTGGAAGGTCGCAGATGGCGTCGTTTGCCTTCTCGCAACCTTCGCACGCCCGTTTCACGGCAGCACTGACCCCACATGCTTCACGTGATATCGCTTCTATTGCAGTAGCGTCCCCTTCGGAAACCTAGATATTCTTTACAGCAGCATTTTTTGACCTTCTGGTCTTTTGGGGGTGGCAAGCGGCAAGCCGGTAAGACATTTTAGGTAGACGCTATCATTTTGTTTTTGCTGAGTTCAATTGATTTTTTACGAGGCTTTTCGAATCCAACCATGATCTTTTTTAATAAGCAGCTAGAATGACCTGTCTCGCTATTATGCTTTCGTTGGGTTTTTACTTTCTCTCACAGTAAAACAATTTCAGTTCACAGATAGCATGACAGCGAGCTCAAAGCTATACTTCTATGCGTCTACAGTGCGAATGGCATTGAAACAGCTTGACGCAATGGCGAACGCAGAATTCCAATTCGGAGGGGGCTGGTCTCGCCATTCCCCCCCGCGCCCCCCCACCTCCGATGAAACACAAAGAACTAAAAAAAAGGAGTAGAAGACAACAAGCGAAGAGAGAGTAAGCAAAAAAAAAAAATACCTACTCAGAATTTGCCAGCATTGGGGTTCAGAGGGCCCGCTCTGCATAGCCTTCCATTTTTTTTTTCGTTTTTTTCAGGGGTAGCTCCGATGGCTGGTGGTTGCGGTGGAGTCATGGTGCCGAAGCCGTGTCACCTTGAGGCATTGTTTACGATAGACAAAGAATTATCAGAAGTCATTGACAGAGGAAATAGCTAAGCGTAAATCAAGCCTCTACGTTCTGAACATTTATTTCCTCCCTACTAAAAATGCCCCCGACATTTCTTCCACAATACGTGATTGATTGATTGATTGAATGTTTATTAGCATTTGTCACATGAAGTTTACAAACACTGATTGGACCCATAGCCAGAGGCTAGTGCAGGGTCCAATAAGAAAAGTAATGGACAGAAGCGGGAAATATCAACTACACATAATACAGATGTAGCTATACAGACACTGTAAATATATACTTCCACGTAATTATGAGCATACTCATTTACAGAGTAGAGAAGTCTTTCTCTCCTTAAACAATCGGGTCACAAAAACAAAACTACGCGTGTGCATACAATCAAAAGTTATGACAGATCACTTTGTGGGACAGACCCAGAAACATCAGTTAAAATACAAAAAACACTATAACTATCACGGGTTTTAGGAAGAGGAAAAAAAAGGCTAGGTTTACAAGATTCACCAGTGTATAATTATACGAATATAAGCGTTTACCACCAAAGAAAAAAAAAGAAGCAGTTACAGCCTGATTAAAAATTTATTTTTTAGTTTTACCGCAGCATTGTGTGAATCTCTTCAATTCAGTGGGTAAACTATTCCAGATCTTTATCCCTGTGAATTGCAATAACCTCTCCCCATAAACGTTATTTCTTGGTGCCAAGTTAAAGTTACCGAACGTGATACTTCTAGTAGGGGGGCGAGAAGAAGAATAAAATAACGAGACATCAAATGGGTTATTGTATTTTACAATACTATTAACACAAACAGTTGTCTTGTATTCACGCAAAAGATCGAAGGGTAGTATTTTTAGCGATCGAAATAACGGCCGGGCTTGGCTCGTTGTGGGTTTACTGTGACTTATTATTCTTATGGCAGCTTTTGTACCTCCGAAGGGGATCCAGATAAGAATCATAAGTCCAGGGCCCACGATTCCATGGCAGTAAGTTAAATGGCTATTGATGAATGCGGAGTAAAGCGCCCGCAGAATGCTTTTATCGAAATATCCTCTAGCGTGTAAAAGCGCGTGACAGCCGGAAGCCAGCTTTACACCGACGGCATTTATTTGACCTGCCCAGTGAAAGTGATTATCTAGTATAATCCCGAGGTATTTAAACGTGTCCGTATGTTCCAGTATGCAGTTGTCAATTTTAATCTGAATATCTTCGTAACTAATTAATTTCCTGCGGGAATGAAAGATAATGTACTTCGTTTTATTGGCATTAACCGTTAACCTGTTAGCAAAAAACCACCGGGAAATATTTTTTCAATTCTGAGTTTACTTGTGTTTGTAATTCAAAAACATTGTCGGCCGTACATATTAATGCCATCGCTGTCGCTAAAACCGGGCCCCTCCTTATTCTCGGTGATTTCAATGCTGCCCATCCCCAATGGGGCTACCCGTACAAAACAAAAAGGGGCGTCCTTCTGGTGCAAACAGTGGATGATTTTCAACTCCTGCTTCTTATTCCACCCCGGCTTATCAACAAGAACGGGAACCAGCACAGCGAGGGACACTTCTCCAGACCTCTCTTTCCTCAAGGGCACCTTGGATGTACTATGGTCATCAACTCACGAGAACCTTGGATCCGACCATAACACTATCCAACTCACCATTCGCAATCGTAATTACAAAGTCAAGACGGGGGTCATCCCCCTCACCAACTGGGATGCCTTTCGCAATTGGCCAATTCGTCGCGCCCCACAGACCTCGACCAACCTTTGCCCGACTGGATTGATGACATTATTCAAACAGCCCAAATGAACACAAAAACCATAGCCACTACTTTCCAGACCCCTAGCGTGGATGCTAAACTTCTACATATCTGGGAGGCCCGTCGAAACTTAACAAAACGATGGAAACGGCAAAGACATAACCGCAAACTCCGCCTCAGAATTGCAGCACTTAACAAGGAAGCCACTGAATACACCAAACACCTCTCCAAAGAGAATTGGCTTCAGTTATGCGACAGCCTTCAAGGTACCCTCACCACTCGCCGAATATGGTATTTGCTAAGGCATCTCATTGACCCGGCTTTCCAGCAAGAAACCCAACGCTCTATTACCCGCACCCTACACTCATTCAACGGATCGGCCCACGACCTCATACAAGCGCTGACGGCTAAATATCTCAACACCTTCCCGCCACTTCACCCCACCCCCCTACACGGGGTCGACAAACAATGACCTAGACAAGGACTTACAACTGTACGAACTAGAAGCAGCTCTTTTTCGAGTTCAACAAAAATAGCGCTCCCGGTCCCGACCAAGCCACTTACCGGCTTCTTGCCAATCTGGATGGCGCCTCTCTCGATAACCTGCTTTACCACATCAATTTATACTGGGGCTCAGGCCAACTCCCTCCCCAGTGGAAGACAGCTGAGATCCGGTTCATACCCACCTCACCTTGACAGCGTGCGGCCTATTTCTCTAATCTCCTGTGTGGGTAAATCGGTTGAACGATTGTTACTAAAGTGCCTTCAAACCTTCCTTGAAAACAAGGGCCTCATTCCCAACACCATGTATGGGTTCAGGAAGCACGAGTACCCAGGATATTCTCCTTCGAATTAAAGAAGAGGATCTTGCTCCAGCTACCCGTCACTCCCCACGAGCCGTTCTTGCCTTAGATTTGAAAGGCGCATTCGACAATGTCTTGCATTCATCTATACCATCCCGTCTAAATCAAACAGTCTGCGGCCACCGCACGTACTCATATATTGCTGATTTCCTAACTCAACGCCATGCTATTATCCGGGTAGGAGACGTTCAGTCTCAGCCTACTATTGCACTCGGTGATCGTGGCACGCCTCAACGTACCGTCCGCTCTCCCCTACTTTTCAATCTGATCTTCCTAGACTTACCCCATCAACTCGACCCCATCCCGCACGTTCATCACGCGCTTTACGCGGATGACATCACAATATGGACAGATACTGACTCGACGGGAAAGATTCAAGACTCACTTCAACAGGCGACGGATGTCGTTAACAAATATGCCTCATCAGTCGGGCTTCAATGCTCACCACAAAAATCGAAACTTATCGTCGTTCGTAAACATCCCCCTGCTTCACAAATGGAACCCATCTGTATCCACCTCGACGGCCATACCATACGACCCAGCTTCTCACTTCGGATTTTAGGCCTTATCATCCAGGCCAACACACGTAATGACCAAAATTTACAAAGGCGTTTAACCAAGTCTCCAACATGCTTCGACGCGTTTCGAACCGCTGCCGGGGCATGAAGGAGAAAGATCTCATCCGACTGGTGCAGGCTCTCCTGATTTCACGAGTAACGTATTTATCACCTTACCTTACCCTAACTAAAAGTGACACGGAAACCATTGATCGATTAATCCGGAAAGCTTTTAAGCAAGTATTAAATCTACCAATGAACGCATCAACGGCCCGTCTCCTACAACTTGGCCTCCACAATACGGTATCCGAGCTTATCGAAGGCCACCTATCAAGCCAACGGCTCCGTTTAACACAAACACCTGCAGGGTGTTTTTGTGTTAAACTCTCCTAAACAGTTTACATATCGCATGCCCGCAATCCACTGTCTGTCAGCCCTTCCCGGACCATTGGAGAAGTCACATCCGGGTTCACCCTTTACCCAAAATAGGCACCCTGACCTCCACCCCGGCCGCCGACAAGCCCGAAGCCAAGCGCAAGAGAATATTTATGGAAAAAGAACAGATGTCGCATATACGGATGCCAGTATCCTACCCTAATGGTCAATACGAAATAGCCAGAGTCACCACAAAGGACGCTTTCATCACGTGTGCATCAATCACGACATCGTCAACCTGGGTTGCCGAAGAGTTAGATATCGCCTTAGCCCTCATACATACCAAGTACCCAATCATTATCACGGATTCCCAAGCTGCCTGCAGAAGCTTCTTAGCCGTGAGGGTGGCCCCATCAACCTTAAAGATACTTTCGCCACATCAACACCGCCGTAAAGTTACTATCATCTGGACTCCTGGCCATTCCTCACTGGCGGGCAACAACTTTGCTCATCAGCAAGCCTGCGCCCTCTCTCTCAGGCTTCCGAGGGGACCACATCGTCAATCCCGCTTGTGACATACCAAGACATAACGCAATTTTACCGGTCCGACAGACAGCACTTTCCTCCCCCTCACCCTGCACTCTCCAAGGAAGAAGAATCGCTGCTCCGCAGACTACAAACTAATACCTTTCCTCACCCAGTTCGCCTGCATCGTATATTTCCCAACCAATACTCAGCTGAATGCCAATTTTGTTCACAACCCGGAACTTTACCTCATATTATAATACAGTGTGGGCGCAATCCCAAACTTCCACCGCTGCGATACCCTCTTCCCACCCCTGAGCTGTGGGAGAACCTGGTGACCAGCGGCCATCTGGATGTACAGCAACTCCTGGAATTCAGAGCGAAGGCTCTCTGCTCACCTCATGGATAACCGGACTAGGGAACCCCTCCCATTTCAGAAAGCTCAAATAAACGTATCTCTCTCTCTCTCTCTCTCTCTCTCTCTCTCTCTCTCCTTATATATATATATATATATATATATATATATATATATATATATATATATATATATATATCTATATATATAAGGTTAGTAGAGACAGAGACAAACGAGAAAGACTTAGAAAATAAAAATAAGTTTACTGACGTTTCAGGGAGAGGACTCCCTTATATATATAAATATCTCACTCTCAGAGGAATATAGAAATAGCCTTGGTTATTCCACGTACGCCCAACAGGCTTCTCTCTGACTGTTCAGTTCTCGGACTGGAAACATGAAAGTACCGCTAATGTGTGCACTTTTTGCTTGGAATGACTGTCCACTGCCAGAAGATTCCGTGGTTACCGCGTTGACCGCGACCCGACTGCGCCTGCAGGCACGGCGAGGAGGGCGCACCCCACCGTAACGAATGCGCGGGCATGGCGATGGCCGACCGTGGAACTAATCTCCCTTGCCGAAACGAATACGCAAGTGCCTATACGGGTCCCGGTCAGCACGGTAACGACGGAAAAGAAGGAACACACGGAGGGCTAAAACTCCCTCATATATTCACATATCGGTTGTCTGGCACTCTTAGTATTTTGTTGGCCCGTAAGAGACTCGTATTCTTTTGGTAGTCTGTGCAGGGCCCAAGCAAGGGTGTCTCTCGAAACGAGATCGCATTAGAATCTTGTCTTGTGAGAGTCATCTCTTCTCAATAATTCCTGCTTTATTTATGTTTCTCATTGGTTTCATTCGTACTCCCACTCAATAATGAGAATTTTTCAGCCAAGCGGGGTGTCGGTCTGATTTTATTTTTGTCCTGTTCATTGTTCTCGGCACAGTGAACAGCAAAGTTCTCCCGTGAGGAATCCCCGAAAGTGATTTAATTTTAACGCCTTAACCTTCAGAAAGGGTCACTCAGAGATAGTCGAAAAAAAAAAAAATCGCCGCGTATCTCCTCTTTTCCGGGCACCCCCCCCCCCCCTCCCCTCGCGCAAACTTGAGTGTAGACCTCGCTTATTATTCGTGAAATATCCACGGCTATCTAAAAAAAGGAAAATCGACGAATGGAATGCATGGACTGCGTGATCCAAAGAAAAAGTTCCAATAAAGTTGTTATATGCAGAAAGAGCCCCTTTAACGGCACACCTGTCGGGCGGTGCGTCAGCGCACTCACATATCGTGTTACGAAATCATTGGCGCATTGGTATAGTTTTCTCTCCTGCGCACGTAGGTCTTGTTTCCCTGTTTGCAGTTTTTCTGAGTAGCACTTCATTTCCTGCTATGCATTTCAATCAACTAGCTCGTTTCTTTATTGTGCGGCAGTGCTCAAGCAGTTATGCCAAGAGGTTGAAAACAGCGGGGCTGAATGATGATGATGATTGTAGGGTTTAACGCGCCGACGCAACGCACGCGATGAGGCGCGCCGTAGTTGAGGGCTCTGGATTAATTTAGCGGTGCTGAATTGCCCTTTTCGATGCCAAGAAACGTCCAGTACAGGCGGTTACAAAAAGCACAACTTGGTTCTTTCGGCTACGATTGCCGGTGACGCCGTTGCCCTGAATTCGAATTTCTAACTCTAATTCCTAATTATAATCCTAATTCCAATTCTAATTTCTAATTCTAGTTTCCAATTCTAATTTCTAATTTTAACTTCTGGCTCTAATTTCTAATATCTAATCACGGGGCGTGCCCATGGTGGTAGCCTAAGAGGCTTGGCATGACATCGCGCTTCCCTTGCTAACTTCACGCCTAAAGCCTTCGCTCTTTGGGTGCACTATTGACAAATTTCAAGACGTTTCTCGACGCCGATGATTGGACTTTCGATAACAGCGCTTTGAAAGCGGCCACTGAATACCAGCTAGAATCTCTTTCAAAATGAGCCCGGCGTGCCCTTCATATCCGTCATCAGCTGCGTCTCATATAAGAGCGAGCCACCAAAAGTAATCAAAGCGCCTACAGGCGCATGCGGGCATAACGGTCAAGGAAAAGGTTCGTTCACGAAGCGGATTTTAGGCAAGAACGAATGGTTCGTGATCAGTAGCCTCGTTGTGTGGTGCAGGCAGGCCAATCGCGCTTCTAAAGCACGACGTCAAACGAGGCGCCGGTCAGTCATGAATGGCTCTTAATTAGTAGCGGACAGTTTGGTTACTTTAGCCACAGGTCCATAGAAGCTTTCGCTGCCTTTCGAAACTTCAAAAGCCCGTTGCTTCGCTCCCGTAACGAGAACCGCGAGGGTTAGGCGCGCTATTCAAATGATGCACTGACGCACACGCTCGCAGACGAAACCAAACTACTCCGCTTCCCTGCAGCCGGTTTCAGTCGCACTGTCGAGACTCATCGGCGCGCCGACAATTTGTTGACAAAGAGACGCTGATGCCAGCACGTCATCACAACTCCATTCAGCTCACGCCACTTACTGCTGGGCGCGAAGAAATACTCGTCGGCGGGATCCTATTGCATTCGGATATCAGCAGAATCCGGCCATGTGCGGCCCCGTGCAGGGGGCGGTCTAAGCGACGCGCGTTTACATGGATGCTGACGGGACTGGCAGTGCACGACGGATCACATCGCGCTTGCACATGAATCATGCGGAATCGCACTGCGGCAGCAAATCGCTTACGTCGGGGTCATGGTCAAGAGCGAAGGAGATGTTGTTTGCTGCGTGGGCGCAAAAGCTAACTGAACGCTTTTTTTCTGCTCACTGCTTAGTATTTGTTTATAAGCAGTAAATTTAAATCATACATTACAAGTCACCCCCCTCCCCCCCGATTGACCTTGCCTTCACCTTCCTTCAGTCATTGGGCTGCTAAAATTCTTTTTCAGAGGGCAAAATTGTTTGAACAAAGCTGCCAATTTTCAGTGAAAACTGACAATAAAAACGTTCACGCCAAATAGTTCTTTTTATGAATTTGCTTTTAAGTAAAAAAATGCAAATACGTGCACGCCTGGGCACTATGACTGGGAATATTAGGGCGGTGGTCTACTGCAGTCGAGCCTGGTTAATATAGACCCGTTAGTAGGAACCGGTTCTCATACGAACAAAATTTTCAGTGACTTACTTGCTCCCGTGTAGTTCCGCCCAGTGAATATAGAAACCAGTGGACCACACCATGCACAGCTAGTTGGGGGTGAGTTGAATATATTATGGCATTTTTCTTTTAATGTGATCATAGGTCCGGAAAAAAGAGAAAAGTATAGCCAACGACAGAGTTCGCTGCGTGTACCCATAATTCCTTAACGCTAAAATGCTACAGGCTCATTTAGAGATTTTCCATGGGGGCTAGCTGTCCGCAGCTGTCGTGGTCATCAGCTGTGCTCATTAAGTGTCCACGTAAAGATACTGTCACCACCATCAGAAATTACGACGGCGGCAGCCAGAAGTGAACGCCCACGTGAAGCTGGAATCGGGACCAGCGACAACTGGAGAGTGGAAATGAGGAGGCATGTGGGTAGATTCACCGAAAATGATACTATGGCGGAAAGAAAGAAAAGGTGTGGTTGCAGCAAGCGTCACGCATGCGCAGTGATGCTCGTCCTCCCCCCGTCGGTGCGAGCACGATGATCGACAGACGCAGTCCTAAGGCATGCCCGGGTGGGGGTTGTGGTGGTGGTGGTGGTGGTGGTTTATCTAGAAAGTGAAGAGGACAGAAATGGGGATATTTTTGACCTCAACTTCACTCTCATACAACGCAGTCCAGGGAAGGGTAGTGGGGGTTTCAAAGAATAGGAACCGACGCCGTCACAACAACCCCTCCCCCTTCCCACTAGAACTTTTGGCGGAGCAAACATTACGCCAGAGAACTACAAAAAGTGGCCATAATTTAAGCTAGGCTTTCAAAAACCAATGGAATGGTCAGTTTCCGTTTTTAAACTGACCCAAGTGAGTTCTAATTGTTTTGACTCATCAATTTTTATGTCGCCTACTATAGCGCAAGAGATGTACGGCCTCTTAAATAAACCAAAGAATAGTAGTGCTTGCGGTGTGAACGAAATAAAGGCAGCACCTCTTAAAGCAGTCGCTCATGTTATCTGTTTACCTCTGTCGCACATATGCAATCTTATTCTAAGCTCAGGAACGTTCCCCAACCAACTTAAAATCACAAGAGTAGCTGTCCTTTTCAAAGGAGGAGATAAAAACGATTTTGGTAATTACCGGCCAATTTCTGTTTTACCTATGTTTTCTAAGGTTATTGAAGAAACAATAAACTCGCGACTTACTCACTTCTTGCAGCAGAAGAACAGTGAAGTACAAAATCAATATGGCTTTCAAAAGAAAAAAATCCCCTGAAATGGCGTTACTGAATATTAAATATTAAATAATTGACAACATAGAAAATAAACTATATACTGTTGGGTTATTTCTTGACTTCAAAAAAGCCTTTGAATCTGTCAAGCATGACATTTTATTGATCAAACTCTCCAGATACGGTGTAAGAGGAATTGCCTCAGACATCGTGAAAAGTTACCTAGAAAACCGTATGCAATACACTAAAATTGGCAATGCGACATCTCACTTCGGCGAAATCACATGTGGAGTTCCGCAAAGGTCAATTCTAGGCCCTCTACTCTTCATTATATACATTAATGACATAGCAAGCATACCTCTAACCCCAGACATTATTTTGTATGCTGACGACACCAATGTATTTTTCTCTGGACCAGATATTGATGTCCTTAAGTCGCAGGCCAATCAGTGGCTAGAAAATATATCTAGTTGGCTAAGTGCAAACAGACTAAACTTAAACGCAAAAAAAAAAAACTATGTATATGGTATTTAGGCCCCGCAATAAAACCTATAGCAGCGAAGAGCAGCTTTGAGGGACAACATATTGAACGCGTTACATCACACAAATTTCTCGGTGTCTTCTTTCATGAATATTTAGACTGGTCCCTTCACATCAGCCACTTACGAAAAAGCATTGCGCGAGCAGTTGGCATGCTCTGTACGTTGCGTCACTTATTACCAGTATGGTTAAAAAGCAAATTTACTACGGAACAATACACTCGCATCTTCACTACTGCCTTCTTATATGGGGGACAACGACAAAAACGAACCTCAGTTATCTCTATTTATTACAAAAAGGAGCTCTCCGTTTAATTGAACTGCTGCCCTTTCGTTCACATACAGCCCAACGTTTCCAAAAACATGAAATGTTAACAATTAACTATACCCGACTTAAAAAATAGCTACTGTCGCGTATCAGGACGTTAAATGTAACCCTACTGAATTTTTAAGAAAATTTGCCGAGAAAGACCACAGCCGCAATTTACGGCATACCATGTACAAGAAAAATAAGCTTCGCACCAACTAGGGTGCACAAAGGTTGACATACCAAATTCCAGATATCCTAAATGAACACCCTACTGTAATCACATTAATTGAGAAAATCTCCTCGATTCATGTAGTATTTAAAAAAAAGATTCATGCCTACCTTTTACAAGTCCAAAACTAAATCCACAAACTCTTAGTTCCTCCTCCCATTCTATGCAACTCAAGCGTACTGTACTTGTTTCTTCTTACTTATGCGATACGTGTGTATAAGACATTCATTTATTTTTTTTACATGCGATACCTGTTTTTAAGATAGTCATTCAATTTTTTACGTACCACTCTTCAATGTGCTTATGTTTAGTGTCCAATGGCATAACATTTGTATTTCTCCATTGCGATGTATGTTTTCTTTTTTTTTTCTTCTTTTTTTCTTCTTTATCCAATGAATGTTCATGTATGACTGGTGATTTATACGTGTGTAATCGGGTGAATCGGCGCTTTGTCAGGCCTTCTGTGCCTTTACGCTGCCCCCCCCCCCCCCCCCCCCCGGCAACTTGTATCTTTCTTGTTGTCTGAAATAAGATTTCAAAACAGAAAGTATACCCCGTAATGGCGTATAGTTACACGAATTTCAAATTTGTGTTCGAACGTCCCCCGGCTCGGTGACGGCCGCAAGCTCTGTCTGCTAAACGTCGGAAACACACGCACGCACTCACGCACGCACACGCACGCACGCACGCACACGCACGCACACACGCACGCACACGCGCGCACACACACAAACGTGCACGCACACACGCACACACGCACACGCACGCACGCACGCACCCACGCACGCACACACCCACACACACACACACGCACGGACGCACGCGCGCACGCGCGCACGCACGCGCACATGCAGACGCACGCACGCACGCACACACATACACGCACGCACACACACACGCACACGCACACGTGCACGCGCTCGCTCGCGCAAAGCATGAACACGCACACACGCGCAACGCATGCACGCACACGCGAACACACACGCACGCACGCACGCAGCACACACACACACACACACACACACACACACACACACACACACACACACACACACACACACACACACACACACACACACACACACACACACACACACACACACACACACACACACCCCTATAAACCAATCCCCCTCTTTCCCCATCTAGTCACACAGTGTGTAAAGGAGCTCTCGCTAAATGCAGCAGGGGCGGAGAAGGAAGTTGCATGGTGGTAGCTAAAAGTTGCGTTGCCTTGTCTGACGCTCGAGGCGCTATTTGTCTGGCTCCTCAGGAACGAGTCATTAGCGTGAGTAGGCAATTGAACCAGCAACGCCCCGAAATATCCACGCTTCGGTGGCAACGCCGGAAGCACGCAGAGGCAAAGCCGCCCACGGAATAGCAGAAAAGTAGCAGCAGATACTAAATAAGGGCAAGTGCGGAAATAAAGTATTGCGCTAACGGCATTTTTTTACCGGTAAAGAATTGAGGCGGTCACGAGCTCGTCCAAAATTCATTAATCTTCCTCTTCCATGTGAACGTTTTAGCGACGCCCTCACTACGCGCTATGCCGAAAAAAAAGTGGCATGAAACGGAGCCAGTGAGAAAAGTACGAGATGTCGTTACGCATAGAACCTAGAAACAAGGTTATAGGTTCCACTGATCTTGTTAGAATCGCACTAAAAAGTAATCCTCTAGGTTCTATGCGTAACGACACCCTCATATTTCTGACACCCTCAACTGCGCCCTTCGCACCCATCCTCCCCACAAGATAACGTTGGTATGGGTCCCCGGCCACGCCAACTTGGACGGCAGTGCTCGAGCACACGAGCTTACCCGAGTACTCTCCCCGTGCCCGTCCATGTTGTAGCCCCATGTGTACCATTCTGGAACTCAAAAGATTTCAGAACATCAGGCACGCCGACAGCATCTCTGCGCGCTACGCGCAATCAGGCACTGTTTCCCGGTCCCCCACCTCGCCCTCTCCCGTGAAGCCGCATCTGTTGTCCGGAAAGCACAGACCTCATCTCTTATCACTCCATGCCGTATCCACTACATGCATGGCATCCTCTCGCGTCCCACTGGCCCTACACCCAACTCCTTCCTACCCATCAGTACGACACCTTTACTGGGAGCGCCATCCGCCAGACCTACCACCACACCTGCGTTCCCGCATCGCTTCCTGGGAGGACTGCTTGCACCCGGGTCCGGGCGTAGATGTCAAATCGACGCAAGAACTTCTGGCGGCCCACTGCCTTCGTGTTAGTGCGGACCTCTGGGAGTTCTACGGACCAGACGTCTCCTAATGAAGAGACTGTGGCACGACCGCCCGGACTAGGGCTGTTTAAAGAATAAAGTTTTTCTCAATTTCTCTCTGTGTATATTGGAGAAGCGTAGGGAGAAAACACGGTGAAAACGTGATCACCAAGGCAATTTGGAACAATTTTTAAGAATAGAAGATTGCGATGAAGATCCCTGAAAATACTTGGTTGAATGTTGCGGATTATAATTTCAGTATAGTGGGTACCCGAATGATGTGAACCACATTTTGTAATAAAAAATGGTGTGGGTGTCATCACTGGAGACGGAAGACAGTTGGAACCACATTTAATGATAAAGCAGTGCGGACGCGAAGCGTGTTGGCGATAGGCAAATGTTTCGAGCTTTGTTTGCGAAGACATTCTCTAATGGCGTCTCGCGTTCGAGCGGATTCCAACAGCCAGACATCGCTGACACGTCCATGAAGATAGCCAGCTGGCTTCATCTGAACCATTAAACAGGACCCCAGACACAAAGTAGCCGTGAACAATTGCTTCTTTGTGTGGTTATTGACACTGGATTAGAGAAAGCAGTAGGCACTTCAAGGAACATATCAAGGAACATTTTTTGTGGATGGGTGCAGATTATTCTCTATTCAACTCTTATTTGGAATTCTTTTTGTTCTTATGGATTTCCCTCAATGTCTTAATCTCCTCCATAGTAACCTTCTGGAATAAATCCCCTGCTGATACACCCTACACTAAAATATCCAGCCACTGCGAATTTTCTGTCTGTCTGTCTGTCTGTCTGTCCGTCCGTCCGTCCATCCATTCATCCGTGTCTAGCCACCAACGCGCGAAAACATTCTATTCTGTTCCAGTGTCCCAAACAAAGAACTGCGCTGCGGCTCAAATTCACCTAGTAGGGGAAAAAAGTCGCTTCACCCTGCGCCTTCGTTTTCTGAAACAAGATGAAAAAAAATCTCTCTTTTCAAAGCGCTCACCGTCATCACCCGCCTAACGAGGTAAACCAAGGAGCGGCTATGGGACCCTGGGGAGGGGGTCAGAATTGCCCATGGCCATCCGCGCGTGGAGCCATTGTTTTCCAGCCGCCAGGACGGCCGTCTCTGCCAAGCACGGCGCCAAGCCGATTCGTCGAGCCGCTGAGGGCACGGCGGGCGAGCCTAGCCCCGCCAGGGGCTGGGCTCTGATCAGGGGCCCTATTCAGCGGACTCGGAGATTACTCCGTCAGATGCGGTGTGCGTAAAATTAATCTTTCAATAGGCTGCCTGGTCGTTATCTGGAGGACCAGTGCTCTAAATGTGGTCCTCGGGTTGCGGCAGCATCGGATCGGCGAGCGGTGGAGCGACCTCTCCTCGTTGACCGGGTGTGTTTGCTTTTGTGCGAGCGACACATCGTAGGTAATTGAGATTGCCTTTCCCTGTTTTGAGAGACAATGTTGTTGGCGGCCGTCGTTCCTTTGTTGTCGCGCGGGAGTGTTGTCGTTATATTAGCTGTATGCTGCAACACACGATCGCTTTGTTTGTAATTGAAACAGGAAACACAGTGTGTGAAAATAAACAAAACCGTACTATTTTCGTTCGCTAGAGCTATCCCGAACATGAAATGGGAATCGAGATACTCCTCTCACAAACTGAAATGTATTTCTGAGAAATTTAAAATAAGAAGTAAGAAAGTAGCGGAAAAGAAACAAATGGGCTTCATATACATTTCTCAATTTGACGATACAAAACACTTGCTTACGTGTTCGTTTTTTTTTCGCTTTCGTCGAATTTTTCAGAAATGTTTTAGAAGGTGGACATTTGTTGAATTGTTTACGCTTGCTTTAAGCTTACGCCTCTGAAACAACACCTGTGATATGCAGCAGGCTGAACACAAATGTGTCAGTGTCATACTCATTGCGGGATATTATTTCGCGTATACCGAGTACTAGCGTTTTTTAACCATGCTTTCCAACTACAGGCAACTCTACTGTGCCTCATGAAGATGGAGGTCACGATCGCCCGTAGCGCAGAGGTTTTCAGAGCGCCTAATTTAAATAAAATACAGTCGATGCAGGTTTCTAAAACATATTCCTAAAACATACTGCAACAAACGGCTCTGTTGGCTAAGCAGACTCTATTGTGTTTCATTTTTCTCATTAGTCGTTCAAAATGGTGAATTTTGGAAAAAGGAATGTTGGTGTCACTCGCACGGAAATTCAAAGTGCAGGGCTTCTTTGTGGGGAGTATGGTCACGAAAAATGGTGGCAAATCGCGATTTATTCTACGTGGTTTAGAAAAAGCTTGAACCACTGTTCTGAACCAAACAAACTCTAAATATGCTTAGTTTCATTTTATAATTTACCCTTCATAATCGCCAATCACTGCTTTAGAACGGATTATATGCCATACTTTCTAGAATGCAAGCCGGAGGACTGCTGACATCACGGAGTGCTGACGTCGCGTTGTGGCGGCGGCCACCGGAGCTGCAGGTGACGGCAGCGGCGAGGAGACGCAGGAGGAGGTGGCGGTGGGGCGCGCGCGGAAGTAAAGGTAGGAATAATTTTTATCCGCCTGTTTTCACGGCCCTCCACTAGAGGTAGCCGCAATAATACAACAAATATTTATTTTCTTATCTCTGATTCTACACTTCTGCGGATGTAGATTCATTGTTCACATGGCAGTGATATTTTAACAAAATGCAGTCATGTGGCCGGAAAGCGTTGTAGTGAAAGCGCACTATATGTTTCCGCGGAGTACAAGTAGTGCCGCAGTACACCGTGTTCGTCAGTTGGTTGCCAGCACACGTGGGTGCACGCGCGTGCACGTTCTACTGTGATTGCGTGGACTTCCTTACTGCTGTTTTTTTAGGACTGCAACAACAACAACAACAATTGTGAGTTTCGGCCGTGCTGTGACGATAGATGGAACTCAAGGCAACACGCTCTTCGTGAATTCGCCATGCCGAATAAGAGCAGTTTCCCGCAGTGCCGTGAAAATTACGACTCCGCAAGTGAAAGGTGCGCGTTTTCAGATTTCCCCAAGACGAGGAACTACGCAGGAAATCTGTGCGCGCTATTCCAGAAGAGAATTTATGACCATGCTCAGTCTCGGCCCTTACAACACGGCGGAAGACCTTATTGAGGCCCACCCCGCAAGCCACAAACTGCAATTAAGCTTGTCCTTTGTGGGGCGACTACTCATGGCAACATAAATGGCAGGCTCAGGGGCGACAGAAACCACAAACGCTTCCACTGGAAATAAGAAAAATGCCTACGCCACAAACCTAAAAAAATGTACCATCATGAGCGGAGGAGAAACGCCAGATCAGCGGCACTCGACAAACGATATCGGAAAGACTCCACAGCAGTGCGCACTCATTGCTCCTCGTATCAGCGTTACCGAGGAGCAGCGGTTGCAGTGGTCGCCTCAAGGGATCAACAACTCACCAGTATCACAATCAAGACCGGCTTTACCCAGGAAGCGGAAGCAGTGGCGATCGCCTTGGCCGTAACACAGACCACCGCGATTACGATAATCAACGATTGCCAAGCGGCATGCAGGAGCTACGCGGCTGGCGCACTTTCTCCAGGAGCACTGCGCCTCCTGAGCGAAACCGCTCCCTCTTGTACGGTCAGAATCATGTGGACACCAGCCCACTCGGATCTCCCGGGCGACGACCCAGGCATGCATTGGCCTGCGCCCTCGCCAGCGAAGCCCCAGAGGAAGAGCACAGTCCAACGCCGATTGAGACCTTCCAGAAAATAACCCACTATTATAGACTAGGTAGAAGAACCTTTTACCCCGCCCAACCTGGTATGTCTAAAATTCAGGAGCACACATTCAGACTTATTCAAACAAACACGTTCCCAAATCCAGTACGTCTAAATCATCTATTCCCTACACAATACTCCCCGGAGTGTGCGTTTTGTAGAATTCAGGCTTACTCTATCACATAATCTGGGAGTGCAACCGAAACCCCGAACTTACTCCCACCCCCCTTCTCCAATCCTTCCCGTGATCAGTGGGATAGCATGTTGTCCAGCTCGAGCCGCGACGACCAGATTATCTTGGTTGACCGAGCGGCGAGCGCCAGGATTGCCCATGAACTTCCAGCCACCCCAGGATTGATTTTTTTCATTAATGTTTCTTCTTCCTCCTCCTCCGCCTATACGAAGCCCCTTGCGTTGGCCTGATGCGTTACAGCATCCCTGCTTCGGTCCTTCTATCAAAAGGAACTGTCAAAGCGCTAGAGAGCATGCAAGCACAAATCCTGCGGGTCTGCATTGGCGTTCCAAAGACAACGTCTACCATGGGAGCGCTGAAAGAATGCAAGCGGCTCTAACCACTCGCTTTAGGCACGCAGGAATTGTTTCGTGCGCGTGTGCGGATTGTGGCATGACACTGTGGCCATCCTTTAGCGACAAGGTGGGCCAAAAAGTGCGTGAATTTTGCCCGAAGGGGCATCAACAGCCCGGTCCTTCTGAGAAGCCGCCCTGGATGTTCTTGCCCAAACCAATCACGACCCCTGTGCTCGGAGTTACCAGAAAGGAGCAAGTTCCGGCTCTCGCCCTGAAGTTCTCGCTCTGGGCTGTATTTCACGAAAATACAAAGACCACACTCATCCCCGCACGGATGGGTTGGTGTTGCCACATTATCTATCATCGAGGTGTGGATACCGTCATCACGCACCACCAGCAGTGCCATGCTCAGCCACAAAATTTCAACTACAGCTACAGAACTTGCGGCTCTGAGGGTGGCTTTCGCTCACATCATCAAGCAGCCCGCACGAGAGTGGGGTACCTTCACAGACTCAAGGGCGGCACTTCATTTCCAAAAGACTAGCTTGTGTTGACATACACATCCTACATCTTCAAGCTCTACAAGCGCTTCATCACATAGCAGTGCAGTAGATGCCTTCCCATTGTGGGATAACTGGCAATGTGAAGTCAGACATTGCTGCATTCCTTGCGCATAAGAACCGTGCATTGGCAACATCCATACCATTTTCCAGGAAAGATCCCTTTGTCTTGGCATCTAGCATGGCATAGAAAATGCAGTGAGCAACCTGGGATGATGTATCACGTCATTACCCGTTCCATTGATCCAAACGGCAAATTGAAAATGCCGACAGGGCTCTCCAAGTGCAGAAGGATCAACATTTGGGCGAGTTGGTACTGGTTATGTATCATCTTGACGAAACAGCGTAAAACACAGGGACACTAGGAGAGAACAGCGTCGTCCTGTCGTCTTTCTCTCCTAGTGTCCCCGTTTTTTACGCTGTTTCGTCAAGATGATACTCTCCAAGTGGGTAGAAGCAATTCTGCATATCGCATGCTGTTGAATGTCCCATACACGCGCAACTTTCTCTTTAAGCTGAAACGAACTACGTCGCCACCCTGCCCCCCATGCGATGTGCGAGAAAGCTTCCAACACCTGTTCTGTGAATGGACTCGATTTAGTGCGCAATGAGTGTTCCTTGCTTTGTCTTTGGGACTGCCGCTTTCCGTGGTCATACAAATAAAAAAACGTTTTAGGTCCATGGGCATGTCCCAAATGTGCTTTACGGGCTACAAAAGCTCTGATAGAATACGTGCAACGCACAGGTCTAGGCCAGTCTCTGTAAATAACTAAACTCCTGTGTGCGCGACAAGTTCTTTAACATAATCATCGTCATCTCCATCACGTCATCAACTGCCGTATCATGTTAGGCATTTTAGCCCGGCCAACATCACTAGACTTCATTAAAAATCGTCCTCTTTCTCACACGCACGTGTAGGTGCCATCAGAAGTAACTGAAATACGGGAGATGTGGCCGAACCCTAACGGAGCGCCGTATATGCACCGGCGGTAACCTAAAGGATCAGCTAGAATACGCATGCGCGCCTGCCGAAGGCGATAGCCCATCTTACCTCTCAAACCACTTCTTTTAACGTGCCGAGAGCATTGTTCGCAGCATATTGTCCCGGCGACGGCGCTAATAGCACACGCACATACAAATAGTTCAAAAGAAAAAGTCCACTCCCCTTGAAGCGGCTTCCAGCAGCATGGTGTCGCGATATGTGAGATTCTCCAGAGGACTGCTATCAGCGCCACGCACCGATGCGCGACAATGCTTACCACGTTAAAAATGTTGAAGTCACAGATGGGCTACCGCCTTCGCAGCGCGCTTCTTCTCAGCTCAGTCTTCCGCCGTGCGCTGCTACACTACGCTGAGCGCTGCCACTGCTCCGTGTTCTAGCTACTCAGCGGCAGCGCTGAGAGTACATGCGACACAAGCGTCCGACCACGAAAATTAAGATGTCATTGACATTAAGATAGGTTATTGCTCTTTTCGACATAGCCCGGGCTCGTGTAGCCGTCGCTTACCAGCCGGCAGCTACGACGAGGCGCAAGTATTGAGGCGCTCGCCATGTACTGTGTTCCAGTTACTTATGAAGGCAGCTGCACGTGGAGTACATGAAGACAAGCGTCCGGCCCGCTGGTAAGTTGATTGAAGATCAAGTATGAGGCTATTAATGCGAGCAGCGGTTTGTTAGCTCATTTTCGATACCCCGTGGCATGCTCAGCCGATCGCTCGCAGCTGTGCGGCAATGTCATACACCAGAGTGAGTGTTCAAGAACAAATTCGACGCATTTCCCCGAATTGTGAATAGTGGCGAGCACGTTGCAACCGGTCGTAAGTTCGGAAAGAGGACACAGAACAACGGGATAGCAAAGAAAGGACATCGCGTTTATGCCAGGGCCCCATTTGGGGTGAATTGATTGATAGAGAGATCAGCTTTGAGGAATGGCGCAGCAACCTTTCGGTTTGTCCTATGCTCAGTCGATAGTGCATGCTCGGCAGATACGATCGTCAGCTGTGCCGGCAACTTAAGTCATCACACCAGAGTGAGTTTCCACCAGAACCAAAAAAAAATTCCGTGTAACTCATCCGCCGAAGCTTTACGTGGGATATGAGGCATGCCATAGCGGAAGTTTTCGGAATAATTTACACCAGCTTAGGATCTTTAAAGTGCGCTGAAGTCTCGACACAATGGTGTTTCGGTGAAAACGGGCGCCGCGGCCGGGAATCGAACCCGCGTCCTTCGGCTCATCAGCGCAAACCCGTATCCAACTGAGCCACCACGGCGTGTTTTCCACTGGAACTTATGCCGGCACCAACATTGAGTGACCTAACCAAAACAGGGGGAAAAGGATTAACGCCAGTCTCTCAAAAATAGAGGCATATATTATCAGCAGAAAAGAACTAAAATAACGCCCATTATATAGATTGTAATCACATAAGTTTTCAAAATACTTCGCAATATTCCGATGGTTCTGCCTCCGCTGCAAGCTTGGTTTGGCAAACGACAAATGGTGACACGCGGGGCGAGTTAAAAATCACTGTAAAAATAAGCACGGATGATTTCCAAGAGAGCAGTGACGTAAAAATGCCCGTCGTGGTGCCAAAAAAAACTTTAACCAATTAACCATTCCTTGACCAATCTCTAGCCAACAAACAAAACGCCCAACCCAGAGAAAAGCAAGAAAAAAAGAAGAAGAGACGATAAGACTCATTCAGCCACTGATCATGAGCCTAAAAAATTGGCTGCAATCCACGCTGTGAAGGTGGTTGGAAAGCAAAGCTTTAAACGACACCCACAACAATTGCCCATGCGATGTCACTTGAGTTCACACACGTGGCTCTACAAAGCGTGAAACCAGAGATTCTGCCAGCCGTTATCTAGAAGTCGCAGGGGCGGCGTCCCGAACGGAAAAGTGTCGGCCACGGCCTGGCTAGAGCGGCGTACGCTGTCGCTGTAGCCCGGACGTGCCTCGGCACAATAAAACGGCGAGGAGCGTCATTCGAAGGTTGAGACAGCGGTTCCTAGCCGTCCCAATGTGCTACCTCGGGGCTACATTACCGCGCGACACAACCGCGGACATCGAAACGATTCGGCATGTGAGCTCAGTGATTCCTATTTATACCATTTTAAACTGGGTAGTTTAGTAAGTTTGAGAATGGCGAGAAAGCCGAGGGAACTCTTATAATCGCTATTGATCAGAACCAGTTGCTACTTTCGCCTTTTGTAATACCTGTTAAAACACAACCGAATTGGTATTCACCAATTTAGAAAACGGAGTCCCATTCGCGGCAAGCAGTGCGCAAAAGGTGGCGTTTCCCTAGCGGCCTGTGTGTATGTATGTGGTTTGTCTGTATGTATGTCTGTATTTGTCTGTATGTGCTTTGTCTGTATATGGTTTGACATTTGTCTGTATGTGGTTCGTACATTTTGTTTTCTCGCCCTGTAAACCAATCCTTAATGCATCTCTGGCGTACGACCACTTAATTCCGTCGGGTGGGGGTTACCCTGGAGGTGCTGTCGAACAAGTTAATCAAGCCGTGTGAAGGCACCGCGCAATGAACGCGAAGCTGCATTATAACAGGCCCAAAACAGCCGTCGTTAAAGCAGACGATAAAGCCGTACCGCCGATGCCGCCGCCGGTGAGCAGGCACTTCCGCGCGGGGAACGCTTGGTAAATTCGCCGCGCCATCTCTAGCGCGCTCCGTGAGTGAAACCCTTCGCCCCCCCTCCTTCCCCCCGCCACCGTCTCCGACACGTTGGGCATTTGATGTCCCGCACGCCACGAAAGAACCGTTGGCTGGTAGAGATGGAAAGCTTGGCTTTAAAACCAACACAAGTATATGAAAATCTATGTGCGCTAAGGTGTTCAGTAAAAAGATCATACATTAACTTAAAACTCTTCCAAAATGGGGGAACATCCGCTCTCTTGCACGAATCCTGCCCATGTCCAGGTCAGGGGAGAACAACTCACACATAACATATTCCACTGCTTCGACACACGGGAGGCAGCTTTGATCATCTGTCTCCAATGTGAGAGGGCAAGGGAAGGAGTTGCTGAATCTGGTGCTCTAGTCTTCCACCCTTGAGCTCTCTGCCAACTCTTTACACCGTTTTCCCAAGCGTCAACTATTTCTTCCTGAACAAAGATCTTCAGTCTCTCTGTCGCTCTCTCTCTCTGCATATCTCTCTTCATCTCTCTCTCTCTATTCGAAAAAAGAAAAATTGCTCAGCCCGGCCTCGAAATCACAAAATAAACATTTTGAAACACTGACACTGGCGCCATGTCGCTCAAACCAACGAAAACCTCGAATCGGCGTCCTTTCCCGCTCACATTTTAATCCACAGATGTGCAGAGAGCCTCTGTCTTTCCTGGCACACGGCGATTAAAAACCCTCGGTGCTAATATTTCTCCCTTCGACGACCTTTAATGCTGGGAAGCATAGGTCGGAAATGCAGCAGCTGCGCACGAAAACACTCCTTGGGAGTCGGAGTATCGCTATCGTGCCTTACGTCTTAGCAAACAAACATTGATGTCTCTGCAACATTTTTTTGCCCAGTTTGAGTGGGTAGGACAGAGAAAAAAAGCTGCGTGCGCAGTTTAACTGGTCTCCGGCCGTACAGTGGAGACGGCAGCACAGGTAAGCGACAGTACAAGTGCAACACAAGCGAAGTGCGAATACAGAAGTGATACGCATGCACCAGAAGCATAGATATCAAAACAGTAATTATACTATGTGCAACAGCAACAACAACAACAACAACAAAACGATAGCCAGAGACAGTAGGGCACAAAACTCTTTTCCGTTGAAGAAACACAATGAAAACAACAAAACACACAAAAATATTTGAGAAAAACTTTGCCCCGTTCTTTAGAGTCGGACAAAATATTGGTCAGCCTCCAGGCCCCCTTTCCGTGACACCGGATAAATGTCTTCCGGCCAGTGTTCCCCGTGCCCTGTACAGTCGCTTTGTGAAATACGACAGGGTGCGTTTCTCTCTGACCGGTCCTCACGTGCGTCTCCGTGTCGCGTCTCCCGGATCCTCCTCCTCCTACCTCCTTTTCTCCCTCCCGAATCCTTAATCTAGCATCGTAAGGAAGGCGGTTGTTTGCCCTGCAAGGCTTTCTTGATAAAAAAAAAGCGTATTTTCGTGTTCGCTTGCGTTTGTGGCTTGTAAATAATACGCCACCATGTTCTACAACGATGCCTTTTTAATGCCCCCACATGTGCGGTTTTTTGTGTATGTGTGTGTGTGTGTCTAGCCGCGCCGGTTCATCATCCCAAGCCACTATCCAAAACCACAGCAACGATCGAGCATCAAGAAGAACGTTGAAATTGGGTTTTTCTTCCTGTGCACAAAGATTGTTGGTTTTATTTTAGGACGAGAAGTTAAGCAAAAAAAAAAAAAAAAACTGAATTTGTACGCTCAGTCTTTCAATATTTTGCAGTTTTCTCAACCGAGTGGCGTTAGAAACCATTTTGGGCATGCCACAGGAATGACTAAATATTTGCCCTTATTAAAACGTGTTCAGTTGACACATCTGATTTGTTTATCTTAAAATGTCAAAACGTTGTTATAAACACGTGCCATGAGAAGGGCAACGTTTTTATTTCGAGTTTTAACATACGCCACAAAAGTATTGTCTTTAGCACAATCAATTGAAAACAACAGTATGGGCATCTGATAGCTTAATCCCTTCTAGGTAATACATTGGGAACATTACGGCTTTCACCTGGCCTTTCCAGGCAATAAGGCATCGTGGCGTTATCTGTCAGCGCTAAGTGAGGGCCGACGTACCCTTTCTTTAGGGGATGGGCAGAGGAGCAGAGGTGCTTGCGAAAAAACAGCCTGTCGAAAATGCCGTTACCTCCCATGTTTATACTGCGGAAGTATACTGAACCAGCTCAGAAAGGAGATTCGCTCGGACAACGCCAAATGAATATAGAACTGGTTTGCTCTGTAACGCAAATGTGTCTGCACAAACACAACCGTCATAATGAGGAGCGTGGGTGAGTGTATACGCATCCAATAATTTGTACGCCCCTATTCATTACTTCATCTGGGATATATTTACAGACGCTAATTTGCGCTGTAGCATTGAAGGGAAAAGCAGTGGCATATGTGCTTGCCCCCGTTGCTTAGACGAGATGTGAAAGCAAGAAGGGCAAGACACACAAGTATTATGACTGTCCGCCTCAAGTTTTGCTTCAATTCTTTTTCTCTCTCTTCTGTCTTGTCTCTTCAATGCAGTTTGCGCCTGATTCTGTGATTTTTTTTCCTTTTTGCTTCTCAAGGTATAAAAAAAAATGTTCCATGACAGGGACAAAGGCGTGTTTGTCACTCACAACCACTGGAGTGCTTATTTGCGTGAGAGGTCTGTTGACTTGACCGTGACGGTCAGAAGTTCCAATGAGCCACACGCTTTCCGCCGTCAGGAGCACGGTACATTCGACTGACTTCCGAATTATCCCTGCGAATTGCTGTTTCCAGTAGTTAGCTTCGAAACAATTAGAAAAAATTAATAGAATGTCGCCATTTTCAGCCTGTTAACGCATAATTGGTATGTGAAGCATAAATGATTCTATTTGTCTACCAATGCTTTTTTTTGGTTACATGTTAACTGTGCGCTGAGTTGTAACCTAGTCAAAATAACCCGTATGAACTTAATGTTCCTCACTAATGTTCCTTTCGAAGTATTTTTTTGCTTGTATAGTTTCTTTCTTGATTTTTATTGCCCCTTCCCTTTACAATGCATTTTTACCCTGAGGGTACAATAAGAAATAAATAAATTTGAGCTCGATATAATTTTGTTTGAAGCTGCATCCCAAAGAGGGAGAAGGGGCATCTGACAAACATATGGCTTCCCACACGATGTCTCACCAAACTCTTTACCGAACCATTAACCGCATTTACCTCTGCTCAGACAGTGCAGGGATACTGCATTGACACTGTCTGAACTGTGCGCCCATTTCCCCGACTCCTGTTGGGTCGAAATCCCTGGGCCTTTCATTCAGGCCGAATAGTGGTTAGCTCAAGTATTGCTTTCATACAGCCCAAGGGTACAGTTCTCAAATTGGGCACGGACGTTAGGGGGAGACGTGTCATGCATAGGAAACGGGGCGTGGTACTCTCGTTTGCTGTCTTATTGCGTTCGTAATTGAAACTGGAGCGGATTTCTCGCTCGACATATTAAGGTGCCCTGCTTCGTTTATTCTTGTGAGAACATATATCGCGCGCGGAAGCCGTTTTTTATTTATAACTTTATGTTTCAAACTTTGAGACTGAAGGATCACAATACTTTCTATTCATTAAGGCAAAATAATCAAGGAACGTATGCTTTAACATCGACTTTCTCTTTCTTTTGCCCGCGCACTCAAGAACCTGATATCTTTGTCGCTTAAAATGATATACTTTAATCAAAAGTGCTAGGACTTAAGACGTGAGAGCTGTTCGGTTCCTCTGCACGTGGAGGAAACTTTGTATAAATAACACCGGGAATTAGTTAGACTACGACAGAACCCGTTGATTAATTTCGGTTCAAATTTTTTAATATATACACTGTTGCGAAATGAGGACAGCTGTTTCGTAAGGGCTAGACGGTAAAAGCTGAAATTTTGAACCTTGGGATGTTGTGCTCTGGCACCATCTGTTCCGCTTGCACTGTAAGTGAAGCGTTCTAAACTTCTTTGTATTGTCTCTTTTCACTATGTTCAGAAATATTCCCGAGAGTATAATTACGATTGAATATAAGAACGCGTCATGATCTCTACATTTTTACCCCCGTGATTCCTTAATTGTTTTCTCTTCTTGCATTCGTGAGAATTTCGATTCGTAAGTGTTCTTTAGCCCGTTACTGTTTATTTTATCTGAATATTTACCCGCATTTTATATCGCAGGCAAGTAAACTATTCCACAATATTCCAAGTTTGAATTTCAATTTATTCGTGGCAAAACACCCGCCGCGGTGGCTCAGTGGCTAAGGCGCTGTGTTGCTGAGCCCAAGGACGCGGGTTCAATCCCGGCCGCGGTAGATGCTTTCGAGATGGACGCGAAAAGTGAAAAGGCCCGCGTGTTGATATTTCAGCGCACGATAAACATCCCCAGGTGGTCCAAAATAATCTGAGCTCTCCACTACGGCGCGCCTCATAGCCCAAGCGTAGCTTCGGCTATGAGGCGAAATACGAGTCTGGTGGTGGTGGTGGTGAAAAACGTTCTTTACTGAGCTCAAGGGGTAGGGAAAGGGGTGTGGTCAGCCTCCTTCGTCCAGGAGGGCCGCGGGCCTGCGCTGCATCCGTGGCTCGTTGCAACCAGCGCGAGTTGACGCTTCCGGCGCCGAGCTGGTCAGCGCAGACTCCCACTGCTCAGGGGATGGGGATGGGATGGGGTGAGGGTGGTGGGGACAGGAGTATACTAGGTGGTAAGTTGAGAGTGGGACGTCACACTGTGGGCAATTGTAGGGGAACAGAGATGGGGAGATGTGGGACAGGATGGTGTGGTTGTAGTATGTCTCGGTTTGCAGTCGCCGGTAGATATGCGCTTGATGGTTGGAAAGAGTGTGATGAGGAGGTGAGTATATCCTTCTTGTGTTTGTGTAATGAGAGAGAATGGAGCTGTATGTGAGGTCGAGTGGGGTCAGTGTCTGTGGGACAGGTGGGGCTTGTCCGGTTCTTCCTGGCCTTGCTGTTGGGAGTGCCCGGTTGAGGAGGTCGCGGGCTACGGCGTGGGCCGCCTCATTCCCTGCAAGGCCAGTGTGGCCTGGTGTCCAGATGATAGAGATGTCGATGTCTTCGGGGAGGTGTTGTAGGATCTGGATGGCTTGAGGGGGTGCGAGGCCGGCTTGGTATAGGCGGCAGACTTGTTGGGAATCCGATATGATGGTCAAGTAGTGTTCTTTGTTGGTGGGTAGTGGTGGCGTGAGCGATGGCTAGCGCTTCGGCCGTTGCTACAGGTAGGTTCCGATAGGAGGCTGCAGTTGCTAATTTACCAGTTGAGTCGAGTACTACAAGGGTTGTGTGCTTGTGGTCTGTAGATCGAGCAATGTCTGTGTACCGCGTCTGAGGGTCTGAGCTGTGTCGTTTTTCAAGGAGCCTCACCCTGGCCTCTCGGCGTCCCCGGTTGTAGGTAGGATGCATGTGTTTTGGAACAGGATGGACCTTGAGGCGTTGACGGATGGTGAGAGGAATACGTTGCGGAAGACGAGTGTCCCGGTGTGTACTTTTTGTATGGGTTACGTTGTAGCGCGAGGCTTTGGAAAACCATTGTCCCGGGTGTTTTAGTACCGTGACTACACGACACTACGACGACATGAGACGACGACGATATGCGACACCGACAGCCAGAGTTCCTAAGGGGCTTCGCCTCTAAAAGAGAAATGTGTCCTTGTTTTGTCCGAGCAGTGCAATACATTGGCGGGACCTTCAGGTGGTGATGGTGGTCGCGCGTTATTTTTTAGAACGAAACCGTGAGAGCTAGACGGCAGGTCCAAGCTGGCGAAAACGTTTGTGAACTGCCGTCAACGATTTGGCTGCGGAGCGATCACTGTGAACTAACACCTACAGGTGATTGAGGTAGTCCTGGAGTGATCAAGATCTGCGGTGAATATTTAAGTGACATAGTTGTTTTCCCGATATGGTAACGTCAGCTGTCGCAGGTCAAATGAAGAACGTCGTATTTTGTGTTTTCACTGCAGGTAAATGTCAGTGTTGACATTCTGCTTTGCTTGTCGGCAAGTCTGCCATCGCAGCTGGTGTCCTTGTGAACAATATTCTGTATCCTGATAAGACTCGCTTTCGTTCACCATAATGCAGACGAAGTATTGTGGATACGACACCTCTGTTCGGCCTGCAGTTTCTTTTCCACGCTGCCTCTACGTTAAAGTAAACTCGTTGTACACAACGCAGTGCACGTGCCCCACGTATACGTGAGGTGATACGTATAAACACCGCCACTTCAGTCAGTATATTTGGCATATCCGTTTGGAATGTCTCGGCATTAGCCATGGGGTGCCGGGAGGGGGAGGTTCTATTGATGCGGTATTGCAAGAAAGGGATCGCACACCTGGCTGATTTCCACCCATGATGGAGGGATTCAGATTTTTCCTTTCTCTGAACATACGCTAATTCATCGGAATGAGCTATGGAATGTGGCTCCTGTTTTCCAAGTCGGCTCTTTATTCATACGCGTAGCGTGTACAGAAAAGCATGCTTTACAGGCAGTGCGCGCATTAGCAATTTTAAGCGGTATTTGTTTGTTTGTTTGTTTGTTTGTTTATTTCCATAAACGTACATACGTTTAGGGGAAAAATAGGGTCAAAAGTTGCCCTCAGAAACTCGACCTTGCCCTACATCCCTCACAGAGTCCGAATAACAGCGGGGTGGAAAAAAAAGCCCAATACATAACCACAGCTTGTGTGTCAATCAAAACTCCCAGCAGCGAAATACAACATATTCAAGAGTACAATAAGTAGTCCATGAATCAGTGCACATGCCGACGTGAAAGCAAGATTCATTAAGAAGAAAATATATGCAACAAACCGTACAAAACAGCAAGAAACTAATCACAAACATCCCATTCTTTCCGAACAAACAAGTTATACAGCATAGATATACAACACGAGTTAATATAAAAACCAATAAATAAAATACAAGCCCATTCAACAACTTGGTATACCCCATCATCTTCAAGGTGTAGTTTGTACGTGGGCGAGGAACGGGCCAATGTTTAGACAGTCTAGTCAGATGGCGGACGCGGAGAATGACGGCAGAAGGGCAACCAGCCGGCTTAGATAAAGGTTGCTGATTGAGCGTAGGGTTTAACGCGCCGACGAAACGTAGACGATGAGGCGCCCCGTAGTGGAGGGCTCCGAATTAATTTTGACCAACTGGGAATCTTTAACGTTTGCCAAAATCTCGTACACACGGGCGTTTTTGCTTTACGCCCCTACCAGAAAAGCTGCTGCCGCGGCCGGGAATCGAACCCGCGACCTGCAGTTGTCGCTACTGGTTGTCGCTACTCTAGCTAGTCTTTTTTGTGAAAATACCCTTAGGAGGCTAACGTTGGCTCTACTGTGGCTATTTCTGGTATTATATTATATCTTGTGTCTGCACGGAAAGACAGCTCAGTGACTTGCATCCGGTCCATTTACTAGCGGCGCGACTGGTAGTCTCTAGAACCTTGTCCTTTTGGCATCCTTCGTCACTGGGAGTGATGAGAGTGTAAAGGTTATGTATTGTGAATCTAAGACCCCCTCGTATTTCGTTGAACATATCATATTCCTTATGCTTTCTAGTAGCCGTAGGCACTTCCTTAACATCTATGGTGCCAACGAAACTTTATGCTTGCAACGCTGCTGAAAATTTGCCAATCGGGGGAAACTATTACTGTGAAGATGAAAGGTATTGCTGCATCTCATGGAGTTCGATGTTGGGAACGTTTTGCAAATATCAATTGAATTTAAGGGGTACTTGTGCCACTTCTGGAGACGAGCCAATGCCTCGGCGTCAAGAATAAATAAATAAATAAATAAATAAATAAATAAATAAATAAAAATAAATAAATAATAATAAATAAATAAATAAATAATAATAAATAAATAAATAATAAATAAAATAAATAAATAAATAAAAATTAGCATGCACCTAAATTTTGGTCTGGGTAGTTTAATGGCACAACGGAGAATTTTTAGTAGTTGGGAGGGTTTTTAGGGCCGTTTAAATAAACGCTAACGCATTAAAGGAAGGTTTCAGCAGGTGGCGACTTAAGCATTCTGCTCCCGGCCAAGATAGCACGTCGCGGAATAGTTGAAGCGTGCGCTCGGACGGCGAAGACACTAATGCGACGTCATTTCACGTGTATGAGACATAAGCTAAGGCTCGCGCCTGCTTTTTCCTGAGCCGGAGCTGTGATAGGTCGTTTTTATGAAGAACAGTTTTAAACCAGACATGGGTGACAGCGGTACCAAAACAGTTGAACTCCAGCTTTACCCTTAAAACTAACGAACAACGTTATCAATTATGTTTGTGGTAGAGTTATGAGATATTGTGAACGACTCTTTATATGTGAGCTCAGTGTTGCACGAATTTAGTCAAAACCGTAGTTACGAAATGTTTCCCTGGAAATAAATTCCGTGAGATATAGGGCAAAAGCACACCACCACCTCCTCTCATCCCAAAAAGAAAAATCCAAGAAGCTGGTTTTATTTTTGTTGTGTTGCGTGCACGTTTGTGACATGTTGCCACTTGTTTTCTTCAGTGGTGTATGAAAGGTGGTCGCAGCGACTGATAAGCCAGCATGTGCACAAGACGTGATGGGGAACCGTTCTCGAGGAAGAATATTGCTTGTACTGAACAGCGAAGGACAAGGTGAGGCGTAAATTCGTAGATACCTAGGTTAAAGATAACCTAGGTATCTTTACCCTACGTTAAAGATACCTAGGTTAGTCAGCAGTAATCCGGAGCGCTCAGCACAGCAGTGCTCCTTATAGCCCACGTGTAGCTTCGGCACGTTAAATAGCGTAATTTCAAAATGGGGCAGACGTCGGTCTGCGAGAAAGCGTATTTTTTTTTATCATGAAAACCGTAGTTTGTTTGGCACATGTGATTTTCGACGTCTGACTTCCTTGACTTTTCGAATTAACGTGAGTTCTGACACTACATAATAATCACGTTTGCGAGTGTCAACATAGGTTTTATCGATTCGCCGACTGAAACAACAACAACAACTAAAACAACAGCAGCAGCAGCAGCAACAACAACAACCGCAACAACAACAACAACAACAACAAAAACCGCAACAGCAGCAACAACAATAACAAAAAATAAACATAATTCTGCTCTAAAGCTAAGTCATTGTTGTCAAAAGTTTCTCAAAAGCTGTTTTGAGCGAAACGACCGCGACTCGCAAAACACGCCAAAGCTAGGTCGTGGCACTAAATTAGGCCATGTAAACAATTACAATGAGTTTTTCTTAAATTTACCGATTTTTGCCCTTCTTAAGATACAAGCGCAAGCTTTACCTTCGTAAGGGTTCTGAATCGCAACAGACCTTCAAGATGTCCCTGGCCACGAACATCCTTGTCCCTACTCTCCCTTCCCCCACTTGATCTAGATTTTTCCAGCCCAAATAAAAAATCCCACTTTCTTCCCCCGTTTCTCCCTCCATACCTCTCCCCCATTTCTCTCTGTGTCACTGCCTCTACCTCTGTAACTACAAGCTGAGCACAGTGCTAGAGAAGGGAGCAGAAGCCAAACATCCACCATACTTCTCCGCTGTAGCTAGGCATCGCTAAGCAGCGGTGCCAAGCATGTGTTAAATTAAGGGCCCCTCGCACCCCGGGGCGCATGTTACACATAACCGAAGGTCTTACTCAAGCACGCGGAAATACAGGGCGCAAAGCCGGACGCGCTGCTCCGCCGTTCGTTATTAGCTCCGGCGAAGATGTCCTCGTTCCGGGCGTCGTTCTCGGAGGCCCTCTGTTGGACGAAGACGGAAAGAAAGCGCAAGCGTGGGCAGGCGCTCACCGATGCTCGTTCAGGGAAGCCACCACGAAACTTAATCGAACATGGCTTAGCGTGCCAATGTCAGAGGACGCTGCACGTCTTGGCTGGCCTTATGGACCAGTGAAAGGACTCCTTTACTCCACGCTCACGCTTACAACAAAGCGCTGGAAGGATGAGGTCCCGTCTGTTTTTGTATATTTGTGAGCTTGCTCTTTAACTTGATTTTGGGTTCCCGGAGGTAATGCGCAGCGGTCGGCCCCGATTCATTTAGCCACGCTTGCTTTGGCGCGAAAATTCAAATGTACGCGACATCAGTGCCTGTGAATACTGATGAATGTGCTCGACACGAGGAAGGGGAGGAGGAAAAAAAAGGAAGGGACGTCAAGAGTTATGAAGGTGAACACGTAATATACAGTCCCTTCTAACTGTACCAGCGATATCTATGTGTGTCAAAACTGCCCACATGTCACCGTAGGAAATTAGGTGACTAGGCCATTTGTCCGCTTTACCATTCGCTATATTGAATTTCCCCAGCAGTAGAGAACCAGCACTTCCGGCACTATGCGAAGCATCAATAAATGAGCTGATAGGCTGCACGTTGCCCCGAAACTGCCTAAACATGCGAAACTACCGATTACCAAAAAAGTGCACAACTGGTTTATAACAGTTGTTCCTAAAGAAAAAAAAAAGATCAGCTAAGATTGCCTGGGTTTGAACCAAGGCTGTTACAAGTGCAATCCGAGAACGTGCCTCAAAGCCGCGAAGAGGAAATGGGGAATGGTAATTACCAGTTGGCCAAAAAGACTGTCAGTACGCCAGGAATGTTGAAAGCGAACTACTAGATGGCAATAGGTTATTGCAGGAAGTGCCAGTGTTGCACGGTTTAGGAAATAGAATGTTGCCTACAATTAGGCATTCTAATAATTGGCGTGGAATTTTCTGTGCCTTCGGCTCGGTGGCACCGCGACACGTCTCGTTTACAAGTTTCCATTTTTATTTACGTCAGGAAAAAATTGGCGCAACTTGCAATATGATGCAAGGCTGGATAAACAACAGAGCTTGCGGCCCCTCCCTTTTCGTCGTAGACCTGGCTGTTGCACCTAACATAGGTTTCCGAACTTGGCGCTGAAAATTCTCCGTGACTGGCGAGCCCGAATCGTTTTGTCCGCAGGCTTTCACTTCTGTCCCAAAGTAGACAGGGTTAGCACGCGTTAGAACCGGCGGCAACCGGCTTTGCGAATTCGGCATCCGTAGCGTGAGTTCTGTGCTTCCTACTTGAGGCGCGAACGCACGTGAACTGGCGAGGAGAAGAGCACACGAGAGATCACGACACGAACGCTAGGCAGTGTATTCCCGACTGTCGAGCTGGATGAGGCCGGGCGCTCTGCTCACGAGGCGCACACTCACGTGCGCTCGGTATTTTTAACAGGAGAGCTGTTAAGGCCGACCTAAATCCAGCCGGCGTAGGCATGAAACCCCGAGCGCACGTGAGCGCGTGCCTCGCGACGACCGCTCGGCGTCATCCAGGCTTGCGCGTGGGCTTACGCCACATGAGAAGACCCCGCCTTCATCGTCATGGTCATGTAGCGACCGGCAGTTTACGGGTGTGCCGCGCCCTAGACGACGACGACGACGAATCTGTCTAGCTACTCTTTCACAATCCACACGCGGAGACGGCCACCGGAATATCTGACGAAGAAGTGGCGGTCTACCACGGCGACGACGCGCTACAAACGGATTTGCCCTACGCAGCTGAGCAGCCGGAAGACGACAACGAAAAGGATGACGACGAGCTACTGAATAAAAAATCACGCCCATCTTCCCGCGAGGGAACCCTGATGTGATGCGACGCATCGGGGGGTTCAATTGGCGTTTCCGTTGGGTTGATTCTCTAAATCGGGCGCGGAGTCGAACGAGAGCGAGCGCTGACTGAAACGCCGCAGCGCGCTACCCGCTTTATATTCACAGCGCCTGAAGGAGAGGAGACAGCGGAGGAGAGTCGCGCATGCGCGCACTTGCGCACCTGAGCAGACGCGAGCGGAGCGAAGCGCGCGCGCAGTTGTTGTTGTTATGCTAATGCGACGGAGTGAGAGTGTTGCGCCAGCTGTCGGAGAGAAGAACGGGGGAGAGTTGCACATGCGCAGGTGGTGTGCGGACGCCGACGACGCAGGAGGGACATACCCCAGAGCAAGAGATGCGTCGCATCTAAAACTGTACATTATCTAATGGTCTCTGCGTTGCAGTGTCGTACAAAACGGCGTTTCACTGCTAAAGTCTGGCTACTCCCTCTCTCCTGCGATCAGCTGTCGGTTTGGGGGAAGTTAGGTCGGCCTCCAGCTCTGCTGTTTCCACAGCCTTGCACCACCAGTGCAAGCTGCGCCGATTTTGTCTTGGTATTTTTTGTTGCGAATGCCACCGGACCAAGCTCAAGCTTAAACAGCTCTACTGTTAAAGGGGCCCTAAATAGGTTTCTGAAGGTCGCCATTTCAATCGCGCAATCGCTAGAGTACCCCTTCACGACAATGTATACCAAATATTACACCTCTGCGTAAAGCAGGGGCCGCACAAACACGCAACAAAGATGCTTTCTTTCTTCCTTGCTCACCTACCGCTTCCTTGCCGCCACACCTGCGCGCTCTGGCGTGCGACAGAGCGGTTGTGACGCACCCGTGTGACGCACGAAGCTCTCAACAGTACGGCTGCGCTATTGGTGGGCCCCGTTAAGTGCTGTAGCCAGTCAGCGTTCCCGGCTCTGGGAGAAACGCGGTTGCGCCAGTTGCGCGCAGCACTCCTGCACCGGCGGCACGGCGTATTCGTCCCGCACGGGTGGCACGGACGAATGTTTATCGTCGCCATCCGTTACACGAGCGTAGCTGAGTTTGTAGTCGTTTACAAGGTATTAATAACGCTGAAAAACACGGAAAATCTCTGCGGGCACAAACGGCCGCTACACGCGCGACCGCGGCAAGCATCTGCCTTCTCGGTCGGCAAGCAGCCCACTGTGCGGTGTACGCACGATAACGCATACACCGCAGCAGCTAAAACTTGTCACCGCCCGCCAGTGCGGGACTATTGCTGAAATTTAGTTTGCAAATACGCGAAAGGGGGTGATAGTGCAGTGAAAGATTGCGCGGGGGGTCGTCGTCGTCGCGGCCTCGCAAAGCAGTGTCTGGATAACTGCGGCGATGATAAGCCTTTTCACCGACCTCGGTGGGGCGAGTTCACCGCGAAACGATAACGCTAGCGAGCCGCTAGCGAGCCGCTATAGTCATCGGTGGCAATCTTCAATTATTGTCGTTAGCGAGCATGTTGAGTTAGGAAGCCCCCTATCTTGCCTTCAAACGCTCGTTTGCGCTCGTTTCCGCCGACGCGGGCACGGCCGGCGCGAGGAGCCGTTCGATGCGGGCCGGCCACCGACCGACCCCGCTGAGCGGTAGTAGGCGGAGCTTGGCCGTCGTCTGCTACAAGCGTGACGTACCGCCGAGCGGAGCCAATGGCTGCGCGCTTCTCGACGCAACCCTGTTTCTCTAGGTGTCACCGATCAGGCCTTGCGCCTGGTCGGTGGCGTCTCCGCTTCCACAGTGCTTTGGAGGAGCGGTTAAAGGAGCCATGAAGAGAAAACAAAAGTTTGTTTTATTCGAAAGATTAGGTGTTTCATAGTACCCCAAGCGCTTTCCCGGAAGCAAATGATGCTTTATTCACTGAGAAATAAGGCAATTTAAGCCAAAATTTTAAATCTCCCGCTAAAATTGAACATTCCGTGACGTGTACAATGGCGTCATAGAGCCGGTCCATGAAACAGATACTTAGTATGTCGACTCCATATAGCACCCACACGCGGGAGTCGATCGAGACGGCGGCCATTTTAAAAATACTAGTAAAACCTAGTGCACCCGCAGCCCTAGTCATGGAATCGCCTGATCGCTATGGTTCTAACGAGGCAATCTTTCGAATGAACCAAACTTGTGTTTTCTCTTCATGGCTCCTTTAAAGAGGGAATGCGCCAGGCCTTGTTGCGGGCCCTTTTTAATGAACGATAGCTCGGCTAATACTGGACGCTTTTAAATCATTTTTGCGACAGGATGTTCTTTGGATAGTATTCCAATGATAGCGCACGTAAAATCTCAACCTTTGGAACCCTGTTTAGGGCCCCTTTAAAGTGGAAAAGAACTGCCAGCTTTAGTTTCTAATTGCTCAGAAAAGTGTCGTTTTTCGCCAAAGTCCCAAAATGCATTAAAATATTTGATCTCTCTTTTCAAAATACCATATTGCGCTTTTATTTACGTATAACTAACAAGCAGCCAATCGCACAAGGGTAAGCTGGCGTAGACTGGAAATTATTCCAACTGTTGCCTGCGAAACGCCGCGTTGTACGTGTCAGTTATTTCGAAGCGGTTGACATCACGCCGTTCCCGCACATCGTTAGTGTCTTTAAGGTGTCTGTCTCAGCTGCCTAGTTTTAGTGTCTGTTAGTGTCTTGGAAGAACGGACCACTTGACATCACTTGTTCCCTTTACTAATTCTTACCGTATTTGATTTGATCTTTGTTCTCTGAACGTTGCTGGAGAATTGTACTTGTTTGTGTCGTTATTTCCCAATGCTACTGCTGGAGCATTGTTTTGCCAACTATGCCTGTGAAGCGTGCTTTGCAGCATTATTACAACTTGTGAGGGGGAAGAAGACGTACGCAGAAAGGACAGTTGGCCTTCATTGGCCCCAGAGGTGGAATGATGTAGTTAGGCTAAATACGGACCACGACGTCACTACATCGTAAGATGGAGGAAAAGCAGGAAATATAGCATTCTTTCCTTGCTCTTTTTTAATAGTTGCTTTAACGTGGCTGGAGACAATAAATATAAATGAAGGGATTAAAAGAGCAGCAGGCGGGCCGACGGTCGTGAACCGTACGTACGCTGCCATCGCCATTAGTGACTAAAATAGTGTAATTACCGCTAGACGAAAAACGTAGGCGCTTTTTATGGACCTAACTTAATTAATAACGCGAAATCGGGTGTAGGAAAAAATGGTCCCGGAAAAAATGGTCCCGGAAAAAATGGTCCTGGAAAAAATGGTCCCGGAAGAAATGGTCCCGGAAAAAATGGTCCCAAATCCAAGGTAGGAAAAAATGGTCCCGGAAAAATTGGTCCCGAAGCCAAGGCAGGAAAAAGTAGTCTTGTTCGAGTAACTCCGGTTAATCGCACCAAGAACGTTTGTTTTACCGAAACTCAGGTTGAGTTGCTTTCATGGCCTCTCCCATATTTATTTTCTAATTTGCCGTTATGCTAGCTTGATCCACCGATGTTTCGCATTGATGACGTCTCAACCACATATAGCATGCATAAATCTCAGCACATCTCTGTTTTGAACCCACACGTTGTGAGGAGGGTAAACTGCTTCTACACAACCTCGGCAGGTGAAGGTACCGACACGAAAAACAGGATCCTGGTGATGTGTAGTGAAAGGAACGAGCGTCAGAGGGGGCTGCCCAGGGGACTAATCAGGCGTGGACGGGGGCTTTCGTACGAACTTTCGTAAGTTTGTACGAAAGTTCAAGGCATATCAACAGAAAATTTCGCCTTCACATTCTCAGAGTTGTAAGCACCCCCTGCAATTTTTTACATGTTTTTTTCCTTAACTTTTCCTTACACTCTTTGTTGCTATTTGTTTCTCTTGAATGCTTTTTTCTTTTGTTTATTCATGCTTTGGAGTTAAAGATTGTATATTTTAATTGTATTTACTATTACATTTTGGTGGCCGGACATTTCGGTGCACGGACATTTCGGTGCACGCACTTTTCAGCGCACGGACGTTTCAGCGCACGGACGTTTCGGTGCACGATGTCTCGGTGCGATCATTTCGGTGCACGGGATGTCCCAGACATTAACTTAAAGCTTTAGCTTTAATATTTTAATTTCGATATGACTTTACGTTCGAGAGTTGGGTTTGGGCCGCACTGCGCAGAAACGAAGGCTAAACCAAGGCGGAGCATCAGCGCGTAAATCCCTATTTCAATTTACACCTATTCTGATAAAACCTCGCAGCGTAGAGCTTTAATGACCTTCCAGACACTGAGATAGCTGTGTCCGACTAAGCTTCTAAACCGGCGGTTCCAGTCCTCGCAGTTGTTTGTGCGGTTTTAATCCAATTACTTGCACTAAATTTTTAATCGATGCTCAGCCCTACCATCCATCCATCTATCCATCCATCTGTACATACATCGCCCACCCATCCATCCAGATTTTAGCCTCCACAGGAGTTAATTTCTGTCCCTTGTAGGAATATTAAAGCATTACATCTCTTTTTCAACCCTTTAACTAAAACGCAAACGCACAAAAGCAATGCCGCAAAAAAGTTCTGATCTGACTAACTCGAAGAGAAACACGTCGACTGGAGCATGGGACCATTTTTTCCTAGATGGTCACTGGGACCATTTTTTCCGGGACCATTTTTTCCGGGACCATTTTTTCCAGGACCATTTTCTCCGGGACCATTTTTTCCGGGACCATTTTTTCCGTTTCCGGCGAAATCATAAGCACAGGACCAAAAAGAAGGAGCGGGTCGAAGGAAGGATAGATAACAAAATGAAGTAAGCTCCTACTAACGCCTAAGACTTGCAGGTAGCGAAGCTTCACGCAACCTTCACGACCATCACGACGGTTCAAGTTCACGATTGCAGCCGATTTGCTTCTTCTTCACTGCCACAACGACCTTTACTCGACCATTGTTGCTGTAAGTGTGAATGAGGTTACTTCATTTTTTTTTTTTGGAAGTGATAACCATTTGGCATCAGCTTGGAGGGGCGTGCGCTATGACGAGTCTTTCTCGTTCCGAGCAAGTGTTGCCACGATTACGGCGAACAATGTAGTCTTTCTCGTTTTGAGTGAGTGTTGCCAGGATTACGGCAAACGCTGGAGTTTTTGTTGGTTAATCTTGGCCAATATCCCTAAGCGGGTAAGCTCGTTCTGGACAATTTTTAACAAATCACCCTAAGTGGGTATGCTTAGCATTTTCTCGGTATTTGTAACCGCGGACACGAAAAATTACTATTTGCTAAACAGCTTCGCTGTTAGAAATTCGACCACATTCGCCACCAAGATGCGAAGCCTGAGGAAACAGCGGTGGTGGTGGCCATCACTAACTTTAACTTGGCTTTTCTTAGAGATTGCCCTTTCATAAAGGAAGGCTAAAAATCGAAGCTTTCTCCATGAAACGCAGTTAAATTAAAGTCCATAAATTACCCTTCTATATTCTGAAATTGAGACTCCCAAAGTCCGAGGCCAAAGTTCCCTTCAAATCAGGAAAAGTCCAAAGCCCATGCCTGGCTACGAGCCAAAGGCAAACGCTGAGTGGCCTGAATGGGATGATAGCGTAATCGGATAGACGCCGGTTTCGGTATTAAGGTTCGATTCCGACGATACGACGTCGGGAAGCATTTTCTATTTTGCGCGGGCACTCCCAACACCTGCTGGTGGGTTCCTTGCCTCCTCGAAACTTTTGCTCCCACTTCTTGGCCTAGCATTTTCCCCCTCTTCACTTCGCCGATAATTATAGTTTTCTGTTAAAGTTACGCACAGGCAGAGCTTAGGCTTAAAAAGTTTCACTGCTAAAAGCGGATGTTCTTAAGTAGCGATATGGGCGAGTTGGTGTTATTCCATTATGAATTGGCTTCAATGGAAGAATATGCGAACAAACATAAACCTAATAAACAGCACAGAAGTAAAGAGTATGGGCTGATTGATCAGGTTCTGTGGTTTTAGCGGGGGTAAGGATACAAATGGACACCTCCAAAACAAAGCCTCTTTTGGAGACGTGCAAGACAAAAGGTCGTCTTGAAATTGACTCGAGTTCAAGTGTTATTTTTTGTATTCCTCCTTAATTCCTCTTTCAGCTTGTTTGATACCCCCTAAACGACGAAAATTATACCAGTGATATCTTTTCGATGCCACCTTGCGATGTCTCTGTGATGTATTTTTGGTCTAAATCTGTAGCAACGGCGGTTCATTACAACAATCAATAATACAGTATTGTCACTGCAGTTGCGCCCACGGAGAGTTTGTAAGGTACTATTGTGGTTAAGATACACCAAAGTAAAGGTTTAATTGGTACCATGAACTTGCCGCCATCAATTATTTCGTTACAAGGTACCGAATAAGTGGCGCAATAATGCCTGATAATCATCATCATCATCATCATCATCATCATCATCACCAGCCTGTCTACGCCCACTGCAGGGCAAAGGCCTCTCCCAGTCTTCTCCAATTACCTCGGTCCTGTGCCAACCGTGACCAATTTATCCCCGCAAACTTCTTGATCTCATCTGCCCATCTAATTTTCTGCCGCCCCCTGCAGCGCTTGCCTTCTCTAGGGATCCACTCTGTTACCCTTAACGACCAGCGGTTATCTTGCCTTCGCATTACATGCCCTGCCCACGTCCATTTCCTCTTCTTAATTTCTACCAATATGTCTTTAACACCAGTTTGCTCCCTGACCCACTCCGCTCTCTTCCTGTCCCTTAATGTTACACCTAGCATTTTCCGCTCCATTGCCCGCTGAGTCGTTCTCAATTTAAGTTGAACCCTCTTAGTCAGCCTCCAAGTTTCTGCCCCGTAGGTGAGTACCGGTAATATGCAGCTGTCATACACTTTCTTCTTCAGCGACAATGGTAGGCTGCTATTCATTATCTGGGAATGTCTGCCATATGCACCCCACCCCATTCTGATTCTTCTAATTATCTCTGCCTCATGGTTGGGATCTGGGGTCACAACTTGGCCTAAGTAGATATATTCGCTTACCACTTCCACTGCCTCGCCACCTATCTCAAACTGCTGTGCTGTCCCGAGGTTATTGATCATTACTTTAGTTTTCTGCATATTAATTTTCAGGCCCACGGTTCTACTCTGTTCGCCCAGTGCAGAAAGCATGCTTTGCAATTCGTCCCCCGAGTTACTTAGCAACGCAACGTCGTCAGCAAATCTGAGGTTACTGAGGTATTCTCCATTAACCCTTACTCCCACCTGTTCCCAATCCAACGTTCTGAATATTTCTTGTAAGCATGCTGTGAATAACATTGGAGAGATTGCGTCTCCTTGTCTGACACCCTTCCTTATATATTTTACTGCTCTCCCTATGGAGGATGATGGTAGCTGTAGACCCATTGTAGATATCCTCTAGTATTCTTACGTATTGCTCATCTACCCCCTGGTTCCGTAATGCCTGAATGACTGCTAGGGTTTCGACCGAGTCAAATGCTTTCTCATAATCTATGAAGGCTAATATAGGGGTTCCTTATACTCAGCGCACTTCTCTATCACCTGATTGATCGTGTGAATATGGTCCATTGTTGAGTAACCTTTACGGAACCCTGCTTGTTCTTTAGGTTGACTGAAATCTAAGGTTGCAGAGATTCGGTTAGCGATTACCTTGGTAAATACCTTGTAGACGACTGACAGTAAGCTGATCGGCCTGTAATTTTTTCAAGTCCATCATGTCGCCTTTCTTATGGATTAGGATGATGTTCGCGTTCTTCCAAGATTCCGGTACCATTGCGGTCTTTAGGCATTGCGTATACAGGTTTGCCAGTTTTTCAAGTACAATTTCTCCGCCATCCTTCAAAAGGTCTGCTGTTATCTGATCCTCACCAGGTGCTTTGCCCCCTTTCATTTCTTTCAAAGCCTTCTTACTTCTTCGGTCGTTACTGGTGGGATGTCTATCTCCTCTGAACTACTGTCTCGTTCGGCATTATCCTGTATGTCCCGGCTACTGTACAGATCTCTATAGAACTCCTCGGCCACTGTGACTATTTTATCCCTATTTGTGATGACATTGCCTTGCTTATCCTTAAGTGCATACAGCTAATTTTTCCCCACGCCAAGACGTCTCTTCGCTGCTTTCAGGCTACCTCCGTTTTTTACAACGTATTCGATCCTCTCCATATTATACTTCCGTATGTCAGCTGTCTTCCGCTTATTGATTAACTTCGAGAGCTCGGCTAGTTCTATTCTGTCAGCTGCGGTAGAGATTCTCATGGTTTGCCGTTTCCTGATTAGATCTTTCGTCTCCTGTGAAAGTTTACCAGTATCCTGTCTAGCCATAGTGCCCCCGACTTCTACTGCACATTCCGTGATAATGCGTGTAAGGTTGTCGCTGGCTTCCTGTGTCGTAAGCTCGGCTTCCATGTTAAGGGCGGAATATCGGTTCTGCAGCGCGATCCTGAATTCTTCTACTTTATGTCTTACTGTTAGCTCATTTATTGGCTTCTTTCGTACTAGCTTGTTGCGGTCCCTCCTCAAATCTAGCCTAACTCGAGATCTTACCATACGGTGGTCACTACACCTTACCCTTCCGAGCACTTCCACATCCTGCACAACGCCAGGGTGATCGCATAATATGAAGTCTATTTCATTTTTGTGCTCCCCATTCGGGCTCCTCCAGGTCCACTTCCGACTCTCCCGTTTACAGAAGAAGGTATTCATTATCCGTAGGTTATTCCGTTCTGCAAACTCAACTAGTAGGTCCCCCTGCTATTTCTACAGCCCAGACCATAGTTCCCAACTGCCTTGTCTCCAGCCTGATTCTTGCCTACTTTAGCATTGAAGTCCCCCATAACTACGGTATACTGTGTTTTTACTTTCGCCATTGCCGATTCCACATCTTCATAGAAGCGTTCCACTACTTGGTCGTCGTAGCTGGATGTGGGCGCGTAGCCCTGCACCACCTTGAGCTTGTACCTCTTATTGAGCCTAATTACAAGACCTGCGGCCCTTTCGTTAATGCTATAGTATTCGTCTATGTTGCCACTATGCTTTTATTGACTAGAAATCCCACTCCCAGTTCTCTTCTGTCCTCTAGACCACGGTAACATAGGACGTGTCCATTTTTCAGCACCGTAAAGGCTTCACCCGTCCTCCTAACCTCGCTAAGCCCTATTACATCCCATTTAATGCCCTCTAATTCCTCAAACAACACCTCGAGACTTGCTTCGCTAGATAAGGTTCGCGCGTTAAACGTTGCCAGGTTCAGATTCCATAATAACCCTGTTTAAATACCGAAGTTTTCGGCAGTGATCTCTCCTTATTTGCGCACCAAGGACAAAGCCAATATATTGTCAACGCTGAAGCTGCGGTCAGGTATTTGTGTCTTAAAAAAAACAAGCGAAATGATCCAAAACAGGTACTTGGAAACTTCACATATTGTTAGGCTGCTGCCCGGCGCCATACTGCCCCCTATGCTAAATTATGTAGGTGTTCGTGATGCTATCCTACTAGTATTTCTGACACGGAAGACGTAACGGGGCTCGAGTAGGTTTGGCCGGCCGCACCAGACTCTGTTTCGCTTCCACCACAGACCCCTTTGTCAATGCCTCAGCAACTTTGGGGGGCAATCTTGTTGAGTGGGCCCTTCCTTCCTCCGTACTATTTGGTGCTGTCGATTTCCCGAACCCTTGCCGTTTTCCCTTCGTCGTTATACTTTGTCGCCGACTTGAGTGAGTGCGTGGAAGACGTTTTAGAGTCACACGTCAACAGTGAAAGCGTTTTATGTGCTGTTTGTTCGCTGGGGTTTCGCACCTCCTTGATTTTTTCTTTGCTGTATGGAAATTTCTTGCTGGAAGGATTTCCAGTCGTACGGGTTGAAATTACAGGGCCCTATTCTGGTACAACCCTGCTAGGAAGAGCGAGGAAGAAACCAGAAGGGACATTCCTGCCTTGTTTTTCTGGTGTAAATCTCTTCTGGTCTGTCGTTTCTGTTTGACCGACTATAGACCTTTCTGGCGATTTTCTGACTTAGTTGTCTGCATTTTAAGACCCTGCTTTCTTGGAGTGTTTGGGCCAGCCGGCGAGATGCGAGTGTAGACGGCGTCCGGCGCCACCGCCCTATTCCGTCCGCGCGCCTTAGCTGTTCTACCAACTCCGCTGCTTCCCAGCTATGATGTTTGCTCCTGTCTCCACTCTCGAAGTGTCTTCAGCGCGTGCCGTGTCGCGTTTGCTGCGCCCGCACTTTTTTTTCTATATGTGAAGCATATATTTCCGGATCCACGCGGGATTTCTTGGGTAGGTATGTTCTGGCCTTGATATTTTTTACTGTTACGTTTCATGCGTCAATTTTTTATGCGGAAATCAACTCGCCTGTTCTGCGCCGGGAATCGGAATGGTGGCGTTCCACGACCCCTGTAGTTTCAGGGGTTTCTATAACGCTACGACCCAAATATCCAAGAATTTGATTTACTACAGCTGTACTCCAGGGTAGCATACTGCATTGTTCTCTTTGATGAAACAAAGTAAAGGCGATGCATTTAAGATAAAGTTACCATTTATGAATGCAGAAGTCTTTGTAAAATACAAGTTGTTGCTTCATGTTGCAGAATCGCGGAATTCTTGAAGACGCACAAAGCTAATGCATTTAGTTGCCTACTCACGAATATGGTGTTGCAATTAACCCCCACTCTAAAACATTACTACGAACGGTAATGGTGCTTCCGGTTGGGGACGGGGATGCCTTGTTTGATGCATCTAATACAAATTATAAATATTCCTTACGTTGGCCGGAAACATAATCTATACGCTTGCAGACGCAGTAGAAGCTTGGTGCATTTCAAACGACTTATTTCAGTTCACGAACGCCAGTTTTCCTAGGAACATCCATAGCGAGCGGTAGTGCACGAGGCGGTCGCTAAGCTAAACTACTGTCAGTGATACCGCTAAGACTCGCTAGCTTCAAGCATATACGGTGGACACGTGCATTCGCAGTGCCATCTGCTTCGATGGTCATTGCAGTTATTTTCCGAAGAAAACGTAAAATTTCCGATGTCGTTCGGCTTCCAACCGTTGTGATTTGTCTCGCGCCCAAATGCACAACGCTTCGTACGACACCAGGTAGACGGAACCTCACTGTTTTTTGAACGAAAATAACAGACAACAGTTGAAATGCTGCTGCACTCGTGCGGTAAGCCGATTCACACTGGCAACGCAGGTTGCGTCACCTACGGCCGCCCACAACGCGTCCGCTAACAATTCACCATCGCCTCCGCGTCGCCAGTGCAAATGAAAATGAGCCAGGAAATGCGGAGTCGGACGCCGATATCGCAGACTATATGCTCTAATATCTGCATGACTTCCCTGTCGGTAACCGAGACGGAAGTTTGCAGGAAACGCAGAATCGTTATCAGCCGAACCCACAGAGGAAGCTTCTGGGCATTGCAGGATGCAGAAAAGTGATTGCTATAATTAACAGTTTTGAAAGGAGATTCCTCGGTGGCGAGCATTGCTGTCCACGTAGTTTTGGCCAGTGTTCTAAGGCTCACTTCCTCATCATGAGGAGGCTTTAGATAGAGATATTCCAATCATTTAATAACTCGGTCGTTAACAGGGTGAAGGAATATTCGATAGGAGCTTCATTAAAACTACCAATGTAGATATAGAAGACCGCAGTCGACTATTTATTTTGTTATTGTCTACACCGTCTGGCGTCAGACCGGATAGTTAAAGTTCGCAGACACCACTGGACGTTAAGGTGCGCATTTTTTATGAGGAACAATAAGGGCAACAAAAAGATTTAGGATAAATTTCTCCTAACAAGCAATTAAAAGGCTTACATACATGTGGTGATAGATTTCTTCCATAATAGTTTCCTCGATGTTGAGTCTCCTGCCAGAATTTTGAAATTAATTACACGGCATAAATTAAATTTGTGGCGAATTTAAATCAAATCAAAGTTTACTTCCCTTTCATTAGAAAGAACGGAATGGCCTTATAAAGTTGCTGTTGCAAGCAACTTCGCAACGACGCAGGCCCAATAATGGCGGTGATGATCGGTGTGTGCATACAAACACAAACCGTTCTTGTACTGTTTCAAAGATTTCAAAAAAATTATTTCCTCAGAAGTACGAGGAGGCAGGCTGGGACTAACGGCTACAAAGCCTGAAGCTAAAGCTGATTCGGATTTTTTTGTTATCTCTATTCGCTCTTGTTTGTTTGACTAAATAAATTATTTGCGATCAAAAATAATAAAAAACATTTCGCCGCTTAGAAGAAAATACTTGTTATCAGATTGTATGTTATTGTACTGTGGACCAACGCGTCTATTCGATAAATGCATTCGTTTTTTGGCAGGATGTCATCGGTCCCACTAAGCCTTAGCTTCCGCTTAAAAAAGTCGAATAGAATGCGCTGAAATTCTCGGGCAGAAACCCTCTTCGTTCTAAGGGGTCAAAATACGAACAAACCCGAAATAAGGGTCCAGAAGTTTAGAAGGAAAGCCGTTTTGATATTTAAATGTCCGTGAATCTTTGCGAACGGCCTACTTGCACGAATTCCAAGCTGTCAATTCGGAACGTGCGATTCTTGCATTTTACCGTTCCCCTTATGTTTGCTTGTTCAAGCTTGTTCTTGACATAAAGAAAATCATACATTGACTCCCCCTCGTTATCCGCAACTATTCGCACAATGCGACAAAGAATGAAGAAACCAAAAACTTTAACCGGATATTCGTTTCGATGCATGAATACACTTCTACGAGTCAAGGGGCGATTTTTTGCAATATAATGACAGGAACAAAGGAGAAATAACAGGATGAAAAGCAATAAAGAAAGGTGGGGATACTAACGAGGACTGGCACCGGAAGCTTCCTTCCGAAAATCCGAACCGTATTTTTTTCCTTCTCTTCGTTCTCTGTCCCCCCTCCCCCCAGCTCCTCCACTCAGGTATTCTTATTGGTTTTCGCCGAACGAACTGCCGGCGTCTTACCACGTAATTGGTCTTGTAGTGAAGCAGAAAAGCTGGAGTTGGTTGGCCCGAGGACGCCGTGTAAGGCCATTTCTCCGAGGGTTAGTTTTTCTACGCTTACGTTACCTCACTGATTTTGCCCCCGCTGACAGAAAGAATCCAGTTCGAGAACAAAATGAGAATCGGTGGCCTCTGTCGCCCCAGGTTCAGGTCACGCGTGAATGTTCATTTTTTATTTGGAAATACAACGTTTGTGCGCTGTTCTCAGCCAGTTTTAAGCCTCCAACTGTCGCCGTTCACGGACAGTGAGTGTCCTAGGGAATAGAAAAAAAGAAAGTAATTCGTCAGACGTTGGTACTTCATAGAGGATGAACAGGTGTTCTCGAAGGCAGACTTCGGTCCTTGTTGATGCGTCAGTCATTGCAGCCGGGTCGGTTGTCTAGTTCTACTTGTCGAAACGTAGTTTCGTCGCTTTTAAATGTTTCTAGTCTAGGGTACCATTCAAGTAAGCTAGATAAGTGAAGACAGCAGTGGTTGCGTAACAAAACTAGGAAAAAGCTTGCTTCGGGTGACGGGAAATTTACAAAGAATTAGTAAAAGGAAGGCTCTTCCATCTTTAGAGTCGCCTCCCGCAGAGATTTAGACTTCACCGCGACAGAAGTGTGCTAACCCTTGGGAATACGTGGTTTAGCAGCGTTATCGTTAAGGTAAAAGGGGTTATGCATATTAGAACTAGCGAAGACATTCTCACAGTAACCAATTGGTTACAGGTTAAGATATTGTAGCGCCAAATTGTATGCAGTAGCAACTGTAATTCTTCCATTGTGCGCATGGCTACGTCTGTACGCGTTTGCGTCGTCATGTACGCTTTGACTCCTTTTTCTTGTTAGGCGCTCTGCGCTTCCTGGGCTCCATTCGCTCATTTTTTTTCTTTTCCTTAGCTTTATTTCTAGTTTTTTCCTTGCACTACATTCCGTGCCATTTTTATTTACGTTTTGTTTTCTCTCTATTGCTGCTTTATCGATATCTCACATTCACTTCACTGCATTGCAATCATCCCCATCTGGCGTAGCAAGCACTGCCGCTAGCATAGCTGACCTCTCCAGCCCACATTAAAGAGTTCTCTCTCTCTGAGCATCGACGTTGAAAGGGATTCACTCCGAATTACGGGGAACGGTATTAAGTTGATTTATTTATTGTTCAAGCTGATCAAGTTTACACTACACGCATGGGTACTGCAATAATTATTTGACAGGAAACAACCCAAGCCGAGACGGCGACCCATGCCCACACTCTCCAACGACGTAGCCTATCCTGGCCCAGCCACCCACCTTCCCAATTCGGTGCGGCTGTCTTTTATTCGCTCCGCCCGCATCCAGCAGACACGCTTATTCCCAGAAGTTCAAGTAAAAGAAAACAACAACAACAAAAAAAAACCCCATTTCCCTCGGTGTAGGGGGATGACCAGCAAAGCATTTTAGCGCATGACAGAGAGGTGGCACAGAATTTAGGTAAAGGGTATGACCAAATTGTTACTCTCATCAGTGTTGACGACGGAAGAGACAAATACGTACACGCGCAAACTTTTATTTTGAGTCTGCTAATCTGCAAACGGTGCCTATAGATGGCTAACCAACTCAAGATGCATGTTCAAGTGATGAGACGTACAAGCTTGATGTATAAGTCGTGTTTCGAACGGCGTATTACTTCGGTAGGGACCTCGTGCTTATGACACCCACACCCCCCCCCCCCACACACACACACACTCACACACACACACACACGCACAACGCATGCACCACAACGCACACCACACGCACGCCCTCCGGAACGTTTGTTTTTCGACGCCTCACGCTTCAACTACACGTATAGCCCTGGAAAGTTTGTTCTCTGAAATAAGAAATTAGATACATGAAAACCTACGCATGTAAGCTCCTTTTAAAACACTAATTATTCTAGAACTTCATCTGAACAGGGACCTGAGACCCTGAGACGCAAAGACGAACGCACCCCTCCTTTTTCCGGGCAACGAATGAAATCTTCAAAAAGGAACCGAGTTATCATGGCGCGAAGGTACTCGCTCGGGAATCAGCGTACCTGAGAAATGTCGCATCGCCAACGGAGAAACAGGACATTTGCGGTGTTCGGGGGATCCAAGAATTCGAAATAAAAAGGAAACATAGCAAGGCAGCTTCGCGACACCAGCTTCGCGGAGAAGAGTGCCCCCACCCACTCTTGAACGAAATTGCGGCGAAAATTGTACAAAAGCGACGCATGGAAGCCACTAAAATGACCCGCAGGGAACAAGGTTTGCATGATCGTAGACGCATGCTGCTCATGCTAGTGTTTTACAATCGAAGAAAAGATAGCAAAAAATACGAGTAACAGCTCGCACACAGAAAAAGGAGTAATCCAACGAAATTATAAAACCAGCAAAAGGAGCAATGCCGCCACTAAGCCTTAGAAAAAAAAAAAAGGTTGTAATAAATCTGCGTGTCTCTGTGAGTCTCCAAGGTTTGATCTAAAAATGAACTGCGGACATAACTTGTACAGGGGGGTCTTACAGTGGAGACAGGCTTAGATAAAAAAAAAGTGCTATGAGGTAGCAACAGCGATCATGTACGAGCTCACGCATTGTGAATCTGGAGAAGGTTAAGTCTACTGCTTCTCGGCTCACCATGAATTCCCCACAGTCTCTGCGGCTCTTCAGTTTACACATATCCAGATAACTCTGTGAAGCGCCCCAAGCGTTGTGAATAAAAACAAGTGAAATTAGACGCGGCTGGGTGAACTTGCGCTTCGTTTATTTTTGGCAAGGTAATTCGGGGCTGGTTTCCTTCGAAACGCACAGGTACCTCTCTCTACCCCACGCAGCCCATTACAAGAAGGTCACGGCAGAGTTTGAGCTCAACTTGGCTGCGTAATCAGATCCGCTTGAGTTCTCCCAGCGGTGGCAGGGTATACCGCCTCCGGCAGAAACCAGCGTTTCCCAGTGCATTTTGTTCGGGGCTCGCGGAGCTGAAGCGCTAATGAAAGTTTCCGCATCGGGGCTTGCGGCGCGATGAGGCCCACACTTGAGTGCTTTAAGAGCGTCAGTGCAAACACGCTGATGCCTGTTTTTAACGCGGGACTGCTTTAGCCAGTTTGCAATACTATAACGACAAGAACAATGACAGCTAAATCAATCAATCAATCAATCAATCAATCAATCAATCAATCAATCAATCAATCAATCAATCAATCAATCAATCAATCAATCAATCAATCAATCAATCAGAAATCCAATCAATCAATCAATCAATCAATCAATCAATCAATCAATCAATCAAGAAATCAATCAATCCATTATTATAAATTAATGAGACAGTTTTTAAGCATTCACAGAAAAGATTCGTCATCATCACCATCATGATCACAGTTGTCGTCGTCGTGACCGTGATCATCATTTTGTGTTCACTGGACTGCAATCCCCCCCCCCCCCTTCTTATTTTCTGAACTTCGCGAATTCGCTGTGAATTCGCATGGTTTTGCCCAGGTAAACCGTAAGCAATCAGTAATGTGTGCCCGTATAGCTCTAAAAAAACATCGTGGAACTTGACGCTTTGCTGACAAAAACCACAACCAAGCATATTTGATTCATTGTGGGATTTAACTCGCCAAAAATACACCTGGCCTTCGAGGCGCGGCGTACTGCAGGGCTCCGGATTAATTTTGACCACCTGGGAATCTTTAACCTGCCCCGAAATCTGGACACACGGGCGTTTCCTCTTGTCCCCTCCATCAGAAAGGCATCCACCGCGGCCGGGATCGAACCCACGTCCTTGGGCTCAGCAGCACAAAAGCGTGCATATTTGGTAGAAAAGGTATAGAAACACTTTATGCGTATTTTTCAAAATAGAGACGCAAGTGGACGCTCGCAAAAGAAACCCCTTTTTAGTCAAAACTAGCGTTATTACCGCGAGGCCATACAGTAACTTTGATCCACACGCGACTGAACGGCGTGTGTTAAACTGAAGAACATTACACAATCTTTTTTCACGCAGCTATTTGTTGCTTTACGTCGCTTTTAGAAACATAATTGAGCTCTCTGTTTTATGTTAGCTTGAAAGCTCTATTTTGTGTTATTACTTTCACGGCCATCACCGTTGTCACGATATCGTCAGCTGCTACGTCGCATGAATCATATGTATGACAACAGTAAAAGAAAGGCATGACTGTGAGTTCTGTAACGCGGTACTTGTACTGACAGCTAAACACTACGCGTGATAAGGGAAAAGCATACTGTTGTCGCAGATTGACTCATTCCTCAAGCTCGAACTCCGTCGTGGTGGTAATAAATAAAAGTCATTTTGTTTTATTTATTAAGGCGAAAGCCTTAGATGTCTTACCAAACGCAAAAAGTGACCGTAGTCGTAGTCATTGTCGTCAGCGTCAACACGTATGGTACCAGAATGGCCGCCGCTGTAAAGGGAAAATGAATGGGGGCCCGCTTGCTCGAAGCTCCATAAGACAGTCCTTATTCGCAGCCTAATCTTATTGCCAGTTTTATTCGGGGTCTAATGTTCCCTAGGCTATACGACGCTCCTCGGAAACTTATAAGACGGTGAATGAGACTATACATAAGTTTGGGATACGACTGTGAATAAGCCTGCTCCGAGCAGTCTTATTCAGAGTCTTATGCTGACGTGGTCAGTCATTTCATCATAAAGATCGACATCCATACCGTAAAAAACGAGGGGAGAAGACGTAGAAGTGGCGAACGATGCCGAGCGGCGGCCGCTTGACCGTCTGCTTTGAACAAATGAATGCCTGTTCCGCGGAGATCGACGTCGTTGGAAACGCCGTCGGGATAAAGGGTGGAAAGGGCCAGCCGCAAGGCTTACCCTTGATGTGGGCAGCAACGGCTGCAACAAGCGCTGTTTTCAACGTTCGCTGTGCGGAATGGGCGTGGGCTTGTTTTTTTCCCGGGTAGCTTGGCTTTTTTTTCTTCTCACGTCTAAAAAAAAAAAAAGGACAGGAATGATCGTCTGCGGCCCGATAATTGTTATTTGTTCCGAGCAGACATCGGGCGGCCGAGCGCGCGGTGTGAATGTGTGAGCGTCTGCTATGTCGGCTGTCGCTGCAGTGACAAGGCAAGGTGGCACGGAAATGATGGAACAAATGTATGTTTTTATAAAATTATGCCCATTAAATCAAAAACAACAAATGAGCGTTCAGAATAGAACTGCAATGTGACAAAAAAAAAAAAAAAACTACACACAACAGCAAAACTTTAACAGCCTGCAATACCTCAGCCCGTGAGCGTTAAATAAAATCGCGTTTTCAAAGAGAAGCTGCGCAGGCTTCTATCAGTCCCTTCGAAAGTGGTGGTTACTAAGCTTAATTGTTTGGGTTTGTACTTTGATTGCGCATTCTTCTTGAGCAATTGGGATCTTTTCCGCGTAAAAGCACGTATGATATCAACACTCGGCTGTATTATACAGCGCGATCGTTTACAGCTGCAGCCCTCGCTAAGCGAACTGCCGGCTAGTCAGCGGGTTATTGCGATCGTGTCGCCGTTCCAAGCGGCGTGAGCCGCTGGAGTGCTCGTTGCAACCGAGTCTACAATGATTAACCGGAAGCCAATAATCAACTGTCTAATTCACGGTGAGATGAAAAGCACGAGTCGTGTTTGCGAGAAGCGTGAGACAACGTGGATTCTTTTCGCGTCAGCCCAGTGGGTTTCTCGGGCCCATGTTTCGTAGCAGACGATATGTGTTTATTATGACTGCTGCTGCGAAGTGTAGGTTCTGGCCTACAACCTCTGCAGCCTTCGCAAAACGGTCTCCGCGTTGTTAGCTCTCCTTAGCGTTACAGGTGACTAAATAAGGAAGATTACGAATCAGGTGTGCGGCAGTGAGAGTCTACGGAGATTACGGCCACTGAAGTTATATTCCCCGCTGTTTGGGAGGGAGTTGGGCAGACGCAGATTTCTTGATTCGCAGCAAACTTGTTCGTGACTGTGAACATCAAACGATACACCATATTTTCGGATTGGACTGTATATAACGCTGGTGAAAATCCAAGGCAACAATGAAAGGCCTGTTATGAACAGAAGGAGTGTTTGTAAGGAGCCATTGTCGGCCTCCATGGCCTATCGGGCTTAAATGTCCTTTACTGGTAGATCAAAAAGGCCGGCACTGTGTGCAGACTGTTGTGGCATATTGTTGAAAATTTTCTGATTTTCTCCCACAATGTCTTTGTTCACTTTCGTTCATAGAGGCCGCTCTGGGAGAGTTCTGTGGACCTGCCCATGCTGTAATAGACACTGAAATATCGGATTACGACAATCGACTTGTAAAACGCTTAATGCATGCCATAGAAAACACGCAAGAAGACGTTTAACACGCGTCTACATAAATTAAAACTCTGAATTTAAATAATTAAAGATCATGTGGAGCACTACGAGTCCGCGAAACGCAGTACACAGGCGGCTTTACTTCGTTAGGTAAGCTAGTTCCTAATAGCCACAGTTTTCGCAGCCACAAAATGAGACCTTAAAACGTCTTAAACAATTTTACAGTCTTGAAAAGGAGTGCTGGTCTCTTTAAGCGAGGCAATCAATGATAAAATATGAAGCTCCACTTAACGGGGACCTGAAACGCTTTTCAGAATCTGAACTCCATCTTTAACAGCAGATATAAAGGCATGGTTAGTATATCACGAGTTTGCGAAAACTTGATACAAACAGTTCTTCGCCAGTAAAGACAGCACAAAAACGTCTGCAAATATGTACTACTGATTTACGACAAGTCTACATAACATTCACGATAATAGAAACATTTAGAAATGCCAAGGCTCGAACCTAAGCCATGCAGGTCATAAGCCAAGCAATCAATGAAAAAATATGAAACTTAACGTCTGTAGCACGTATAAAAAAAAAACTGTACAAGCCCAATCAGTCCGTATTGGCCCGTCATGGTGCCGTTTTTGTGGTCCTCCCTTCTTAAAAGCTCCACCTCCGCATTCATTTTTTTTTTGTTTTCCTTCGTTTCAATTTTTCATTGCCCTCCACGTATTTTGCGGTCCCGAGAACGAAGCCACTCTGCGTCTGCACCTCGTTACTTACTCGGTGGTTTGATACCAGGGGGAGTCGTGAAATCCCAAGGGTTGAACGGCAAGCCCCGTTCTCGTAATTGGCCCATCGACTTTTTCCAAGTAGGTCCTTCAACTGGGAGGCAGTTTGTGCCACTCCTGGGCTGCAAATTGGACCTCCATGGTTTTCTTGTTATTTGAAAACAGTTTCAGGACTTCTTTTCATGTGCAGTTGTGCCAGTTATAAGTTTATGTTCCGTCATGTACCTGGCGCGAGGTTCAGTGTGCAGGTTTAATGCAACTTCGACTGGTTTATTCTCACGCGTCCCAACTTGGCTTAGCGTCATTCTGCGTGACGACAGTGTTGTTGTTCCAACAAAACTGGAAAGTCACGCCTTAAATATCTTCGAAAAGCAAATGTTCGATCAACCAGACACAACGTTTTCTCGTGCCAACTATGTAGCTTGCAGAAAGGAATGCCAGTCTTCCTCAGGGCTCAGCTTCGGGCGGCGGCTCTCGTCTTGCTGGAAGAGGATATCGTTAGGGAGAAATGCATTCAGATTCCCGCGCAAATCTTGTTGATTCCTATGTCTTCTTTGACGCTATATCAACAGCGTGGCGCTTCTTAGGGGCATGCTAGTTTGAATCTGCCGCCAACTGAAGCCTTCCCGGTTAGTACCACTAGAAAGACGAGGGTTTGTTTTATAACAAACATATCTGCTTTGTGCGTTCTCGCCATAGACTGAGCCAGGGTCGGAAAGATAACAAGAGGGAGGACAGGGGAAACCGGAGCCGTAACCGAACCTTTCACCTTTTATGATAGGTTAGCTTTAACTGAATGACGCGCGTAAGGAAAATTTGTTTTTAAGGTAAGGTAAGATAAGATAAGATAAGATAAGATAAAAAGTTTGTTTTCGACATGCGGGGTGCTCGGAAAAAAGTGAAATATGTTCACTAGACGGAGTCCGAGCCCCGGTTACAGACTGCAACAGACATCACCAAGTATATATTTTAACAGAAAATTGTTATTGTGGCATCCTTAAGCAGTTTTCCAGAAATCATTCTGTTGTAATGAAAAAAAATTATTACAACACCTCTTGCATGCGCAGTAGTAACCTCATTGGTGACAAAGTGGTTGAAAGGAAGGAAAAGTGTGTCGAATCATTTGGTTTCCAAGGTAGGAGCGCGAAAATGGTATAGGGCATATCTCTTGTTAACGTGTCGGTTAATTGGTTAACTTTTGCTGTTAGGCTAGCAATTGATGTTATTACAGTGTCATGATGATATAGGTACGATTTGTATTTTAGGTGCTGAGTACACCTTAGGACCACACAATGTCCGTCCGCGTCCATGCGCATAGCATTTACAATCACCAAAAATCGCTCAGGCACCGGCAGGATTCGAACCTGTGTCTGGAAGACCAGACAGAGTTAGTGCCAGTCGCCTTACCCATTGGGCTACGACCGTCAGTTAGTACGCGCGAGTCAAACGGCTTACTCCCTCGCCTGTCGTGGTGCGGAGTACCTTAGGACCTCCCAATGCCCGTCCGCGTCCATCAGTGCGCACACCTCCATCAAGCGAAAATCAAACGAAATTCGATTTGAGCCGTGAGTTGCAGTTTCATTTAGGAAATAATCAAGGTGAAACTCACGGCTCAATTAACAACCTCATAACTCCAACCTAGCAAAAAAAAAAAAAAATGGCAGCATCTCCACTCCGTGCATGATGGCGAGGGTGCGGAGTACGTGGACTCGAAATGACATCCAAGTTGCGCCCCGAGTGACATCCGATTTGCACCCCGACCGTCATTCGATTTGAGCCGTGAGTTGCAGTTTCATTTAGGGAATAATCAAGCTGCAACTCACGGCTGCAATCAAGGTGCAACTCACGAAGTGGGGATGCTGCCATTTTTTTGCTAGGTTGGAGTTATGAAGGTTGTTAATTGAAATAAGCTGAGTTTGCTGAATAGGTTTCTTGTATGGGCAGTATGCTCTACGCCAGCTATATGCTGTATTGCTTTCTTTTTAACACGTACATAATATATTGCAACTCAGCTGCAATATATTACGAACTCCTGAACGAAAGTTTTTTGAACTAATTTTTTTTCCCCCAGCTCTGGTTCTGCGGAGCTTATATCCAAATTGGGTGAGATACCCGGGCTTCCTTCGGACAAAAAGAGCAATGTGGGAGAAAAACGCTACGCACGATTGAACCTATCATTGCCCTCGACTGAAAGGGGATTGGATCAACGGTATCGTAAGCCAGAGGAAGCATCGAAGAAAAAAAAAGGCAGCGACACTAAAAAACAGTCTATAAGCTGACAGCTCCCAGGAGTTTCTGAAAACTGTTTCCGAAGCATTTTATTTCCCGTTGCCATCGACGCACGTTTTTCAAGGAGATCTTTGAGCCCCTGAAGCATGTCAGAGTAGGTGATTGGTTTTTGCGCCGAAAGGACTCACACGCTCGAAATCCACGCGGCGAATGGATTCGGTGAGGAAGCATATAAAATTGATAGCTTTCCTTGGAGAAAAAAGACTTTCGAAACCGAAGATTGATAGCAACACCAGGAGAAGCTGATAACTGCGGCATGCGGCTAGTTTTTCCCGCCCAGTGCTCGCGAAATCCTCGCATAGTTTGGTATAGTTTCAGCTATCATTAGTGGAGGGCGAAAAGCTAGCCAGGAAGCCAGCAGCTGGCTTGCTGAGGACAGCAGGCTACGAACTTTCCTTCGTTTTTTTCAACAACAAATTCCAAATACTTTTTTCTTTTGCCCTGCATGTTGCTTATGCGGGTACCTCGAATCGTTAGATTGCACTTTACGAGGACCTGAAACGCTTTTCAGAATCTGAACTCTATCTTTAACAGCAGATATAAAGGTTAGTATATCACGAGTTTGCGAAAACTTGATACAAACAGTTCTTCGCCAGTAAAGAGAGCACAAAAACTCCTGAAAATATGTGCAACGGATTTACGACAATTTTACATAAAATTCGCGATAATAGAAACATTTAGAAATGCCAGGGCTCGAACTAAGCAGTGCAGGTCTATATGCATTCAATGTTTGAGAGTTGTTCAAAAGAATGTCATAAGTCGACAGTGTACAAATCGGACCAGTAGATGGCGCTAGGTGTTTGCAGCAAGTGCCATTGGTGTAAGGAAATGTAGTGTTGATCTTTCGCTCGCAGAGAGGCGGTTATCATCATAGAAGTATCATCACCAACAGATCTATGTCACCCTTTTCCAACAACTTTTCTTCGGTCCGCTTTGCCACAACGCATTCATGTTTATGGTACAGTGCGACCAGCGACACAAATCCACAAATGGCATGCAGTTCCAGCATAGGCTGCGACCAAAGCATGTCATATGCATAATAAAAAATGTCCTCCTTGCGCGGCGTTATTCATGAGCCCAAATCGCATCCCTCAGTCAAAAACACGTTCTGTAGCGGAATTCTGTTTCGTCCATTTTATATCGGTTTCAATGCGCTCGTTTCGAATGAGCCCCTTCTGGCTGAAAGCAGACGACTCGGATGTGACGCAGCACTAGCAAGGCGGGGCGTCGGTTTCTGTACATCTAATTTGTAGGAAGCGTCGAAGTACGACTACGTCACGAATTAAATGTACGCGAAATAGACAATTTTGAAATGGACACAACTCAGTATTACGTCACTGGTTCGCAAACCCTCGCCAAATTGCTGCGTTGATAGCAGGGATAGCTTCGCCCAGTCAGGCGCACTGTGGCAGAGCAGACCCAAAGGGGACGTCTGAGAGGGGCCATCGCTCTCAGCTTGAAAGCACCGAAGTAAGAGTATCTCGGCTTGTTAGCAGTATACAAAATGTCAACAGCAACAATAGTCATCACTTTAAAAATAGGCTATGTATAGGGTGCCGTTCGACGACACTATAAAGCGTTCCACTAAAGCGACATCCACCGGCGTTTTGTAAAAAAAAAAAAAGGTCACGCCTGGTACAACTTCGCTCTTAATAATGTGGCGTAAACTAATAGCATCCTCGAATAACCGCACCGGTACGCACCTGTGTGCACCGGTGCGCCTTTTCATCCTCGATAAACCGCACCGGTGTGCACCATCTGTCCTCGATAAACTGGGGCGCACCGTCGCGGGGCAGTTTTTCGTTGCCCCCTCGCGCACCGTGAGAGTTGACGGTGCGACGGAGTGCAATCCCGAGATGCATCGTGGACGACGCCGGCGAAGCGGCTTCCTCCACCGTCTGCTGCAGCGACGGCGCATCGGTACAGTAAATTGTAGCATCGGTGCACTCGTGTGAAGGCGGAACGGGCTGTATATTGTTGCTGACAAGCATGAATGTCTTGCGAATTAATCAGATAGCGATGCGACGGGCTCATAACGGGCGTTAATAAGGGCCGGAGATTGAAAATGAGGACGCGAATTTCGTGTACTGCAAAGAAGGCTGAATGCATGGCCAGCCAGTTGGAGCTTTGCATTCGTTTCGTTCGATTGAATTACACGAACAGTTACTGGAGTGCCTAGACCACGAAGACCTACATGCTTTGCTGTGGTGGAAGGGCGGAACATAACAGGCACTCGCGTTATGGCTCTCAGAACGAAGATGAGAAGCAGCTTGTTGGCAGCTGTTTAGTGGAAGCGGTGAAGTGCGTTGTCGCGCATGTTTGACGGATATGGTTTGCGTGTACATATAATCATTATATTTCAATAAATATCACTTTGTAGTGGCGCTGTGTCGTATTACGCTGCTTTTTAGCCACTTGTGAACGTTTTGATGAGTTGCTTTCACAGCCTAAGAGATGGCGATAGGGTAGAACCGCTCAGTTTGTCCTCGATCAATGCACCGTGCACGCCGGTGCGCCCCGTCGTTGGGCACCGTGCACCGCGCCGGTTTTGGGGGCAACCCCGGTGCGTGTTTATCGAGGGTGCTATAACCTAACATGACCCAGTTTACAGAAAGCCACCACTGAAAGCACTAAAAGTGACATAAGGCATAAAAATTAAAAGTAAAACTACTGATGGGAGGGGGGTAAACTTTTATTTAAGCCCAATTCGACTCCCTGTCTGGAGCAGAGCTCTTCGATGTAGGCAGTTGCGAAACTCCGCCTCAAAAAACGGCCCGCACCTGGAACCCCTCTTCTTTGGATCGTGCGTACGGTGGTGCCACTGCGGCTGCCGCACGCACTATCAAAAAAAAACAACCTAATTATTCAAACTGAAAATTTAACGTTAATATTTGTTTTAACGTGTATAATTGTTTATTTTTGTGCTTTCATAAGTTATTCATTGCTATCTGAACTCCGGTTTTTAGGTTGCGATTGCTTCTGCGTCCGCGCAACTGCCTCGACCAATTAGCGCTTGTGCGGGCACTCCGGCACAACATAGATCCGACCTGAAGTACTAAATTTGCAGTTATCGTTTGGCCTACACCACATTGTTGCCAAGACGAACCCAGTAGCTGATCAAGCGGCTCTTAATAATCATTTTCAGCTTGCATAAAGCCGTAGAGGCGACTTCTAATTTATTTTTTTGTGCCGCCAGAAGACCGAAGAGGACGCGCAGCAGACGACAGTGCGCAAGCGACGGTTGACCCCATGGTCGCATTTCTTTTTTGCTAGTCTTGCTTCATATGTGTATAAAACACTTGCGTAGTTGAACACATTGGGATCCTTTGGCATAACAAATTTACGTAAGCACTGAAATAGCATTTCTCGCCCAGGTCGTCGAGCGGCGAAGCAAGTTGTATAGTTTATTTTGCCACCAACACATGGCGCCGCTGTAAAACAAGATCCAAAACAGTGGACCAACCACTTTTTGATGAATGTGGCCTATGGGGAGTTTCGCAACTCCTATATCAAGTAACTATGGTCTGGAGGTTGACCCAGGGGGGGTAGTCCGCAGTCCAGGGGTCCCTGGTTCTGGCTGGCCGTCCGAGCTCATCTCACCAGGTTAAGCTGGAAGCCAGGTTCAGTCAGAGCTGGACGGCTGGGCCGCCCACTGTAAAGCGGAGGGGTGGGGATTGGGAGGGAGGTCGGGTGTGTGGGAGCATTCCTATACGATGTGATAAAGAGTACTTCTTTCGGGGCAAAACTTGCACGGTGGTGAGTGAGAGGTAGGGGAGATCAGTATGCCAAAGTGCGGTTTGGAAGTTGGCGGAGAGTGATTGCGTCAGCCTTTGTTTTAGATGTGTAAGGTGGAAAGAAGTTGCGGCGAGATAGCTTGTAATGTGTGAGAATGCCTTTGTAGGTGAGAAGGGGGCGGGCTTACACGGTGGGAGGAGGGTAGGAGGGCTCGGTGTATCGCTTCTCGGTCCGCGTCGTGCGCCCCTTCAGGATGTCGAACCGGATTTTTTTCGGGTTCGGTTCGGGTTCGGTTCCAAAGTACCATTCCGTTCCGGTTCGAACCGGTTCAAACGGGTTCAAACGCGTTCGAAGAAAAAAAGCAGGCGTGTTTTCTTTCTGTTATTTTTCTGTGCTCGTTTTTTGTTTCCTGATCAAGGCGGCATAAAAAAAAAGTCACAATGAATGTTTCTTTGTGCAAATATTTTGTCTTGGCCAAACTCAAGCGACCTTGCAACACTTTTTTCAACTTTTTTCTAAATCTTGAGTGCTTGCAGAAAGTAGTCAACCAACACATCCTGTAGTTAGATTAGGGGGTCGCAAAGCGCCTCAGCCAAAAATACTGCTATCTCCTCATCAGATAACTTAGAAATTTGCTTTACATATTTTTCTGTCTTTCCCGGTCTGGCGTTCTTCGACCGCTGAATGACGTCATTACAGCGGGTTGTAGCGGCTATTTGCCGGCTTTCCTTAAGTTGCAGAATAGAACGCATTTGATAGCCACTTTAAAAAGAAAGCCACAAAAGCGAAGCAGAAACGGAAGCTGCATCGCAGCGACGAGCAAATCACGCACTGTTGATCCGTGCTGGAAATAGCTATAGTTTTCGCAGTGCTTCCAGATGCGCAGAAGAGTGAAAATGTTTATAGAAAGTGTTGATTTATTTATTTTTTTTTTTTATTTATTTTATTTATTTATTTTTATTTATTTATTTATTTATTATTTATTTTTATTGTTTGGTTTAGCGCGCTGACGCAACGCAGGCAATGAGGCACGCCATAGTGGCCTCCAGATTAATTTTGACCACCTGGGGATCTTTAACATGCGCCGAAATCTCGTACACACGGACGTTTTCGCTTTTCGCGTCCATCAGGAAAGCGGCCGCCGCGGCCGGGAATAGAACATGCGTCCTTAGGCTCAGCAGCGCAACGCCTTAGCCACTGAGCCACCGCGGCGAGTTTATCTAAAGTGTTCAATAGCTCCTTTAACTGTACAAGCTACTGCAAAACGTTTTCTATGGTAGTGTGACGAGCATGTGGCGCCCCCCTCCCCCCCCCCCCCCCTCTCCTCCTCAATTTTCGTTGGCCGCTACGTTCGGTGGCCCTGCCAGGCTCGGTGGGAAACATTGTGCACGGCTGGCGAATACACACCGACGAGCACAGCCGCTCGCGGTCAGTCACCGTCACCACCAGCACGCTGCGGGTCGTCACTCGGGTGGAGGGTACTACGACCCTCCCACGTTCATGAATGCGGGCCAAATCATGACAGGTAGGTCAACGATTACAACAATAACTGAAGCGAAACAAAAGGTTTGTTGGGACACTTAGGGCTGCCTATTTGTATGAATGTGAAAGCATTACTCTTTATGGCCGCAAGTTTAGCTTTATTAATTTAAGTTAGTTCATTTTCACGATTTAATTTAATTTTATTCTTGGCTCATACCACTGCAATTTTATACACCACAGTTGTTTTCTTGAGGAAACAAAAAATATGGCAGTCGATTACGGTAGTCGCTAATGCGAAATTTGAGCACAGCGCGAACTGTAGTTTTGTCAGCGACGGCGCATAGCTGCTGTGTCTTAGGAAGTGATCGTGTCGTCAATAAATGCACGAGGGCATGCGGTATACTCTGTCGTTATCTCGTAAGGCGTTGCTGCCGTGGAGCATGTCTCGCGCGGTCTGGAAATTTCGCCCTCCCCAACCACTTGCGCCATACTTTCGTCCTCCGCTTTCCTGCTCGCTCTATCTTCGGTGGCGTCTTCGTTCTCTCAGTTACAACGAGGCCGACGCTGAGAAACTACGCGAAACCACAGCAGCGGGCACTTAAGGGCCGCGCTCTAACGCATGGCTCTTTAGAGCCACCGCTGTGCCGCCCTGTGATCCACTCCCTTCGCCGACCAGTGACGGGCCGCACATCGTCTCCAAATAATGCGTCCTCGCCACAGTCTTCTCGAAGGCGAACATGTACCCTCCTGGCCAGCTGGCAATGCCCCGGTGCCTCTAGCGCCTCCCCCATCGGTGCATCCTAACCAGAATCTTCTGGCAATGGGCCGCCTCCCTGCAGGCCCCGGCGGCTAGTGACGGGCCGCCCCTCGTCCCCAAATCATGCATCCTCACCAGAATGTTCTGCCTGGCAGGCAGGCAGGCAGTCAGGCGGGCAGGTAGTTTACTGGCAAGCGGACGGTCTCTTTGGCGGGCAGGAGAGCCTACGCGCCCTCCATATTTTTTTGGATCCATCAAATGTTACGCACGCATGCACGCACGCTCGCACGCCCCCCTATTTTCGCACAATGAGGCAAAAAAATTTTGCATTGTAAATAAATTGTTTGGTCTGCCACGCTTTTCATCTACCCCAAGTTTCAACGGTGCTTTAGCTTTAACACGAAATCATTAGCAGTGCTAGAAGTAGAAAACAGTCCGGCGTCGGCGTTAATTTCCGACTGCTAAGCGTGGCAGGTGGCATTTAGAGCAATTTCCTTCTGCTCATCTTTTATCTTCTAACAGAGCTGTTAGAAAGAAAGAACGGCTATAAAGGCTCATTGGACGGCGTGTGTAGGACGGCATTGGATAGGGATCCACCGGAGATATGAACTTGCTAATGGCCCTTCAGCGACCGGTGACAGCGATTGGGTTCTAGGCAAGATGATAGCCAAGTGAAGTCACAAGCAGCAGTAATGATCACTTGTAGAGAGAGAGAGAGAAAATGAAGACGGCCGAATCGACAGCCGTTTTTATCAAGAGCAACTGATCTTTTAGGCCGGAGCTGGCCATGGCTGTCTCCCAAATCTCTATGGAAACGTGGAGGTTGGGTGGATCTACGGTACACTTGTCGCAGCCGCCTACTATGTGTATGAGGTTCCCAGGCTCTCCACAGAAGCGACGAAATGCAGAGAGTTGTGTCCCGTCAAAGAGATGGAGTCTGGTGGTGCATGTGTGGGTAGGTGTATGCCCACAGGTCGAACTTTCCGATCAGGCCCTGATAGGGGCCTAGCCAAGGGCAAAATCTCTTCCTCTCGGTTAATCGGTAGCGATTTGTGCGGGGAGGAATACGTTCTACGGAAGAGGCTATAGTGCTGAGTAACTTCCTGGTCTGTGACTGCAGGATGCATGCACTCGGGCCCGGCTTCATCAGCGCTGGCTAAGCGGGTCAAATCTCGAGCCACGAGGTTGGTGATCTTGTTTGCCGGGGATGCCAGTATAAGCTGGTGCCCATACAATCCTGACTGTCTCGTTGGTGGTCTCCGATTGATCATTGAAGTGTTGTAACATGCATCGATCGCTGGCAAAGTTGGGCCACGCCTGCTAAGAGTCTGTTATGAGAGTTTTGGCGCCGCTTCCTCAGCTTGAAGGGGGCTGTGTTCGGGGGTTGAGATGCTACACCTGTGGGAGGCTGCAGAACAGTAGCACAAAGAAAGAGAAGGTATTGAAGAGTGCTGTCGGGCGTCTCTTCCATCAAACCAGTTGATCGTTCCTCCCTTTTTTTCTTTCAGTTTAGTTTCTTTCCAACCGTATCCCCTCATATATATACACGTTTTGAAAACCCTTTGATGAATACAAATTATGCATTAGGCAATGAGTTTCTTCTCCACCGTATCCCCTCTTATACTTTAATTTGTACATTATGCATTAGCAGTTAACTTTATGAATCGAATTTTAATATAGAAACAACATAACAGCGCAATACGGGCACAAAGAAAGACCTTTTATAGCATTGAGGTGGTCGTCACATAACTTTGCGGCTACTTTGTGCTTGACGAAATTTCCTGATTGGTCCAGAAGGAGAACGCTGCAAAATTTCCAAATGCCAAGGACACCAAAGATACCATGTGTAGTCCGACCATCTAATCCGCCTTAACTGACCCTCTAATTCCTGTAATCCAAATTAATCAACACACCAGTCCAACTAATTCACATTAGCTCATTCACTCACCTAACTAATCCACCTTTCATAACATGAAAATGCCTTTAATATACTTTAAAAGTGGAAATTAGGATCCCAAATATTTTTATATCTCATGTTCTCTTAGAGCAGTAACCAAATGACACAACGGCACTGTTTACAAGAAAAAGTGACATTAACTTTGAGAACTACGAGTGTTTGTGTCTCAGTGCTGTTTGTTATAACTGCCCATTCAAACTAAAATAAGTGGAAGATATGGATTTATTGTTGATGGTGTCCATGTAGGCCTTCACAAGCGGACAGGTATGCATGCGAATTAACAGCACATTGAAAACTTTACAGATTTTAAACACCATGCAGATAGAAATCATGAGAATATTCCATAATATGTTGCCTGGGAATATGCGTTCTAATTTAAGTTATGCTAAATGTAAAAGATAATTGGGAGTGATGGGCAGTACCTAACGCAAACTGATAGTATATACGGACAACTTTACATTAAATTGAGGGCAATAGTTAGAAGAGAACATGATGGGCCTTGGGAACTGCATACTATGCGAAATATGTCGTGGTGCTGTCTGGCGAGTGCCAAAATATCTTCATACGCAAGGTAGGGTACCGAAATGAAGAACTAGAAATCATATTTTTGAGGCCCCGGAACCGGTTCGGAACGGTTCCTTCGATTCGTTCCGGTTCGGGTTCAGTTCCAAAATGGCGTAAAAAATACGGTTCCGGTTCAGTTTCGGTTCCGGGCAAAAAGTCTGGTTCGGTTCCGGTTTTTGTTTTGTTCCGGTTCCGGTTCGACACCCTGCCCTTGATTACCGGCCAAGCCGCAGTGAACAGGAGTCCATAGAATGTGGCACTCCTCGGGGAGGTAAGTCGAGTGCTCAGTGACACGCAGGGCAGTGTCTCTGGGAAGTGGACGTTGATGGAGATGTGGACAGGCTTCCTGCGAGTCTGTAATTACTCTCAGGTAGTTGTGACGAGTGGAGGTTAGGGAGAGTGCAGTGGCTTCAACTTCGGTTTGTGTTGAGGCCCCCGTGGAGGCAGGGGCGATGGTTCGTTTTTGACTGTCCATATCAGTGACGGCATAGGTCGATCGGTTGGAGTGTGGTGACGCATCGACGTAAAGCCTGTCGTAAGATTCTGATAGTGAGTGCGCGTGTAGTTGGTGCGAGAAGGTGCGACGACCGTCGTGGAGGCGTGAATGCATGTTTCGGGGTAGCGGGGTGACTAATGAGAGCGCGCAGCAGGGGGGGGGGGGGGGGGGGGTTGGCATGCCAGACGGGCGTTTCGGGACACGGGCGTTTCGGTACAGGACATTTCGGTACAGGGCGGTTCGGTACAGGTCGTTTCGGTGCGAAAACGAATTCGAGCGAGCGTTTGAGGCGGCCGAATTCACGTGCGTTGTTAACATGGGAGTTGCAAGCACGCAAATCGAACCTGTTTATTACAACTGTTGTTGCTTGTATTTCTGCGTTATTTTAGGCCAGTAGAAATTTATGCGGCCTTGCCAAAAAAATGCCTATTTGCGTAACCGTAGCCAGAAAATGCATAGCTTGTTCATTACTTCGTTTCTTCAGCGACAATATCATCATGTATTTTCTACCCGCCGCGGTGGCTAAGCGGCTAAGGCGTTGCGCTGCTGAGCTTGAGGTCGCGGGTTCGATTCCCGGCCACGGTGGCCGCTTTTCTGATGGAGGCGAAAAGCAAAAACGCCCGTGTGTACGAGATTTCGGCGCACGTTAAAGATCCCCAGGTGGTCAAAATTAATCCGGAGCCCTCCACTACGGCGCGCCTGATCGCCTGCGCTGCGTCGGCGCGTTAACTGCAATAAAAAAAGAAATACTAAATATTCGTCCTCTCGCGGGGCTGGATTTTTTATTTGCGCCCTCGCGTTTCCCATCCCGTCCTCGCACACGTGATCGCTTTCGCTTCGGCGTATTCTGCGAAAAAAACCATGCTTTGGTACCCCGAATGGTTAGCGGCACGAATGTCAGCGGGATCCCGATCTTAGGGTGAGCGTTTTAGGCAAGCTCCGCCGCAAGCCATGCACGCTCCTCCACCACTCTCCGTGCGTCCAGAGAAATTCTGGGAAGACAGGTGACTGACCCCACGGGGAACCTCCAGTGGGATTCCGCAGCCCCTTCGGTCCAAAATTTTGGTCCAGAAAAAAAAAATTTACGGGTTTAAGGAGTTTTTGCTGCATGAACATATCGGTTAGTTCTTTATTTTGTTTTTGTTTTGATTTGATTTTGCACAGGATCTCTAGGATCTATTTTTTTAAGACAGCTTCTGAGCTCATATTGTGATTATTTAACGCCTACTTACGAATCCGCATACCTTTCAAGCGATTTCTCCTGTAAATATTTGTTGAAGATAGTTCCTCGATCCCGTTTCATTTGTTTACTTTTCGCATAAATGTTCTCTGAATCGATTATTCAATTACTTAGACATTCTTTTAACTTTTGTTCTGAGTAGCGAAGTTCTTTGTCACAAAAGTACCGTATTTAAACTTCAGAGGTACCAATGAGCCGCGATCCAAAGTGGCTCCTATTCGGGGACGCTGCTTTGACGTTCATGTTTGCGGCGGAAAATATTTCTTACGCACTAAGCGCTCTTCCGGGCTGTTAAACTAAGTAAACATTTATCTTATAAATAAGAATGAAATGGTTTAACAGTGCAGTTAGAAACATTATCCGTCGGAATAGTAGCGCTAAAGTGTTACACTGGGTTTTTCACTTACATCACCCCACGCGATTTGAGTTGCAGCGGCTCATTTTAACCTGCAGCATGCCTGTTGCAGTCGGCACATGATTTTTTATATATATATATATGCCATGTATAATGTCGTGCCGACACCTGCTTCTGCGAACATCATTTTAACGTTGTGCGGCTAAAAAAAGTACTGATTATGGGGAGCAGCAGGTGACATTGGTCTCAGGTCACGACCATATTAGCAAAACGCCAAGAATTACAGATGAGCAGTCCTTGCGAAGATGAATAACTGTATGTATGCTGCATAAAACATTACAGAGTGCTTTCAACGTCATTACACAGCATTTCCAAATTTGATTCACAAAGACAATAAACCCGCCGCAGTCCCTCCTAACTACGAATAAGTCGGGACGGAAGCGTGCGGCAAGGTACAATAGGTGCCTTCCCTAATGCATTGCTAATAACACCTCAAGCACTTGCGTTATCTGAAGAAAGCAACGCACACAAATGAAGAAAAACAAGCAATTGCAACTTCTTCGTGATTACGTTATAAAGAGACAGGTTCCTTCCCCGTGCGGTGGGACTCATTCCCGCAGCCGTTGTCGAAGGGTCTCCACAAAGTGAAAAAAGAAAATATTTACCTCACTGATTTTCGAAAAAATAAACAGGTGATAATAAGTCGTCATAAATACCGAGCGAAAAAACACGATGATACTGTCACTGATTTGTTATATAATAGGTCACTAAGTCACTAAGTCACTATATAATAGGTCACTAAGAAACAAAATAATGAACACTTATAGGTTGTCTGAATGCTACAAATAACGCAGCTAATATTTAACAAATCAACAGAGGTTTTTTTGGGAAGGCCGCATAACCAACTGCTGGCCTAAAATAACGCAGAATTTCGAACATGAACATCTGTAATAAATAGGTACAAATTCCGTGCTTGTAAACAACGTAAACAACGCCCGCAGCCTATAAAGCGCTCGCCGAAATTCGTTTTTGTACCGAAACACCCGTGTCCCGAAAGGTCCGTGTCCCGAAACGCCCGTGTCTCGAAACGCCTGTGCACCGAAAAGACCGTACCGAAACGCCCTGTACCGAAACGTCCTGTACCGAAAAGACCGGAGCCGGCCAGATGGTGAGTCTGAGTCTGTGTCGAGTAGCCCAGGCGAGCTAAGGTACTACAGCCAGTAGGCGTAAGCTTGAGGCTTTGAAATTGCGAAGTTCGTTGAGCTTTCGTTATGTATTCCCAAGCGTAAGAACACGTCAGTAGAGGTGAAAAAAAAAACATTAAATGAAGCGTGATGAGGATTCCAACCACAGTCCTTGGTATCAGCCAGCCAAGACGGAACCTCTACACCACAACGGCGGACGCTCTGTGCGGTTCCAGTCTAGAATTAAATAGTAATAACTCGTTAACTCGAAGATGTGCAATCCGCTAAAATTTTTGAGTTAAGCGGGATTTCGAATTTGGCGAAATGCCGGGAATTTGTAGCCAGGTCATTAAAGTAAGAGCAAGTGCTGGTAAATAAGGCTCCACCGCGCAGTGGAGCGATGCTTCACTTGGTCCGCCCTGCTTTTCACAGTTCCTTGATAACGGCGCCATTTTTCTCCAGCGGCAGCGATTTGTACTCTTATCGGCAGCACATCTCGGTAAATATACGAAAGTGTTCTTCGCAACGACCACACACTATACAGCAAGACTCAATTCGACATGCGTTGCTTGTATAGCGCGGTGAAAACGAATAGTCATAAAAACCTCCTTCGTGTACTTGCAAGGGCTGGGTCTGGCCGTGATCTGACTTACCGATAAAAAACCCGTGATCACCCGCACGCAAGTAGCGCCACCCATAAGCGCCACGGTGACACACACATAATCACTCCCACAGTTGCTTCACACGTTGGATAGGAAACCACCGTTGCGGCGGGAAGTTCGAATTTACCGTTCGCGACCGCGTTCGGCGCCTAGTGGGAGCTAAGCGTTCGCACGGATACCTTTCAAGTGTCATGTAGGGGACTTTGCCTTGTCTCCTTTCGGTCAACATTTCGAGATATCTATGGTCCTCCGAGAAAAAAACGTTTCGGGATTGCGGGGGCAAATACATAGCACCTTATGGAAGGTAAATGTATGGCAATAAAACTTTCGACTTAACCGATATTTCGAGATATGGGAGTGGGAGTTAACAAGGGTTTACTGCATTAAAATGTTGTCGGACGGCACTCCGGACAGTGAGTTTATAATAACCATAACAACCATCGCATAACATCTGGTGGCTTGATGACTTTAGGCAAGAATCGTATATAAAACTATAAAAAACAAAATGAAAGACCTAAAACTTAACAAAAAATGGAGTATTCTTTTTTTTTTACCACAAAAGATAATATAGATATTATCGTAAATTATATTCAGAATGTTGTGGTTAGACACATTTCACAAAAACAAAAATAAAACATCGCAGTTTTTAATTACGAAGGGCTGGCCTAGTTTAAATAGCTTTTCCATACGCTCCGGGAACAGCACGGAAGCGGAAGAGTGTGCAATAGCACTCGCTGTCAGCACTCGCCTTTCACCCAATAAATATTATATCCGACTCGCAAGAGGCATGCCGAAATTATGCTCAAGGACGTATCTCCCCGACCGCCCACCACATCCTGTAGCGAAACCGACGCATTCCACCAGTCCGTCTAATCTGGGAACCTGCATGCGTGTCTCCCTGGCAATGAACGCATTCATGCCATAGCCCGAGGACTCACCCTCCGGGCGCCAGCGGAAGACCAACCCAAATCAGACAAGACAGAAAGCATCCCACTCACATACACACTTTTACTACAACACTACAGACTCTCCCGTAGGACACTTCCTCCGCCACACGCGCAACTCACCCGTGAGGAAGTCGCTCATGGCGCCAGCTACAAACTAACACGTTTCCTAGCCTCTCGCTCCGGCACACATTCTACCCTACTATGTACCCATCCAGATGCCCATCCTGCGGAGGACACCCGACCCTGTATCACTCCACATGGGAATGCCCCAAACCCCCGACCCAATTGCCTATACCCAGCCCCTCCCCCTCCGGATGGGAAGCCGCTCTTTCCAGCTCAGCCTTGGACGACGAGCGCGGACTGATCGACCGGGCAAGACGGATCGCAGCAGCAATTGGGGCCCTGGACTAAGGGAACCACCCTCTGAGAGCTAAATAATCTGACTTTATAACAAAGTTTTCTACTACTACTACTTTCGGTAAATCAAGGCTGCACTGAAAAAAAGGAAGCAATACAGTAGGGAAAAAAGGGTCCCGACAGAGAACGAATCGGTCGAGATGGAATCCCGATATCGCGAAATGTTTGAACAGTCCCCTACACATTTCTGCGACCGAACAGTTTCCGTTTCGTTTAATTTGAAATGGAGTTTTTGCTTTACTACCGTTTAATGCAACTGCGTTCATTGATCCGGCATCGGTTCAATGCGCGATGTTTGTGCAATAGTTGAGTTACTCTTTTAAACACTTTAAATTATCTGGTTTTTGTAGTAGATAAAAGACGCGACATAAAATTGCATGCAGCTTTCTTGTCGTTGTTTCGTGTACGTCCATTTTGTCTTTAACAATCTGATCTATTCCAGCGTGCTATCAGAAGACGCAGTTCCTAAATTCTGGCGAGAAATTATTTTTGATTGGAGGCCAACTACTGTCGAACGACAACAACAAAAAAAGACACTTATCGCTGTTACGGCAGTCATTTGTGACCTAGTTCTTACTGCACAAACCACGGATAGCGTCCCATACTAATTGCTCAGGGATCGGGAAAGGGTGCTCGCTGAAACTAAGGGAAGATAAGGTTAATTACTGAGCAAGCTTCTGGCCATTTTTCCAGTAGCAAGCCTTCTAGATGAGTCGTATTTTCGATTTCGTTATTGACAGCGGAAACGAAAGCGGCGAGAAAGCGCAATACCAGCGGTTATATTTTTATTAAGGATCTAAGCTTACCCAGATAAGGAAACGTACTAGCGAGCGCTGTACTTTTCGATGCATCTGCAGAGGATCAATTCATAGTGATCCACTGCAGCATGGTGTCAAAAGAAGAGCCGATTTTGATTAAAGGCGGCGATAAGACGTACATTTTTTTTAAATTTTGCCTGTAATAAATACATGCCTGCTGTTTCCGACGAATTCTTTCTCGCTGTGCGGACTGGCCACCGCAATGAGCTTGCCGGAGTCACAGCGCTCAGTCCGGCCCAAACATGTAATACTGATGACAACAAAACATCGTCAACGAGAGCGGTTAAAGAGTGAGAACTGCAGCTGGTGCAGACTGCCTGCAGTTTTCTACAGGGCATATCTTCCACCGGATGTATGCTTGCTCCACAGGATTAATTTTGTACTTTGTATTTTGTCTGCAAGGCCCCTTAATTTTAACTAATGAACTAATTTTAACTATGAAATTTGGCACTGGTGTCTTGGCGAGTCGCTCGTCGACGGGCTTGGCGTCGTAAACGACGGAGAAAGGTTTCATTTTTAGATGCAGAGCATCTGATTCACTCGCCTTGTCCCTCCGGCGTCGTCGTCGTTGTTGTCGGCGTTGTCCGCCCCTCCCCCATTCCCCTCGCCGCGCCAGCTGCGCTCTCCGCCGCTCACCCCCTCTCCTCTCCGATAGCGAACACTCTCTCGCGAGGGGCATTGGATTGGATTCGATTCAATTGGCTTGGATTGGATTGGCTTGGCTTGGCTTGCCTTGGATTGGATTGGATTTGGATTGGATTGGATTAAAGTGGATTGTGTTGGATTGTGTTGCGTCATAGCCGCGGCAGACGCGCTGGGGCCGGCGCATGTGCAGAGTACTCTCTCTTCCGCGGTTTCCTCTCCTCGGGCGCGATGCGCATATAACCGGTGTGCCGTTCTCCGGCGAAGCAACATCCACGCTTGGCTCAAACACCTAGAGTCCACACCGCTTTACAAGTACGCCAACCTCGTCATCGACTGGGACCGGCTTACGCAGTCCCCTCAACGTTATGCGCGCTATAAAACGCGGTGCCTGCGCCGCTCCGCTCCATCGTTCCAGCGCCGTTCCTCCGCTGTCCAACGCTGCAACGTGGACTCCCTATGCGTCGCATCTACACAGGGGTTCCCGCGAGGGGAGGTGGAAGTTTTACTTGGCATTGCTGATAAATCTGCTCAAAGTTGCCTGTGGCTGCAAAAACGATTATATTGTTGCTAAAAGCCTGTTTAAATGTACTTTGCAAAAAAATTAAGGAAGGTCACACTAACGCGTCATCAGTAGGTAGAGAAGCTTGTAGTCAACCTTCACGACCGTCACGAAGGTTTAATTCGACGATTGCAGCTGACTTGCTTCTTTTTCGCTGCCGCAACCACCTTTACTCCGTAATTTTTGCTATAAGTGTGAACTTCCTTCATTTTTTCAGGAGTGGTAATCATTCGACATCACAATGGAGGGGCGTACGCTATGATGTGTCTTTCACGTTCTGAGAAAGTGTTGCCACGCTTACGGCGAACGCTGTAGTTTTTTTTTTTTTGCCAATCTTGGCCAATCTCCCTACGCGGGAAGGCTTGGCTCGACAACCGTGCGTAGGGGCCTGTGGGCGGTCGTAGAGAGGCACGCACACACGAGCGCTGAGCATTTTCTTTGGTCTTTGAACTGCCGGGCGGTCACCGCAATCTTGGCCAATCCCCCTATGTGGGTGTGCTTGGCTTGACAAAAGTGCGCAGGGGACGCTGGGCGGTCGTCGCGATGCGCGCCCACACGAGCGCTCGGAATTTTCTTGGTTTTGTTAATTGCTGGTGGTCGCCGCGAGGCCCGCGCCCACGTGCGCGCGCGGGCGGGATTTTTTGGCATTTCTTGGCATTTTTAGCTGCGGACACAAAAAATGACAATGTGGTACACATGCTTCGCTGTAAAAAAAATTGTCCCTTAAAAGATTTATTTTCCAGGAACTTTTTAAATCCAGGCGCAAGACAAAGACGCAAAAAAAAATGTCCCTGTTGTTGCTTTGGTCGTGAGGAGCAACAACGGGGCATGTTTTGAGCCAAACCAAGTAAGAATAGACACAGCCAGTTATTACGACGGCCGCATGGCGGCACGGTGCTTGAGCGGCTGTAGTGTTGATTAGCTTGCCACTATATGCCTGCGACCTGTTTTAGTTATGAACTGCCGACAGGCTGTCTGATTGCTAGAGCTATAACTTTGGATTTTGTATGTATGCCATGCGGTTTCTTATAAAACAAGCTATCACACCATGCGAGGGTGTGATGTCTTGTTTTCGTTAACAATTAACGATCCAATATATTCAGCTGCATTAAATGTAATATATCATTGCCCCTAATTTATTATCCAACACTCGGTTGATATCGGTACCTCGTTCAACGGCTACACTGAGCCCAGGAATTCCAGAAGCGACCTTCTAAATGAGAGAGGGTTTAGGGTGCGCCGTGTCTTGTGAGCTTTGGTCAGCCCCTCTAGGACGTGATCGTCGTCATCTTGGTGACAGGGGTGCAAAAAAGAAGAGGCGTACCGAAGCGCGAGCTCAGGATGGAGCCAACGGCTTCGATGGCCCGCTCCTGCACGCCGTAGAGGCTTGGGAGACGCCGTAAGGGAGCCTACGAGAACGAATATAGCCCCGCCGACGTCGGCTAGGGGCCTCCTCTGGCGACGCGACTCAGCGCTGAGCTGCTGTGATGGCGTCCGACGACAGCCTTGACGAGCTGCTGGAGCTCACGAGGGGTGGGCGTCGGGGCCACCTCGACATCTCCGCTGGTGAGTGGACGAGCGCTGTGCCGTCTAATGCGCTAGAAAGCAGTCATCCGGCCATGCACGGCGCCATCTATGCTTCGAGCGAGTGCGAACTGTCTGGAGCATTTTCTCAAGTCTTGATTTCATTGTTACCGTGTTTTTCAAATGATCCAGAAGATGACAGTCAGTATAAAAACAAAACGGGCACTGCACAATCATTGTCCGAAGCGTGGCGTCCTAGCGTTGTTCATCAAGGAAGGGGGTGTTGTGCCTTTTTCGACAGTTAATTATGCGTCATAGGCTGCATTGGTGAGAGGGTGAGCATGATGAGAGGGCGAGGGTGAGCAGAGGGAAAATAAAAAAGAACAAAAACAAAAGATGAACACAAATTTTCGCTTCGCGCTGTCTCGAGCGGCACGACAAATACAATTGCAAAGCTTCCGCGTTGGTCTTGTCAGGTTGCGCGTATTTTTCCCTAGGACATATGTCCGCGGATACACATCTATACTATACGTACGTTTGCCATGTAGGCCCTATCTTTAAATTGCCTTTTTATTAATGCCCCATATGGTTTATGTATATACCTCTGGAGCGCAACATGAAGCGCATCGAACTCAGTGTAATATTTTCTGCCGTCCCAAATGTCCCGCTGCTTACGCTGGATTTACCCCATTTCATTTTGCACTGCCCTGCGGTTTAGCTGTCGAGCTTCTATTCCTCCCATTCCCTTTCAATTCAAGGGGAAGAACAGTGCGAAGAAACGAGCCGTCTGGTCGACCAGGCGGTCGACATGCTCGGCCTGTAGTTTTAGCCGAATAAAACTCTTTACTACTACTACTGTGGGTGTTTCGAAAATCCAGGAAGCGAGCATGTCTGGTGTCCCTCTGTAAGTCTTTGTTGTGTCGCTGTTGTTTGCCATGTAGTACTTTGGGTTTAGACTACTTTACTGCTTATATATTGCTCATGGCTGTACGAAGGGTATGTACTGATAACGTGGTTACTCTTAGCGGCATAGACCATTTTACCAGAGAGGCTGTTTAACAATTCGTTGATTCCGTCCTTTCACAAAACCCGGTATAACAGTATAACGAAAAGAGTTCACTGGCGCCGGCGGGATTCAAACCTGTGTTTTGTAGATCAACGAATTCAGAGTCAGTCGTCACACCCACTCGGCTACGACTATGAGTTAGTACCCGATAGTCACACGGCTTACTCCCTCGGCTGTGACTGTAGGTAGAGGAATAACGCCACCTCCTCGACACAGAACACGTGATAGGGTACACGTTAACATGCGGGCGCCTAGCTTAAATGTGCGCGTTCCGTTCGTTCGTTCTGCTTTTTCGATTTGCTTCTTCTTCGCCGTTATAGCAACAATGATGGAGTAAAGGTAGTTGCGGCCGCGAAGAAGCAAATCGGCTGCGATCGTGGACTTAAACCATCGTGATGGTCGTGAAGGTTGCGTACGTCTTCACTAACTTCAAGTCTTATGCGTTATTGCGAGCTTCCTTTTTTAAGTCGAGTGTTTTTTCTTTGTGTAACAAACATTTTGGGGTGTTCGTCCCAGGGTGTCATATTTAGAACTTTTGTTGCTGTTGCTCGGTTCTACCCACATTGCCGTGCGATGGCACTGCATAGACCCGTCCCGTCGCACGCACGTCTTGGGTCGTGTCCTTCCTGTCCCGAAGCAGCTGGATTCACATAATCGGGATTAGCATAAATAGAGCGCGCCTAGGCGTAGGCGAGACCACAATGAGGCCTAGTTCTTGAAAACGCTCGGTTATTTATTCAACAACTCAAACAACAATAGTAAAACACAATGCAGTGGCTCGTGGGCGAAGGGCGACAAGTGTGACCGTCTGACTGCGCCCGTAGGGTCGCTGCACACGGCACTCAGCAACATCATTGCAGTTCAAATCATACAAAATAATACAAGTAAAAAACTGCGCAAAGTAGGAAAGCCATGATAACAAACAACAAAAAGGCACTGTGGTTTTTTTAATACATGATTTCTAATACATGTATTTCTAACACATGATTTTAATACATGACAAGAAAAAAGGTAAAAGAAAGACAGCGCAAAAAGGACCTAAAACGTATTGTCTAAAACAGTATTCATTGCGAAGTATTAAATGTTCCAAGTATTCAGTATTAAAAAACAGTATTTAGTGCAAAGCCTATTCGTAGCCGAGAAAGCGTGGTTTTCCGGGTGCCTATGTTCGCAAGCAGCATGTTAGCGGCTTCAAAAGGTAATAAGACATGTTAGCTGGGACCGAAATTTCCGCTGTCAGAGGATAAAAGGTGAGAAGAACATGAGGGGCACATGTGTCACCTAGCGGTGTTCTCCCGAAACCTGCGGTGGAAGTCGAAAACGCCGCGTAACCCCGAACACATGAGGTGGAGGGATTTTTGTAGAGCCCCACAAAATGGAGGAACAGTGGTTTCAATAGTTCTTAAATTTTCCGGCATTGCACTGTGGTGAAAAGCATACACCTCTGGTGAAAACCAGTATATTTGTCCTGTTTAATTTTGCGCAATCTGCAGCGTTTTCTGCATCTGCACGGATTGTTTTGATGCAAAATGATGAGTATAGCGAAAATTTATCGATGCGAGGGGGTTTGTTTATCGTCCTTTTTCGCATATTATATTCGAGCCCATCACTGATGCCTGTTTTTCAGGAAAACTATAGAACTTACATTGTATGCGATACATGGTCTTTGTTCAAACGTTCAGCTATAGTTAAGGCTGCTTTTCTTGCAAGGTAGCGCTCGCATTGCTTTTGACAGGTAGCGCAGGAATCATTATCGTATGCAGCGCAAACCGTTGTACATAGACACCGCTGCGTAACAGGCCTCGAAAGCTTCAGGTTGGCTGCTCCGAACAGTCGGTGAAGGCTTAACTGAAACTGCTCAATATACCACAGTGCGCGTAAGATTTAGCGCTAGATTCTAAAATAATGCATTACATTGTCTGAGTTCCTTTCTACATGTGGTGGCTGCGCCGTCCATCTGTCCGTACGTCCATCCTGCCATCCGCCTGTCATTGAACGCTACCGCGGTGAAACAACGTTACCATAGCCCTTATGCTGCAACAAAATAACCCTGGTAACGGGACTTCAAGAGAGTACCACAATCTGAAAGCGCGCCTTTTCGTTCGATCCCAGGTCACGAGTGCGACGATGCTTCCTGGGTTCATGCAGGGGTCGTGTCCACCCAGAAACTGCCTACGGAGAGTGAAGGGCGGGTGCAGCAGTTCGGGAGGTCAAGCCCTGCTGCTGTGCATAAGCTGGTGAGCTCGCCGTGTATCTCCGATCCGCCGCACGAACGTCCCACAAGCAATGGAATGGCTTCAGATAGGAGTCACAGGCGCCACCACACGAAAAAGCATCCCATCGCCAAGGAGAGCAGCGAAACCGAAGACAGTGAAGTTTCACCAAAAATAGCGGCAGGTCTACGGGTGTGTCTACAGGCTGCAGAAGGAAAAAGTCTGCCACGATGCTTTCAGTCTTTGGTGTACCGTCCCTTCCCGCAACCGAAGGAAGATGCCGAGTCTTGAACTCGGTTTTGAACCGAAATATTCATCAGATGCCCATGAACACAGCGGCCATAGGTGAACCCGCAGGTGTCTTGGAAGGAGAGGTCATTCGGCAGAGCCGTACAGAGCGAACAGAATGTACAGAAGGGGCCCCATTTCAGAGGATTGAAGACGAGCAACGCACAAGGCCGGGTGTTTACAATAGAGTACACGGAGAAGAAAGAGCGAAAGACAGTAATCCGGCCCGAAAAACGGAGAAACTTACCTTTGGGTCGGTCGGGGCAGTCGGCCGTGCCACGGGTGATATAGACTTCTCTGACGCAAAGGAGGCTGCACTTAGCGCTGGGGACCCGCTACGCACAACAGTTGTTGCCTATGTCGTGGAAGATGACGCCAAGAAAAAGAAAAAGAAAAGGAAGAAGAAAAAGAGGTCGAAGAAGAAAAAGAAAAAGAAAAAGAAGAAGAAAAAGAAGAAGAGAAAGAAGTCTAGAAAGAAGAAGAAAAAGAAGAAAAAGTCTAAGAGGAAGAAGAAAAAGAAGGGCAAGAAAAAGAAAAAGAAGCCTAAGAAGAAATCGAAAAGCCTCGATAGTACTGCCACATCAGCTGCCTCATCTAGCCCCACGGTGTCGCAAACTCCACCAACACAGCCCGCCACGACGGTAAGCCTGGCTTCGACACAAAGTACGACATCGACACAGACGGACGACTTGCTGAGGAGCATGCGAAGCCGCATCCAGCGCGAGGCCTACCTTCCTCCGCCGAGCGAAGGGCGGAGGCGCGGCTCGAGTTCCGAAGGTTCAGGCAGCCGCAGTGGAAGCGTTAAGAAATACCGCATCGTCACACACGTGGTCCTTGGAGATGACGGGAATATTCGGGTCGCCTCACACAGCAGTGGTTCACAGAAAAGCTACCAGATGGCCCCACTGCCCGAAATGCCCCCTCAGAATGCCCGGTCCATGTCTTGGTCCAGAGAGAAGGTGCGCCCGCCGGAACCTCCTCCCGAGGTTTGGGACAGGCCGGTTCAGCGGGCAGCGCAGGTGCAGCGGACTTCATCCCAATGCACCAACTGTGGGGGACCGATTACGCCGCCCGTTGTAGTACAGAGGCCCGTCATAATCGAAGCACCATTGATTCCCTCTCGGAAATCGTCAAGGCGAAGTGTGCGAGACGACGATTACGACGACGAGCCACGGCGTCGATCGCGGTCGGACGAGAGAAGGCGACGCCGGTCGGGCTGTAGGCGCTCGTCGCGCTCTTCCCGCTCATCGAGGAAGAGGTGCCACTGCTCGCGCTCGTCGTCGAGTAGCCCGTCGTCCGGGTCGCGACGCTCGAGCAGACGGCGCCGACGCAGGCGGCGGCGTTACCGCCGCGACAAGGTGCTGCTCTACCGAAAGGACCGCGAGATAACTGGGAGGATTGGCTCACCCATGCTTCCATGCCGCCACTTGACATGTACGGTCCTAGGTTACCCGGTCGGCCTCCACAAGCACGTTCTTATGAGCGCCTTCCGCCCCGCTATCCCCGCTTCGTGGAAGGCTACGGACCGCCTGTTCTGGGCGACATTACGTGCGCTCCACTCCCTCCCACCGAAGCTGCTCCTCCCGTTTCTTTGACAGTTACAACTAACATGCTGCCGCCAACAATGCCCTTGCCTCCCGCTCTTCCACCGCCGATGCCGCCCCTCCGGCCACAATTAATGCCGCCACCCGTCCCGCCACCTATGTTAGCAAGCTTGAGGCCATCTCCTACAGCATGCTTGTCACCATTATTGCCGCGGCTGAGGCCGCATTCTTTGTTCACGGTGCAGCCGGCTCTAGGAGTTCCTCAGATGATGCATCAGTCGCAAATAAGGCGGGCACCCACCAAACAGCGCTCGCTCACAATTGAGGTAGGGAAGGAGCCCAAGCTTCCGGCACCCCCGACGGCCGTACTGACACCTTGCACGGCGTCTGCGCCCCTCCTCGGAAAACATCTGACTGGCCCGCCTAGAGCTGAAACCACCACGAACAGCGCGGACAGTATTAAGCTTCTTTACTCTTTCAAGCGGGAACCCTCGAGCTTCTCGTCAACGGGCTCCACGTACAGCGGTGTAGCGGTTGGCGCCCCGGTAAAGCGGCCCGACGACAGCTCTTGGAGGGCACCGTACAATTTTGTGCCGCGCAATTTTAACCGAGGTGGCCTCGTGATCAGTGTCATCTTCGTCGTGGGCATCGTCGCCTGCGTTTTGGCCCTGATTGGCCACTACGCCTCCGGTCGAGAGAGCAGGCTTCGAGACGTGATCGATGAAGAGGACGATGAGGGAACAGTGATGCACGGCCCTTGGTTGTTTAACCTGTCGGGGGCCGCATCAGCACTTGCTTTGCGCGCCTACAAGCTCTGCCACTCGTCGGACTGTAAGAGCGAAGCCAGCAGGCTGGCCAACATGCTAGGCTCAAAGCCGTGTGACAGTTTTTACGACTACGTCTGCAAGCGACAATGGGAGCGAACCCTTATAACCTTGCGCAGCGCGGACGAGCTCACGTTGAATGACATCCAGGACAACGTATGGAGACATATCGAGCTGTTCAAAACCAAAAGGGACGCCGCAACTGCCGTCTGGACAAGCTGCGTGAACACGGCAGCCATCAACGAGCTTGGGTCGACTTCATTTCAAGAACTACTCAATTCGTCCGGCTTGTCGGGCTGGCCATTCGAAAAGACGCGGGTTGCTTTGAGCCCCTGGAGGGCCGCGGGTCGCCTAATGCGGCTGCTCGCACTGGCCTCACTGCTCAGCTTGAGTGTGGAGCGCGGCCCCCGCCCGACTCTGACCATCATTTTGGGTCCTGCGGAGGCACCACTGAGTCTTCGCGACTTCCGGGATAACTCCACGACCACCAGCTTCCTCAAGAGAGTCGAGAGATCGATGAGTTTTCTTTCCCCGGATGGAAACGAGACCGAGAAAAGAGCCATGGAAGTGCTCAGCTTCGTGCTCAGCCTTGCTAGCATAAATTCCGGCAAGCAGACTGCGCCCGCGTTTGCCGCTAAGGGACCCTTCACCACGTTTCTCGACGCTGCACTCGGCGACCTCATCGATTTGAAGAATAAAAACGTCCACGCAAAGTTGCAATCGCCGAAGTATGGAAGCGAAGTGAGTCAAATGATGGCTGTTGTGCCTCTACGGTCCGCTCTCAACTATCTGGGTTACTACGCTGTCGATCACCTTTGGGCGTTCTCCCCAGCGCACGTGGGCGAAGTCGTTCCACCCCTTCAACGGCAGAGAATCTGTCTCCAGATGACTGAGAGGGCGGTGCCACGCCAAATTCTCGAAATTGGGTACAAGGTGTACAAAAACCATCTCAACCTGACCCACCTGCGCAGGGTAGCCAAAGAAACGAAACGGCGTCTCGAGAAGAGCATCCGTTCTCTTTCTTGGATGGACGACCAGATGAAGCTTAAGGTGAATTGAGAGGGTGCAGAGGACCACCGTACAATTCTCTTTCCCGTCCGAGCTCCTCCTTTCAGGCTCGATGCCCGGCGTGCCGCCTCCTCTGCCATCGCACACTACCGGCGCCCTGAGCCTTTACCAGTGGTGCGTGGAAAATGAGTTCGTGTCTTCCGTAAAGCACATTATAGACGACGACGACGTACGGCCACCTCGCAGCTTGTTCTCTCAGCGCATCGAGCATAGTCCTGACGGAGTGCTGCACGTCCCTCTGGTGGCTGTCAACCCTAGAACGAGTGTGAGGGCCACATCGGGATACGTGTCCCTCCTTCGCGATACACGTCTTAGTGTTCGACTGGCCAGGGCACTGATCGAAGCAGCGCTCGGACGGACCAGTGACGAGAAGTCCATGTGGTCCCCCCTTGCGCGTGCTCAATACCGTGGCAAGCAGGCTTGTTTTTTGGCACGCTTTCCAACGCTTCTCGACCCCTTGGAGGGCTTGGAAGTGCACAAACCTGCCGAGGCGGTCACGACAGACGTGTTAGAACACGTGGCCGTGGCCTTGGCCCACCTCGAGTTCCGACAGGCTCTGCAGCCCTTGCGTGGCAACATGGCCGACTACCGCCTCGCCGACGCCCAGAACTTCTCCTCGGAGCAACTGTTCTTCATCTCGTACGCCGAGTCTGCGTGCGAGGCCTACGACGATGAGACGGCGTTCCGGCAGTTCTTGCTGCGGAAGGAGAGTCCCGCCCGGCAGCGCGTCGACCTGGCGCTAGCCCACGATCCCACCTTTCACCAGGCTTTCCACTGTCACCGTGGGTCCGCCATGAGGCCACGCCACAGCTGCAGCTTTTGGTGAAGCACGCAGTTTAGCGTCACCGGAAGCGATTCTCTGAAACGTTATAGTTTAGCTGTAGTAAGATTGAAACAAACCTCAATGAATAAATTATTAACAATCAGTGTCCTTGTCGGTGTCATCAGTAAGGATTTGACATGTAAACGAATTCTCGCCATCGTCCGCGTCCACGCTGGAGAAGTCAGGTGTACTGCGGGACAATTAGACGCCGGGAAACTCGAACACTTAAAAACGTTCAGATGAGACGCACGGGAAATGAATGTGTTGGAGCATTTATAACATTTCCATGTCTGTTATGTGAACCCATGCGGTCACGGTTACAAGTTTACTAAATCAACCTGACGGGGTAGTTGGTATCACATAATGAGAAAAAATTGCCCCAAAGAGGACAGGATGAACAGAAACAAGGCGCACCATTCGCGGAAGTGTGGTGCGTCTTCTTTCGGTTCGTCCTGTTCTTTATAGCGCCATTTTTCCCCATCAAAATCGCTAGCTTCAAAGTTGTCCGCTGGGGCATGGGCGCTGACGAGAATAATCACAAAAGCTATGTCATAACTGGCTGTGACATCAGCGATATCACTTCCGGTTATTACGTCAAATCAAATTTCCGGGATATCTGCAGCCGTTACTTCAGGGCTGCGCGGTGCATTGAAGTAGCAGTGTTCGCTTTGTCAGATGGCTGGCAGGCTGTCTGGTTTGCTGGTTAACTGCGGCGCAGAACAATTAAATCCTTGGTTCGAGAGAAAGAAAACGTGTTAATAGAGAGTTTTAGATAACCGTTTTCGACTGTCCGCTCCGGTGTCGCCGGCATGGTCAGCGCAACCGGAGCCAATGCCGTTCGCGGCCAAGCGGGCCAGGCATGCGCAATGGCGCTCCCGCTTGCTATCGGAGCGGAGCGGACCGTGAAAAACGGTCAGCTAAAACTCGCTACTGTCTTGATGGGGAGAGTGGAACCCCCGTCTGGGAATTCATGTTGCCCGACCAGCCTTCATCCGGGTCAAACCCTCCTTTGTCTGAAGGGAGATTGAAATGTGCAGAAACAGTTGCCATCTACCGAAATGTTACATGCCTAGCGAATCTCCTGTGCCCTTTATTCGTAATATCTCCACTATGTTGCATCGCCCGAACTTTGGAGCGCAGTTGAATTTAAGCTGCCTCCTGCCTCGGAACGTGATACTGAACGAACGCGCTCGCACGATCAATTCGCCGATGTGACAATTGTCAAATTAAAGTATAGGTTTGGGCGAGTTGGTATGTCATACTTGAACGTTCCATGCGCAAACTACACGAATACGAAAAAAGAAGACGAGGCAATGCGCGTTGTCTCGTCTTCTTTCTTCGTCTTCATGTAGTTTGCGCATTGAACGTTCAAGTCAATTGAAAGTCGTATGGCGTAGACGACAACAGCACCTGGCATATTTGTCGATGTAATTGTTATCGCGCGTTAGTTTTTTATGCCTTCTTGATCCACTTTTTACCTAGAAAGATCAGTTTGTTAGGCGCCGCAAAAACTAATGTGACCCCTGCCTTGCCCATGACACTCGATGCATAAGGGGAGGTGCAACTGTGGCAGAATGATGACGTTGGTCTTTCTTCCTAGTTAGATGCAACATTTCCCTTCGCAAGGCTTTAGGGACACCGGAGAGCACGTTTCGGGTATACCCAAATTTGTCTGGTCGCTCCGCCTAGGAATTAAAACAACTACCCGCTTCGTGACCACCAGTCCCGGATAGAGCGACACCGACACTGGATTTGGCAACAGCCCGCTTGATCTGTGTTGAAAGTTCAATGCGCGGAGGAATAACGCAGGGGGGGGGGGGGGGGCGCGTACTCAATGCTGTTCAACAAGAATTCAGCGTCTCGAAAACAAGATTATTGGTTATCGGTTTGAGGTTTAAGAATGTTTAAAATTCTGCAATATGTCCAGCATAAATACTAGTAAAAGGTCATCGACATATCGAAATAACCTTTTTGCTCGAACTGTTATCAACCAGCTGTTTTCTGTATAATCTTGAAATCACCAAACCCCTGAGTACAGGGGCGAGGCCGAACCGTATACAGAAGCACGCCCCGCGCGGTGGCTCACTGGTTAAGGCGTTGTGCTGCTTAGCCCAATGACGCGGTTTTGACCTGCGCCGTGGTTGGTTGATTTTCAAATGGATGCGAAAGGCGAAAACGCCCGTTTGTCTCCATTTCCGCGCACGCTATACATCCCGTGGAGGCAGGGTTGCCAGGTCCTCATAAGGAAAAGACACCGGGAAATTGCCGAAAGAAGCCAAAAACGTGGACACCTCAAAGTGCATGCTTGAAAAGGAGCCAGAGAAGTCGCCATTCTCAGCACGGAGATGCTAGTAAGTACTTTTTGATTACGTTCTCAGTAAAAATAGCGAAATTCTGAGCTGTAAAAAACCGTGTCACAAATTTTATTCATTTGCCATAGAGCGGGAAACGGACAGCGATTGACTACCGCCTGGAAAATAGCTAAAAAGAGAAGAAAAAATTTGAAAAAAAAAAACGCAGAAAGGTCGGTATGATGGTCAGCTATTCCGTGTGTGGGTATGGGAAAGGAAAGAGAGATCATGGATAGAGGATGAGAGAGATAAAGATGTCCAAAAAATGAAAGATGAAAGAATGGCTATAAACAAAATTTGCCTATACTTATACAGTTCATGTGTTATAGTTCATCAAGACAGGCCTCAACAATACAGTCTCGCTGCCAGGCTACTGCTGCGGAGAAATAACAGCACTGCTTTGAATGCCTTGTGGGAACGCGGCGTGTGTGGTCAAGAACCCAGCAGTACTTCCTAAGACACAACCCTACATTCCAGACAGGCCAATGAACTTAGAACGGGAGCCCGCTGCACAACATGTTTTACCACTTTCCCTGCCTCTTTACACTCCCGTGCGTAGTAAAACTCGTCAGGCACACTTCCAACCGCACCGCATGAAATCTTAAGCTCCTGTAAACGACTGAAGCATCACACTTCAAACTAACGGGGTTGTTTGAAGCTTTGATGCTATTCATACAGCATCAGGTCATCACCAGCCTATCTACGCCCACTGCAGGGCAGAGGCCTCTCCTATTAATCTCCAATTACCCCGGTCCTGTGCTAACTGCGACCAATTTATCCCCGCAAACTTCTTGATCTCATCTGCCCATATAACTTTCTGCCACCCCATGCCACGCTTACCTTCTCAGGGATCTGCTCTGTTACCCTTAAGACTAACGGTTATCTTGCCTTCGCATTACATGCCCTGCACGTCCATTTCTTCTTCTTAATTTCTACTAACCGGGATATTAAAAGAGCAATTTTGGTTCATGCCGGGAAGTAGCGCTGCACGGTGGTGTGTTTGAGTTACTCATTCGTTGGAGGCTATTCTGGATTTTGCCCGATCCTCACCACCTGCCTAAAAGTTTGTTCTGTGCTGTTTGTTCAGTTGTCTCGATGGCTGAAAGGTCATATAGGATCGTCTTTGTGGAAAGTGGTGCGTCGGAAAGGCCCGGAAATATGTAAAATTACCGCTGCTCAAAAGAGCCAGACACTAGCCAAGTCGCCACACTTAAACTTCTGTCGCCACGAGTCTGGAAAAGTCGCCAATTTGACAACAAATCGACAGGCCTGATAACCAAGCCTGGAGGTTTCAAAATGAATCCTGAGCCCTCCACTACGGCGCGTCTGATAGCACAGGTGTACCTTCGGCGCGTTACACCTCCCAAGTACTTTTGATACAAACGCAGCCAAGCTGTATGAGCAAGCGGCCCTCATGCTTTATAAAATAGTCCTCAAAGTCATTCAAGGGAGCATCTCGCATTCGTACTGGTCTCATTTTGAAATATGATGGATTCGTGACGGTCAATGCAATCACTCACTTCAAGTAACTGCTTACCGGCGTTTAAAAACACAGATCCTTGTTGTCAATTGATCCGGAATTGACGTTCCGAAGAGGTTAAACTTGAAAATATTGGGTTTTCGCCTGTGTTCGCGCACGAAATATCGGCTTAAAAGAAGTTAAACCTCGAGACCCCCAGACATCCAACTCCACCTTCATGGCCAAGCTGTGCACAGAGTTTTTACAGCCCGCATACTGGGCCTCATAGTCGACGCCAACCTACGCAACCAAAGTGAAGTTAGCGCATTAAGAGGTACTTGCCTACGACCTCTCGATATACTCAAACGGTGCGCAGGTTATGAGTGGGGTTGTTCTACCAAGACGCTCCTTCGCCTACACCGAGGTCTATTTCAATCTAGGATACTATACGGGCTACCGCACATCTGCCCTACCAAGACCCAAGCTAATAAGCTCGAGGTTTTGAACAGGCGGGGCATCAAAATAGCCCTTGGACTTCCAGCACAGACTCCCAGCTTGGACCTCTACACAGAGGCTGGTATGAACACCCTTGCCCACCTCACCTCCGACACGCATCTAGCGCGGAACAGCATCGCCTAGCTATGACACCAGCCGGACGTTGCATCATAAAGCAATATCTCAAACAGCGACCGCAAGGACCCAGAAGGCAGTTCCCGCGAGCCCCGTGGACAGCAGATGTGGCCGCATGAGCTCCAATTCCTGGACACCGCACCGGCCTTCATGACTGGAGGGCTGAGCAACGGAAACTGGCCCGAGAATCCTTGGCACTTAAACGACTAGACGAGGACTATAACACGGCTCTCACGGTTTTCACCGACGGCTCAGTTGATCCAGTCACTGGGCGGGTGGGTGCTGCCTTCGTGTGTCCCGAATGCGATGAAAAGCGTAAGATACACCTTTTCGACAACCCGACACCTGAGATGGCCGAACTGATGGCCATTCAGCGAGCTGTTCAACGGCTTGAAACGCAAGAACGTTTCAAAGAATCGGTGATTCTTACAGACGCGATCAACGTCCTACGCTGCTTAAAGCGACCAGATGAAACCTCCGAGGTCATCTTAAATACCCGGGAACGACTCAGAACGCTGCGGACCCGCGGAAGTCTTGTGACCTTTTATGGATACCGGTTCACGCGGGAATCTCATGCAAAGGCAAGGCCCACGCACATGCGCAGCAAGCCGCAAGGGACACAACAACTGGGAAAAGCTGCATCACCGGGCTCACCCCTTCTCTTATGAGCATGGACATTCTCCTGAGCTTCCTTCGGTTATAGTGCCATCATCTGCATCTCAGGATGAGCAGACGGATGAGAACTGTGAAAACACAGCGGTGGAACCTTCACCTACTTCGAGCTCGGAGTTCTACACCCGCCGCAACGTGGAAAGGAAGCTGAAACTGTGAGCAGCTCCAGGAGGGAAGCGTCCAGACATTGGCGCACTATCGTTCACAGGATTATAACTGGATCGGCAAGAACACCACACTTTCGCGCTGCAGTATACGCCAGTCTAGATGATCCCGAGTGTTCACGGTGCTCAGCCAATAACGACATTGCACACATCCTGTCGGGCTGCCCTCGCTTTGCCGACTGTCGACAACAAGCCTTCAAAAACATAGGATTGGCAAGCCCACCCAGCCCTAATGATTGGCTTTATCCAAGTCGTTCCTATCAGAGCGAACAACGGCGCCTGGTCACCGCTCTACGAAACTACGTCGAGAACTCTGGCATTCACCATTTCCTTTAATTTCATACCCAATTGGATGTATCATACTTTTTCCCCAACTGCCATTACCTAATCCCTCTCCCCTAGACACCGAAATTCGCTAAAGCGTAATGTGGCGTCTTTGTATCTCTTGTACATCAAATAAATGCGTGTTACCACCACCACCTCGATAGCTGTTACAAGGAGATTTATCGCCTTCCTGCCATTCTTGGGGGGCTGACGAGAATGAAGATGGTTGATTTCTAATATCTCTTAGATCTATCCATAGTATGTACTTGTGGCCCTCCCTTTTATTAGGGACAAGATAAGGGAGTAGGAGGGATGTGGCAACGTGAACCGTTATAATGCCCAATATTTGGCCTGTAGAAAAGGCCAAACGGTGTCTTCTGCCTCTCTATTGGCGGTGAGCGCGACCATGGGCGGCACTGCGAAGCGCCTCCGTGATGTCGGCTGAGGGATTCTCGCATTTGTCGTCTGCTTCACTCAAACAAGCTTTCCCTGCTCTTTCTTGGTGCTCGGTTGACGTATTATGCTTGCCCGCACCAGATTTTGCGTGTGTGTAACTTTTTATTATAATAATAGACTGAAAATAGCATACACTAGCTCAAGGCGTCAGTTTAAGTATAGTTTGGATACTGCTACGGAAGAAATATTGCCGGCGTCGCCTTCTTCCTTGCGGAGCCGGTTCTGTGCGGAGCGCGAAGAGTAGGAGCTAGGCGTCAGCTTCTTTATTAAGCAGTCTTTCGAACAAAGGGAACAGCCAGCTGCTGGTAACCAACAACAGCGAAAATACAAGACCAAAACAAATTCCTGGCCTGCGGGGCTGTCGGATTTGGCAGAAGCCATTACGATTCCCCGTAATCATAAGGTAAGACAGTTTTTGCAACCTTGCCAAACACTCAAAAGTATTGTATCACGTCACTTTACGTTGTCATGGCGTGAAAGTATGCCGGCAGGTACTATGGGCTGCAAAAACTGTAGATAGTTCCAAATAACTCGTTCTGTATATAGGCACGCGCTGGTTTTATGCCAGACTTCTAACCAGTATAGAGGTTTATTGGGAAAAACGAGTCACGTCTACGGCAAAGATGCAGTAACTATATGTTGAGACCTGAAGGGACATTTTGGCACATTTCCCGCATCCATATCTTTTAAATATTCAGATATGCGTTATAACAAAACTGTACTTAAGAGGAGGATGAGAAGGAGGGGAACACGAGGAGGAAACGTTATTTAATAGTGAAATCGAGTTGATTTGTTGGCCGAGTCCTCAGTCCAGGAAAAGAGAGTAAGAGTAATTTTTCTTAATTCATAGAACGCCATTGCGAGTAGACCAGGATTTGCTCTTGACGCCTGGAGTGGTTGCAAAACAATAAACAGCTGCTTGGAAATATTCATCGGTTTCGATTCTTGTCATTTAAGCACGTATACTATTTATTGCGTTCGTTAGCGAGTATATCAAGCCTTCAACACCGTAATCATGTCATAATTGTTCGGGTTGAGAGTCAGTTCGATATGATAGCGATGCTTACGACAGGAATTCGGAGCACAAAAGGCGCCTTCAAGTATTCTGGACAACGTTGTCTGGGGCGTGATCGCGGTGGCGTAGCACGAACCTTGTTATTGTATTGCACGGGAATGAAGAACGCACGCTGCGGATATGCACCTTTGTTCAAGCAGCCATAACGAAAGCCAATTTGTGGAGAAAGGAATGTATGAAATACGGCCTGAAGAAAATATCCACACGATCTTTGCGTGCCTCCCAGACACCCCCAAACCTACTAATAAGACGTCTGTGACTGTGCAGAAAAATTAAGGTGTTGGGAGCAGAAAAAAATTTCATATGATGCAAGTAAACAACAACGAAAGGAATAATAGATATCCGCTTTATTTCATGCTGTCCGTTGCGCGTGTACGGGCCCGCAGCTTGGTACGTAACATTAGACTGTTTAGTCTTTATAAGAGCATCTCAAAAATACTGTAGGGAAGCCTACTCATTTTGACTGTTTATCGAGGAGCTCCGAGCGCTGAACCTCCCGAATGAGCTAGAAAGCACTAGTTACACACGATCTTTTGACCGATGCTCTGAAGAAAATTGTTCTCTCTCTTGCCGTGCGTTGCAAACTGGGGGGGGGATACAACTTGAAATTATTCAGATGTGTCAGAAGCTGGCAGAAAAAAAAAACGGAATAATTAGAAATACGCTTTTAATGCACTAAAGCACCAAAGCGGGCGTTTCCTAGCACAGGCACTGCTGCCCCTCACAAACGGAGTGTAGCAGACGACAGCGGCGTGAGTACCTATGCCGAAGTCAGGAGCCAGGGGGCGCCAGTCCAACGTCTCACCGCCGATAGCGTCCTTGTTCCTTGCTTTTATTGTGGTCCGGAGTTTTGCCTCCCGTAAAATCCACCCTCTCCCTATCCTCTTTAGGAACCCATTATAGCTAGTGCCCGAAACACTTTTACCGTTTTTTCTCCTTTCTTCCCTTTCAATGCGTACACGGGAAAGGAGGTCAACAGAAAACACCCCACCCTCTTTGTCCTCACAACCAGACCACTCCAAAAGGCTATTCAGCAGCCAGCGGGCGCCTGCGAAGTTCGTGTTCTTTTTTCAAGCGAATCTCTAGTGTCCTCACTGCTGCCGTCGTACGCCACTACGCTTTGCTGGAAAGACCACTTTCTCTGACGATGATGATGAATGATCGTGGGTGAACTGAAAGAAAAGTCGGTTTAGCGACAATAAAAGCGGAAACATTAGTCGTCGAGTTTGTTGTTCCATCGTTGAGTTTAATCGCGACCACTCTTGAACGCGAACCGTTCTCGTAGTTGATTGTTTAGTTTGCCAATCCCAACCAAAGTGCTGCATACCTGAAGAGGATCACATACTCGTAGTGTGAAATTGGCTGCCGTAATGGGTAGGCCGTGTGTGGTTCGTTCAGAGGGGGAGCAGGCAGCCTTCCAGCAACGTCAGTGCTCGTCGGGAGGATCCGCAGTTCCATCTCGCCGAAACTACAGAGGCCAAGTGACGTCGAGGAAATATTGAGGTCCGCAATGGGGATAAAGAGCGAGAGAAACTCTTTATTACAGAGGAAAATGCAGAGAAGTTTGCCGAGATCAGTACGCCGGCATGCTACTATGCGGGGAAAGGAGGAGAGGAAAGAAGGTAGTAGGTGTAGTGAAGGAGAGGAGAGGAGTAGTAGAGAAAAAAATAAAATATGATCCTTCTTCAGGGCATTGAGTTCAAAGGTTCTTGATATGAAGACACGGCCTAAATTTCGTGGACACACCAATGTCCTGGAGGAATTCGAATAGCGCGGGCAAGATTTTGCGCTGAGCGGAGGGAGAGGGCCATGGTCCAAGTACCAATCTCAGTGTCAATGGTCTAGCGTGGAGGCAATCAATTTTATGTTGTAAACGGCACCTTGTAGTAGGCATAGGCAGAGCACTCCAGTAATATATGTTCAACAGTTTCAAGTGAACCACAATTATCGCAATATGGGCTTGATGTCTGGCCGATCCGATGTAGATAGGAGTTTGTTAGTGCTGCATTAAGACGAAGCGTATGGAACAACGTCTCCAAGTGGCGGGGTAGACGCTCTGGCAGCCGCATTCTGACATATGGGTCTATGGAATGTAAAAAAAAAAACCGTAATGATGCTGCTGCAAGAACCTCAAACGGTTCCTTTTCCGATAGAGCTAGTGCCTTTGTCATTGTGGCGGCATCATGCTTGCTTCGGCAGCTCCGCCGTAAGAGACGAAACGGTAAACCATCGCACAAAGCGACGCCCAGCACGGCCCTGAATAGTGTGCAAATGTAAAGTCGTGTGTGTCTTAGTGATCCTAATTGAGTCAATACTACCGCACTTAAAGAATGTACCTTCATTCTCTAAGTTTACTTCAAACAAAGAACTACTTCTCTGAGTAACGACAGCGATGGGAAAACGCAAGGCTTTAGTGCGTCGACCCGCGTCGAACCCGCCAAATCAGCGCTATATCAGAGCCAAGCAAACGATCAGACTTAACGATCAAACGACGAACTCAACGAATAAGCTTCGCGTTTTCCCATCATGGTCGTTAGACAGATGGGTAGTTGATTTTTTAGACTTTTCATCGCGCATTCGGAATACATTGGGGATACGTCGCACAGTCTTTGCCCTGATTATTTGATGGGGACGTTTAGTCCTGCTCGTAGCTAGCTTCTTAAATTTTAGAAGAAGTCAGTAGCCATGAACGGGCTGTCATTACCTGCCACGTTCTTTCCAGAAAAAAGAAGGCGGTAATTTAAAAAGAATACAGCCGCAAAAACCTTGCTGTCGGAAGCTGCACTTCAGATCCCGTGCTTCGAGAACCTAGAAGGACGTGCGGTTGATCGTTTTAAAGCAATGTGGCAATGAAATTCTGGAAGCAGTGCCCTGATTTAGCTGTAGGCTGGGCTAGTTGGTAATTCATAGTGATCAAATGTAGCGCAGCCGAAACACACGGGACGGAAAGAATAACACACGGACGAGCGCTCGTCCGTGTGTATTCTTTCCGTCCCGAGTGTATCTGCTGCGCTACATTTGATCCCTGATTTAGATAAAGGAATTCGAAAAAGCATTATTTTTTATGAAGGGCTGTTGTCCGCAGGACGAAAACGCGGAATAGCGTACTAACTGGTAATGTAATAAGTATTGCTCAATGACGTTCCCAGCATTAAGACACAAGCAAGAATAAGCGCGGTCGTGGTGGTATAAGAATATGAGAAAATCCATACAAGGACGGTGCGCTAGAGTAATCAGCGATGCTGATTGCCTTCTTGCATTACGTAAGTATTCTCGTGCATGGAACATACTGATTGTGTAACAGAACTGGTCTTGAAAAACGTTTATTTATAGGCCTTTTTCAAGTGGTTGGGTGGCACTCCACTGGGATATTGTGCCGTGTTCTACAGCTCCCGGCTGGGTTCAGCATGGGTGGTAGCCTTAGACCAGGCACGGCCACTCGAATGGAAAGGAACTTCGTGGCATCGAGCGGCAGTGGTACAGGGCTCCAATGCCCTCTACTGCCTTGCGTGCGCGATGAACCAGACGATATAGACACGCGGCCGAGTGGACAATCGTCTAGCTGACGTCGACACTTCATCGTATGCGCCTACAGCCCTCTTGCTGGATAAAAAAAACAGTGTTTGTGCCAAGATGCTGTTGGTTTACAATGAGTATCATGTTGCTTGACACATAGTCACTCTCAAAATATGGTTACGTTAAAATAATGTTGAATATAGGCCTAACAACATACCCACTCCTGAAAGTGGATTGGCCAGTCACGGTGACAGCTGTGTCAGGAGCTCATGTGTGCTTCGCCAAAGCAGCCCATTCTCATGTGCATGTACGAAAAAGCAAGCCAATGTTGGCTGCTCGGCAGACCTCTACTTATAATAAGAGGTAGCCCTTCCTTACAGGCACACGGAATTCTCACATACCTACTCAAGATAATGGTTAGTAACATATCCAGGACATAGTGGACACTTATCCATGTCGTGTGCGCGTGTCATGGCGCCAACGGAAAAGCCACCCCGCAATGCAGGCTGCAGATACCGGAACACACCCCGTGCGTGTGCAATATCCAGCACCTCTTGCACCTTCGTCAAGCGGTGTTCGCCTTGCAAGTGAAAAAGAACGTCTACAGCACACCGCGCGTGCTCTCATACCCCCGCGCGGTACGGATCTCCCTGGCGGGTTGTCTCGCCAAGATGAGGTCCTGCTCAGACGTCTTCGCCTGGGAGTCGCCCTCAAGCCAGCTGTGACGAGGTCCTGGCCACCTCATACAATGCCCCTTTTCAAGCTCCACCCTGCCCCTTTTGTCCCCGCTCCAGTTGACCAGGCTACAGCAGAGCACCAGGTGTGGAGTTGCCCTGCTCTGCGAAGCCTACGCGCTGTGCACATCGCCACCTGCGGCCCCGCACCCCGGACGTCCGCCAGATTTCATGGCGTGGATACAAGGACCACATCATGGCTCCCCTGCTCCGATTCCTTCGGGAATCCGGAGTGTATCTGTACATTTAATTTCCCCTTATGCTGAATAGCAAACCTCCACAAAAAAAAACAACAACATATATTTTCGGTCTACTTCAGCCGTAACGTTTGTTACTATTTGCAATGAATTTAAAATATTTTAAAGCAGTCATGGTAATGTTAGCTTCGGTAAATTCGCAAGCATCTGCAGTGTAAGTCGTTTGCAAGGTTGACAATTCCGTTTTTTTTCGCTGAGGTCAGTCAACAAGGATGAGCATATGTATAATCGCCGCAGCAATGATGTAATTCGTTTACGTTACAAACAGAATTACTCCTGACCTAACACTTGTACATGGCTTCCTTTTGTTGACTAATTCGCGGCTGTGTGAATTTAGACTGCTGACTGAATTCAAGAAAACCCTATTAAGAGTAATGTTTGCCGGACTTTCTACGAGCTCTTCAGTGGACAGTCGTTTCGGCCGTGGTCAGTAAACATACCCCTTTATGGCTGCCGTAAAACAACCGTTAAAGGGACGCTGAAGTGAATTTGTCAAGCTCCCATTTTGGCTTGCAGTGCGTAGACTGGCTCAAATTAACACACTTTTCATCGTTTATCCGGTTGATAAGTCAGGTAATTATTTTATAAAGCCCGATAGAAGAAAAACTACCATGCGCGGTCTGCAGTGGCCGCACCAACTAAACGCTGTGACGACGGGAGGAGATGCACCGAGATTGGACGATGTCCAAGATTACCATTCAAACAAGTTTCGGTTTCGGTTCTATATATGTATAAAAAAAAACATGCTTGACATCCGACGGCATCGTTGCATGGGGCATTCTCGATTTCTCAGTAATCGTCGTACCGCGCTTCTGCCATGTTGTCGGCTGTAAAATGCATAAGATGAGCCTCCCAGGACGGCTTGGAATCGTAGCAATCACTAGCCGAGGCCTACGCAGTGGGTGAACGCCCTCCGCGTACCCGCAGACGGTCAAGTGCCATGCGCTTTTCCCCCATATTTGGAGCTTGTCTCACTCATGCCTGTATCGTAAAAAGCGTGTTCGCACCAGGCCAAGGGTCTGCTGATTCTGGCCAGTGCCCACTGCCCGCAAGCAGTTGGTGCTTATGGCAACAGCACGCCAACGACAACTCGCTAGCGCGTCAGTGTTAGCTTGCGCGCGTTCTGTGAACTATTTCGTGGAACAGTGAACGCTACGGCCCAAAAATGTTGAACTCAATATAGAAAACATCAGCCGAAAACGAAAAAAGTCAATTTACAGAAAAAAAAAGCATGTACCCTCGGGGATTCGCACTTGTGACTTGCAAAATAACATACCTAGCGCTCGAGACCACTCGGCCACGGGCCAGCGCCGTCGACTGCGGAAATATAAGGTATTATAATGTATGACCAGTTTACACTTTTATTTAGTTTTAGCGTTTTAAGCAGCTTAGGTGACTATTTGTTATATAGCAGTGCAGTAAGCGTCCCCCAAATTCCCACAATATCTCAGGTCTAGCAACTGCGTTTCTTAGACCGAAAAGTGTTCGCAAATGCGTAGTCGTGCTGCTGACCGCTGTGCTTGTTCGCCCAGCACAAAAAAAGTGCTTCCTGCGCCTTAGTGTTTACGGCGTACGGTAAAAGTTTCAGTTGATTTTATTTCCTTAGTACCTATATTGACTTCGCTGACTCTTCTCCTGCCTTCAAGTGGCCTTAGGTTTTCTGCTAGCGTACCAGTCAGCGAAGCATCGCATGTGCGCTTGTGCAGCGCTTGTGTGGAGCGACCTGAACTTGGAGCTTGATACAGTGTACAAACTAACAAAGTAATAAAGCCACATTCATCCATCCACAAACGTGTCGTGGCTTAGTTTCAACTGAGGGAAGAAATTGCGACGACTCGTCGGCGGCCGCCGGACTAAACGCTGTGTCGGTGAGCCGTGCAATTGCGCAGTCAAGCCAAGTCATCTCCTCCTGACGTCAACACGAAAAACAGCAACAGAAATATGGGCGAGGATGCAGGAGAGGAGGACAGCATTTACGAATTGATTTTTCTACTGAATAAATTCGCGTAACGCCACTAAGAGAGGGCCGAAACATGGCCTATGGACTGCGGACTAAAATTTGCTCTAGTAATCCCCGCGATGTTTACAAATCACATCAGTTTCCCTTTAAATCGTGAAACGTATTAGTTCGTCCGACTTTTCCTTCCACTTGCTAATCGCTGCGAAAAAAAAACAGGAAAGGTGGAAGGGGGAGAAAACAGTGTGACACACAACATAAATGTACACGTTCAGATTACAAAATAAACATTCTTCCGAGGTTTGGCTTACATGATCTTCTGCACGTATACAACACCCTGACAGCGTACCGTCGTTTGGATACGGTACCCATAAACACTTCCGAATACGAATATGGGTAAGTGATGCCGTCGTAGACTCCTTGGCGGGCCGGGGGCATCGCTCATGTAGCTTTCGCAACTACCAGGAAGAACCCGCCTTGCTTCCCAAGGGGACTCGTGTCCAGAGCTGTGGCGCTATGGAACGTTTGTTTTGGCGGGGCAGACGTTTCCTCTGCTTTCTGGCCGCAATGAACTTCGGGCAGTTTGTTATATCGATAATAATGTGGGCGAAACTAATGTTACATATGAGGCCGAACTTGTCTGTATGCAAGGAAAAAACGTGAGGCCACGTATAACGTGGGCAATACGAATAACGGAACGACCACCAGTTGTGTACGTACAATCAAAACTATACAGGCATTCCAAAACTAGCTTGTCAGAACTTTGTCGTCGTGTGCGTTCGCTGTCTTAACGATTTATTTTAACCCTTATTCCAAGCAACATTAAGTCTGTACATGATTCGTAAGATCGGAAGAAGCAATTCTTACGAGCCCAACCGAAACTTACGGTGCCTAGTTCGCACAACGGCCGGAATGATAGTGCGCAAGTTCTAACAGGACACGTCCCGTCGTGCAATCAGCTCTGTCCGTGGTGAGGGGGTACAGATATGCTTCTGCAAGTAGTGCAGTCTTGGTGGCACGAATACAGCATGATGTGTGCGATGTGTGCGCACGCATGTTCATGGACGCAAAACATTGCCGACAGGGACGAAGGTGTGCTGAGCACACAATACCATTAAGAGTCGGAATGCCCAGAGGAATCAGTCAGCCTCTGCACGCATTCGTCTCCGTGCAACGACAGCCCACCACGGAATTTTGTCATTTGCTTTCCTACACAACGGTCATTCAACGAAGCAGATATTGACGGTCATTCTCGTATTTGGGAATGCCGGGGGCCTCGTTTAACAGGGTGGCATCGTTTCTGCCAACTTTTTTCTGTCTCTCTTCTCGCCGGGCTGGCACGTTCTAGCTCGCTGCCTTTGGAATACACGCTGCCTGTCACGCCCAGTGGTGGGCACGTCGCTGTCAAAGGTAGTCATAATCGCGGGAGTCGGGACCGATTAATCCCCACGCCCACCGAACCGAAGCGCGCCCTGCGATACTTTAGGTACAATGAGCTTTGCGGCGCAAGCTCTCGCGCAGAAATACGGCGCCTACGCGCGAACCCATCCTGTCTAATAGGGCGAGAAAAGCTTGCACACGAAAGCGCTCGCGAAGCAAAAGACCATCGCGTGGGAGTACGAATATTGCACTCCTGCAAAAAGAGAGGTGAAAATGTTTGCGCCCGAGCATAGCGCATCACCTCTCTCTTTTTTGTCCACGTCCCGAAAGCCCTGGACATTCAAAGTAAGAAAACGCGCCAGCATAAAGGGGATAAGTGCACAAGCCACGTTAACCATCCCATCCTCAAAACTCACTTGCGTAGGACAGCACGTCGACTTCAATGCGCAATTCCTTGTCGTCGGAATCATCGGTGTCCGCTGACGACGACGGCAACGCCCGCTTGGACGCATCTAGGCGATCAGGGGGAGAGTGTCAGGGAGGAAGCAAGTCATGCACCTAGTTGATCGGGTTGGCGACGTGATGGTCGGTCACAACGAGGGAGGGGCCAGCAGTGCGGGCTCATCAGTGCCTCTCCCATCACCTGACTCCGCCGAAGAAGGTTGCCTTTGCTTGGTGCACGCTTCGAGCCACTCCAGGAGAAATTGGGGAGCTCAGCAGAGCAGCGACTTGGCTGACAGGATTGACGAGACGAGAGTCCTTAACATTGGGTGTAGGAGCAGCACTGGTACTGGCCGTACTGTGACCAGCTACAGGCGACCTAGAGGCCAGACGAGAACGGCTAACCGTTGCCTTGCTGCTCGTGCCGGTTTTGCTTTGTTCCTTCCGTCGGCTGCGCGAACCGCTCGAGGACCCAGGGAGAGCAACGTTTTTTTTCAGTGCACACCCTGGAATGCGTTGAGGATTCTCCGTGAGGTCATTGCACTCGGCAGAGCTGAGGCTCGTGAAGAGGGAGGTATCGGTCGCAGACGATCACGTGGCTGCTCCCGCAGGTGCAATCTCTTTTTCCGAAGGGGACAGGCAGCTCTCGAGTCACATCTCTTAGCTGTCGCTTGGTGATTCATCAATCGTCGTGGTGTTGCCCAAAGTGGTACCTTCGCTTGACGCCTCGGCAGGCTAGCTCAAGGGGCCCGGGGCAGCTTGGGAAAGTCGCTTGTACTCTCGAGAGCCTACTGACGGATGGGGGCGCGAGGCGTCTCAGAGAAATTGCTCGCACAATCCGCATAGGAGCGGGGCCGCAGGCAGTCAGAGGTGGCATGGTTGCCCTTGCAGACACTGGGCAGTGCAGTCGACTTCGTCGTGGCCGTACTCCGAGCAGCAGCCGCACCAGGGTGTCTTGCAGCCGCTAACTTGGTGATCTTTCTGACTGCAGCGGGCACATACCCGTAGAACACCTTTGTATTCAAACTGGTCCTTAAAACGTCGAATCTTCATGAAGTTAGAGACCGCCTTGGCCATTTCCATCTTCAGAAGTCGCATGCCGGTCTTGATATACTGAAGACTCCTCCATGCCAGCTGGCTGACGTTGCGGACCTTTCCATACGGTCTCAGTGCTGCCGCAAGTTCCGCGTTACTCACAATGGGGTTCAGGCGGTACACCGTCACGGAGACGACCTGCGGGCCCATTCAGGCCACAGGATACGAAACGCCGTTTATGACGACGGCTCCTTTCTCGGTGAGCTTGCAAGCAGCAGCAGCCTCAGTCGCCACTGCGAAGAACATGAAACCACCCTGATGCATCATGGTGCCCAGGCCATAACGATCTACGATTCTCTCCGGGCATTCACCAGGTCATCCACGGTGACGTCCTTCGGGGCCGCGAAGTAAAAGACATGGGCTCTTGTCAGTGGCTTAACAACCTGCCAGGATGCCATGATGACGCGTCATTAGTGTCCGAGATGGTGGTTCAGTGTTCGGTAGGTTGACGGCATCTAGCAGGAATGGGCTACCCAACGTAACATGCAGGGCCCGCCCCGCTACAATCACGGCGAAACCTAGGGAACCGGTCATTGAGGGCCCCACGGCATGGGTGATGTCTTCCCAAGTAGAGCCTCACAGAAGAACGAGGCGAACGATCAATCCGCATCGCTATTCAACGAGTCCCCGACATAACCCGATTCAGTCACTGGCCAAAGTGAAATATAAGCTGCACAATATGTTTATATATTCACAGCCAAATTTAAACATCTAAGCCCGGTGGCAATGTTCATACTTGCCAACATTGTTGAACCAGAACACAACATTACGCAAATATGAGGCAGAAAATCAATACATAAGTGATATTTGCAGTTTTTCCTTCGTTACAAATTCATGGATGGTGGATTCAAATGAAATACTGCATCTACGCAATAAAAAATTCACTGTTTCGCCTGCTCTCGCCTGTGCCAGTATAGCTTCTAGCGGCAATTTAAGAAATCACACCAAGCAGTTATGAAAGGTTCCACTAGATAGGTTCCACTTTCCGCATAAAACGCACGTGGAGTAGGGAAACGTGGTTCTATAAAAGTTGAAGTATGGTGCCTCGATTCCAGTGCGTCTCCGCCCGTACGGAAGCGCTGGCATCGAGGCACCCGGCCTGGAGCAGTGGAACGCGGAAACTTTAAATTGACTTGAGCAAACCTCTAGGGTGTTTACCTTGGGAGGAGTGCGACGGGAGAGGAACAGCATGAGAGGTGAGCGGGAAAGCGAAGGGAGGCATTTACTTTACAAACGTTGACGAAAGACTATCATCTTTTGTCGGCATTTGCAACGAAAGGAGCAGATACGCGGCAATTTTTTTAAATCAGTAGCATTCTGACAGTCCACTCAGAGAGATAGGTGGGGGTTTATTCAAACAGGGGACGCTGTGCATTCACAACTATCCCAATAGACAATGTGTGTGTGTGGACACGCACACACACGCGCACACACTGAGAAAGAGGATCATACAGAGCTTCATACGTGTATTGGGGTGTGACGCTCATACACACGCACACGGCCTCTTTTTCGCTATCCAACTCCAAGCTATATTAAAGCAAAGCTTTCTACCTCTACTTGCCAACGGTCCTTTCGTGGCGTGCGGGACAAGAAACTCCCAACGCGGCTGGGATGGGGAGGGCGCATATCACTCACGGAGCGCAGTGTAGATGACGAGGGGATAGGGTGCTATTACCCAGCGTTCCCCGCACGCAAGAGACTTCTCGCACCGGCGGGTGGGTCGGCGGGACGGCTTTGTACTCTGCTTTAGCGACAGTTGTTTTGGGCCTGTTTCTGGCACTGCGTCAAGTCCATTGCGCGCTTTCTTCGCACGGCTTGATTAACTTTTTCGACAGCACCTGCTGTGTAACCCGAACCCGACGGAATTGAGTGAGCGTACGGCAAAGATACGTTAAGGATTGGTTTGCAGGGCGGGAAAGGAAAATGTAGGACACCACATACAGGCATCTGGACGCTAGAGAAATGCTACCTTATGCGCACTGCTTGCCGCGAATGGGGCTTCGTTTTTCTAACTTGGTGAATACCAATTCGGTTGTGTTTTAAGAGTTTTTACAAAATGAGAAGAAGCAACTGGTTCTGATAACTAGCGATTATAACAGTTCCCTCAGCTTTTTGCAATAATCAGATTTACTAAACTACCTAGTTAAATCGGTATAAATGGGAATCACTAAGCTCACATGCCAAATTGTTTCGGTGTCTGCGCTCGTGTCACGCGTTGGTTAGCCCCCTAGCTAGCACATCAGGATGGCTAGGTTCCGCTGTCTCACCCTTCGACGCTCCTGTCCGTTTTCTTTCCGCCGACGCACAGCCGGGCTACAGCGGCGGCGTCCGCCGCTTTACCCGGCCGTGTCAGACGCTGCTGCGTTTGGGGCGCCCCTCCCGCAAATTTCAGTTAACGGCGGGAAAAATCTCTGGTTTCACTCTTTGTAGAGCCACGTGTATAATTAAAGTGACGTCCGCTTGGGCAATTGTTGTGGGCGTCGTTAAAGCTTTACTTTACAACCACCTTCACAGCTGTGAATTGGAGCTAATTTTTATTAGCCATATTTTGCCCTTCTTCACGTGAAGGGTAAAGCTGAAATTATGCTGGCGACTCTCACCAACCGCTGTAGGCACGAAGAAATTGCTCCCTTTTCGCGTATGCTGATTGGCGCAAGACAGCGCGGCCATCCTGCAGCGACAAGCTGGACCAAAGAGGTGCGAGACTTACTACGGTAGCTCTACCAACAGGCTGCTTCACCTGATCACCCTCTTCCATGTTCCTGCCCGAACCAGTCACAACCCTTGTGCGCGGCATGCCAGAAAGAAGCACGTTCCGGCTACCGCTTTGAAGTTCTTCGCTCTGGACCATATTTCACGAAAATATAGTCCAGACGAAGAACTTCATGAGGTTCTTACAAATGCCATGCTCATCTCCGCACTGATGGGTCGCTGCCACCACATCATCCACTATCGGGGTGTGGATACCGTGATCACGCACCACATCAGTGCCATGCTCAGCCACAAAACGTCAACTACAGCTATAAAACTTCGAGCTCTGAGGGTGGATTTCGCTCACATCCTCAAACAGCCCGTATGAGAATGGGCTATCTTCGCAGACTCCAGGGATGCACTTCAATGTCTAGCGTTATTTAGATGCAACGCAATCTCATGCTCGCCCATCTGTCCTTCCTGCGTCTGTCCGGCGTTGTCCGCACAGCTGCGCCTCTCCTCCTTCTCCTCTCTTCGATAGCGAACACTCTCTCCCAAACAGCTGCGGGTTGGCGCAGCGCGCTCTCACTCCGTTGCTAGGCGCCGGTGGGCGGCGCTGGCGCGCGCTGCGCATGTGCAGTACTCTCTCTCTCCGCGCTCTCCTCTCCTTCGGGCGCTGTGAATATAAAGCGGCATGCCGCGCGTCGGCTGTCTCAGTGGACGGTCGACCGACCCACCTCCCCTTCGCGTGAGAATCCCTGCTATAAGCGTAATCAATACGATGGAAAACGCCAATGGAACCCCCCATGAGATGCGTTGCATCACACCAGGGTTCCCGCGAGGGGAGGCTGGGCGTAATTTCCTAATAACCAGCGTGTGTTTGACATACACGCCTTATATGTCCCAAGCTCTACAAGCACACCAACCCATACCTGCCCATTGTGGGATAACCGGCAATGTGAAGGCGGACAGTGCTAGAATCCATTGGGCATAACCATCGTCTATCGGCAATATCCATACCATTCTCCAGGAAAGATGCCTTTGTCCTAGCAACTAGCGTGGCACGGAACACGCAGCGAGAAACCTGGGATGACGTATCGCGTCATTACGCACCGCTATCTTGCATTGATACAAACTGCAAATTCAAAATACCGGCAGGGGTCTCCAAGCCATTAGAAGCAATTCTACATCGCATGCGGTTGAATGTCGCATCGACTCGCAACTTCCTCTTTCAGTTGAAAAAACTACGTCGGCCCCTCTGCCCACACAGCGATATGAGAAAAAACCTCCAGCACCTAATCTGTGAATGTGCTCGCTTCAGTGCCAAAGGGTGTCATTTGTCGTGTGTTTGGGACTGCGGCTTTTCAGTGGACATTCAACAGAAGAACGTTTTAAGTCGGTAGGCATGTCCGAAACGCGCTCTACCGGGATACAAAAGCTCTGATCGCTACCTGCACTTTAGAGGACTATACCAGTCGCTGTAAATAACTCAACGCCTCTTTGCCCATCAAGTCTCCAACATCATCCCCATCAACTTTATCACATCATCATCTGGCGGAGCAAGTTAGGTATTTAAGGCCGCCTAACATCGCCAGACTTCATTAAAGATCGCTCTCTCTCTCTCTCTCTCTCTCTCTCTCTCTCTCTCTCTCTCTCTCTCTCTCTAAATCTAGGCTGTAGTCGTTGTTAACTAGTGCCGTCTAGTGTCACTAGATAAGATATAAGAGTAGCGGCACTGAGGCACGCAAGGGAAGCAACGGCGGCCATTTTGGTGTTTATCAGTGTTGCGAGATTGCCTCTTCTACGGCCTCGCCGTTAACTTCTACCGGGGCGTTTGTTAACAACACTGCCGAAGATACAGCAAAACGGCATCTTCGTACGCACTTCAGCTGCTGAAATGCTGCTACACGCGTTATCTTTCATTCGTGTTCGAAACAACGTTAGTCACGCGCAGCCGCAGAGCAGGGAGGACATGCTAAGTTTTCCACAGTTCACCGACTGAAAATGCTCAAGCAACAAAATGGCAGCGCCCATGAACCGTCGCAGTGTAAACAAGTGTCACGTGATGCGCACTGACCAATGATCATGGCGGAGGCACGGAACAATAGGGGAAAAGAGTGCCGATACTCTGTAACCTTATCTAGTGACACTAGTGCAGCCCTCCCCCTCCCTTCTCCTTCCTCCCTTCATCAGGTTATTTGTATCGCTGGAAGGCAGCCATACTTACAAACGGTAATTTAATTAAACCTAAACCGTTTTAACGTTTTTCTTACCACACACTCCGGTCCATAACACATTTTTCGCTTTTCGAGGGTATGCCACCGTTATATTAAACTTGACAGCATCAAAAGGTTATACACTAAGAATTTATCTCACGAAATCTCGCACGTATAAAACACCGCGCTACTGCAAAAAACTTCCCTAATCCGCCCAAAGTACGAATGTGGCTGGCGAATCGATTCGTTTCAGTTAGGGCTCCACGCATAGTGTTACGCAGTCCTCCTTTTTTGGGGAAGGGGCTATAATCAAGTGTTGTTTGTTTTGCGCTGCTTCCCGGGCTCGACCAGTGGCACTGTATTCTGCCTAGGGCTTAGTTCGCAATGTTTAATCCCATCTGACGAGCGCGAAAAGGACAAGACGCGAACAGAAAATACACACAAAAGAGGAAATTGTACTCACTAGGCTGCCTAGCCATCAAGAGAGAAACACTACGAGCAAGTAGGAGAGGCCAAAGTTCAAAGGTCGTTCCAACGCGTGCACCAAACGCCAGCAATAGAAACAGTCCAACGCCTGAAGCTGACAATTACGGGTCCTTTCACACAGAAATAAACCCATGCGCAAAAGCCCACCGAAAGGGGAGAAGCGTGCGCAGAGAAAAAAATGGGTAGCCTGAATTAACGGGCCCGACTCCCGCGATAATGACTCCTTTGACAGCGACGTGCCTACCACTGGCGTGACGGGCAGCGTGCGTTCAAAAGTCAGCGAGCTAAAACGTGCGAACACGGCTGGAAGAGACACACCAATGTTGGCAGAACGAGGCCACCCTCGTTTAACGAGGCCCCCGGCATTCCCAAATACGAGTATGGCCGTCAATACCTGGCTCGTTGAATGGCGGTTGTGTATGAAAGCAAGTGGCAAAAGTCCGTGAGTGAGGTGTCGTTGCACGGAGACAAATGCATGGAAGGACGACTGATTCCTCTGGGCATTCCGATTCTTAATGGATATTGTGTGCTCAGCACAACCTCGTCCCTGTCGGCAATGTTTGCGTCCATGAACATGCGTGCGCACACACTCGCACACATCATGCTGTATTTCGTGCCACCAAGACTGCACTACTGCAGAAGCATATCTGTGCAACCCCCTTCCACCGGAGAGAGCTGATTGCACGACGGGACGTGTCCTGTTGAACTTGCGCACTATCATTCCGGCCGTTGTGCGAACTAGGCACCGTAAGTTTCGGTTGGGGTCGTAAGAATGCTTCTTCCGAGCTTACAAATCATGGACGGACTTGATGTTGTTGTAATAAGGGTTAAAATAAATCGTTAAGACAGCGAACGCGCGCGACGACAAAGTTCGGACCAGCTAGTTTTGGAATGCCTGTCTAGTTTTGATTGTACGTACACAACTGGTGGCCGTTCCGTTATTCGTATTGCCCACGTTATACGTGGCCGTCAAGTTTTTTCCTTGAATACAACAAAGTTCGGCCTCATATGTAACATTAGTTTCGCCCACATTAACCGCGATATAACTAACTGCCCGAAGTTCATTGCGACCAGAAAGCAGAGGAAACGTCTGCCCCGCCAAAACAAACGTCCCATAGCGCCACAGCTCTAGACACGAGTCTCCTTGGGAAACAAGGCGGGTTCTTCTGGTGATTGTGAAATCTACTTGGGCGATGCACCCGGTCCCGCCGAGGAGTTTACGAGAGCGTCACGTAGCCTTGTTCGCATTCGGAAGTGTTTATGGGTACCGGATCCATAAATGACGTACGCTGCCAGGGGTGTACAGGTGCAGGAGATTGTGTAAGCCAGAACCTCGGAGGAATGTTGTTTGTAACCTGAACGTTTACATTTACCTGATTGTGTTCACGCTGTTTTCTCCTCCTCCACCTTTCCTCTTGGTGTTTTTCGCAGCAATTAGCAAGTGGAAGGAAAAGTCGGACGAACTAATACGTTTCACGATTTAACCGGTTGTTTTGATTGCAGCCAGTAACCCAGTAACGGGGTCTCTTTCCTGACAACGCCGAAACTACTGTGCACGAAGCCATCGTAGAAGGTCCGGCAACATACTCTCCGTGTTTGTGTTTTCCCTTCTCTGTCTTCGTCTTGGATGGGCTGTTTTTCACCATGAACATTCACCAACTTGCCCAGTTCGCCGCACTCTCAATAGTGTTGTGTTGAATTCTGCCACCAGTCTAAATTCAGACAGTCACGAATTCAGTCTACAAACTGAAGCCATATACAAGTGTTGGTCACGAATCATTCTTTTTGTAACGTATAAAGAACTACATCATTGCTGCGGTAATTATACAAATGGTCACCCTTGTTGGCTGACCTCAGTGAAAACAGCCGGAATTGTAACCTTGCTGACGACTTACACTGATGCTTAACATTTTACCGAAGCTAACATTACCATGACTGCTTGAAAATCTATTCAAATTATTGCACATGTAACAAACGTTACGGCTGAAGTGCAACGAAATATAAAAGTTACTGATCAATTATCCCTTTGTAAGTAATGTGAGTATTGCGCGTGGCTGTAGAGGAGGGCTACCTTTAATTATAAGGAATGGTCAGCCGAGCAGCCAACTTGGCTTGCTTCTTCATACACGCACATGAGGAAAGGGTGTGTTGGTGACACAGCCAATGGGAATTGGCTGCGTCCAACAAAAATACAGAGGTGTTTTTGTACAAAAATACAAAAGTACAGAGAGCGAACAAAAAGTACAGAAGGGGCCCCACGTCAGAGGAATGAAGAGGAGCAACGCAAAAGGCCCGGTGTGTGCCATAAGGTTCATCAATAAGAAAAAAACGCAGGATAGTAATGAGGCCCAAAACGCGGCAAAAATTACCTTTGGGTAGGAGGGGGGGGGGGGGGGGGGGCAGTCAACCGTGTCAGGGGTGACATAGACTTCTCTAACGCGAAGGAGGCTGCACATTGCGCTTGGGACCCACTACGCATAGCAGTTGCTGCTTATGTCGTGGAAGATGACGCCAAAAAAAAGACAAACATAAAAAGGAGTCGAAGAAGAAAAAACGATTAAAAAGAAGTTTAAAAGAAGAAGAAAATTCAAAGAAAAAGGAAACAAAAGGAAAGTTTAAAAAAAAGAAAAAGAAGGTCAAGAAAAATAAAAAATAAAATGAAGCCTAAGAAGGAATTCGAAAGCTTCGGTAGTACTGCCACATCAGCAGCCTTGCAAGCACCACCAACATCTAAGACGCCCCTGCCCGCCACGAAGGTAAGTCTGGCTTCTACACCAAGTACGAGGTGTACACCATGTGCGGACGACTTGCTGAGGAGCATGCGAAGCCGCATCCAGCGCAAGGCCTATTTTCCTGTGTTTTGGCCTTGATTAGCCAATCCGCCTCCTTCCGAGAGAGGAGGGGTCATGAGGTGATCGATGAAGAGGAAGACAAGGGAACACTGATTCACGGCCCGTGGTTATTCAACCTGTCGGGGGCCGCATCAGCACTTGTCATGCGCGACTACAAGCTCTTCCACTCGTCGGACTGTAAGAGCGAAGCCAGCCCGCTGGCCAACATGCTAGCCTCAAAACCGTGTGACAGTTTTTACGACTACGTCTGCAAGCGACGATGGGGGCGCACCCCTATAACCTTGCGCAGCGCGGACGAGCCCACTTTGAATGACATCCAGTACAACGTGTGGAGACATATCGAGCTGTTCAAAAGGGATGCCACCACTGCCGCCGAGACAACCTGCGTTAACACGGCAGCCATCAACAAGCTTAGTTCGACTCCACTAAAAGATGCCCTCAATTCGACCGGCTTGTCGGGCTCCCCATTTGAAAAGGCGCCGGTTGCTCTGAACCTCTGGCGGGCCGCGGGTCACCTAATGCGGCTGCTCGCACTAGCCTCACTGCTCGTATTGAGTGGGGAGCGCGGCCCCCGCCCGACTCTGACCATCATTTTGGGTCCTGCGGAGGCACCACTGAGTCTTCGCGACTTCCGGGATAACTCCACGACCACCAGCTTCCTCGAGAGCATCGAGAGATCGATGAGTTTTCTTTCCCCGGATGGAAACGAGACCGCGAAAAGAGCCATGGAAGTGCTCAGCTTCGTGCTCAGCCTTGCAAGCATAAATTCTGGCAAGCAGACTGCGCCCGCGTTTGCCGCTAAGAGACCCTTCAGCACGTTTCTCGACGCTGCACTCGACGACTTCCTCGATTTGAAGACTAAAAACGTCCACGCAAAGTTGCAATCACCGAAGTATGGAAGCGAAGTGAGTCAAATGATGGCTGTTGTGCCTCTTCGGTGCGCTATAAACTATCTGGGTTACTACGCTGTCGACCACCTTTGGGCGTTCTCCCCAGCGCACGTGGGCGAAGTCGTTCCACCCCTTCAACGGCAGAGAATCTGTCTCCAGATGACTGAGAGGGCGGTGCCACGCCAAATTCTCGAAATTGGGTTCGAGGTGTACAAACACCGTCTCAACCTGACGCACCTGCGAAAGGTAGCCAATGAAACGAAATGGCATCTCGAGGAGAGCATCCGTTCCCTTTCTTGGATGGACGACCAGAAGAAGCTTAAGGTGATTGAGAGGGTGCAGGTTACCACAGCAGAATTCTGGTTCCCGTCCGAGGTCCTCCTTTCAGGCTCGATGCCCGGCGTGCCACCTCCTCTGCCATTGCACATTACCGGCGCCCTGAGCCTTTACCAGTGGTGCGTGGAAAATGAGTTCGTGTCTTCCTTAAAGCACATTATAGACCACGACGACGTACGGCCACCTCGCAGCTTGTTCTCTCAGCGCATCGAGCATAGTCCTGACGGAGTGCTGCACGTCCCTCTGGTGGCTGTCAACCCTAGCACGAGTGTGAGGGCCACATCGGGATACGTGTCCCTCTTCGCGATACACGTCTTAGTGTTCGACTGGCCAGGGCACTGATCGAAGCAGCGCTCGGACGGACCAGTGCCGATAGGTCCGTGTGGTGGCCCCTTGCGCGTGCCCAGTACCGTGGCAAGCATGCTTGTTTTCTGGCAGGCTTTCCTACGCTTCTCGACCCCTTTGAGGGCTTGCAAGGGCACAGGCCCGCTGAGGCGGTCGAGACAGACTTGCTAGAACACGTGGCCGTGGCCGTGGCACACCTCGAGTTCCGACAGGCTCTGCAGCCCTTGCGAGGCAACATGGCCGACTACCGCCTCGCCGATGCTCAGAACTTCTCCTCGGAGCAACTGTTCTTCGTCTCGTACGCCGAGTCTGCTTGCGAGGCCTACGACGATGAGACGCCGTTCCGGCAGTTCTTGCTGCGGAAGGAGAGTCCCGCCCGGCAGCTCGTCGACCTGGCGCTAGCCCACGATCCCACCTTTCACCATGAGGCCACGCGACAGCTGCAGCTTTTGGTGAAGCACGCAGTTTAGCGTCACCGGAAGCGGTTCTCTGAAACCTAATATAGTTTAGCTGTTGTAAGATTAAAACAAACCTCAATGAATAAATTATTAACAATCAGTGTACTTGTTGGCGTCATCAGTAAGGATTTGACAAGAAGCTACATGTAAATGAATGCAAAGGATTGTAATTTTCGCCATCGTCCTCGTCCACGCTAGAGAAGTCAGGCATACTGCGAGACAATTAGACGCCGGGAAACTCGAACACTTAAAAACGTTCAGATGAGACGCACGGGAAATGAATGTGTTGGGGCATTATAACATTTACATGTCTGTTATGTGAACCCATGCGGTCGCAGTTACAAGTTTACCAAATCAACCTGACGGGTTAGTTGATCTAACAAAACGGTAAAAATTGCCCCCAAAAGGACAGGATGAACTGAAAGAAGACACACCACTCGGGGAAGTGGGGTGCGTCTTCTTACTGTTCGTGCTGTCCTTTCTAGCACAATTTTTTCCCATCAAGTTCACTAGCTTCAAAGGTTTCCGCTGGGGCGTGGGGGCTGATGAGAATAATTAATAACAAAAACTGCGTGATAACTGGCTATGACATGAGTGTTATAGCCCGACGCAATTTCATTTCTGTGATTGCGTGAAATGAAATTTCTGCATCACCAGCTGTTACTTCAGTGCCGCGAGGTGGATTGAAGCAGCAGTGTTCGCTTCGTCGGACGGCTGGCAGGCTGGCTGCTTTGCTGGCTGGCTGCGGCGGTGAACATGCAAATCCTTGGTCCGAGAGAAAGACATGTTACTGCTTTTATGCTGAGTGTAATCATTGTCTGGGAATCCATGTGATGCCCTATAAGCCTTCACCCGGGTCAGAGCCTCCTTTACCAGAAAGGAGACTGAAATGTTCAGGGGTAGTTGCCATGTACCGAAATGTTGCATGCCTAGCGAATCTCATGTCCTTTTATTCTTAATATCTCCACTATGCTGCATTGCCCGCACTTCGGGGCTAGCTCAATTTAAGCTAACAAGCTCCAAGATGGTCGCCTCGGAGCCTTATACTGAACGGATACGCTCGCGCGATCAATTGGCCGATGTGACTATTGTCAAATCGATCAAAATAAAGGTTTGGGCGAGTTGGTATATCATACTTGAATGCGCGTTGTCTTGTCTTCTTTCTTCGGATTTGTGTAGTTTGAGCATCGAACGTTCAAGTCAAATTAAAGTCGTATGACGTAAGCGACAACAGCACCCGGCATATTTGTCGATGTGATTCTTATCGCACGTTTCTTTGGTTTTATGCCTTCTTGATGCACTTTTTTCTTAGATGTTTGTTAGTCGCCGCAAAAACTGATGTAACCCATGTATTGCCTATGACACTCGATGCGCATGTGGAGGTGCAGCTGTGGCAGAAGAATGATGTTGGTCTTTCTTACTAGTTAGGTACAACATTGCCTTTCGGAAGGCTTTGGGGACTCCAGAGAGAACGTTGCGGGTGTACCCTGCGTTGTCTGGTAGCTCCGTCTAGGCATTGCAACAACTACCCGCTTCATGATCACAAGTCCCTGATAGAGCGGCACCGAGACAGGATTTGGGAACAGCCCGCTTGATGTGAGTTTAAAGTCGAATAATCGAAGGAAAACCACTGCTCTGTCCCTTAGATGACGGGGGCCGGGGGTGGGGGCGTACCATACGCACACAGGCTCGATGCTGTTAAGCAAGAATTCAAGGCCTCAAAAACCAGATTATTGGTTTCAGGGGTGAAAATGTTTAAAATTCTATCAACTGTCCAGCATAAATACTAGGAAAACGTCATCGACCTATAGAAATACCTTTTTTTGCATGAAGTGTCATTAAGAGGCCATTTTCTGCATAATCTCGTAATCACCAAAGCCATCACCAAAGCCATCACCAAACGAGGCCGAAACGGATACAGAAGCACTTCCCCGCACCGTGGCTCAGTAGCTAAAGTGTTATGCTGCTGAGCCCTGGGACATGGGTTTGGCCTGCGCAGCGGTTGGTTGCTTTACAGATGGATGCACTGAAGAGCAGTGAGAGGAGTAGGAGGACAAAACGTTATTTAAGAGTGAAATCGAGTTGTTTTTTGGGTGCCGATTCCTCAGTCCAGGAAAAGAGAGTAAGAGTAATTTTCCTTAATTCATAGAACGCCATCCCGAGAAGACCAGGATTTGCTCTTTACTCCTGGAGTGGTTGCAAAACAATAAACAGCTGCTTGGAAATATTAATTGGTTTCGATTCTTGCAATATATGCACGTATACTATGTATTGCGTTCGGTAGCGAGTATATCAAGCCTTCAGCACCGTAATCATGTCATAATTGTTCAGGTTGAGAGTCAGTTTCTGATTACAATGATGGCTATGATAGAAATTCAGAGCAGAAAAGCGGCCTTTAAGTATTCTGGACAACGTTGTCTGGTGCGCGATCGCGGTGGCGTAGCACAAACCTTCTCATTGTATTAGCATGTTAATAAACAACGCAGGCTTCGGATAAGCACCTTGTTTCACGCAGCCATAACGAAAGCCAATTTGTGAAAAAGCGAATGTATACCATACAGCCTGAAGAAAATATCCGCGCGATAATTGTGGGCCTCCCAAATATCCTCGAACCTACTAAGAAGACGTTTGTGACTGTGAAGAAGAAATAATGCGTTGGGCACAGAAAAAAAAACAAAAACAAAAGCACTCATATGATACAAGTCAACAACAACGAAAGAAATAGTAGATAGCTGCTTTATTTCCTGCTTTGCGATGCGCGTGTAGGGGCCCGCTGCTTTGTACGTACCATTAGACTGTTGTCTTTAGAAGAGCATCTCAAAAATACTCTGGAATGCCTATGCATTTTCCATACTTATCAAGGAGGTCAGGGCACTGAACCTCGCACATAAATTAGAAATGGCGAGTTACACAGGATCTTCTCACCAGTGCTGCGGAAATTGCTGTTCGCGCTCTCTTCATGTGTTGCATACTTGTGCGATATACAGTTTGAAATTATTAAAACGTGTCAGAAGCTTCCAAAATAACTGAATTTCTGGAAATACGCTTTTAATGAACTAAAGCACCACTGCGGGCGATTTCCAGCACAGGCACTGCAACTCCTCACAAACGGATTGGAGCAGACGATACCGGCGTGTGTCTCTAAGCTGACGTCAGAGCCAGGGGGCCCAGACCCCCCCCCAAAGCTCTGGACGCCAAAGTCTCCTTGGAAAGCGAGGCGGATTCTTACTGGTCGTTGCGAAAGCTACATGAGCGATGCACCCGCGCCCGCCGAGGTGTTTACGACAGCGTCACGTGCCCGTGTTCGTATTCGGAAGTGTTTATGGGTACCGGATCCATAAATGACGTACGCTGCCAAGCGTATACACACGTAGGAGATCGTTTGATCGTTGACATCGGAGGAATGTTTGTAATCCCGAATTTTACATTTTCCATTCTTTGTTCACACAGTTTTTTCCCCTCCAACTTTCCTCTTGTTTTTTCGCAGCGATTAGCAAGTGGAAGGAAAACTCGGACGTGCTAATGCGGTTTACTATTTAACGTTTTTTGTTTTGATGGAAGCCGGTAATGGGGTCTGTTTCCTGACCATGCCCAAAACGCCTTTCCACGAACAGATCGTAGAAAATCCACCAGTCTATATTCAACAGTCGCGAATTCTGTCTACAAAATGAAGCCATATACAAGTGTTGGTCACGAATAATTCCATGCATAACGTAAACGAACCACATGATTGCTGCGGTGATTATACATATGGCAACCCTTGTTGGTTGACCTTTGTGAGAACATACGGAGTCGTCAATCATGCTAACGACTTACACTGATGCTGACATTTTACCGAAGTTCACATGACAATGACTGCTTGAAAATCTATTAACTTTTTTGCAACCGCAAAGTTTAACAAACGCTGCGGTTGAAGTACACCAAAATATAAAAGTTACTGACCAATAATCCCCATGAGTACGCATGTGAGATTTGCGTGTGGCTGTGGAGGAGGGCTACATTTAATATAAGGAGAGGTAAGCTGAGCAGGCAGCTGGACTTGCTTCTTCATTCACGCACATGAGAAGAGGGTGTGTTGGCGCAGCAGCCAATGAGAATTGGCGAAGGAGCCGCGAGCTCCTGACGCAGCTGTCGCCATGACTGGCCAATCCACCTTTCGAAATAGATATGTTGTTAGGCCTAAATTCAGCCACAATGTAAGTTAATCTTAATGTTGGGACTAACGATGTGTCAGGCAACGTCAAACTCATTGTACGCCAACAGCATCTTATGCTGAAACACTATTTTTTACATAGCAACAGTGCTGTGGGAATATACGATGAAGTGGCGGTGTCACAAGACGATTGTTCGCTCGGTCGCCGTGTTTACCTTGTCTGATTCATTAATCCCCCTTGATGCTGGCGCTCAAGGAAACAGACTTCCTTTCGATCGAGCGGCCGTGCCTGGACTAAGGGTATCACCCTTGCTGAACCCCGTAGGGCGCTGTAGCACACGGCGCAATACCCCGGTGGAATGCCACCCAACTACGCAAAAAAGGCATGTAAATTATCGTTTTTCGAGACCAGTCCTGTTACACAATCAGTACGTTCCGTGCACGTAATTACTTACGCCATGCAAGAAGGCCATCAGCATCGCCAATTATTTTAACACACCGTGCTTGTATCGATTTTCACATAATCCTATACCAACACGATCGCGCTTATTCTTCCTTCTATCTTAATGCTTCGATTATTCAAGATTTTTATTTAGTACACCGCTCCGCGTTTTAGTCCCGTGCGCAACAGTTCTCCATAAGAGAAGGTGCTATTCCGAATTCCTTGTCTAACTCAGGGTAATTGCTTGCAGAATTTTGTTGCCACATTGCTTTAAAAGGTTCAGCCACACGTCATCTCCGTTTCTCGAACCACGTGATTTTAAGCGCACCTTCCGACAGCAAAATTTTCACGGGTGTATTCTTTTTAAATTACCCCCTTTTTTCTCTGAAACGACTGTGATGACAGGTAATGACAGCCCGTGCATGATTGGTGACTTCTTCTCGCCTATCTAAAGTTTATTCAGAAGTTGGCTACGAGCAGGACCGAACCGCCCCGTTGAATAAGCAGGGCAAAGACTGTACAACGTATTCCTAATGTATTCCGAATGCTCGATGGAAAATGTTAAAAATCAACTATCCCTCTGTCTAGCGACAATGACGGGAAAACGCAAAGGTTTATTTGTTGAATTTGTCGTTTGATCGTTGAGTTAGATCGTTTGCCTCGCTCGGATATAGCGCTGTTTCGGCCGGTTCGACGCGTGTAGACGCACTAAAGCTTCGTGTTTCCCCATCGTTCTTGTCAGCCAGAAAAGTAGTTGATTAGTTTAAAGTAAGTTTGAGAATGAAGATATGTTTCTTAAGTCTGGCAGTATTAACTTAATTAGGATCACTAAGACACAAACGACTTTGCATTTCTACAGTATTTGAGCTGGTGCTGTGCCCCAGCTCAAATCCAATGTTTCACCGTTGAGTCTCCCAAGGCGGAGCTACCGGAGCTCGTCATCCCGCTTGTGAACCTCAGGATTTTCTCCATGTAGCTTCGCCTCTGTAGTTTCGGCTAGACAAAACTGCGGGTCCTCTCGACGAGCACTGACGTTGCTTAAAGGCAGCCTGCTCCTTCTCTGAAGCTGTGGAACCGCAGCTGATAACTACTTTTTTTCCCCCGCTTCCTTCAATCCTCATTCCCCACTACCCAACATACCAGTATCGGAGCCTGTTGAGGAGCTAGATCTCCCCTTCACCTTTGGGGAGCCCCAGCCTCCCCTCCACTGACGCAAACCACGTTGGGCTCCGGGACATGATGAGCTCACATGACAGCACCTTCGCAACCTGGACGAAGCTACCTACCTAGTTCTTCTGGGCGTTATCAATTACCTTTGGGTTACAGGGACTGTTCCGGACAACCTCAAGCTCAGGCTCGTCCATCCCATCTGAAAGCCTAAAAAAGACCCCCCAACATGTCTAACCTTCGGCCAATTTCCTTAACACCAACAATCTGCAAACTCATTGAGCGTCTCAAATAATCGCACGAAGCACTATATGTAATACGTCCGGCCATGGCTCCACCATTCAAAAAATGGCTTGCGGCCACACCTCGTTACGCACGACGTTTTATAAATGCTGCGACGAGTGATCAATGGCACTTCCACAGCAGGCAACCTCGACTATGTCCTTGCCATCGTAAATCGTTTGATCGTATGAGCCAAACTGCAATCCTTATAGAACTGGTACAAGCATTCCCAAGCCAGCGAGCCCAAAACTGGATCCGGTCCTTTCTAGACACCTGACCCATACGTCTAAGTGCCACACACCAGGGATGGAGTCACAAGACCTACTACCTGGACAGGGGCGTGCCTCAAGGCTCTATCCTTGGATTTGCGCTTTTCAATTCGGCAATGGCCCGCGTTGCACGACAACCATAAAGGGATAATTTCTAGAATGTCTACGATGGGGCCCAACAAGCGGCTTGCATTACCCTAACACGCGCAGTGGCTCTAGGCCGCTTTCTCTATGGTGCCCCTGTATATACTTTATCAAATAGTCACAAGACGCAATTATCAGTACTGCAGAGGGCCACGCTCTCAACAATAACTGGATCGCCACGACATACCCGTATCGACGCCCTCGAGCAGACGGCTCCTCTGCCCCCTACGAAAGCCCTGGTTTCTGAAGCTCCCTTCAACACGAACAACGCCGATCTTTTACGTGTCAGGAAGCGACGCTCGCTGCGTGGGATGCTCGAACCATGCTGCCACCACCACTGAATCAGGCACCACCTGCCCCCTGGGAAAGGCCAATTCTGACATCGCCACATCAGCGACCTGGAATTCCCAAAGCAAGAATGTGTCCACGCCAAAAAGCCCTTCGTTGCATCCTGTATCAGAAGTTCCCAGATGAAATTGACATGTTTACCGATGCCAGCCGGGACCAACACCGCATGGGCTTCGTGTGGCATTGTCCAGCACGTCCCGAATTTGACGGTTCCATTACGAAACACATTATACTTTATCCGTCTCCCACTGAAGCCGAACTGCGTAGCATTCTCCAGTCACTGGTCCATATTTCCTACAACGTCTCTGCTCCACTACCTGCCCACATTCGTATCCTCGACGACTCCAAAGCTGCTATTGACGAGTTCAACAAGGCTTTCTCTGACCATCCTGCTGTACACCAGATTCAAGCTAGGGTCAACATACTTGCTCAGAACGGCACTAAAACTCGCCCGGAATGGATGCCGGGACACATGAAGCAGGGGTATGGCAACCAGACTTCGCACTCCGCGACTAGGAAGAGCCTCCTCGTAACCACTCCGCTGGATAGCCCCTGCTGCTGTCCACCTCCTTTCGCCTGCAATTGGACCACGCTCGCCACTCGCGCCAATGCCGCCTAGCATCAAGCACTCCGCTTGGCTGCCAACACGGCGTCCCTTCTCTACCACGCCCAGCCGAAATTTTCATTAATAAGACTCTTGCCAACGCTGCTCTCACTCCTGACATCATAGCCAAATGGATTCACCCTGAGAAGACACCACCCCGACGTTGTCCTCACTGTTCAGCGACTTCTATCGCAGACCTAAACCATTTAATCTGGCACTGTACTGCATTCTCAAACCATCGATATATTCTTGAACGTGCACTACCAAATGGTTCTTCACGAGATAATCCCCCATACTACGACCCCCCATTCCTCGCCGCGCTAGGCACTTCTTCCCTTGCGAGCGGTCTCGTTCGAGTAGTGCGAGCCGGGGCCCCGAAAAAGACAAGACGCGAAGGGCAGGCAGCACACACGACTGGTGCCAAGCTCCATTGCCGTGCAGGCGGCTCTAGCTCTGCTCATGGACGGTTGCACGGAGCCGTCTGGGTAGAGATGCAGGAGGCCGGCCGTCTCGTCCTGCACCAGGGCAGCAACCTCCTGATTGATAGGCTCGGTTGGTGTTGATCGCTTGCTGCGAATCCCCGGGAGCGTGGTGCTGATGCGAAGAGCTCGCCGGTGCCAGGTGATGGTGTCTCGAGTGGGGGACGCTGCGGCAGCTCAATGTGGTTCTCGTAGATGGGCGCCAGCATGCCCATCTGCGAGTAGGGGCGGCTGCGGTAGCGCTGCAGGAGAGCTGCCCCGTCCGGTGTGCTATGGAGCCGGTGGATGTGGTGTATCCCGTCTGCTGGGCCCGCATTTGGATGGTCCAGGTGCCAGCCTCTATGTATGTCGCCGCAGCCGGGGAAGTGCTCGGTAGGCCCAGGCAGAGGCGTATGGCCCGGTGCTGGTCCATCTCCAGCTCCTTACACCACAGTGACTGCAGGGGTACCAGTAGCAGAGCATACAAGGCGGCCGAGGACGCCATTCCATGAAACACTCGCAGGGCCACGGAGTGCGAGCAGTCCTTGCCTCGTGTCAGCAGCCTCCTCACGCCCCGCTGTACTCCCACCGAGCGCTGCTGGAGTGCCCTCACCGCTGGTATCCAGGTCAGCCGACAGTCAATGACGAGCCCCAGGTATTTGACCCTGAGTCACCCCGGGAGCGCCTGGCCGTTCAGGGTGAGGGGGGCTGCTGTCCTGCGTGCCTAGTAGCCACGTGGGTGGTACATCATGGCCTTTGTCTTGGCCTTGGACAGCTGCAGGCCACGGCTTCTCAGGAAGTCTGCGACCGCCCCCAGCACCTCCGGGAGGCACGCCTTCACCTTGGACAGCTGTCTTGTTGGCCCATGCGTCCAGGTGGCGACGTCGTCCGCGTAAACTGCAACTCCCACTGGATACCGGAGCCCAGGGGGAATGCAGTCTGGCAGGGGAGCCAGCACCAAGTTGAACAGGCATGGGCTCAGCACGCTCCCCTCGGGCACCCCGGAGCGGACGTCTCGTAGGCTATTGGTCGCCCAGCCGACCTTTACCCGGAGTGTCCGGCCAGCCAGAAACGCCTGTACATAGCTGCTGAGGTGCCCCACGACGTCCATGCCGTCCAAGGATTCCAGAATGGTGGTGTGAGGGACAGGGTCGAACGCCGAGCTGATGTCGACAACAGTGTAAAGGTCCAACCGCATACTACGCTTCACCTCTGCACGAACACATATATGGGGAAGTTAAGGAATTATATCGCTTTAACAGTGGAAATGTGCATCATTGGCGAAAAGAAACAAATGAAGACTAGAAAGAAATCAAAGACAACGGATTTGACTACTGATAGCAAGGTCAGGCTATCAAAATGACAACAAAGACAAGCGCCATAAGAATGGTTACGCATCAGTAAACAATTCTCCGAATGTCTGCGCATTTTTGCACGGCTAATAGCGCGACCGAGGTACTCGTCAAGAATTTATAAGAGTATGTCTGCGTATCAGCCCCGAGTGAAGTGCAGGGTAGAGATTCATTACCTTCGCCTGAGGTTAGATTAAAGAGAAGCATGAAGGCCGGACGGTACTGTCCTTCACGGGAAGTGAGACCAACACCGCTAAATTGAGGAGGAGGAGGAGGAGCAGGAGGAGGAGGAGGAGGAGCAGGAGGAGGAGATTGGATGGATGAAACGCCACTTCAGGCGTATCGACAAAAATTACTTCTTCCTTACAAAGCGACCGTGCTCCAAGCTCCAAGCTTTTCGTTGCTGTAGCTCACGGAGAAATGCAAGCGCTTGCTCTATGTCCTTTATTTTTCCGAGGTTTAGCGCGCCGAAACTCAAAATAATAGCAAAAACCAACCGTCCTTTCATCCTTTCAGTCCTTTCAAGCCGGCCACACAGTGCTCCAGACATATTTGTCTCGTTGTGTCTAGCCGCAGCCGCTACCGCTTATCCATATTATACTTTTTTCGACACAGCAGGACGCACGTCTGCTCCGCAATCTGGGCTGTTCTGAACTAGTAAAATGTGGAATGCGGTATCACGCGGCATAGGGACACCGCGGAGAAGTGAAAAACAGCAAAAAATATTTGCATGGGGAAATTTTAAGCAGATAAGGTTAGAAGTAAGCGGTGTTGGATAAAAAAGCGAGCAGTAAATAAAATCACCGGAAAACCTCCAAACAATAGCGGCGAGGGGTAAAAATACCATAAAATGGTATATCTCAACGAGCATACCACCTCCTCCTAACCCGATTTCAGATTAAAGGTTGAGTGTCAAGCCCTATCTCAGCTAAGCAAATTTATTGACATGGCATGCAAGAATGCGAGTACATGCACAGAGACACGGTGCTTTTTTTCCCAACTGCATTTAAGGTCGCCTGCTGGGCGCGTGGTATGTGCTTCAATGAGGACCACAGATCTCACTCTGTTGTCTGTTTTCTTCCTGGCCTTATACAGAATGTCTGTCAACCCTCATATATTAAGCAGAAAAAAATACCGTAGCTGTCTCATTACGCTTTCAGCAGCAGCATTAATAAATTAAAATAACACGTTACTTTCACCGCCCTCGGAGAGTGAAAGCGTCGAAACAGACTTCCAATAGCATTCCACCTTTTCCCAAATTTATTGGTATCATTCGTCCAAGATAATTAGATTTGGCGACGGCGTGAGTCGATAAAGATGGATTAGAATCCACGTGCAGGTTACGATCGGTGTAGCCCTTCGCTTACAGTCGCTGTATAGCGAGGCGGCTTTCTCCGAAATGTTTTCCGAGGTAGTTTGCTTTCGTTGCGTACGAGCATCATTTTTGCAGTCCCTTGAGATCGGTTTTGTTAGGCACGTGGTAATGCCAGTTCAAGGTCTGAAAGCGATTAGAAAGGATTTATTGATTGTGAGCTTTAACACGCCGACGCTGCACAGGCGATGAGGCGAGCTGTAGTGGACGGCTCCAGATTAATTTTGAACACCTGTGGATTTTTAACGTGCGCCGAAATCTCGAGCACAAGGGCGTTTCGGCTTACTATTAGATGGTCATTCAATTCCATTTCAAGGTCAAGGATTTTTTTATCTTCTCGGATGATGACTCTTAGAGACACGTGCGGCATTTTGACAGGGTGTTACGAATAGTGTTGCCGATGGTTGGAAGACGCCTCTAAAGCGGGTACTTTCCTGAAAATTTTCGGTATGTGGTGACGTAGAGATCGCGTGTCATGATTACTAATAATCACAGTGACTGTTGCGCTTTCGGTGAGCATGTTTCCATTTTTGAAAAAAAAATTGAGATGTGATCGGTAATTAATTTCTGACTTCTTTGTGCTTCTCCGTCGGTCGCGACAGCGGCCCGTCACTCTCCTAAACTAAGAAAACGCTTAGCTGCCAGCCTTGTGATCCTGATATGGTGTCGCTACGAGCATACTGCACGTCAGCATTGTCGCAAGCAGCATTTCCGACTACTGGAACACTCAGCAATAGTGGGTGACTGCATGACCGCATGAAGGACCATCTCAAATATACTACATAAAACTATGCTGTGTGAAGTAAACAAATTATGTTACACAGAATTTATTTCTTTAACATTACAGTATTAGCCAAGACTACCATTAGGATCAAATTTGAAGTAAAAAATTACAAAAGTATTTTGTTGTTTTTTGCTTTCGGAAAATTCTTGGCAGCATCTGCTTCAGTGTGACAAATGACACGTATTTGGCGAGAACAAAAACAAATTGTGCGCTTATCTGCTCACAGTTGCAATGAAAATGTCGCTGCTATCCACTTCTCCCACTGCTCACCCTTCCCGTGAGCAGTGAGAGAAAAAGCTGCCCAGCTCCAGTCTCGATTCCCGATTTAGGCTGGTGGAAAGGGCCGTGGCGGTAGGGGTCTCCAATTGAGTGCTGAACTGAGGACCCCACACCACTTGACGATGCTCTTGATAAAGTTTATTCTCTCTCTTTCTCTCTACATTCAGGAAGAACGGTTCCATGCAGCCAGGAGATGCAGGCGTGAGAGGTGGGATAGATGAGAAATAGCATCGTAAGTAATTTCATGGTAACCAGGAGAAGAACATTTCTTGACATCTGAAGTGGCCGCATTGAGTTCTTGTATCGAGAACACAAGGTCTAACGCAGAAACAGCAGATTGGGCTGAATTAACATGATTTAAATGTGGGTGTGTCTGAGCCGATGGGCTTGCAGACAGCAGCTTGCAGTATTCGTCAGAGGCTTCCTACAGAGAAATTCTCTCATGCAACGGCAGCTCGCTGAGTTGTTGTAGCGGCGAGATGTTGTTACGCAGGCCATTTGCTGCAAGCCAAATGTGCAATAAAAACCTGCGAACATCTAATTTCGCAAAAATCTTTTGCCATCGCTGCCTGCTTAACTTCTCTAAATGGCGCCTCACATGTATTTGCACCATGCGTGCTTGGTATATCGAGTTTTGGTAAGTTTTGGTATGTCGAGCCTTGCGCTCTGCGCGCCTGCGAATGGCTCGTAGTATCTGCTACTCCTCATCATTTTTGCAGTTTGGAAGCTTTTCCATCACACACCATGATTCCCGTAAGCAGCGAGCCAGGATACGAATTAGGTCATCATCGCTAGTATCTGCCGTAATCCTATGATCCAGGCTCTTTTCGTAGGCCTCCCAGTTAGTGCACTTGACCTTCATTCTTACTCGGAGAGTATCTTTGTCAATGTAAGAAAGCAGAACTGGGTAGTGATCGCTTCCCGTTGTTTTGAGGTCTGTGCACCAGGAAGATTTTGGTGCCCAGCGCCTTGAGGTGAAGGAGACGTCGATGCAGCTGCTCACTTTCGCGTTTTTCGTGTAGGTGATGCTTTCGTCAATAAGGGGTTGAATAGAGTATTTTACCAGCGGCTGGGCCACCCTCGTTCTATGGGAATTTGTACGTGCGCTGCCCAAGAACTCAAGGTGCGCATTACAAAGTCTCATGGTGCGCATTACATGGTGTGCATTACAAAGGAAAGGCGGGGGCATGCTAGTGGTATTTTCTAGCCTTGAGACGTCCAAACGGTTGCTTGGCTCTTATGTGAAGCATTGGGTGCCAATTCCGGTTTTGTTGCAGACGTATTCTTCTGACTCGTGAGAAGGCACTGCAACTCTTGCTAATGGCTCATCGTTGCAGAAAGCAGTAAAATGCAGACTTGGGCCATTTAGGCGTTGCGAATGGAGCAAATGACAATTCTTTATTCCAACGTGATCTTCAGCTCGATAATCAGATATGGCAATAAATGGAAATGGATATGTCCGCACAAACTGGCGTAAGCACCAGCTGTTGTGTATTCGCTAATGTAAAGATTTTTTTTGCACTTTTCTTGCAGCCCGTGAACACAAATACTCTCGAAACGGTCCGAAATTACTCCTGAGCCCCTGCAACGGCGCCTATCATAGCCCAGGCGTAGTTGCAGTGAGCATAAACTTCTCTGTTTTTTTCTTCTTTGCTTAGCCACCACCGAATATTGCAACTAGTTCGCATAGGACTGGTATTATGGTGGTTGAAAACTAGCTCTGCCTATTCGCGAAAAGGGGATAATTATACTTTCTTATGCTAGAACCGCACTGTTCCGCTTGCACTTGTAGCCCAGGTTGTTTGAGCGTTTACCGGGGACAAGCAAATAGACAAATGCCTGGAAGTAGAGCTTCCGTGCGAGGGAAAACTGTCTGTTAAGAACAGGCTTTCGCGAAAAAGGGCGTCGGCAACGTTTAAACAGGGCAGACATTTATGAAAGAAAACAAGATTGAATGACGCGATCTCCATGCCCAGCACCCCAGGACCCATAAACCCTCTGGTTAGAGGCGGTTGTAAATTACAGATTTTGCACAGACATTAAAGTGAACTGGCGAAAACTGTCGGGGAACGCCAGCGCTGAGGGTGGGTATGTATTGCATTTTGTTTGTTTGTGCTTTTTTGTTATAGGTAGTCGAGCATCGCTTATCATGATATTTTAGTTACGAAATGCGAACACGTGGTTTGTCTGCCCACCAATTGATGATGAACAAACTTTTACTATAGAGCAAAGGAGTAAGGGAAGGGGTGGTGGTCAGCCTCCCATGTCCAGGAGGCCGCGATGCCCCCCAATTGTTCGTTTTTTTGTCGGCCAGTAATTCAAGCGTGTTTTTAATTCTTGAAAAAATTCAGTTATAGTTAGTCTTAGTCTCTTCATCCCAGTCACGCAGCCACACCAACCACACAAGCATTCTGCTTCATGGTAAGGTATGCCCCTGATGTTATTTAACGCGTCGGTCATTTCGTTATAGTTATTGGCTTGCAGTGCAGCCCAAGTTTGGTTCGTGTAATTAATTTTATTTCATTCTTTCTAGTACCCCCCCCCCCCTTAGTCATCGTTTAGGTTCTTAGCCGGTGGTTCTAAACCTAATGGGCCTCTTAGTCCTGGCATTTCAGGCGAAAGAGGTGTGTTTTAGACGTAACTAGCAAGCCCGCATATAAAAATGCGTTCGCAATGGCGTTTGAATACCGAATACATTAACAACACGACATGGAATCCTCACTATTTTGTCTCACAATTAGTCAATACACATCTTACGTCGACACCAGTGCTTCAGGCAGCCTCATCCCCACAATAGTCGTGAACCCTGACATGCAGCTTTGCTAAACCTGCCACTACTATACACTCAGAGGCCCTGTCAACACTCGCTTAGCTCAAAGCGATTTTCGACGCCTTGAAGCCTGTAGAGGTGCTTAGGCCAGAACAATCACAGCCTGTGATGATTTTCACAGACTCAATGCAATCCGTCCAAGACCTCCGGAAAGTACTGCATCGAGTACACCCCGAGCCGTTCACGTGAAGGCCACGGCGATAAGCTTCAAAGTGAAGATTATCTTGGCCCAGGGGACGTCGACTCTTGGGCAGAAACAGGCGGATGCGGCGACAAGTATACCCCCTACGACCCATCCACTGCCGTTATTTTCAGTTAACTCCATTTCGAAGTTGTCCACAGACAAAAAGACATCGGTGCTCCACACGCTCACTTATCCCACAGTGTGGACCTAACCTCCCTGGATGGCGCACCCGCCGTGAGGAGGTGGAGCTACGAAGGATTCGCGTCGGTGCCGCACTTACACCGGCTTCTTACACCTACACTTCGGGTCTAATTAGATTTGAGCTCTGCCATTTATTTATTTATTTATATTTTACTTATTTCTTTATTTATTTTTATTTGTTTATTTATTTATTTATTTATTTATTTATTGTAGGTATTGTACTCTATTTCCGGACTGATTGATTAAAACCACGTTAATTCCATTTTGTTGCGCTTGGGCGCTGCTATTACCTAATAAGCGTAGGGTTGGTGGGGGGATTGTTAGGGAAGGGGAAAATGGGAAAAGGTAATTATACCGCCATTTACTGCGTCAGCGGCCTGGATGCAACGCTGTGGTCGCCTGGAGTCGTAACCGTCGTAGTGCCCTGCGCTTCGCCGCAAAGCCGGTCACCGAAGATTGGTGCTGCCGGGTCCGATCGAAAAGGCAGCACAGCGTGCCACAAGGCGTACCCAGCAGGAGCCTTAGGCGGCGAATAAGACCAGGACTGGAGAGTCGCGGGCCACGATCTAAGTCGCACGTTGGTGAGGGCACGGTACGGAGGAATACTGTAGCGAAGTCCTACACTAGACGTTGTACGTCTGCCCTGGTATGGCCAGTGCTGCATCTGCTCAGGACAATAGGAGCGGCCCCACTGCGATGAAAACGGTGGAGGAAAAACGGTGTGGAGAGTGTTGCCGTCTGAATCCATCGTATGATCGCAGTTTCCCGCCGTGAGAACTCACGGGCAGGAACTGAAGGGATGGGCAGAGGGTTGGTCATGGCTGCGAGACAAGCTCTCCGGCGGGCTTGAATAAGCTGTCATTCAGCCGTGGGATCGCCTTCTTCTTCAGGGACGGGCAAGGACGCTGTCGTCACGACTGGGGAGGAGCTCCTAGCTACCACGGAGTGTAAATGCGCGCGTGCTAGTCGGTGCACTTTCTCATTTCCGGGAATGCACCAGTGTGCTGGCACCCAGTGAATTGCGAAGCCGTTACTCGATGCCGGGAGTTTTAGAACTTTGCGGTGAATGACTGCGGTGACGGGGCTGGTGAAGTGCACATTGGCGCAGACTCGATACGCTGCTTGTGAGTCTGTGCACAAATGGTGATGCACAGGGGAGCTAGTTAGGTCTTCCTGGAGAGCTGCGTCGACATAGTCACAGACGGCCTGCAGTTCAGCTTGTGTACTGCGGGCCGGAGTGATGACGCCGACGTGGTGACGGCGACGCTGAAGCCCAGTAGTTTCATCGAACCCAGGCCGTGGAGTACACAATGTGTGAGTCGACCGTAGTGGGCATGCAACGTCCGTGTAGATGACACGCTGGTGTTTAAATGTCCGCCTTTGTGGAGCAGGCGTGATGTTCCTCATGGGCCGCTCTTCGACTGCCGGGATGAGGTCCCATGTGGACGGGTATTGGCTTGCCATCTGTAATGGTAATGCACTCCCACGGAGGTGCGCGTCGCGGGAGCAACGGTAGATCACTAGTGTTACAGCATAGACGGCGGATGGTGTAACGGCCAGCCTCTGTTGCATTAAATCAGACTTCATGCGTGTGCCAGTGAGTGTCTGTCATCTCGGACAAGCCGTTAATAAGGCTGGAGCTCTTCAGTGCTTCGAGACGGGTGTAGGAGTGAAGTCCCTTGACAATGCGTCGTGATTTGTGAGGCAGCCTTTCGAACGCAAGCTTCTGGAGGCGTCTGAAAGAGTGGTAAGGAAGTCCCCATACAATACGAGGGGCTAGCAATGCTAGCACGATCTGCCGCATCTCACTTTCATTGACACCTCTCGTACGGTTTGAAATACGTGTCACAACGTGAAGAATTTGCTTGCACATTTTTAATATCCTCTGGAACCGGGTAGACGCGGTAAAATTCTTGTCCAGGTGCATGCCCAGAATTTTTATGGACGGTTTCCTTCAAATACATTCGCTTCCAATCCGCAGTCTGTATGCCTGACTCATCTTTAGGGACAAAAATTCTTCTGCGTTTTTTTTTTCAGGATTGTGGTCTAGACAAAACTTCGTAATTCTTCCATTGTGCGCATGGCTGCATCTGTACGCGTTTGCGTCGTCATGTACGCTTTGACTCCTTTTTTGTCTAGGCGCTCCGCGCTTCCTGGGCTCCATTCGCTCTATTTTTTTACTTAACTTTTAGGGGCGAAGCTCCTTAAGTCATGGGTCTGTCCATCCCTTGTGTCTCGTGGTACGTGACCGCCGCATGCTTTCGGAGATGTCGCAAAGTGGGCCGCGTTGCACGCGCAAGAACCGGCTGCAACCGGCAGCGCAAACTCGGCACCGGGAGCGCGAGCTTGTCTGTGTTCGCCAACGGAGGCGCGAGCGCACGTGCACTGCGAGGGGGAGATCACGCAAGAGATCACGCCAAGAACGCAGGCAGTCGTTCTCGGAGATCGAACGAGACGCAAGGACCTTTGCTCGTTTCCTCTCGTCTTGTTCGGGCACAAGTTCGCCCTAAATAAAAGTTCTTTCTTTACCGTTGTGTCCCATCCTACGTGACAAATTGTGGTGGAGGTGCGGGGTAGTCCTTCGATGGCGCGGGGTCTTTCACCAGGTATGGGCCTGGGAGCATTGACTTCCGAAAATAAAAGTTGATTTGTACAATGTACGCACACAGTCTTACATCTTTCTTAGTGATGTAATGGGCGAACTTTCACGGAGAGTTACGGTTACAGATGATCTCCCCCTCTCGAGCTTCGCCCCACTTATCATCATTCATTCCGTGGATATGGCGTGATTTTTTTCTTTTTTTATAGTTTTTTTTCTTGCACTTCATGGCGTGCCATTTCTTATTTAACTATGTGGACCTGATATTTGCGGTCTTGCAAGAAGGCTGCGATGAAGTAATGAAGCCTCCCGCATATTCGGAGCTCTCGGACTTGGTCAGAACCGTGTCATGCGGAATCAAATCGAAAGCTTTCCTGGTGTCAACACCGACCCCCGACACGAGGCTAGTTAGAGTGCTTACCAAGCACGTCTTCTCGAAGGCGAAGTAGCCCGCCTTGAGTAGACAGTGCAGATAGGAAACCATACTGAGTTGGTGACAGCAGCTGGTGCTCCTCCAGATACCAGAGTAATCGTGTGTATACCATGCTCTCCATAATTTTACAAAATCACGATGTCAAGGAGTTTGGTCGACGGCTGGACAGACAAAGAGGCGACTTGCCTGGCTTCGGTGTGGTTTTTACGACTGAGAACTTCCAGGCTTTGGGTAGCTCGCCACTGTCCCAGATGGGGTTTATTTCATCAAGAAGTGCTTGTTTGTGGCTGTATGGCAGGTTTCGCAGGTGGGAAACGCATTCTTTGTCTGCCCCTGGCATGCTGCGAGTGTTCGCTCGTCCTATGCTGTAATTCAGTCATTGTGAAGGGGACGAGGTAAGCCTCCTCATCGGCAGACGTATGGTCCCGACTGCAGGTAGTTGCAGAAGAGTGAGACGTCTGAGGGAAAAAGGTGGTGGCAGCTTCTTCGGCGAGCTTGTTTACGCTCACACCTTCGCGAAGTGCGACCCGCGGGGCACCATTATTTGTTTTCCGCTGTCCAAGGAGGCAGGTGTTGCACTCTTTACTGTTGTGTGTGACAGATCATGGTTTATAATGAGAGTGAAGAACATTTCCATTGCTCAAGTGGAAACGGTGAGTCATCGTTCTGGTTTGTTGTCCTCTATGGCGTTTGCCATTTTCTGCCTTGAGGACATACCTTCTCCTCAAGGCAGCCAGGGGATCCCAGCCTTGTTCTGGTATCGGGCCCTGTTCACAAGATAAAGCTGGACCCGAGATAACAACAAACGAGTAGCGAAAAATTATTACAAACGGCTAGACTATCAGAACATCAGAGGAATTTCGTATCTGTGGGAAAAAAATCTGTTCGTTTGCTACACCCCAATAGGTTGCCCTAGGTCGGCCTCGCAACAACGGTTTAGATCGATCAGTCAATGTGACCAAGTGTGAAAATTCGGCGAATATCGAGTCCCAACACCCATTTCACTACAAAAATTATATTATATCTGGTTATGGACCTACCTGAATTCAAAACCTCAGACACACCTTGCCCATTCACCCTGCGCAGATCGCATTTTTGAGTCTGATTGTATGCTGGGCCGCCCCATTACCCGACTTCACCCGCCTGGTTATTATGAAGAGTTGCAGCAAAGCCAGCATACGGGACTACGCGGGTAACGGCAAAATTTAGATAGCAAGTATAAAAACCGACGTTCAAAGCCGGTGAAAAAAAAATCTTTGGCCGCAGTTCCTGGTTGAATCCGGACAGTCCGAGACAGTCTGTTCTCTCCGTTTCCTTCGTTCACGTCTTTTTTCACGCTGTTGCCCAGAATGACGCCATACCAACTTGCCCAGCTCACCACTCTGTTACAGTCCGAGACCACGGTCACCCGCAATCTCTTCCTTTTTCGTCCCCCATCGCCCTTTCAGTTTCAGTCGGCCCACGGTTGTTCTTCTGCGTGTCCTTTCACGCCTCGTTTTGACGCGAACCTTGTTTTTCCGCCGAGGTCGCGTGCCTCGTAATCACTCTTTCCGTTGCTGTCTCGATCCTGCAAGCGAGAAAGCTAATAAGAGGAAGATGGGACACATAAGAGCAAGAGGGGGAGGAGGAGATGTCGTACATCTCCAAGCGAGAGCTGACGATTGGCAACTGAAGCGGAAGAGCAGAAGGAACGAGCCGAGCTCTCCCGCTATCAGGCACGGGCTCGCCCCCCGCTCGGGTGGCGACAGATACGGATAATGTGAAACCCGGAGGCTCTTCGCGCTGCCTGCGAGTTGCAGTTCGCGTATCGTGACATGTTTCGTGTGCCACGCGTGCTGAATTTAACCTGCGAGATGGTGGAGTGTTTCGGCGCCTTGTGGGCGTATAGAACAGTTTAGGACGTTGTCGTCTCTTCCGGGTGACACGTTTGTGTTGGCATTTGGCAGACCTGAATACGTGCCATGGACGCTGCGTAGCGAATTTGAAGCACGTGCGGCACAAACCAGTCAGGCTTTGCCCGTGAAGTCTAATTGCCGTAGAAACCCGTCCAAGGACTGAATGTTTATGTTTCATTAGCAACGTACACAGATCTTTTCGCCGTATACACAGATATACAGATCTGCAGGGTTTGCAGAAATAGATAAACGTTTTGCAATTATAACGTCTTTATTTGAAATAGGATGAAAAGTTCTTATTGCTGTTTTGGCTATCTTGGTTGGTCTCCGTTGGTCTTCGTATCTTCTTATTGGCCGGGTGCGAGCCAATAATAAGCTGCCAGTGAAAACGACCGGTATGCATGGCGGTCAGGCGTTAGGACCTGTGCTGGGCCCCAACAGGTCCTCCACAACCGCAACCTCAAGAACCTCACCCGCAAGCGAGTCGGGTCGCCCGACATCGATAGAAGACCGCGACGCTCTAAGAGAGCTGCTTCCGTTACTCTGCGACGGGAGCTCGGAGTGCGCTCCCCCATTGCGGCTAGGACACTTCACCTGGACCTTTCAACACTGAAATACCGTGACTATGCCTCTAATACGTGTGGCAGGACAACCCCAATCCAGCAGCAAATACGTACTGTGTCCTTTTCCTTCATTTCCTAACTTTGACCCTTTCCCATTTCCCCAAACTCTTGACCGGTTATCTATATCGCTTTATCGTAGTTCCCGTTGTTCTTTACGCTCGCCATTGTTCTTTAGTCCTTTGTGAGTATTTTGTCTCTGTTTCGGGTAATAAAAACGTGGAGTCTCGTGTATACAGCTACTTCTAATAATTATTGTCCCGAACCTGACAATATCGGTACCAACCCAATTCTACTGCACCGGAAACATGATACATTATGGGAAAACGTCGCAGGAAATAAGTGGAAAAAATGTAAGCTGCAGAATGAATGGATGCCCAGCAACAGCCACGGCGTGTACCCATCATGAAAAACGGAATAAGCGAAGACGCAACACATAATTGTTCGAACGCCCTCTAAGTGCAGGAATCCACGTACACGTGAGCCCTGATCGTGCACTACAGGGCAACAGGAAAGTCGTTTACTACCGTTTCGTGAACCTCATAGCAGCACATGAACTAATAAAAATTATGGTATATTTTCTCTCGACAAGGTTTAATCTACGCGTACTTACTCAGGTTTTCTTTCGTTCTTTTTTTTTTTCATCTGGCTTTTAATCCGCGTGGGTGAAGAAAATCCTGGAAGGCACGGCCGCGATGAGTTCCCGGTGGTCGGAGAAAGCCGCAAGAAACCGGATGTGGATGATTAGAGAGAGGTTGCCATATTGGCTTGGGCTTCGTTCGCTGCATCACTCACTATTTCTACTTGACTTCTCCCCTTTGCGGGCATATGATCATTCTCATACAGCCGCACTGCAGGCAGTATTGGCTATTTTCTGCCAATATGGCCCTTTCAACTGGGAGGAGAAGCGTGCGGTTATTTGTGTTTCCGGTATCCCCGAGCTGTTCGCCGCTTCCTGCGTCCTCCGGAAATTGGATCGGCGGGTCACGGGATCACGGGCCTTTCCTCGTCCGCTGGCAGCTCTGTCGTCTGGCCGACGTTGGCACCGCCCCAACAGCATCTTTTCGGGGGTTTCCGGGTGGGGCAAGGCCTAAGCAGTTAATGGCTTAACACGCTTTATCATGGTGTTAAGGAAAACCAGTGAGAAAACTGGCTACACAAAAGGGGACACTTGGTACAAGGACAGTCAACAGCCAGTGACTGCCATTGCAGCTTGTATCTCCTTTTGTGCGGCGTCTTTTTTCTTTGGTTTTTCTTAACATCATGAACCAACAGGCTTAAACTTGCACGTTACGCTTTTACAGTTGATGATCGCCAAAGACGTTTAACTGTGTTCGTCAACGGTGCTGCCGTATCGGTCGCCCATGTTGATGAGACACAGACGGGAGCTGGAGACTTTGGCTGATCTGTTCATCAGGTTAAAATGCCTGCGAACGAGGCAGAAATGAGAGGGAAACTTGCCCATATACCTTCAAAGGAGAAAAGTGCGTTCCATAGTGCCGTCTCGTTCTGAACGCACGCTTCGCACGGCCTTGCGGCGTTGGCTACGATGACATACTCGAAAATCTTTACGGATGTGTTCGTAGTATGTCTTTTTGACACATTTATGCCTAAGAAATTTGACCCACAAAAATACAAGAAGTTGATACTACTAGACTTGAAATAAAAAACAGGATAGTTTTGTACGATCGAATCAACACACAATAATTGTAAAGCCACTTGACGCCATTGCGGCAGCACAGCCTTGGAGATTGTGTCCTTGAGACTGCGATCACTGGATGAAAACCACAAGGCGGGGCCCTCTGATTGGTGCATTTAGGTGTGAGTAGCGGCGGTAAACGTACTCGGTATTTTCGGCCACGCTTATGGTGCTTAAGGAAGCCAGTTGTAGCTGTATAGAGTTCTTGGGTAAGAGGGCTACTTGCACCATGTTGTTAATCACTCGCCCTGTTGCCCGATAGTTGTGGCCGCGTGGCGGCACCACAAAGCTATAGATGTCATACCACGGCGGCCGAATGGGTTATTACAATGCGGCTGTCGCCTTACGCGCCGCTCGCCAGGCGGTAGATTACACGTTGCGCTCAAGCGGTTTTGGTGAGCCACAATGGGGTGCCTAGTGTTTCCTCTTCTTCTCTACTTCAGGCGCCACAAAATCAATTCGGAAGTACAGTGACACAATTTTTCTGTTATATTGTTTAAGTACGCGGGTGCGCAGTCGTGGTCAATGGTTAGCCAGCGAATATTTTAGTTATTACTAAAGTAATCCTAGTGGAGGCGCCTCGCGGACAAATACCATAGACATGTTCGAAGCAATGTCTAAATCGGAAAGAGGAGAAAGTAGGTTGATGGTACTGTTAAACATACCAGCAGCCCAAAAGACAAGAGGAGGATGTTTATGATTATGTTGACGATGATGATGATGCTGTTGGTGATGATGATGATGATGATGGTGGTGATGGTGGTGGTGGGCTACAGAAAATGTCCCATACGCACTCGAGGAGATTGACCAAGAAGCATTTGGTTGAATTCATAAGTATAAATAAACACAAAAACAGGACCGCGGAAATATTGAGTATGACTAGTACAAAACAGGGGAAAAAAGAGAGCGAGAATAGAAAGCAGAAAAAATCGATATGACAGGAATACTAGCTTTAGCACGGCACCAAATGAATTAGTGGACAGCGTGGCATACATTTATAAGGCAATGGACCAGCTTCGTGCCTCCGAGATATTAAAGGACAGAAGATGAGGCAGTATTACGCGTCGCAGGGAGGTCTCCAGAAATCTTCTTCGTGGATTAAAAAAACGGCAGCAGGAAGGAAAGAATGTTGAACAGATTCAATTTCTTAGTGGCACAAAGGAGAGTTCGTCAGATCTGCCCTATGTATAGATATCGACTAAGGAAGGGGGCACCACAGCGCAGGGCGATCTACGCAACTTCACACATGAGTTTGGCAGAAACTCCTAGCGAAATTTGAGGTGTTCCTGCTCAGGATACGTGTGCCTCCCGTGATCGAAGGCATATTGGGCCATAAGGTATTTACGATGACGGGTCATTAACACGCAATCAAAAGGACGAGGTAAATTAAAAATTGCCCCCTGACCATGTACATTGCGTTCCGCCCGCAGGGTCGAGGGATCGAAACCAGGCGCCGAATAGTATTTTTTTATATATAGTGTAGGGGGAGGGGTGCGGACTATGACTACGGACGTCAACGCGGGTGATATCGTGAGTTACTGAAATGCTCTGCATTTAATAAAAAATGGCTGCCGTCCTGCCCTGCGACAGGGGATGTTCAGCGAAGCTGCTGTAAACCACTTGCGCTCGGCTTCTCCGGCGGAAAAGCCTGACGCATGCCCTCGCCCTCAAATGACGTTGATCCCCATTTTAGAGAGCACCTGCAAACGTAATCTTTACCAGGAAGACACGGGAGGAGGGGGGGTGCTCTCATTGTTCACAGGTGCCTTAGTATCCATCATGGGGTTTTGTGTTTTTTAACTAATACTGAACTCTATGCTGTACGCCTGATTGCAACGAAACATTGCTCTGGGCTTCTCTGGCGGCAAATGTTGGGTACTGTCTAGCCTGACGCGTGTGCTCAGCATCTTGGGAGAGAACTACTGGGAACCACCAGCAAGGGGCTAGCAGCTTTTACTGTAATAACAGGTAAAGCAAGCGCTGATCTAGCCACAACATTAGCAGCTTCGTTAAGAGGTAATACTTATTGACCAGACAGACGAACAAGACGAATTTCACTCACATGACTAGGAGCACAAGAATAAAAAGTTTCAGCACAGGAGAAGAGATTTTTGAGGATAGAGGCATGTATACGGAAAGGACATTCCTGAGAAGCATCACCGAATACTGTGCTGAGCCTAGTTTCTGGACAGAAAGAAGAGCAAAACATTTTGCCTGAAAAATTGTGATATAATCTGCAAGACACAACGAAAAAGACCAATTTAAGCCAGGAAAGAAGATAGCCACTCCTACTTTCTTATTTTTTTTGAGAGCCACCAGTTGCAATAACCACACGGGAAAGGTATTCATCTTGGTGTGCAAGCGAATGCTATTCATAAAGTTACTCAGAAGATATTTGTCTTTTTTAAGAGGGGGGGGGGGGGGCATTATAGAATGTAATCTGTACCAACCGGAGGAATGGCGCCTAGAAAATGGGGCAAGAAACAAAACTGGGACTTTAGTGAGAACACGGGAAAAAACCCATTTCGGCTTAGGCAACGAGCCCGAAAACAGACATTACAACTTTCGAGTGTAGCGTTCTGCATTGAGTGAAAGCGCTCCAGAAAAAATAAAAAAAAGCCGCCATACGCCAAATTTACTGATCAACCTTGAATGGAATGCAGACGCTACCCTCTTGAAAATGCGGAGCCTTACGCGGGCGAAAGGTCTCGTTTGTTGCACAGTACAAAGATCGTCTCTACAAGACGCTACACTATTGCATTACTTGAATCGAGCACGCACGCAGTCATGTATCAGGCTTGCCATCGCCGAAGATATGCGTGCGTTTCTTCGATCACTCGAGGCGCTTTGATTTTGATAATCTGCATATCAAAAAGTTGACCGAGGAAATTGTGGCATAAATGAGGACAACAACAACAACAAAAAAGGCATGCAGTACACTCAGTGTGGCGAAGGGCCCCGAAGCACCTTTTCGATTCTCGGGAAGGCGCAAGGAGTCTCAGATGTCTCTTAGAAAGAATTCGTGAATACGCTTTTTTTTCGAGCATTTGGTTATCTCAGTGCAAAGTATTTCAAATAGCTATCAGAGCACGAATATCATGTTTTGCGCCTTTTAACAACGAGGTGCATTACAAGCGTCTCGATACTTTCTTTGTAGTACTCCATCAGCTTCAGTTTTAGCTTTCTCTGCATTCGCGTCGACCGGGCTTTCTCAATTTTATTAGGCATTTTCAGAGTTTTGTGTCCCGGATGAAGCCGGAGAGCGTTGTAGCTTTCTAATCTTGCGCAAAAGCAAAGCCGCGTTTTTCCTCACTGCCATTACTTGCCTTCATGATTCACAAATGGTAGTGACAAAGCACAATCGGAACGAAGCAACAACGGAAGGGCGTTCATGAGCGAGAGTGCCGGAATAAGCTGACAGTCAAAAGAAAAGCTAAACTAAGTGAACATATTTCGTCACGAAAAACCGCATCACTCCAAGCCAATCCAAGCCAACCCATTCGAATCCAATCCAATGTCCCTCGCGAGAGAGTGTTCGCTATCGGAGAGGAGAGGGGGTGAGCGGCGGAGAGCGCAGCTCACGCGGCGAGGAGAATGGGGGAGGGGCGGACGCCGACAACAACGCCGACGCCGGATGCAGGGACAAGGCGAGTGAATGAGATGCAGTCGCATCTAAAATATTTCGTCGCCGAGATTCTGGTGGGAGTGCCCCTTGTGCCGAACCACCGCATGCAGCTCCGCCAGTTACTTTCGCCGCACGAACGGGATGTTTTGGCGGAACTTTCAAAAATTCGGTGCAAGGTGGGCCATGTGCGTGACCAATGGTGATATCATAAAGATGTCATTCGGAGAATTCGACAACTGTGAAAAATTTTTTGAGGATCGTTCTAACAATGTTTCAAACATGGGATGGTTTTTATTATCCGCTATTCGACTCCTTTAGACTAATATCGAATTCGCCGTTGTGAAATTTTGAATAGTCACGCACACCTAAAAATGAAGACAGAACGGAAATAACTTTAGGCAGAACCACTTACGTGTAGTTTTGCACTCCACAACCTTCGGTCATCTAATCGCAACAACTATATGTGTAGTACTCACGAGTGTACAAATACTCTACAAAAAATATATTCTGCTCATTCTCCCTGTTCATTAAAAAAATACCAGTTTCAGAATACCGTTTTGTATTCTGTCGTTCGTTGGTCGGGGATCTACGGCGCAAACTTTTGCCGACCTGCCCAGTCTACTACTCACGAACTATGTGATGAATGAATATACACTGCGCCTTTCTACAATTCAAGCTTTTAAGAGAGAAACTAAAAAAAAAAAAACTGCGTGCAAATTAACGGGGACAGGAACACATGAAGGCAACGCAAGCGCAGACTCGCAACTGGTTTATTATTACGCACATCAAAACATTAAATGCCTAAGCGCCAAATCGACACGCCCTACATGGGTCACAGTTCTCGGCACACTCGGTCGCACGTACTGAAAACAGCAACAACAAATACCACAAAACAAATTTTGAAGCTCATGAATGAGTGTATGATATTTTGACGTGTTTATTACTAATAAAACCCAGTTGCGAGTCTGCGCGTGTGTCGTCTTGATGTGTTCCTGTCCCCGTTAATTTGCGCGCGGTTTGTTTTTTGAGATTCATGATTGCCAACTCGGCCAACTTTCAACCCTTTTAAGAGAGACAGTGCTTCAGTCGCTGAAAAACGTTAGCAACTGAAGCCCATCAGAAGTTGGAGTATGGATACAACGGAGCGTTCAATACTGCCCCACTCATTGCAATTAGCCTCAATAACCGTGCGGTAATTTCGGCCGTCTTTTTCTTAGGGAAGAAAAATACGAGCTATACAATTGATTGATTGATTGATTGATTGATTGATTGATTGATTGATTGATTGATTGATTGATTGATTGATTGATTGATTGATTGATTGATTGATTGATTGTAGTGTTGAACGCGCCGACGCAACGAAGGCGGTGAGGCCCGCCGTAGTGGAGAGCTACGGATTAAGTTTGACTACCTGGGGATCTTTAACGCGCGCCGAAATCTCGTACACACGGGCATTTCAGCTTTTCGCCTGCATCAGAAGAGCGGCCGGCGCGGCCGGGAACCGAATCCGCGTACTCGTGCTCAACAGCACAACGCCTTAGCCCCTGAGCCACCGCGGCGGGTGAGATATATATTGAAGAAAGTATGCAAAAAATTTGACCGCATCACTTACAATGGACAGGACACTTTACTAGTTCCCTTAATGCTTAAGCGCAAAGCTTTGTGAAAAGACCAACAGTCAGTCTGGCGTCGTGTAAGGCTAAAAGCGGGCATTTTTCAGGTCAACCGCGAGATACAATACGCGAGTGTCATCGGCGCAAAAAATGAACTCTGTGAAAAAACTTATTTCCAGGTTGCCCCAAGCGCAGAAATTTCGAAATAGAGCGAGCTGCACTGCTGGAAAGAATTAACATGGGGGAGGAGGGAAGGTGGAGCAACGAAGGGAATTAAAGAGCACTAAAGTCAAGAGTCGCTGGCCTGAATTCTCCAGCTTCTCCGATGCTACGTGTCCTAGTTCCACCGCATGTTGCTCACAGTTGCTGTTGTCGATAGCTGATAGTTCGGCAAATATCCGTGCATGTCAGCTTTCACCATAATCGACCTCGGTGTCCTGTTGCTTTACAGCTCAACCCTCCTGAAAAACAAACAAGAAGAACACAATAAGAAAGCTTCGAGTACAGTACAAAATGTTCTTCTCAAACTGTTTAGTAAACCAGCGCTTGAGGTGACAAAATACGTCCGCACAAGTATTAAGAACAAATATGCACATAAGCGCAACCAAAAGTCGTTAAACCAATAAAGCTGGAACGCTGACGCACTCGAGGTCACAGACTCTTTCGCAATTTTCGCGTATTTTTGTAACAGAAAACGGAATGCAAACATTACGGGGTAGGAACAGTGTGAAGCTAAGTATTGGACCGACATCTTCCACGGTTCACTGTGCTGATTTTAATAGAGCACCTCACATTGTTCAAGTCAAAACCCCCTACACACAGAGACAGAGCGCCGACCGAGTGCGAATTGGCGAGTGACCCTCCTTCTCCGCACGCATACGGGACGTAAATATTGTGCATGCGTGTGCGTGCTTGTGTCTCCGTATTGCCGAAATACCTTACTTAAATAAGTGATGGTGATTAAGCGAACCGTTCTTTTCATATTACGGTATTATCTTTATTTATATGTTGGACAGAGCTTATCTAGTTGACCAAATTGAATTCCTTCAAGATAGTGCCGTTAGTTTAACCCTTCCAGATTATTCACATCATACCAGCGTCACGGCACTCAAACTTTGCGCATCATTACCAATCCGATCACATCGGAGTGGGCTATCGCGTTTATCAATGTTTCATAAACTGTACAATCATTCTTCCCGTCACGCTTATTTATTTTCTACGTCACCGGCAATTTCCCCGACGTGGCCATGCCTTAACGGTGACGAGCGGGAAATTCCGCACTTGTAGCTATGTATTCGCACTCATTTATACCTTGCACAATTGTTGATTGGAATGCTCTGCCATCTCATAATGTAACTGTCGCCGATACGATCAAATTTCTAGAACTAATACGCACCAATATAGTATTTTAACTTCCCTAGGAAGTGGTTTCTTGGGAGTGTATTTCTTTTTGTTGTTTTCTTGCTGTACGTTTATTTTTGCCTTGCACCAACTTGCATTTTCTTCTTTGGCCTATAGCGGGTAGTTAGCTTTTTTGCATTGTTTTTTTTCTCCAGTCCCCTATGTAATACCCTACTAGTGAGGCCATTTAGGAATGTATTTTGAATAATTAAATAAATACATAAAAAACAAATAAATAGATGTTTATCGACCAGATTTTGGGGAAATCCCCAAGGTGGATTAAGTTTCGGCAAAGGAAACTTTCAGTTGGATGTGAAACAGACCCGCTTCCAACCTCTGCACTCAATAAACCAGTTAAACCAACCAACCAACCAAATCAACCAACCAAACTGAGGTGGATGTGAAACTTTCCTTCGCAAATAAATAGATCATTCTCCCTTCCGTCCAGCCTGAACGTATTAGAAAGCGTTGCAGACCGACTATTACAAACAACACACGGGAAAAATGCCGAAGCTTACCTACAAGAAACTTTTGGTTCAGACGTTAAACGTTTCCTCAATATTAAGCCCCCTTTTGTGCGACCTCAATTTCTCCTGTTTTTGGCAGCCAGAATAGAAAAATAGTGTGCACAATGAAGCAAGCGCAGACGTCTCAACGTATTATTTTTCGGGTAAATTGGTGTTTTGGTTTATTTTAAGGTTGAAAGACCTACCACATACAGAAAATAACGCTCCGGTAGATATTTTTCCGCCAGCCTGATATGATGCCGTTCTACCTTAAACGTAATTAATTTCAAGTTTCTTTGTCGGAGCTCTTTCAGGTGTCTACTCATACCACAGCGACATACTTTATCTTGAAAATCGCTTTGAAACGCGCACTTAAGCATCCCATATTTTTATTTTGATGTCCCGCACAGCTCAACATCACCTAATCGGCCCCTGCACCCGCAAACGAAATGCTGGCAATATCGCCCTCCCTCGCTGTGATCTCTACCCCTTGTTACTCGGGCTCCACATGTGTGCGCATTCAGTGCCCTCGAACTTTGCTGCAGCCACGCCGACCTTTTCGTCATCTGCTTCCTCTATTTCACATTTTAATCATCCGGTGATCCAGTCAGTTTATCAACCTCTGCGGCAAATCCAGCGCTACATTTAATCATGGTTCGAAAGTCTCTGGCTTTGTTTACCGAGTTTTTCAATTGAGCTCCTTAATTAGCGGGGCCGTTCTTGGTCCAGCTCGCCAATTGTTCGCCCACAGCAGCCGGGAAGTGAAACATTGAGGAGATGGAACCAAATAATGGGCGCGTATGGCTAGAGGAGGACGTCAGTCTCGGGCGAGGACGTCGAGCGCTGGTAAGACGTCCATTTGCGTCGCGGCGGGCGGCTGACCTTTGTCCCGGCGTGGTCCGATCGGGTGACGACGGCCGCAAGTGACGTGCCGGGTCACCGCGTAGGCAGCGCGTTGTCGGCCTCCTCCGCGGGTAGGCGAAATTGGGGACTATAGAGGCGGCCGTAGACTAAGATTGACGCCGACAAGCGGGCAACAGCTCGGCACCGAGGCCTCTAAGCCTCGTTTCAACCTCGGTGTCGTGTAAGACTCGGGACAAGGGATATTGACAAGCAGCGCAGTTCGTCCCACGGGAGGTGGCGGCTGTCGGCGGCTTTCGCTCCCTTTCTTTTTCGTTTTTGCTTATTTGTCGTGAGCACCAATCAAGAATTGATGGCCTCTGGTGACCGATTCTCCCTCGGACGTAGAACGAGTTACCGGTAGCCGGCGTGGCGGCTTGGGGCGACACGGGTAAATGCCCCCGGGCAGCGAGATCTCGATACCCGACGATGTTACTTCCAAAGGAATACCGAGGACAGCCGTTTCCTTGATTCCTAGTATTTCTGAGATGCACGTGTCGGCTACGGTCACATGAGGCGAGGCATATACTTATCTGTGGGGTATATTCGGGTACACTTGAGTGATACCGACTCATCTACGAGTAAAAAAAATGCTTTTTTTGATTGCTGACAGGTTGTATTATCAGTAGACTAAATGTTAGAATCTCAGAACGCTGCAATCTGCCACTGGTTGTCTTTAACTTGTGCGTGTCTGGTTACTTCTAACCACTGTAAGAGAATGAAGGAAAAAATATATTTCAAAAGCTCTCGTCCAAGAGGAAGAAGAGGCGAAATTGGTTGCTGTAAAGGGAAAGTAGCACTCTTATTCATTTTTTTCTCAAGGTCTGTGTCGAAAAATAAACGATGCCTTCAAACTAACACAGAAGATTAAAAACATTCACTTTTTGATTGCACCTGGGGGGTAAGAGGGGGACAGGTATGTCAGTGGACTCAATTCCACTTAGCTTAACTGGTTTTGTGGGCAGTGGAATATAATGTGCACAAAATCAATGTATTTATTGAAGATGGTCTCAGTGGACAGATGGTCTCAGTAGACTTCGCTGCTTTAGGAAGCAACAGTTCCATTATTCTCTGCGTTCTCCCAATTCTCAGTACAACGGCAACCACAGCAAAGACGTGAGAAGGCACATTTTCCATGCAAAAACTATTAGTGGTTCTACTGACTATTGTTTTCTAAGCCCGGGGAACAACTATAAATTTTAATAACGGAGATCGATCGGGCTGGTTGGTGCATGGTTAAACGTGAAAAACAGCGCGATTTAACAAGACGTGGAGTAGAAACACGCCCACAGCACTAACTAACAACCAAGTTTTATTGCTTGCAGGCGGCTTAAATACACATCTACGAAGCAATAAAAAGAGAAAAGGAAAAGTTGCAAACAACACAAAATAAGAATAAGTTTTTGTCACATTGTCTTCGGTAAGTACCCAGTTATTCGTTTGAAAGATACATCATTTAATTCTCATACAGTAACACAAACGGTTTTCTTAAACAATTGTCACCCATCTTACTGATACCAAAAGCTTCTCCGATTTCACGTGTGCGTTTTCCCGCCTATCTCCGAATGATATGACACTGATAAAATTCTGGTTCGCCCTTACACTGGCACCAGTGCACAATTAAGTGGCCGCCGACATTCGCTTTTACTGAATTTGCGTGTTCCTGGAGCCGTTCATTAGCGCGTCTTCCCATCTGACGAACATAGCTTCGTTTGCATGTCAGGGGAAACGCGTGCGGGGTTTCCGTAGACAGTTTTATGGAACTGCTGACTCATTATCTTAGATCTACCCTCATCAGTCACAAAGGAAACATGTTCATTCAAAGGGAGGGCTCATCTCTCGCCCCAATGTTAAGAGATTTGCTTTGGCAGAAGCCTGATGGCCGGGCTGAAGCAGACAAACATGACCAAAGAGTGCCGGTACGTAGACGATTATATAGTTCTGTACCAAGTGACTGACGAACACCAGCGGAAGAATTTCGTTGATCTAATTTTTAAGGTGTTTCAAAACGAACTGAAATGCCTGAACTTGACGAAGGAACAACCGATGACAACTTTTTCTGTTTTAAAGCAAAGCTTTTTACCTCTACCCCCCAAGGGTCCTTTCGCGACCGTTGGTGTCAACTGAAACTCCCGCGAAACAAATAAAATTATTTACTGGCACGCCAGGAATCGAACCCGGAACTGAATACAGTAACAAAGTCAGAACCCGTTGTCTTACCGATTCAGCTACGAGCCAACGCGGAGGCAGGGAAGACAAGTGGTGCACTCACCAAGCACATCCACGGGTTTAACCCCTACATTCTCGCTGAATGCCACGCGATAGCGATTAAAGGAAGCTCACACCAACCAATCGCATCTCACTTCTAGTACGCCAATGTGCTAAAGCCTGTGGCTTCCAGTGTTCACGTAAAAATCTCAGCTCCTTTTCGTTCGCCCTCACACCAAACGACACCTCAAGGAAAACATTCAAATACTCCTTGATGGCGAGGCCACCACTCCAAGCCCCAGCATCCAGATTCTGGCCAACTTCTTCAGGACAGACACCAAGGGTGACGGACGTATCCTTGCAGCACCTCAAACACATCATCAATAAAATCGTACACATGATTAGGCGAGTTGCCACCAAGAAGCGAGGCCTCAAGGAATCCGATACCTTTCGATTAGTTCAAGCTTTTGTGCTCTCGAGAATCACTTACGTCAACCCCTGTCTTCTTCTCGGCAAGGAGGACATAAACATGCATTATATAATGATTAGAAAGGTTGGTTGTGCATGCCATTGATTTTCCCATGAGTGCGTCCACAGAGAGGCGGCTTAGCACGTGGCTCTACAACACGGTGGAAGAGCTTGACAGAGGACATCTTTTCTACCCAGAAGCTCCCGAATCAGAAGAACTGCGGCGGGTCGCCGCATCCTTCACCAGATTGACTGTGCACCACATAATGTCACTCCGCTTGATGTACTCCTGGTCTTTTGGCGACAAGAACTAAGATGCTCCCTTTGCTTAGAAATAGTGAACTCGTCACACGACGAGAGTCGCTGACGAGCACGGGATCAAGCGCTCAACACCACCCTCGGTGGGGATCATGCAGTTATCTACACAAACGCCTCCCAACATCGAGGGCAGCAGTACGCCATCATCGTGGATACCTCCAGAACCAACCTACTTGCTTGTGCCTCACTCAAGACCGAAGATATGACGGTAGCAGAAGAGGCAGCCGTCGCCTTGGCTCTCACTCAACCAGGGGTTCGTAAGGTAGTCACCGATTCCCAACAAGCCTACCGGAATTACCAGTCGGGTTTGGTGTCCCGACCTGCACTGCGTGTGCTGAAAAACCACTCCCCAAATGGTTCCATTCATCTCATCTTGACACCCGCTCACGCTTCCATGGAGGGAACGAATACGCCCACCAAGCCTGCACTTTTACCCCCCGTGCTATGGAGCTGCACGAGGACAGTCACCCGCTTGTCTCCTTCAGGGACATAACCCAGCATTATCGCCTTCTGAGACAGACCCTACTGTCGCCTTTCCCTGACCTTTCTAGAGAACAACAAACTACCCTACGGCTCATACAATCCGGCTCTTTCCCACACCCGACACGTTTTCACTTAATGCACCCGAATCGCTACCACGCTGAATGTAAATTTTGCTAAGAAGTAGGAACTTCCTGCCATAATCGGGGTGTGCGACTTTAGCACTGAGCACCGTCGTCTCTTTCCGTCAACTACCGAACAAGAGAGAGAGAGAGAGAATCAACTTTTATTGAGCCCAATGAGGTATTGGCTAGTGCACGCAGGCACCGAATGGGGTGGAACCCTCTTCTCGGGTCCCATATGCGTCTGGCAGCTCCTGGCCCCTGGCTGCCAGCGCGAGCTGGGTCGTCAGGTCGGAGCTAGACAACAGGTCTCCCATTGCTCTCGGGGTCGGGTGTGTGAATAGGGGTAGGGGGCGGGCGGATCTCAAGAGACTCGCACTCGGCTAGGACGTGTGCCAGAGTGCCTTGTCTCTCCTTTGAGAACGGGCAAATACTCTCGTACCTGTCCGGGTACATATTGTTTAGAAGTGTGGGATACGCTAGCGACCCCGCCTGTATTCTTCGGATTACGGTCTGCTGTTTTCGGCTCGATTGCGGGTGCGGCCTGGGAAAATCTGCATCTACGCTCTCTGTACATTTAAGTAATTTCTCTATAGCTTGTGACGGGGCGCAGCTGCGCCGGCTCGTCCTCGGCCCGGACGGATAACTCTCGGGCGTGGTGGTCGGCGAGTTCGTTCCTTCCATCTTCGAGTGAGCCGGTACCCACACGAGCTCTAAGGCTCGCCTCGGGGGCCTTCGCTTGGACAATATCGCATGTGCCGCGGAGGACACCCTCCCTTTTCGGAAGCTGGCGTACGCCTTCTTAGAGTCCGTTACTGTAGTGCCTGCCCTCGGATGTGTTAGCGCGAGGGCCACGGCAACTTCTTCTGCTTCGATCTATTGGGTCGTGCGGACCGATGCGCAGGTCACCAGGGTGTCTATGGTGGTGACCGCCAGCCGTAGCCTTGGTTCCGTACTTGGGAAGCGCCGCGTCCGCGTAGAGGACGTCGGGGTCCTCTTCGAGCTGGCGGGACAGCGCCCTGGCCCTTGCGGATCGCCTCCCTTCGTTTTTCCCGGGCTGCATGTTCCTGGGAAGGGGCTTGGTCTTTACGACGTCCCTCCACTCGGTAGGTAATGTCTCGGTGTCTGGTTTGTGGTTCGATGCTCCATCCCACCTTGTGCAGGACGGCCCGTCCGTGTTCGGTCTGACTAGTCTGATCCTTTGGTTAGAGAGGTGAGCCTCCACCATTTCGTCCACCGTGTTGTGCCTACCCATGCCCAGAAGTTTCTGCGTGGACGAATGGACGGGCACTCCCAGGGCGAGCTTGGTCGCCTTTCTGACCACCGTGTCCAGGGCCTCACGGTCCGCCCTCCTCAGTTGGAGGTACGGGCAAGAGTAAGTGATGCGGGACACGATGAACGCCTGCCACCAATTTCAGGGCGTCGTCTTCCTTGATTCCTCGGTTCCTGTTGTGACTCTTCTGATCATGCTCGAGATCTGCTTCGGAGACGGTTCTTGATCTTCTGTGTGGCCGCGGTGGCCTTGCCGTTGTCGCGCAGCAACAGGCCCAGGATGCGGACCTGATGTGTGGGCTCGATCTTCGTGCCGTCGATCGTGACGATCCCGTTCGGTGGTGGTTCCTTCTTGGGTCTACCTGGCTGCACCATCAACAGCTCCGACTTCTGCGGGGCACAGCTCAGCGCGCAGGTCGTGGCGTACTCATGGACGGTGGTCGCCGCCCTCTGAAGGTTTCTTCCACCCGGGCTTCGGAACCCGCTAGGGACGTCCACACCGTAATGTCGTTACCGAACAAGAGCATTGGGAGATGCTGCTGTCCAGCCCCTCTCTGCCTACGCAGCTTCAGGTGGTGGACAGAGCACAGGTGGCGCGGATTGAATATGGGCTACAGTGAAGAAGGAAGCACTCCTCTAGGCCGCCACACTCTGGGCCGTTCAAACATCTCAATAGATGTATTTCCTCCTCCTTCTCCTCCTCCTTCTCTTCCTCCTTCTCCTGCTCCTCCGTCGTCTCTGCCGCCGACCTCGTCTCCTCCGTCCGCGACGGCAGAGACGGAGAAGTGAGACCGCCTAAAACCGGGTTTCAGCTTTAATTTTATATATAAAAAAGAGTTTCCACTCATGTGCTACACCAATACAACTCAACCAAGCACAGTTCATGCATGATGCATTAATTTAACCTTACCAACAATATCTATTTGAAGTAATAGAGGGTGTGGTTATGTGCATTTCACTTCTCTCTGGTTTCACTATTTGTAGAGCGACGCGAGTGAATTTATGTGACGTCGCATGGGTAATCGTTGTGGGTGCCATTTCCAGCTTTGCTTTCCAAACACATTCCCACGGTGGATTGGCGTTACTTTTTTTATTTGATGTCTCACCTAAACTTGACTCAGGGATACTAAAAGCCACCTAATTGTTGCTACTTTCATTTCTATGGTAAAAGAAGAAAAGTTGCTCACTTTTACTACGCCGATACGCAGGATGGCCGCAGGTATACGCACGGACCAATCCCCCGGTCGATGAACGCTACGACGGCTGATGGCGCTGAAGTTCAAGAGTGAACTCGGGGTTTTCTCGAATAACAGATAACTTTGGGAAATCTCCACTGTTAAGCTTGGTCTACGTTTTGAGCTTAGTTGTAGGTCGGCTCATATAGTGAGGTATATTGGACACCTACTGCATCAGACTCCGAACGCTCTATTTTCTTGAGCTTAAACAGGGCGTAGTTCTTCAACATTTACATAGACATAAATAGGTTCCCTCTGGTTTGCGGGAGAAGGCAGAGTGTTTCTTCCTGCGACCTAAATGACACCGCTTAATTAAAATGCAGCAGTGGCGTATGCGTGGCCGTAGCAATAAACCCAACATTTCTCCAGCGGGGACTTTCAATACAGCGTTTCTTTCTTTTACAACCCCCCCTTTTCTCTCATCAAATATGGGCTTCCAGGGCTCGAGGTACTAACATATGACTTTTCTGCTGGTTAAATTACTAACTAGCTAGAAAGGGAAGCGTCTGTCAAAAAATCACTGAATGGATTGTGGAGAGAAATCGAAGCCGTCGGGCAAACAGAGACACTGAACGCTGGGGCCAACGTCGAGTAGCTCACGGCGCAGCGATCTGACGAATGAAATGGCCGAAGAAATCCAAAAAGAGCCGACGTGGAGGCAACGGCCTCAATGCGGAGGCAACGGCCTCAACGGATCAATGCGCCACACTTTCCATCGCATAAGGAGGACATCCCCGAAGTGTCAAACCGGCCAAGTCTCCGTGAAACGTTTCCGAAGGCGGGTGCCCTGAACTGGCGGCGAGCACGTTTTTTCTCTTATAGCCCGCGAAGAGTTTTTCGCATCGAATGTCTGGAGAGTGGGAAGAATAGCTCGACTGTAGCTTGGCAATGTGACAGGAAAGTAATTTTGGGAGCGCAACGCGAAGCGTCGAGAACTGATTGATTAATTTGGCTGCTGAGTAATTATAGGCTCAACGAAGGCTATTATGTCTTTAAACTTGTTTTATTTATTAGCTAATCCGTATAACTTCTGGTCAGCGTGTTTTATATTAATTATGAAAACTACGAGATGGAAGATTTCTGCTAACGTGGATAGCGAGTTCAGTTGACCATGTTGATCGTTGCGAGCACCAGAGAACCGTAAGGAGCCCCGGGGCCGCTGGCTCGCTGGCACGCTGGCAAGAGGGAATGTTCAGCACTCATGCTGTTCCTCGTTCAGGTTCTCCATTGGTGCGGGCATGGGGAAAAACGGGTATGCAGTTAACCGAGCACTGTTGGACAACAAATTGTACTTACGACAGTTTCTGACAAACGCGCATGCGCCCGCTTTATTAGAGTTTGTTTATGGCTTACCCGATGCTGCCGGAAACTCCACATTTATTTCGCTGCATGATCCCAAGTTGCTCTTGGGCTGTAGAGAGCGATTTCAAATTTCAGCTATTGGAAACCTGGCTTTAAAAGGCAAAGCATTGGGTGCAGTCATTCAAAGGTGTAGAGGGGCACCTTTCGTATAACAGTGCGTTCTTGAAAACAAATCTGGATGCTCAAAAACTCAACAACCGCAGCGCTTTAGGCTTGAGGCATTTACCCCCCCACCCCTTCCCCCCCCCCCCCCGCCCTGAAAAAAAAAAGAAAAACGAATTAAAAACCTTTCGTGCTTTCAAGCGTATTGGGGCGTGAGCGCTGCTAGAACTCCAGCCGCTTATTATTTGCCTCGTTAGATGATCAAAGCTTTTGTGCCTAGGCGACGCTAACGAAACCCTGTGTTTATGGGCAAGGTTGTCGGATTAGCTGCATTTATGAAATGCCCGGCACGCGAAACCAAATTTTCGGTGTTTCATTCTCATAAAGTTCTGCTTAGCTCGAATACTTTTTTAGTGCCTATACTTTCTAACCAACTTGTTCTGCCACAGAGCTTGTTTGTTTAAGTGATACTTTAAGTAATAAATTTATTTTACAATAACAAACACCGTTGATTTGTTTTTTCTTCAAACTAAACAAGCGATCAAAAGGTGCTCACAGAACAGTAAAGACCTTTTGCGGCTTCGTGAAAGAAGGTTTGGTGAAACGCAAACGTTCCCAAGAGTCATATATTTGACGGGAACAACACGAATCAAACACAACAAAGACCGATGACGCTTTTCGCTATCGTTGTCCTGACACTTGACTGATGGCTTGCGGCTATTGCGTTTGACGCCATTAACAGCCCGCTTTGTGAAATACAATATATAACGAGCTTCGTTTTCTTCGTTTCGTCTCCCACCTCCACACGCCATGCCTCCGCAATTGCTTTCCCTCTTTACGTTCCGCTGTGTGCTTTTTTGTCGCCTTTTATCGAGTGAGAGTGCGGTCTTTTCTTATGGTTGTGAACTTTCTTTTCTATGCTTCTTTTTATTTCCACGTGGATGATGTGCAAATATTTCAAACCGCGAGCTGTCCTGACCATGCGGTGGCATTAAAAGTTAAGATTAAGAAAGAAAAGTACCATTGTTACAACCTGTAGGGGCAACTGCAAACGGGCACTTAAAGGTTAACAAAGGAAATTAAATGAGTGAAACAATAAATTTCGATTATAATCTTTAATGCATCGTTTCTGTCGTGTACATTGCTTAATAAAGAGGTCACTACTATATGCAGCTAAATACGCTGAAGTTTACCTTTATGTCAACTACACATTCCGTTTGTTCCTTCCTGCTTCTTAGGGAGCGTTCGGTGCGTTGTGTTTGGTGCGTAGTAAGTGCGTAGTAAGCGTAGTAAGTAATGCTTATCTCAGTCATTATACGCAAGACAGCTCTAAGAGTTAAATTTATGACTACGCCGCTTCCAACCGAATGGAGTAATGCCTGTCTAGATTCCCCAATTCCCCCTACAAACTGTGAAAAAAATAGAGCGACTACAACTAAAACAACCGCGCATTTATTCAACGCCGAATCATCGTCCAAGTTTGACACCGTAGGGCAACTACGTCCCAAACTATTAAGCATCCAGCCAATAGAACAGCCAATTAAGCAATAGTAGATCCAGCCGATTTGCAACCCATTTTGAGCTATTTGTGCGAATTCGAAGCGCAATAGCCCAACCGAGCATTCCCCAGAATACCCCCCCCCCCCCCCCCGCCCCCTCCGAGAAAAAAAAAAAATGCACACACACAAGTGATTTAAAAGGACGACATCTTTTCTATCCAGCCCGCTAAGAATGCATACCGCGGGTCCCGAGAGACACGTATCTCGGTCTGGTGCCGCTAATTAAGGCCCCGTGTAGAGGAATAATGGGCGAACCGTGCCCGCTCCGACCGAGGCCCCAGGGGACGTACTCGCGTAACAACCCTACCTTTTCCTCCTCGAGGCTCGTTAATACCCGGCGTTTCACTTGGCTTTTGTTGCGGCGGGAACCGCAGTGCTAAAGGCTGTGCCGGGCCATGGTTAGTCTGGTTACGGATGACGTATTGGGAAAGTGCACATATCTGTCCACTCGTGAGGCCTTTCTCGACTGTGCGTAATTCCGCAATGTCAGGGGGCAAACGTTTGGGGACACGAGGGTTTGATGGCGGGGTGATCTGCCGGAGAATGTCGCTAAATGTATTGATTCCCATGCTTGTATCTCCAACAGCCGGGAAAAGCGCCACATTACATTTCTGGCAACGTTGAATAAATAAGGCTTGAAAGATAAAAACACAACTTCCCGGTCCTCGGGCACTAATGCGGCACAAGCGGAAGATTTTTTTAGATAAAAATAGGAAAAGAGTGGCTTCGCCGAGTGCTCATTTAATATTTCTGTTTATTAAATATATTCATTTGAATAGATAAATAAACATAACAGCTAATAAAGAGCATTCAGCTAAAAAACAAATCCCGTCCCATCTCCACTAACGTGAAAACAGGGGAGGAGCGAAGCATGTAAAAACGTATAAGTGTATTCATAGATTGTAATTCTCTCTCTTGCCAGATGGCGCGCGCTGATTGGGCACTGGAGAAGCGCAGGTGGGAGGCGTAATCACGCGTTTGCTCAGGCGGTGGCGCCCTCTCTTGCGTTGAACCGGATTTAGGCGATTAAATGAGAGAGAGACTGGTCGTAAGTTGCCTTCGTGTCAAACGCCGCAGCATGATATGAAGTATGCTTTAGAGAAGAAAACCTGTCGTTTAAACTACTTTTGATACGTAATTTAAGAAAGTTTTGTCATTAACGCAATCAAATCAATATTGTTGCTGTATTTTAAATTAGTCTAAATGATTTTAGTTGTTTTTGAACGGGAATATTTCTTATAAACTCGTTGTTTGACCATCGTTGGACAACGTGATTTACCATGATGACATGAGACAATGACCATAGGAGACGCCGACAACCCGAGCCCTTAAAGATGCTTTGCCCCTAAAACCAAAAACTCGTCAGAAAACGGTCTGACAACGGGGAAGTGTTTGTGCAATGAACAATTGGAAATGGGCTAGGCGAATTCGCCCGTGGCTAGGACTTCAGCAAAATCGCAAACTCCAATCAAGAGAAGGCTTGGTATTTTCCTATGGGCTGTGGAAAGGTGAAGGAATATTTATTAACAGCGAAGTTTGTTCAGCAAATCGTTACTCTGAGTGTCCGCAGTAAAAAAAATTGGCTGCGTATCTGCTCCTTTCGTTGCAAATGCCGTCAAAAGACGATAGTCTTTATCGGCTTTTGCGAAGTAAATGCCTCCCTTCGCTTTCCCGCTCACGCTCATGTTGTTCCTCTTGCGTCGCGCTCCTCCTAAGGTAAAGATGCCAAAGGTTTGCTAAATCATTTGAAATTTCCCGCGTTCCACTGCTCCAAACCGGGTGTGTCGATGCGAACGCTGCCGTACGGCGAAGACGCGCGTTAATCGAGGCGCCCTACTTCAACGTTTATAAAACCGCGTTTCCCACTCCACGTGCGTTGCAAGAAACGTGGACCTATCTAGTGAACCTTGCGTAACTGTTGCCGGTTGATTTCTTAAATGGCGCAAGAAGCTATAGTGGCGCGGGTACAGCAGGCGACGGCGGAGTGAATTCTTTTCTGCGTTGATGAAGTATTTAATTTCGCAAAATCAAGCATTTTGATTTTTATAAAGGAACACTGCAAATATCCTCTGTATTGATTTGTTGCTCATATTTGCGTAATGTCTGTTCTTCTTCAACAATGTTGACAAGTATGAACATTACAGGACATAGACGGAATGGCTGTGACTAATAGACTATTGCGCAGGCATTGTTTTGCTTTGGCCGGGTGGCTGAATCGAGTCACAGACAGACAGACGGACAGACAGACATACAGACAGACCAAATTTCTGGTTTTAAGTAGCCCAGAAGACTATCGCTTTAAAAACATCAAGAAAATGCCGAGCGCAGGTGAGCGCGTGCCTCGTGGCGACAGTCCAGCGTCGCCGGCGCACGTTTGTCGAGCGAAGCATACCCGCTTAGGGAGAGTGGCCAAGATTTTGGCGGCCGCCAAAAGCCGCGCACTCGTGTGTGCGTGCCTCGCGGCGACCACCCAGCGTCCCCGGTGCACGTTTGTCAAGCCAAGGATAAGCACTTTGGGAGTTTCGCCAAAATTGCGGCAACGGCCCGGCAGGTAATAAGATCAAGAAAGTGCCGAGCGCTCGTGTGTGCGAGCCTCGCGGCGACCGCCCAGCGTCTCCAGCGCATGTTTGTTAAGCCAAGCATACACACTTAGAGAGATTGGCCAAGCTCGGCCAAAAAATCCAGCCTTCGGCGTAATCGTGGCAACGCTTTCTCGGAACGAGAAGACACGTCCTAGCGTACGCCCATCCAAGGTGATGTCCAATGATTCTCACTTCCGAAAAAATTAAGGAAGCTCACACTTATAGCAACAAAGATAGAATAAAGGTCGTTGCGGCAGCGAAGAAGCCGCAAATCGGCTGCAGTCGTGGACCTAAACCGTCGTGATGGCCGTGAAGGTAGCGTACAGCTTCGCTACCTTCAGGTCTTACGCGTTAGTGGGAGCTATCTAGTAATTTGTGTTCAGTATTTGGAAGGCTCGTGAGGCATTGAAACTGGGATGTAGGCAAGGAAGGTTTTTCCGATGACCTTCTCTTAATGAGAAGTGGAATGATGCGCCACGAAGGAGCCGACTTCAGAAGTTTTTTCAGTGAGGCTTTCCGGAGACTCCTTGGAGGAGTGTCATGAAAGGCTCCTTCCATGACCCGGCCTCCGAAGAAATGAGGTAGCCGGCTCATACATACTATCTCCCCTTACTGCATTAGAGAGGTTCGGGTTTGCACACCGTTTCCTCTCGCTAGCATGGGGATCGTGACCGTGTCCCGTTCCCTCACGGCAGTGACGAGTCAAACGATACGCATTGGTTAATGAACCGGGACAGCGATGGTTAATGACATCACTATTCCTGGTGCACAACAGGTGCAGCGTTGTGGTATAAGCTTACCTGCGGGAAAACAAATTCACAGCCTGTGTGCTAGCGCAGATCTGTGTACGCATCTCACTAAGCGGAAATTATTATTATGAGGACTTTACCTCCTCAAAAGTCGGCTAAAGCGCATCATGGATTGAGTGGAGTGCGCAGGATCTCATTTCGCATTTCGCTAATCCAGAGTTATTGTGGGCTGATTTCCGCTGTTGTTGACCTGTTTCCAGCCTGAGAGTACGCGAAGGATACAGAAATAATTTGCCACGCTTCTGTGAATGAGAGAATGGGAAATCGAAGTTCTTGCTATCGGATGAAACAGGTGCGCAACCATCACCACAACCTGGCCTTTTTTGCAGACAGGCGGTTAAAGCGGTTAAAGCCGTATTGTAAAATGAGGCGGTGATACTAAACGGCAAAAAGGACTGCCACATTGCGTTCTGCGCAGTCCGTGTGTAGTCCGGGATTAAATATCAAAGAGGCCCCCGTAGTTTTTTCGCTCACTTCCGCACAATGCAATCGCAATGGTGCTCTCTACTTTTGACCGTGAGAGTCCACAAGCGCTTCTGACGCGTCGTTTGATTGACTTGTTCAGCGTTCGAACCGACGCTCGCTTCACGTTTCGACGCTCACGAACAACATTCGTTTATTAGCGCTGAAAGCACCACAGCGAAATGCTTGCCTAATGAATTCGTTACGTGCGTGTGTTTCTTCTGCATGAGGAAGCGGAAAATAAAACGCCACCGGATGCCACGCAAACGGACGCCATCCATTCCTAATCATAACACCACAGAATGCTTCCCAAGGTGAAGCAGCCCTACTGCTGAATGGGTCCACAAAGGCTGCCATTTTTATTTCCACAAACAGACTTTCCAACTTACCTCGCCTTTGGTTATTCGGTGTTCTGTGTTTTGTGAAGACCGTTACGTTTCCAGCGAAATGCTGCAAGTCAAAATGAGATAGTCTACGCCAGTAACTCACTTTATGTTCAGCCAAGGCATCCTCAACACAAGCAATTAATTAGATTAATTGTCGCTTATCAGTGGGGATACGTGCTATAATTGCTCAGCACACCGCCAACCCGAAATTAATTTTCTAGATTTTGTGCTATAACTCTGTCAACATCTGCGTTCAAGCCCAAATGTACTGCTTCCTATTTGGCGTCAGATGTTCGGTTAGAAGGAACGACTGTTCATGACATAGTAGCAGCTTTTATTTTCCCTAGCGTTTTCAAAGCCGCAACCGTCATCGACAGCGTGTTCGTGTGAAATATGGGCAGGTTCATTGGGAACTTTGCGTACATTCGGCAAGGTGATTCCATGGCTAACCCTAGGCAGTGGGAGAAGAAAAGAATTTCTGAAACTGAGCTGACCGACCTTTACTTGTCTATCCTAAAAATGAAGCCCCTTTTATTCCTCAAGCAAGGTCTTTGTGTGAATGGAACAATAGCGCCAAGTGGCTGTTAATGGTTCCCAAGACAGTGTGCTTCAATGGAGAAGAAAGGCATCCGGATCCATTTTCCCCCATATCGCTATTTTGCAATCATCTAGCGTACATCAAAAGCAGTAGTTGCGAAACATTTCCCACATCAACAAGAGAGAGCGGCAAAGGAGACGGCATTGCGTGACCTGTCGTCCACGCGCAAACGAATGCGACGTTGGTAGGCAAATATCTCTGACACTGCGGACGACGCCGGGGTCCATGGAGCTGTAGCCGGTCGTGGTTGACTTCGTTAGACGCCGGTAGATCGCTTCGTCGATGTCGTGTCACAGGGGTCGGAAATCTCGTTAAGCGCGTCTCTCTTCATCCGCCCGTCCAACCGCTTGTCGACGCAATCGCCCCTCGCCATCGCTCTTTGGCATATCTTCTCTTGGCTTTCTCCGTCTGCGCCTCGAGGGACCAAATGTCTACTGGCGCTATTCATTCGTCGAGGATGGACCCCATGTCGGCCGATAGGCCGTTGTGACGATTTGTGTTCCCTGCAGCGAAGCAATGTGTGTCTTCGTGAGCATATCGCAAAGTTGCATCCATGGAGAGCGGGCGTTAGACTGCTACTTTCCTGGCCGTCCTTTCTTTGAGGGCAATTGCGCTTCCTTCCTGTCGAGACACCCAGCAGCGCCTTCACTCTTTTGTCCACTAATGCCAACTGGCGCGCGCAACTCTATTGCGAGATTTCGACTGTTCACCAATGCTAAAGGTCCCCGTATAATGCACATAATGCACTGGGGCTCAAGACCTCCACATATCGACTCAGTGACTATGGAGTACACATCGCCGTTTTCTCTAACCGATATTACCGACCACGCATTTGCTAATACCAGAGCGATGTTTTCCGTGTAGGGCTTTCATACTCTACATGTCGGGGATTTCGTGAAGCGTTTCTCACTTTCGCATTTAATACAAACACGTTGCCTGGAATTAAAGCGAGCAAAGTAGCCTTTCTCCTTCCGCCGTAGCTATCACCAATTTTTCCGCCTTCCAGAAAGCTGTTATTAACTCGTTTTGTTCAATGATGGACACTCCTGTCTGCGACGCTTCTGACCCTCTAGAATACCAAATAAATATATTTTAAGGTACAGTCGAAGCTCTGGCAGGAGATTGAGGAGGTTTATTTACGGATGAGAGCCCATACAAGGGCTGGCCTGAGCGCCCAGGTGATGGCCGATTTAAGCGCCTTCTGCGGTACTTCTTCCGCTGACACCTGCGTGATCTCGTGCCCTTATGGCTAGATGGTCAGCCTGGTACAGTATACGGCACGTATCCACGTTGTTCTTGTCTTAGTTGTTGTTGTTGATGCCTACATTTATACGTAAAAATTCTTACGCAAGTATTGTCTCGGTGACAAGGCTAAAGGCACAGAAAAGGTGTAAGGTACATACACTGATTGACTGATGGTGTTGCGGGATATGGGCTCCCCATTCTCCCTAAAACTTAACAATGAAATAACTATTTGTTGATCGATCGAATAATTGATTGATTGATTATTAGATTAGAAAGATAAATAAACCAAAATAAATACATTTAACTGAGCCTGAGTTTGATTACGCCGTGTGCCAGATTTGCAAGCTAACCGCCTCTTGTTAGCAGGGTGCTAAGTCCCCAACCGGCCACATCGACATGCTACTTTTTCTAATGAAGGAGAAATATGAGTGAAATGCGCCAGTGAGATAAGACGTTACCTTCACCGGAGTGTCCTTTTAGCGCCCTATCTGCACAGAATCAGCGCAAAGCAGAATGCACTCAGTGCTACACGTCAGTCAAAATTCCTTTTAGAAGGAGGCGTTAGCTTTGGCGAAAATGCATCCACAGTAATTGCACTGAAGTAGCATAGAAGTAACATGACCTGTTACTTGCCAAGTTCATCTGTCGTTCCTTGGGCGTCTGTAGTTTTTTCATTTACTGATTATTGCTTTTCTGAAATAAAACTGTGCGATGATCACACCACGTGATGTGAAATAACAACATTCTATGGTGATAATCAGGCGATAACAAGCAAAAAGCGCTTGCTTGCTCTGATGTGTTCCTAGAGCAAACAATTTCATTGAGACAACAAAAACAGGTTTTACACTGTGCACCGTTTATAGTCGCTCTGCGACAGTTGGGTGAACGAGCGCTAAAGGTAGCGTGGCGTAACACTTCGCGCTGGTGTCAGCGGGTCACGTGGGCTCTACTCCTCTTTTGACCAATCTCGCAAGCCCCTCCCACACGGACCATTCCAAGCGCATGGTAAGCAATGAATGTCCCCTTTTGAGTCATCTGCCTTGGCGGATAGTGTTTATCCAGATATAAAATTGGCTTTTCCGCGAAGCATTGTCTCGCACTAAAAGCACATTTACCACTTGAATACTTAAGACAACGCAGCTAGAGCTGCGCTCTAAAAAGACGATAAAAAATTTATTAAAGATTATTTCGGATGTTAAACGTACCTTAAATCATGAAAACAAGCTGGCCCATATCCATCTACTACGCGTACAAACATGGCGGCTAACAGCGCGTGTATTTTTACACATTCTGCAGCCGGCAGCGACTGGCTCAGTCGGTTGGTTTGTCCCGCGCACATTCGGCGCTTCTTCAGTGCTGATTTGTCCCGCGCACATTCGGTGCTTCTTCAGGCTCGCGTTTAACCTGGTCTTTCACGTCCCGAGAAAAACAATAGGGGAAAACAAGACAGGAAAAACCCGGCTTGAATTGTTTGTTTTTGTCGTCGAACAAAAACCAAAAGGGCGAAGAAAAATGGAATCTTTTAGATAAAACTAAAAGCCTTCGGCGTTTTTTTCTAACAAGTTTCAAAATCAATGAAATTATTTTACAGTTGCTTTTGGTTTGTTTTATTCCTTCTTTATAATGTCCAGTAGGGCATTACTCAGCAAACTGCGAAGTAAAGTAATTTAATCGAGTTCTTAAAACACTAGCGCACGGAAGTAATTGGTCAGATTATTCACTACCGACAAATGCAATTCACTAACCCTAATGAAGTTACGAAAAAAGCAAGTTTGCCTCGTTCTTCGTCTTGACCCAAAGTCTAGAGGTTGCTTCGCCGACATGACACGGAAATTCACTCTCTAAAACCGCTCTGCACGGGCCTCTGGAGCGTACTTGCTTTTGCTCCGCCCTGAAGTATAACCGCAATAGCGTCCTAGGTTTTCACTCTTTCGCTTTCCCTCCTCTGTACTCCACCCTCAACCTGCTCGGACAGGGGCGATCGCAACCTCCACGTGGTTCAATACGTCGGCAGTTGGCAAGACTCTCTCAGTGGAAGAAGCTGCCGTGATAAACGCTAGGTCGCAGGTTCGATCCCGGCAGCGGTGCAGGAAAATGTATACTTTTTTGTGACGTGGGCACGTTCTTAAATCTAGGACAAGCTATTTGTACCATTTCAAACCCCTATACGTGATTTGAAACGTCATATCTGGGATTCATGATGAGAACCGTGCTATAGAGGATTTGCAAAAAGGAGACAGGAATTCATAGCGTGCATTTATTTAATTTGCGTATTTATTCCAAAATATGGCAAGCTGGACTACATTGAATAATTTTAGGGTTTGATGCGCCGGTGCTACACAGGTGATGAGGCGCCGTAGTGGGGGCTCCGGATTTATTTTGACCACCTGGGAATCTTTAACTTGCGTCGAAATATCGTACACACGGGCGTTTTTGCTTTTCGCCTCCACCAGAAAAGCGGTCGCCGCGACCGAGAATCGAACCCGCGTCCTCGTGCGCAAGCTAGACTCGCTGGCCACAGCAGGATAGGAATAATCGCCATGCATGAATCGAGTGCACAGAAATTATCATGAATACAAGGTGCCACTGTTCATTCGAGTCGCATCAACACGCTATAATACACAGCACAAAAAAGGTTGAAATAAACGAACGCAGTATTCTTCAGAGATGTCGAAAAATTTCTGACGGCCTGAAAAAAAAATGTCTTCCGGGAGTTAGCTGCAATCGGATATGGTTCTGGAGACAAAGCTACGTTGAAATACACCGATTCTGGGCGACGTCGTCTCTAACGAAAGTCTGCGGGAGTGTCGAGTCTTTTGCGTACATAGAGACTTTAGACGGTTCGGTAATGTTTTCCTGAGTGTATTAATCTTTATTTATTCCGAAATATTAAATGCGATACTCTTTGAACTTTGAGAGGTCCATTTTGTTAAATAAAGTTAGCTTCAAGGGAGTATGGGGCCTCCTGTAGTAGCCCAAATAAAAAATAATTTTTCATCTTTGAATTCGATTATCACCCTCTGTCATACTCTGGGATGTCATCCTCTTGGTTCGAGCACGTCGACAGATATTTTTATTTCTAGGTTTCGTACCGCCGACGCACATTCAAACTTCAACCTTGGGAAAATCCTGTTAGGTTGGAGGTTTGCGCGGTTCGCGAAAATTCGATATTACGGCTCAAAAAGCATAGCTCTTCAAAATCCTCTGAACCAATTTCTGAAATATGAGCACTTGGAGTTAGGTTATGCAGTTATCGTCACACAGAAGTACGTATATTTCGCCAAGAATTCCAAAACTGATACGCAAAAGCAAAGTTATGTTTCTTACGTGACTGGAATTTTTTTTCTTATTGTAGCAGACGACAGTATGGCTGTCGATGACACTCAAGTTCTTCAAGTATAGTAGACAAATAAGGCAGCGTCTGGACGTAGAAAAAGATGAAGTAAGCGATCGCGAGCGGGATCTGTGTTTCTTTGTGTGCTCGAAAAAAAAGCGCTGGTCGTTTACTTATTTCGTTGCCTAGGTTTGTTGCTGACACTGTGGTCTGCCTCGAGTCGCACGTTTTTCTACTAGCGACGAAGTTTTAACAGATGTGAGTTAAAATGTTCTATAGGTATGGAATAAATACCCGATTAGAGAACGGAGGCCATATTCTTCCAAAAAAGCCTTCAGTTAGACGACCTAGAAACTTGTTTTACCGATCGCGGCCTATTCTTGTGAAGTCACTGATTTTCCCATTTGCGTTGACTTCTGCTCTATTGAGCCATTAACGATAAGGGGTACAAAAGTACCGGCTCAATTGGATGACATATCGCTGAAGCATGTCAAGCCGCTATCTAAACGCGTGTAACATAGTATATTAGATAAACACCTTACAGCTTTTGATGTTTTTATATTTTTATTACCAGTGATGCTTCGCAGTGTAAAACTAAAGAAACTGTGTCTGTTTCGTCTTGTGACTTGGATTTTAGCTCTTTCTTTATATTTCGAGGTTAAACGGCCAGCGCCAGGCAGAATTCCGTGACGTGGCTCTGGCTACAAAAAAAATTCAAACTTGATGTCTAATTTTATTCCTCTGACTGTTTGTGCTCTCGTGCTTCTTTTGATGGTACTGAAAAAAATTGCGTCCACCTCCCCGCGAGGGGAACCCTGTGTAGATGCGACGCATCGTGGTTCACTTGGTGTTTCCTGTTGGATTGATTCTGAAATCGCGTGAAACGTGTCGGGAACGCGTATGATTATTATGTTTTATGATTATTATTATTTTTTATTGGCCAATCTTGGTCAATCTCTCTGAGTGGTATGCTTGGGGCTTCGCTGTCGCAACGACCTTTACTCCATCATTGTTGCTGTAAGTGGGAGTTTCTTTTCTTTTATTGCAAGTGTTAATCGTTGCCCCATCATGCATTGTATCAGTAGCATCTTGACGTAGTTTGAATTAGTCAAGCATATAAGGTGCGTTCGTAGCATTTGATTCTGTCTCGGTTTTGTGGTGCAGTGGGAAGAGCACCATGTACGTCGCGTTCTTGCCCACATGGTCGTGAGATCGAAACCGGGCGCCGCTAACTATTATTTTTTTTATAGTGTAGGGGGAAGGGTGTGGACAACGCCGTATGGAGGGACAAGGCGAGTGAATGAGATGCAGTCGCATCTAAAATATTTGTTTCAAAGAACCCTTGGGCACTCTTTTTCAAATCTCGTTCGAGACAAAATTACCCTTAGAATTTTCTTCATGAGGAGAGAGCTGCGCAAAATTTTTCTTGCAACACCGTCACCAAAGCTATATCAAACCCATTTCCTGAAACCAATTGCGTATGCGTGCGGTTTCTTTCTTTGCTATGAGACCTGTACGGTTTTCTTCTTTCACAGTTAAGTGCTGTACTGCGCCGGTAGACGGGCTTCGTGCCAACTTGGCTCAAAACCCCCAAGCGTGCTTCGCCGTGCACTTACGAGCAACACGGCGAAGCTCACCCAAGAGGCTTGTGGAGGCTGGATACAACATGAAGAAAAATTGCAGATGGTTTGGCTGTGACAACCACGAAATAGCGTGAAAAACGGTGCACCTTCAAGCTTCTAAAGCACTGTCAAATACACCACCACGGCTATGTGCTACTCTGCGAGTATTTAGTACTTTGGTAGCCTGCAGAGTTGGCACACGGGATTTAGTACACGCGCACAAATTAATTGTAACCGACCCGCGTAGTGCTTGGGGTATGATTGATTGGTTGATTGATTCAAATTCTTGTTGAGATGATTAGGCGTTTTCTAAAGCATTTTTTAATACACTTCTGTGGGTTTGTGGCAATGTCGGCGAGCTTGATTCGAATTGCAGAAGACACCAACGCGTGTGTATATTGAATACAGGCGTAGAGGCGTCATCGCCATCACACTTTCTTTGTGTCTTCTCTATTTTTTTTTCGTAACTGCGACTAACAAAGAACCCTGGCAGATCTCCTTGGTTAGGCCTATGTTTGGGCTTAATGGTTGCAAACCCTAACAATAGGATTATCGACCTGCTGTGCAGGGTAAAACTTCATTGAACGCAACCTGAGGGTTCAGCTAGCGCTCAACGTGACGCCGGCGCTGCTCCCCACCTCCTTCCGCCTCGCCGCAAGCAGCTGTGTCGGTTTTTGAGCAACGCTGATGCCGTCGCTAAGGCTTCATCATTCATCCCGAAATTAAAGGAAGGTAGGCTGGATGTACCTTTGCACAACAAATATTGCCGCATGATCCCGGTGACGTGATGCGTATTGACGGTGTCAGCTGTATGCAGGCAAAAGCCTTAAATCTCTACGTTTCAAGCACGCGCGTTCTGAAGTACACAAAGTAGGTGGCCCAGAAAAGTTGCGCGAGCATGGGAGTTTTTCCTCCCATGCGCGAGCATGGGAGGAAAGTGTTCGAGCCGGTGAGCGTGGGTCTCAGATGGCGTGCTTGCAAACGGACACAGAAAGTTCAAGAGCAGATCAACAGAAGGTCCAACTATTCTTTAGCATTCACATTCTCGGAAAGTTCTGAGCATACCCCGAAATTTTTTTGTCAATTTATAGATTGAGTGATTCGTGGAGATTGCGCCATGATGTGATTTGACATGGTATTACGACTTGATGTTACTGGATAAGTCTCAACCTTTAGTTGATATCAAGCTGATGTGTGAGGAGAAGCAAGGGCTAATATTAAGGTGACCATCGGTAAAAAGTGTAGATGGAGAAGCTCGAGGCCATTATATTTATCTTGGTGCGTTGTAACAATGCGAGGAAATGTAAGAAAATACACTATTGAGCTCACATTTACGAGACAAAGATATCTGCTCGATCTTCGGATATTATCGCTAAGAGCGTCGTGGCCTAAACAAAACGAACGCTATACCAGTGCCCTGGAAGAGACTTCAGTATCCACAAGCCCCTTTCCATAAGACCTTCTAGGTATGCGTGACGATGCCCAGTTTGATACACACCGCGCAAGTATTTCATATTGAATTGACAGCATGCCTTTTTCTCCGACAGTTTCGTCGTTCGTTTGCTGTGCCTGGAGCTGGTCGTGGCGTTGCAACTACGACGGCAGCGTGTCGGTGAGTACAAAGAGCTGTTATTTGTTTTCACTGTCGGTTTAATTACTTGATCAGCTAGCTGCTTCCTTGTACCATGGGCATTGAAACCACTCTGGTAGCACGTGAGGAAGCCACAACAGAAATAGCCTGATCGGCCAAACGCTCAAAGACGACATCCTTCGCAGCTAAGACGCCGCATAAGCTGGCATCCAACCGATGACGTAACACAGTGGCGGTGCCGCAGTATGTCCTTATCGTGTGAGTGGGCGATGTGATCTTGACGAACCATCTTCCTCTCGCACCCTGCTATCGCTTGTATTCACCGGCGAGGCCCGCATGTAGGCAACCGTGTGAGTGCGGCCGTCACTGGTTACGTCGGGCTCCGCGGGATGGCGGTACTTGTCCGTGCTAAGCCCATGATTTTTGTCGGACGTTCCAAACTCTACCCCACCGAACGCAAAGTAATGCATCTACTCCAATATGAATGTGATTAATAACAACTCTGTTGACACCACCATTGAGAATCGGGCCGAAACGGAGCAGACGACGCACCCCGGTGTTTTTTTCTCCTTCGGCGTGCGGGCACAGTGGTACAAGCCGCGCCATGTCCGTGGCGCATCGGTTATGTCCATGGCCGTTTCCAGTGTTGCCGAGCGAAGAAATTGACAGCTAAACTTTTTTATGAATACCACCTATCGGTGGCTAGTCCCTTCTACCTATCCGCCACTGTTCTTTATACGCGTATACATAAACCGCTTGCGCCGCTTATTCAAGATGTGACCATCCGTTGCACTGTAAGGGCATGCCGTAACAGCAGCTGTCGGTCTATATAAAGTGAACGCTAGCACTGCCAGGCTGGGTCATGTCGCCGTGACCGTACGCAACGTTGTGTCCCTAAGTGCACTTTCACTACAACTTTCTGCGAAGAAACATTGTTGATACGCTGGTTGTTTCGACTGTCTGGAGGCAAAGATTGTTCAAATGAGGGTTGATGATGGTAACCCTAAACACCCCTACTCCGTCAACCGATTTTTAGTGGTGGTATACCGATGGTCATAGCGAAGTCAGCGGAAATTTATGAGCAGGAAGGTGCCGTTGGCAGTGTTGTCTCTTACCCTCTTGCTGTCAAGCACTGGAGTGCACGGGCCAGTGGGACGTCACTGGAGATAGTGTATAGGATGGACTGGCTAATGAGAACAAGGGGGCTTTTTAAAAGCAGCGTCATTCTTTTACTCACACCGCCACTCCACAAGGAGCGGGAGCGACAGCCTAGAAGTTTTTCTTCTTGCGGCGTTACTCACGTTTGCTCTTGTCGCAGGAACCGGTGTTGCTAAGGGCTTGTTTTTAATTTTTAATTAATAAGGCATCAAAACCGTAAAAAAAAAACGATTGTATGAAAATGGCGTGTAATCCCTATTGCGACACTTTTAGGTTTCTCGAATCTTGCGTTTCCTTGGTTGCATTGAAGGAACACGGTTTTGTAACTTTTTACATGTATATATGGTTTTTATCTGTTTCTTCCCAGTTATCGCGTCGGGGCGCTGAATTAAACGAACCATGGTAACGGCGTTACTTTATTCTAAGTTTAAAGGAATTTCTGATGTTATTGTTTTTCTTGCGTCATTTTTTAAATTAATCATGTCAGGACGCGGGATTAAACAGATCCTTGTGATATCATTAATCCCGTGCTAAAAATATTTTGTTTTCATTTTCTTAAAAGTTATTTTTTCTTCATCTGCATGGAACAGGCTTTTGCGACTGTCAGCTCACTTTCAGAATTATTAAGTAGGCGTAGCTGAAGCTTAGCTGTAAACCCAAGTGCATTGCTACTAAAACATTGTCAGGAGCATTGCTAGCAATACTATATATCCATAGATGAAGACCATAAGCCCTTTGGGTTAAATACTTTCAGTTGCCCAGTAAAACGGTTAATACCGAGGCCGTTTAGTGTTGTTGTAGTTGTTATTTGCATTTATTCCAGACATTTCTTACACAAGTATAGTGTCGGGTGACAAGGCTTAAAGGCAAATAAATGCTTGACGAGGCCATACCACAGAAAAGGCGGCTTCACTACTACACACAAACGCATTGCTGGCTCATTGAGTCAGGCGTTCTTCTCATTTTTTAAATTATTTCATTGTTATCCATTTTAAAGGTCGCATTCATCTAAATGTGCACTATTCAACAATTAAATTGGTTGACTTGGTGAAATACTCCTTCATTTCTCGTGTATAAGGCACGACGCTAAAAGCCTCACGCTATTCCGGTGGGGTACGCACCAATGAATGAGTGTTCGGCCAGCTGCTCCACTACCTGGAGACGACTGGCCTCGCGCAGAGGCTGTAGCCCGCACTGACGTGGAACTGACTGACGTGACTAGACTGACTGATGTTATAGTTTGACTTAGCCCCATTTTTTATTCTTTATTCTCGCTTTCTCTATCTCTAAAACCCTGCTCTGTCCTTTCATATGCCGTCTACTTCTCTTCCGCCGCACTGGGTTGTATGCAGGCTCGCTCACTACCGAGGTCACTAATATCGGCAGTGCACTTCCTTTCCTTTTTTTCCTTGCGAATCCTAACGACTACAAATATACGTACACACTAAAATGACTACCGCCACCACACCACCATCTTCATCATTATCGTCGCCGTCGCAATCATCATCATCATCATAATCGTCATCATCATCATCACCCTGCCTCTCAGCTACTGGAGGATGAGGGCATTTCCTGTTACTTTTCATCTGCTTTTATCATGAGAATCTCAAGAAAATAACTTCACGCAAAAAATGCTCCATGCAAAAACAACCACATCCCTAGGCAAATAAATTAGAAACTGTTTGCGCAGAGCTCTGGAAACATATCTAAGATCCACGTTCGCAGAAGATCCACATTCAAGCCGTCCACGTTCCTCGTTGAAGCCACATTCAAGATCCACGTTAAAGCCATCGCAGAACGGCTTTCACTTTGGCCACCTTCCACATTTGTGAAGACAAATTAATACAGAAAGAAAGGAAGAAAGAAGAAAAATAAAGAAAAAGAAAGAAAGGAAAACGTTAGGAGCAGGAACGGCTGTACGGTCTAATGCCTGGGGGCTCTTGAACTGTCACGGCGGCGTTCATTGGTGAAACGCACTCGTGTTTGCGAACGCTAAGATTATTTTCGGGACAGAAAATGCATACATTTGAAAAAGCGTGAGGGCACGCGAAAAATTCCCCGCATTTCCCCGAGGGGAAGAAATGTGAAAGTGCGAAGCACGAGTTGAATTTGCGCGGTTCGGTAATGTTTCGCGAAAGAGAGATCACACACACACACACAACTACAAAGAAAGATGCATTTTATTCACAGACACCTATTTGTGTTGTCGTTGTACTTGATTGCTAGAGCGGATCTCAGCTTGAAATTTCGTGTCAGTACTCCCTTTAAGCGGGTGCATTAGCCCTTCTCACCGCCCGATTCTTGGCCAATCCCCCACGTGGGTATGTGCCATGTCAGCGGCCATGCAGCGCGCGCCCATCTCCCCCCGTTGCCAAGGAAGGACGAGGAGATTCCTGGCCAATCCCCACGTGGGTATGTGCCATGTCAGCGGCCAGGCTGCGCGCGCCCATCTCCACGTGCGCGGACATCGCCGGTGGACGCAGTTCAGGGTCGCTTAAGAAGTGCATTGCACTTAAAAGTGCATCGAGCACAGTGGGCCTAGCAACAGCCTGCGTAGCATGTCTGGGAGCGTCCGTTTTTGCATCTTCTCGCTTTTGGGCATGTTGGAAAATGCCGACGGCAGGCTTTCCCGACGTTCTATAAATTCATAAAAATAAGTGTCATTATCCTGCAGGCATTTTTTATAGCTAGCGTTTTTTCAGATCTACTTTTTTTTCCAGATCTACTTTCCAGATCTACTTATTCGAGTTTTCCAGATCTACTTATTCGACATATCGAAGCCGGAGGCAGAACCAGACTGAAATTTCACGAAGGCGGCGGGGAATATCTTGGATAATAACCAGTCGCAAAAAGGAGGGTACGCACGGTAGGATTTATATTTGTAGTTTCGAAGGCCGTTTGCCAGAGAAAGATCGTTTTCTATGTATCCATCACTGGTAGAACGACGCCGATGTATACATATATGCCCCTTTTTAGCAGTGACTGGGAAAAGACGGCTTTTGAGACACTAATTTACAAGTACAATGAACGGGGACAATGCATTAACGTCTTATGACTAGATCTTACGGTAGCTTTTCGGGCTTTTGAGACGGTAATTTACAGCTGCAATTCATAAGTGCGACAGCCTAGTAACGACTTATAATTAGATTTTTAAGGTAACATTTTGGTTTTAAGGTAGTGTTGACAACAAAAAATAGTGCCCCAATCTAGTAACATCTAAGAATTGAATTTTTACGGTCTTTTTTCGTGATTTTCAAAAGCCAATTTTTAACTAAAACAAGATGCGACAATCTAAAAACTTTGATAGGCGTTTTCCAGTAACCTTCTGCGCTTTTGGGGCGCGAGTTTACTACTGCAAATAGACGCGACGTTCCAGTAGTGTCACGATTAGGTTTTTATTTTATCAATTCGTCGTTTCATTTTTAGCCGTGATCGTTCTACCACCGGTACAATGTTTTTACGCATATGGTTACTAAGAACCGCTAAAAAGTCACAACGGCCACGAGGCCACTAGGGTACATGTCACAACCTCATCTTTGGAGCGCTACCTGTTACTGAGTGCTACACATTAGTTCCGCAGCCACCAGAAACGTTTTCTGCTGATGTCTTTCGCCTTGCATAGTAACCTGTTGCGCTTACTCGCTGTGGTATTTTTGTTATAATTCTGATTTCGGTACTTTAACAGTTCTCCCGTTTTTATTATTCAGTTTATTTAAAATTTTGTTGTCTGCGTGTTACAACCTATCCTCCTTTTTTCCCTCCTAATTTTCCGCATTGCAAGAAATTTTAATGGTGCATCCTTCTTGCTTCAGTAGCGTGGAAACTTGGGCTTGTTGGTTCATAACTTACAAATATATAGCATAAGTTACAAATATATAGCGTAAGGATGCACGTATACTATATACATATAGTATAGGTGCATCCTTCTTGCTTCCTTTGGTTGGTTCATACGCTCCACATTGATGTAAGTTTGCTTCTATTGTTTTCCGTCGGTTTCTTGTTTTCTATTTTCCACGTGTTCCACTCCGTTACAGCCCTGTCATTATTCCTGTATAATTTATCCACGTGCCTTATATAGCCCCATATATTCTGGCAGAATTTCAACTAGTAGGTCCTGCAGAGAGCTCTTATCTGGGAGCCTTCTTCTGTTCTATCACCATGGGCGCAATTTGTACAACGTGTGACATTTCAAATAGATTTCTAGTTCAACCGGCCATGGTGCCTTGAGTCTCTGAGTCGGTGCGTCTTTTTATGGGCGATGTGGTTTGGCTTGGGATGGGAGGCGGGGAGAGTAGGAATACATGCTTGCTGTCACAACCGAAAAGTTGCGCACGTTAGAGATCCCCGATTTCTATAGTGTCCATCGCCGGAACGCCAGGTCTTCTTTGTCTTTCCCTTCCGCGCTAAACTCGAAAGTTGAGCTTGAATTTACATTTTAATTTCACATCCGCCAGAAAAACGAGCCACAAAAGAGGACAAGCAGCGATTCAAAGTTTTAGAGCCACGCACAAAAGAGATGTCACCTTCTCTCGTTATCTGCGCCCCGCGGGAAGAGAGCTCTCACCCCGGGCGTCAATCCTGCGTCGGCGCCTTCACAGCGCGAAGCGGCCGCGGCAAGGCGCATGCCGGAGGCAGCCACCGCCGTCGCTCTCTCGGCCTCCTTCGCCTCCGTCTTCCCCTCCTCATCCGTGGAAATCAGCATCCGATCCGCGGGTTCCCCCCGCAAGGCCGCTTTTCCGGCCCAGGCCACTCCCGACTCCGGACGCTGCTCCCAGGCTTCCCGATCGACGCGTTGCCAGGTCCCGCGCATCGTCGTGGCGTGCGCTGCCCCAGCGCCGGGTCGCCGCACCAGAAGCGGGAGAATACGTCGCACACTCCTCCCCGCTTTCACTTCGCGTCGTACTTTGAAGTGCCCCATGCCAAGGAACGTGATGTGTGTGTGTGTGTGGTGTGTGCTGGTTACTTGACGGTGGGGTTTCGATCCAACGAGAACGAAAACGAAAAGAAGGGTGCCAAAAAGAAAAGTTTTGTGTTTTCGCAAAACTTTGGCACAACTTGCAACTTATAAGTCCCCGAAGCAAAGGAATTGTGCCTAGCGTGTCACTTTCAATGGAACGAAAATTTCGCTTTCATGGTGATGATTTAGCCATGCGCAACGTTGCTAATGAGCGGCGGCTGCCCATTTCGCGCCAACTGTTAACGGCCACAGAACGCAATCAGTTTCTGGACACGTATGAAAGCGGAGCCTACAAATTAGAAGCTTCAGTTCTCCTATTTCCCGTGCTAATTTATTACCCTTGTTGCGTACTCAGGCCCTCCCTTGGAAAAGTATTTATCTCTTCGCTTTTCTTTTGTGTGCTCAAGATCTGTCTTTCAGCCGCACTTTATCGCTCGGTGCGCACCAAAAGCAACGTGAATGGTGACACTCGCCAAAGGAAACACGCACTTTCGGCCTTCTTCAAAAGAAGCGATAATTGGCTGCAGCGAATGAAGTCGGCCTCCCATCAGCCCGTCGTCGTATCGTTCCCAGTGCCCCAGCTACCCTGAGCATCTTGTCGATACTATCCGTTTCAGACAATCACCGTTTTTCCGTTCTCAATGGTGAGCTGATAGGTGTCCCGTGTTCGTGGCAAACATGACTTGTTTGTAAGCGAGTCGTTTTTGTGCTGTCCTCAATTCTGCCAGCGCTACGCTTCCTCGAGTTCATCGACCGTGGAGCTGTGCTCTCTCTGCAGAAATTCTTTGCTCCGGAAACGTAATTCCGGGCTTGTTTCGATTTCAGCAGTCCTCGTTTCTGCGTCCCCTTCTGCTTGCTGTCTCTTTTTGTTGTTCATGGATATAGACTGACGCTCGGGATGTTTGTGAGACATTAATGATAGGGCGCTGACAAGGGGGAAATAAAGCGAAAACGAATTACGCGCGCGTCTGCAGTTTACGAATTCAATTTGCAGGTATGTTGTAGATAGAGTAGGTTTAGCGAAATACAAGATGTAGAGAATGTGTAAGTATCAACATTCCTGTTAAAAAGCTTTATTTCGAAGGAAGAATTCAGGGTCCTGAAGCGGCAGCTCACGCAGATAAAAACCACTATGGTTGCACAACCAACCATCAAGTAAAGGTAACATCAGAACCGAATAAATAAAATTTAAACAGAGTAAAGAAAATGTGTCCTGATCGTACGCTGCATTCGATACTTTTATGCTTTCAAAAGTAAAAAAAACAAACAATACTAGTCACTTGGTCCACTCAGTGTAAGAGGCCTGAGCATGTAAATATATTGATTAGAACACCAATCGAGGGTAATTAACTCTAAGAAAGAAAGAAGGGAGGAAATTAGGGCTTTGAGGAATGCTGCATGCTTTTAATCCTCCATCAAAAGCGTGACTTGTAGCAGTCGAAGTGTGCCGAAATTGTTACGAGGCACAACCACCTAGCTGTGAACTACCGGAAAGACCTTTCGTAGCTTGAATTCGCGGAAAGTCTAAGCGGGCTCATGGATTTATGCGAAATTCGAACATGTTTTGTTAAGGTGAGAACCATTTTATGTGTCGAGCAGCAGAGTGTTCAACTTTGCTTAAAGGGGCCATGCAGACAAAATACAAATTTGTTTTATTCGAAAGATTTCGCATTTTATAGTGCCCCCAGCGCTGTCCGGATGCAAACGATGTTTTATTCACTAAGAAAATATGTAATTTAAGGTGAAATGTTGATTTTCCCGCTAAATCGTGTGTTTTCGTTGTCTGGAATGACATCACAGGAACCGACTGCACTGCAGCCGATTGCGAAACCTTGTTTAGTGTTAGTGAACGTAAATGGCGCCACCATACCGCGGCAAGCCGTTTTCTGCCTCTGGTTTGTTTCTGACCGTATTTTACCTAGCTTGTTTTTGCTCAGGGCGAAAATAATCGTTTCGTGAAACATAGGGCTCGCTCGACAAATATAGTCACATAAGACACCGTTGCTTGCGTCAATCGGCCAGTGTCCTCTGAGACAACCCCACAGCTCCGCAATCCTGTGCAGCTAAACCGAGCCATAGTGCGAGCAGAACCAACAGTGTACGCATCGGTATTGCTATGTTTACGTGCGCTTTCTTAACTTAAACTGTTTGTCCCACCATTCTTACTGATATAAAAGGAATGTGCCCCACATTTAATTGCAAATAGCTCGTTCGGCAAGCTTATAAGCTCTGCCTAATTTGCGTTTGCTTTTGCCGGCCTCCGCCAACCGCAGAGCTGGCTGATATGACAGCATAGGTTCTGTTGCGGGAAATCAGCCAGTGGGTCGTATGGCCATTCCTTTTCTTCGTAATTGTATAGCTTATTTGAGCGAAGTTTACGTTAACAGTGATGTCAGTATTATTCTAAAGAGGAAATCTTTTGAATGAGACAAACTTGTGTTTTTGTCTTCATGGCCCCTTTAGCCGTTAATAATACCCAATATTATGCCATTGTAGATAATTCTGATAAACGTCGAAAACTAATTGCTTCCAAATATTTCAGATAGTAATTTACCCGTGAAACTATGAATGTTAGTTCATATTATGGAGTTAAACCTCCAATTCATTTAAGTTGGCTAAAAAATGCCCATTTGAAGCAACTATCTGAGCTTGGCGAGTCGTATTTTTTAAAGGTCTTTCTATGGTTGTTAAACGTCTTCAAACTCCCCTCATCATTGGAAATCTGGAAGTTAAAATTTTCCACTGTCCCGCAATGGGAGACAATGCTAAAAACAGCACATTGCTTTAAACGTAGTGATTCTTAACTCTCTATATATACAGATATGTCACGTTCCTTAGTATCTGCTTTTTTTTCTTATGTTATTGTTCTTTTACCGTGCCTGTTACAGCCCGCAAACCAGCGAATAAATACTGGGCCTATATATTGATGGTTGAAGAAATATTCTAACTTGCGGATTCTAAGCGACCTGCAGTTAGTCAAAGTCGTACTATGTCACTCCTTACGCAGCGATGTGTGTATGTTCTTGCGTGCGCGGATGGCAAAGTGAGCTTTGCATGTCGCATTCTGTCGATATCCGGTGACAACACCACGTCCTTGTACTGTGGGCGAGAGTTCAATTGCAATAATTTCACTTTGGAAGTGTTTGCAATTTAATCCACTCTCTCGTACACTGATAAGAAGTCGACTGTCCCCAGCTTTCTTTCCCGTACAATGAAAGCCCGGAAAAGTTGTCATTAACAGTTCTTGCTTTAATAGCGAGAGCACAGGCCAGACGCGTACGACTCGATGCATGACGTTGGAGGAAGGCAGGGCGGGTTTCGGGATATCTCCAGTGAACTGCACCGGCGACAGTCAAAAAAAAAAAAAAAAAGCGCGAGGACAAAGGGGAGGCGAATAATTGCCACTTTAAGATCACCGCTCTCTTGGAGTAATGTCGCCTAATAGGGCGGAAAACCCATTATTTTCTGACCCGTGGCGATGCCGCAGAGCGACAATTCGGCATTTAAACGGCTAGTCTCTGTAGGCTTGCCATGAATCATTTAAGATAAATCGCTACGAAACAGTGTGATTTATAGTGCAAGAAAATATTGTTTTTTTTTTTTTAGATGTAAGTCTAATAACGAGATGTGAGTCTAATAATAACGAGCGTGCCGTCAACACATATCAGCATTTAGGTACTGTCGCGAGCAAAATTATGGATTCCTTGTGAGCACCATCGCCAACACCTGAGGGCGGGCCTTCTTAACCGTACATCTTCTTAGCTGTGCATCTTAACTGTACTCCTGTTCGGTTCTCGCCCAAGTTGACGCGCACTCATTACGCGCAAAGAAGAATGGTGGCGGGCGTAGAACGCGGACCTTTCTTCCCGACTTGCCTGTCTGAAGGTTCTTTTTCTTTTTGTGCGCGTTTATATTGTACCATTCGGTAGGCTGTGGCGCTCGTTACTGCAACTTACGTTGCTATTCGCGGCCAATAAATTCGTGCCTGTGGGCAAGGGTTTATCGGAAAGCTTGGAAACACTCGTTCACAGCCTTATTTTTTATCTTAGGTTTTGTTGCTGGGTGGGCTGTGCCATGTCAACTTCTTAATTTCCCTGAAGCTTAAGTTTTCATCTACGGGCTAGGTCCTCATTTTTCCGTTTGAACAGGTGTGCCACGAGTTACAAGCGTCTTGCACCGTTAGAAGCTGAAAGCATGGCAGTGCACTTGGCGTGATGCTTAGAAAGTTGGAAAAAACGTCACTAAGAGCATGGGCGTGTAGCGTCTGTTTGAAAGGGATCGTTTTTCAACCGGAAATAAGTGCATGTCATAGGGGAAGGAAATATATTTTATTTGCGATTAGCCTGCATTGAGGCAGTGTTTTTTAGCGAACTCTGGGAGAAAATGTCACCGACAGATCTTCAGGCGGCCTCAATAATGCGCCTATAATTAAACAATGCACGTATATCAAAGCACACTTATGTTGAACGAAATAAGCTGTAACTGTGTTCCTAGCTTAGAAATGAAATTGAAGACGGAGTTGACGAAATGATGCGTTCTCAGGTGCTCAGGTGCTTGTGGACTTTTTAATATAAAAACTAGCGACGATGCTAACAGTTCGTCAGCGCTGTCTTTCTTTGAAGGTAAAGCCGACAAAGTTACAAACAGAAGGAAAGTTTCTGCGATGTTAGACGCAGCGTTTTCAAAATTTCAGAAGTATTTTAATACCAGCCGGTTTATATTTAAACGAACATTTTCAAAAGCATTGATATCTAGCATGCCCAGCGTGCCCACTATTGTACGAATCCTCATACGATTTGACACAAACTTGCCCACTTAAAGACAAAATGTTTAAGAAGGTTAAAAATGTTTTTAAATGTTTAAATATTCGTTACGTTCCTAAATATATACCGTAATTTGCCTTGCTAATAATATTTTGCGTTTAGTTGATTGATATATTTGTGCTTATAACGGTGTGCTTCCGTCTGCTTAATGAATAACAGGAGGTTCCCCTTCAGTCTCTGACTCTGGGATTTCCTTTTGAAAGTCTTGTATTGTACACAATCTTATTGTAACGAATTGAAATAAATTCAAATTCAAAAATTCAAATTCAAATTGTTTTCATACAAATTGGTGAATGATATTTAACTCTTTCCTACACAAACAATTTCACAAAATCGTTTCCCTGAAAAAACCACAATGAAGCATTTATTGATCTCTTATACCCCTTTTTAAAAGTAGCTTGTAGTATCCACAAAAATTCACTCAGAAGACCTTTTCTCCCTAAACAACGCTTGCACTTAAGTGGTCTGATGAATATTGTACCGTGATTTTGTAACGCCAAGGATTGAGGATCGCGAAGACGCGTGGGAATGAACCTTTGAAGGGAGACCACGCATCTAAGTCGACAACGAAGACGAAGAAGCGCTACCCGTAACACATCATCATCATTAAATCGCGTGCCAGTGAATTGCTCTCGATGCTCGAATGCTTCTCGGCCAACACTGTTCTTAACCGCCGCTCCTATCGGAGGATCATGTAGGCGACTGTAAGCGCCGGCAAACCTCCTTGCTTTTTCAATAAAAAGCCGTCTCTCTCTCTCTCTCTCTCTCTCTCTCTCTCTCTCTCTCTCTCTCTCTCTCTCTCTCCTCTCTCTCTCTCTCTCCTCTCTCTCTCTCTCTCTCTCTCTCTCTCTCCTCTCTCTCTCTCTCTCTCTCCTGTGCGCGCCTTTGCTGTACGCGTCAATATAATTATATTACACAAGTAGTGGTGGCTCTGTCAAAGCGCAAGGAGTACATCAGGCATAAAATTAGTTCGTGCTGGTTACTTTCAGCAAGCACTCTTAATTAATTACATGTAGGCTGTTTCTGTACTAAAATGGGTTCGTATACAGAAAATACCTACTTCTGATAATTCAAGGTAGGACAGAAATTTGGCGACTTTACTAAAGCGTACAATGTGGAGAATCGACAATAGGTGGACCGCCAGGGTAACAGAGTCGCTTTCCGAGAGACGGAAATATAAGTGTACGGAAACACCCGCAACTCGGTGGAGGGGTGAGATGAAAAAGTCTGGCTTTAAAGAATTAATTCAGAACACGCAGGAATAAACTGGTTGGAAGTTTATAGGATGGGCCTTCGACTCGCAGGTGACACGTATAGGAGGCTGATGAGAGAGGTAATTTTGAATAAAAATTCAGGCTCTAGCGTCCGAACGATGTTTCAAAAAAAAAAAAAAAAAACACGACCGGTCGGTGACTTCAGACAAAGAATGCGCAAAAATATCTTCGCCTGTACCGAGCCATGTTTACAAAGCCTACCCAGTGATGCCTTCCCGAACGCAACCGCTGCCATAGCTACGAATTGATCTCGGCGTTGTCACGTACCCCATGACTCTGGGCTTCTACGTAGGCCTGTAGACCCGACGATGTCATACGCCGAAGGCGCTGTGTCGAGGACACATTCGCCTTAATGTGTGCTCCGTGATCGCTCCGAGGCTTGTTCCCTCGCGTACTCTAGGAGGCAGGGTAAAAATGTTTATTTATGGATGGAGACTTCGGCTGCTGCTGCGGAGAAAGCAGCAACTGCAAGGGTAGAAAAGAGCTCAGTATGCGCCACGTAAGAATGCAGATCGCGCGAGTCACTGCACAGGGGTTGAAAAGAAGGTCCCCTTCCCCCCATGTGTTTCAGAGTGGCGCTGGCTACCACCCTCAAGCGTCAGGTACAATTGTGGTAAATATAAATACGCCAAACAGTGACCGAGGACACAGCCGCCCACATAGCCGAATTGGCAAATCATCTTATATACAGAGTGCTACATGCGCAGCACTACAGCAGTTAGACTCAAAATGCGGTTGTAAACACGAGGTGTCTGTCAATGGCCGCGGCATTGTCTAGCGCACCGAGAGGGGTATCATCGCGGTATCGTGACGCGACGCCAAACAAAGCCCGTCTTGCGGATGAAATGTTTTGTTTTGCTGACGATTCCATTTTGTGTCCAGCAATTACTTCACCCGCGGGTTCCTTTCACTTCCACTAGTTTTCACTTAGGTGTTTGAATTATATAATTTCTTGCTAAAGAAAACTACCTTCTTAAAACCTTCTTTAGTATTTCATTAAAGCACTTACTCGTCTGATTTTCAGTGCAATTTTAAACATGAGAATTTGCAAAGGATGTTGAAATACAAGTGTTCTGTACCATAATTGCTTTAAAATCGTCTTGATCATTACACGCCGAATGCACAACAACAGAGCCCGAAGATAGATGCTCTATACCTTTACCGTACATCAAGGGCGCTCGTAAAGACACTAAAATTTTTATGTGCAATACTGCATTCAACTCGTCCTCGAATACACCTTTCCAGTTTGCCAGCTTCACAAACAAACAGAAATCTATCAAATTGAGCGCATTCGAAGAAAGGAGTCCAGTATATTTATCGTCCGACCTCGGTTCGATCGTTGCTTTGTCTCCGTAATCAACATTTTCTTTTTAAATCGGCGCAACTTTTGGGACGACAATCCATTGAATCGCTGACGAGCATGCACTACAACATAAATCGTTCTTTTTGTCTTCCCAAGGGCGACCTTATACTATCTCCAAACGTGGTAAATCCCAGTTAAACGCGACCGCTTATTTGCAGCACAAACACATTCAAACAGTTTCTTACAACGTGTTATAAGAAAATGAATGTTACCTCGAGATGGTACCAGTTTTCTTCCTGTGGGTCCATTTTTGTATACTATTTCTATGCTTCATTGGATGCCTACGTGTTTATATCGTAGGCATGCAATGAAATGTTTATGCAATGATACTTTCTTTGTGTCTTCTTCCTTCTTCCTTGACCTTTTTTCTGGATAATTTTGAAGGTTTGCTTTCCGTAGCAACACAGTGCAAGCTCGTTAATTCGAACTTCAGAAATTCGAATTTATGGATAATGCGAACTTTACGATTTGCCTCGTCCAAGTCTCCACAGAAGCCTATGTATTCAAAAGCTCGTTAATTCGAACGCGAGGGGCCTCCGCCACGGATAATTCGAACTACGCGCCACCGCTCCGAGAGCTCGGTGCCTGGCGCACGGCCTATAGGCTGCGTCACCTCCGGAATGCAGAGAAAACAGAGAGAGAGAGAAGTTAATCGGGTAAAATAAATTAAAACCCCCATAGGGGACGTTTTGGGTAGAGTTCCCTCGCACCCCGCAGGGGCACCTTGTCTATTCAAGGTGATGGTAGTGGCGACACCATGGACCCCGAACCCGTGTGGGTTGAACCCACCCACGCCCTCGGCTGTGCGTGGCTTTACCGTGTCCGGGGAAAAGGGCATCCTGGTGGTTGAGCCAAAGCCAGGGTTGTTTTGGACCTTCATGGCCCCCTGGCAGAGGCAACACACCACGTCGGCCCCCGCTTCCCGTGGACGGTGCCTCCCCTGTCTGACCCGACCTGGGGGGGAATCAGCCAGTCGCCTTTTCCTCTCCTTTTCTCCTTTCTCCATTCTTTTGCTTTCCTATTGTCTTTCCTAACCCTGTCCTGTCATCATCTTTCTTCTTTATATCTCCGTTTTTTTCTTCAGGCGGCGAGGGTTAACCCTGTGCGAAGGCTCCACCCTAGATCCCGAGAATAGGGTTATAGCGGCAACGTACAAGTTAGCGCGGGCTGCAAAGCCACGTTCCCTTGTTGGGCTCGGTGGTGGGCGACTGGCCTTGCCGCCGAATATTTTCGATGTTTTATGACTTCGCTTTCTCTCCCCCCCCCCCTCCCCCCCATAGAACTGATCGACCCTCAAAAAGGGGCCACACCGAAGTACCGCAACTACGAAGACCAAGCACTAGTTTCCCAAAATTCCTAGCAGTACACTCTACCAATGAGACTAGTCCAATGAACAAACAGCCAGCGTTTCTTATTGCGAAAAGCATAGAGAACATTGTCGACAAAGATTACAACGCCAAGAAGCTCGCATCCGGTGACCTCCTCTTTGAGGTAATGAGAAAGAATCAAAGCGAGAATCTGATGAAGCAAGAGAAAATCGCTGACCTGGCAGTAACTGTAACGCCACACCGCACGCTGAACACCATTCAAGGTGTTATATCTGAGAATGAGCTGTTGAATGGGACTAAAGCTGACCTCCTTGAGGGCCTGAATGACCAAGGTGTAGTCGCCGTTCGAAGAATAACCCTACAAGGAGACGGAAAGGAAATCCCAACCAAACACATCACCTTAACTCTTGCAAGTACCACCCTGCCTGAGAAGGTGAAAGCCGCTTTCATCAGGTGCCAGGTGCGGCCATACATTCCGAACCCGAGACGGTGCTTTAAGTGCCAAAAGTACGGCCATGACACTCAAGCATGCCGGGGCAAGTTGACATGCGCCAGGTGTGGCGACACTAAACACTCGTCTGAAGTTGCTAGAGCACGACAACCAAGTGTCCAAACTGCAGCGGTGCACACCCTGCTTACGTTCGATCCTGCCCTACTTTCAAAAACGAAAAGAAAATAATACATATGAGGATTACTGAGAACATCATCTTCGTTGAAGCGCGCCAGAAACACAGGTTGTTTTCGGCAGCCTCCTATGCAGATGCTGCCCGCCGGGGGTTGGGGCGGCATTTGGGTAGTACAGCGACGCAGTGCAGCCTTGCTACTGCCCCGCCGTCGCTTCCCCCCACTGAGCGGCTACCGATCACTTCTGCAATGCCCACAAAGGATGTGGCTCGCGGATCCCGCGGTTGTGGCAATTTCGAACACAACCGGAAGCCATGCCGCGCTTCCTGTTTTATCACCCACCTCTGATAACCCTAATTGTGCGGTGAGCATGGATACTGGGGGCCGGCTCCCTCTGCCACGTCTGACGTGCCGGGATCCATGCCACCAGCACGTGCGGCCGGCCGAGGCACCAATCGTCTTGGTGCGCGCCCCAAAGAGCCCGACTCATCAACTGCTCGAGGGGCAACGCTTGAAGCAATGGATGTTGGGCCGTCTCCTCCACCACCTGAGGTGCTCACAGAGCGGCGCCTGTCCTTTGAGCGCCAGAAAAAACCGCCTAGGATTACAGGCCCACCAAGCAAGAAATAACTTGACAAAACACATTGCACAAGTATTCATTCCTCAAATGAAAAGCATGACTCAAAGCAGAATACAATGGAATTGTAGGGGCCTGATAAAAAATCTTGATGACATTCATGAAATTCATCTGAGCAATCCAGATATAATGTGCCTTCGAAGAAACTCACCTAAACTCGAAACTTTCTTACACAGCATACTGTTTTTAGTAAAGACAGGGATGGCTGCACCCACTCCCCTTAAGTTGTTGCTATAGTTGTGAAGAAGTCAATTGCATGCCATCAAGTAAGCGTACACACTAACCTTGAGGCCGTTGCTGTGAGAGCAATTATATTTCGTGGGTTGACGACACTCTGCTCTTTATATGTCCCTCCGAGTTACCATCTCGGAGCTGCTGAGTTTGAAAGTTTAATAAATCAGCTCCCACCCCCTTTCATACTAGCAGGATATTTTAATGCCCGTCATGAGCTGTGGAGTTCTGCACGTGCAGGTGCACGTGGAAGACTCGTAGAGAAATTCTTGCTATCATTAGGCACCTCCCTTTTTAACAAAAAACACCCCACGGATATCAGCACAACAAACAACACATACTCGGCTATCGATCTGGCAATGGGCTCGCCTACTCTCTGCCCTTTGATACAGTGGAGCGTAGATGTGAATCCCTATGGCAGTGCCCATTTCCCTGTAACGTTAACTGTAACAGAAAGCCGTTCAATTCCACAACACACGAAACGTTTCCGTGCAGAGGGCTGCGGATTGGGAAAAAAAGTAAAGAAATATCCCAGCTGTCGTATGCATCTATAGAACATTTAGGTATCGACCAAGCTGCGGATATAATTACTGCACACCTAATTGATGCTACACAATCCTCTATTCCCCAAACGTCCGGTACAAACAAGACCAAACGAAGGCCTTGGTGAAACGACGAGGGCAAGATAGCCCGGAAAGAGCAAAACAAAGCGCGGGAGGCCCTTAGAAGGTACCTAACAACTGAAAATCTGGTTGCTTTTAAACGTGCGAAAAGCGAAGGGTAGGCAGATTAGACGTGCGGCTAAAACTTACAGCTTGGAAGAGGTTTCTTACATCAATTAACTCGTACACTGACACAACAAAGTCTGGAAGAGAATTATCGCAATACAAGGACGTAACACAAACACCCTCCCACTTGTGAATACTGCTGGAGACACGCTTGAGGATCAAGAAAATGCTATTGGTGAGCACTTTGAAGGTGTATCCAGTTCCGCACACTGCACCACACAATGCTTACAACACAAAAAAAAATTCACTGAACGGCAGCCACTACGAAAGAGGAAAGCAGAACGGAAGGGCTACAACAGCCCATTCACTAAGCACGAATTAGCTGTTGCGCGCTCTACCTGTGGTAAAAGTTTCCCAGGGGCTGACAAAATTACATACAAAATGGTGGAACAAGTCCATGAAGATACACAGGAAACAATACTCTTCTTATTCAACAAAATATGGCAAGCTGGACGTCTTCCTAAATCCTGGATAGAGGCCATTGTTGTCCCGATATTAAAATCAAATCAAATAAAATCGTTATTTTCCTTTCTTTTACAAAAGGAGGGCACAACCGCAAGAAACCCACTGTTACAAGCGGCTTGACGAGGCGGCTTGTAACAGCAGATATCACGACCGTATGCGATATTATTTCATTACACATCTGGTGGATTAAACGAGAAAAAAAAGACACACACGCACACGTGCGCACACACACCACACACACACACACACACTCACACACGCACACAAAAGAGAAATAAAAGGAAGACATAATAATCAAATAAAATCACAGTCATCGCCATATACTTAGCGGAAGCAGGAATGGTAATAAGTATAAAATTACTATAATATGAGGATAAGAAGCGCTATATAGAACAACTTTTTTTTTTAACAAGTGGAATCAATTTTTTTTAAGGAAGGCTGTATACATAATACATAAAAGAAGGAAAGGACTGTTTTTTAGCGGGCAGCTACCGGCCAATTTCATTAACGAGCTGATTGTGTAAGCTTTTAGAAAAGATGATAAACTGGTGCTTAATCAATTTTTTAGAATATAATGGAATTTTAGATAGCTGTCAGTCTGGCTTCCGGTCAGGTAGGTCCACAACCGACAGTGTTGAAGCATTGGAAGCTTATGTAAGAGACGCATTTGTACACAAACAGCCCTGTGTCCCTATCTTTTTTGATCTAGAGAAAGCCCATGATACCGCATGACGTTATGACATTTCACTTGACCTTGCCGCGTTTGGTATCGGCGGCAATAAGTTCAATATCCTGGAGGATTACCTTACTCATATAACATTTCGAGTGCGGCTTGGCACAGTTTTATCAAGAGTGTTCACCCAAGAAAATGGTGTGCCGCAGGGAGGTGTGCTGAGTTGCACACTTTTTATTGTTAAAATGAATAGTTTAAAGAATGTTTTACCCCGCTCACTTTTTTATTTCTGTCTGTGTGGACGACGTTCAAATAAATTTCAAGTCTTCCAACAGGTCCATTTGCGAGAGGCAGATCCAACTGCGAGTGAATAGTCTCTTGAGGTGGGCGGATCAAAACTGTTTTAAATTCAGTGGAGACAAAACCACCTGCGTCCTCTTTTCAAAAGTACGAGGCATGCGACCAGATCCATTTGTCATCCCTAGACGGAAAACAAATTCCAGTGAAAAAGGAGCAGAAGTTCTTGGGCATTGTGCTGGACGAGAAGTTAAGCTTCATACCCCACATCAAAAGACTAAGAATAAATGTATTAAGGCACTTAACATTCTAAAGGTTCTCTGGCACCAGTCATGCGGAACTGACAGGGCTTGCGTATTGAAACTTTTAAATAGACTTGTCAGGTCGAAGCTTGACTATGGCAGTGTTATTTATCAATCAGCCTCAAAGTCCCCTCTCAAACTCCTTGACCCTGTGTACCACTAGGACCTTCGATTGGCGATTGGTGCTTTCCGAACAAGCCCGATAGAAAGCCTGTATGTGGAATCCGATATGTGGTCACTAGAAAGTCAGCGTGCCTACACAGCTTTACTATACGCAGACGAAAGAACTTCATTCCAAAAACACCCCTCAGATATCTTAATACATGATACATCCACTGCAGGTCTGTACCTAAAACGACCCTCTCTTGCGGAACCATATGTAATGTCCGTAAACACTTTGGCATCCGACATGGACATTTCGTTTAAAGACACTTACAAAACCACCTTTACTGATGTCCTTGCACCATGGAAACGGTTGCCGGTTGCATGTGACATCTTGAAGTGCAGAGGTGCGCTGCCTGACACGAAAACGTAAAACAGGGTGAATAACACAACAACAGACAAGGTGAGGCGCATGTGACATGTCATTTGCTAACATAGACAAGGACAAAGCTCGCTGTGCCTTAATACACCAACACTTTTTAAGCCTTCAACACAAACCAATGCACAGAATTTTGCACAGACGCATCTAAACCCAACTCTGCGGTTTCTTGTGCTGTTTGTGGACCCCATTACTCTGCCTCTAAGACACTCAATCCCAACACCAGCACATTCACACGTGAAGCCTATGGTATTTTAATGGCTGTGGAACACATAATACAACACCAAATACACCGCTAAGTCATATATACAGATTCCTGGAGTGTAGTGACAGCCCTGCATTCTACAAAGCCTCACAGAAATGCAGTGCTTAACTTTCTTTTAAACATGATCATGTCAGCCTACGCTATGGGCCTGGAAATCTCAATCTGCTGGGCACCTGAACATTGCGGGAGAGCTGGAAATGAGGCTGCTAACAGGAAAGCAGCTGCTGCGGTTCTCCGGGATGATCTGTACCGTTCTTGGACCTCAAACCACTCATCAAAAGAAAACTCCTTAAAATCGGGCACAATCGTTGGGATAAGCAAAAATAAAACAAGCTCCATTCAATCAAACCAACAATAGGCGGACATACTCCAGGGAAGCTACACAGATCCGTTGAGGTCGCACTTTGACGACTAAAGATTGACCACACAAATGACACACACGGACATCTTTTAAATGGTACACCACGTCCAAATTGTGCTAGATGTGGAGAGGCTCTTTCGGTACACCATGTGCTAATCGAATGTAGAGAACTTGAACCAGAAAGACGCACACACTTCGCAGATTTATACACAAAACACATACCACAACACCTAGCACACTTTCTATCAGATGAAACAATTGTCAAGCTCAAAAATGGGTTAGCTTGCCTTGCGGATGTTGATTTTTTAAAGGAAATCTCATACTGTGCGTAACCGCAGCCTGCCCTCAATGAGGAGGACAGTGTTGAAGGCTTGTCATGTGATGCTCAGGGGCCTCGCCTTTTTTGCCTTGGCAAAACGATCTCCCCGAGGCACCCTGTTTTTAAAGGCCTCACGTACTCGTGCTTCCTGAACTGTTTTATATCCACTTTTTATCACTAACCATTGGCCCTATACACCAACTTCAGACAAGCACCTCTTACTGAAACACCAGCACTCCTCTTGGCGTTCTTTGGCCTAGCAGCCCTTGGGCCATTACAAAACACCATCATCATCATCATCATCAGCAGCAGCAGCAGCAGCAGCAGCAGAGTTTGTGGACATGAGTTCAGGGCGTGGGGCGTGCGGACAGATGGTATCATTTCTGAGGTCGTAAACGTACAACCTGTCGCTGCCAGTGACCACGGGGAGGTGGCGGACGATACACCCACTGCGGCCATTTCTTGGAAGGGATGCTATTCGTGTCTTATTCTGTTTAGGAGTACGTGAAAAGGAGGCCTTAATTGCGCTACATTCGTTCGTTGGCAAAAAACGTTCTAGCTTTCGCCTTCAAGCACAAAAGGCGGATTTCACTCACGGTCCTTTTCTAGCATTCAATAACTGACGTGCTCTACTTCTCCGCAATTGCATTGTAGGCTTTTCGTGCTTCACTTTCGTTATTCTTTCATTAATTCGGCCTCAGGTGGCATCCCCTCGTGTTTCGAATTGACGAGTTATTACTGTAGTTAAAATCAATGTAAAGGTGTTTTTATTTACATGATTGTGTTTTTTCCTTCTCCTACCATCCCTCCCGTTGTGCTATACCACATTCCATTTAAAGTATAAAATAATAAATAAATAAATAAATAAATAAATAAATAAAATCAGACCTGTTACATGTTTAAAACTTGTCCATTACTGTGTAAGCATTGATGAAACACGTCACTTCATACAGCGTCTCCTTCCTGTTTTTTTTTGTTGGGTTCTGTTTCACTTCCTATTTTTAGGCAGTTTTATTGTTAGTCGTCTGAGAACGCTGAGTTAGATAAAATTTAGTTGCTTCAATCGTTCGTTTTCTTTTTTTACTTTTATATCTTTTAGCTTTTCCTTGTTGTTTTAGTTAACGAGATGAGGGCGCTGAATTAGGTAGTTCTTTTAGAAGATTTTTAGTTTCCTACGACGAAGCATGAGTGCCAGGCCTTGCTATCAAACGCCATGTTGGGAAATTTTTATTTACGCTTGGCTATAGATTTAGAATTTGTATAATGTGTTTTTACAATGTTGTGCATTTGGAATATCACAGACAAAATGTTCTTATTTCGCGTATTGATTGTCGTGCAGATACAAGGCCAACACCGTTCGGGTTGGGGTACTTAGCAGAGACGCCAACGCATTAAAAATAGAAACACCGCGACCTTGTCCTGTGCACCCTAGCGGCTTAGCGAGTTACATATGTATATGTATTGATTTGATTGATTTTAGGGTTTAACGCGCCGACGCAACGCAGGCGATGAGGCGCGCCGTAGTGGAGGGCTCCGGATTAATTTTGACCACCTGGGGATCTTTAACGTGCGCCGAAATCTCGCATATGTATATGTATATGATGTACATGTATATGTATATGTATATGTATGTATGTATGTATGTATGTATGTATTGTAGTATATATATATATATATATATATATATATATATATATATATATATATATATATATATATATATATATATAGTCATTGTATCTCTTGCCGCCTCGAACGGTGGTGGGAGAGCATCACCTCTGGTTGTATATCCTTCGTTCACGCAGTCTCGCAGGATGTGAGCCAGAAATTTCGAAAAGAAGTTACTCCTGGTTTGCTATTTAAGCATGGAAAGGGTATTTCACTCCAGACCATCCACCCCTGAAGGTATGAGTATTTGTGTTGAAACAATAGGTTAGTTTACGTTGCTGTGCCATTTGGGCAGAGCCACTGTTCTAAAATGAATTGGTTTTGTGCCGTAGACGATTGACGGCTTTAATTTATAAAAAAAATCAAAGCCCCAATCTTAAAGAACACTCAAGTCAACCAATTAGTTGGTTTAAAACAAAAGTCTGACCTTCCCGTTGTCATTTTAGCGTTAATTCCGTGCCGAAAGATGGGTTAAGGTGCTGAGAAATCGCTAATAAAACAACTCATTTCCTTTCCTCATTTTCTAAGCAGCGATTGCATGACGGAAACAGCGGCTTGCGTCAGGGTAAACCGGAAGCAAGTGAGGCAACGGGGATGTGTAGCGGTGTGGAAGCAACCGAATATAACGCAACCACGTACCAAGCCGTTTCGTCAATTTCGGTCAAATAAATCGGGCTTTTCCGAACTCCTATTTCCTTTGCAGCTCCGGACCACTAAACAGAATATTTCTTCATGGGACTCGTGATCAGCATTGACGCGCTGTTGAAGAAAAGCATGTTGTCCTTTTTTATTTCTAGGCCCCGTGAAGGCTGGTGTCGAACCAACCGCTGGTGCACAGCCAGCCTCCTGACATAGTGCACGGTATCGCCGAAATCGTGCACGAGTAGCGCCATCCAGCGGCATCCAGGGAAGACGTCGCGTACGCCAGACGTTGCGAACACTTGAAATTACTGACTTTAGCCAAAACAGGCATTCCGACGTTTCTTTAGCGCAGCAAAAGCTTGCAGTGGGTCATAATAAATGAGGCTGTGCACAGAGTACTCTTCAAGGATCACACAGCTATCTGGCCCAGTGTTGTACCGAAACCGAAACGAATTTTTTGGCCTTTGGGGCCACTGCGTCCCCTATCGGCTGTACTTTGATCACGTTGTTTCTAGTTTTCTTTTTGTTTTTTGTCGTTCAGACATGATACTAACAAACCTTCCAGTTAAGTTTTTACAAACCTGTGAAGGCGCATTGCTAAAGTATTTTTCATGCAATTTCAAACACTTCCGGTGTACGTCGCGTGGTTTAGCCAGTGGCGGCGACCGATTTTTTAACGTTTTCGCTCATTTCTTCCTTATTTTAGAAACGCTATGCGTAATAGTGGTATATTCGTGTTCTCGGTGAGCAACTCTATCAATCTTGAGCAACTTGTATTTTGACTTCACCTTTAACGCATGGCTGTGAAGAGACAGTGGCCGCAACGTCCCTGACATCAACCCTGACGACGTCCCTGACAACGTCCCTGTCACCCATTGTGCATGCTGCAGCGTCCCTTATCCAGATACAACAGCTTCCCACAATGCTACACGCTCCCTCATTTATTTCACTCTCTGTCAGTTCATTCAGCCAAGCTTCTTATTCATTGTCTGCTTATTCAGTGAACGCAGTGTTTACTCAAGCTTTTCTATTTTCTTTCCATTTTTTTTTTCGATGGGAATTCAGCGTTCACTTCATCTCCTTCAATAACGTCTCTCTAAGGCGAATGGAAAGTAAGACAATTATTTTTACCACTACTATCTCCTCGACCGAGCTGCAGAGCAAGCCGTTTATCTTTCTCTCCCGTTTGTATTGTCGTTCGCTTCTATTATCTTCGGTTTGATTCAGCTTCTTTCACATTTCCTCTCCTGGCCTTCCTTTTGTTTTTACTGTTTTTAAATGGTGGCCGACGCTGCTGGCCTAGTGGTAACTGTAAGGGTAGGGCCATTAATGCTCTCATCTCGGATATAAATTACTTGACGCCGAGTAAAATTCTATATCATTGTTTCTGCCGGAACAAAGGCTTCATGCACAGTCAGGACGTCCGCGTCGAGCCTGAAGTCGTTTTCCGTTCCTGTAATGGCCGCGAAGTGAAAGTGGCCATAAATGGCGTATCCGGCTAATGAATTCTTTCTGTTTCGCCGACATAAAGGCGTACGATGGCCTGGGTTAGTTTTTTTCTTGCTTTTCCTTCTTCTGTGAGTTTAAATGCTTCTTTTTTTGTATCGGAATGATAAAACCTGCGATTCCCGAAAGATGCGCACACTAGTGCTTTCAGGCTTTGAATTTAAATCAGTGTTTGTGCGCCTAAAAACAGGAAATGGTGAAGTATATTGTTAACCGCATACAGAAATTGAGGGCTGCTACAATTCTGTTATTCTTATACGCAGGGAATTAAAGATGGTCTTACTCGTATTTCAAAAATACAAGCAATCGCTATTTATTGCCATATTTGATCTCGCGGCACAGCTGGGCTCACATACTAGGCCTCCTCATAGGCACATATACAGATATGATGCATCACTGAATTTGATTACATTGATGGATGCCTGTTAGTTGAAATGTCTTACACGATTTACTTCCCCTATTGCTTGAAATGGGCTTTTTCGTGGTTTGGACCTGAGTATACACAGCAAATCACTCTCTTTAGGCATAAAGTTCTTTTTTTTTTTCACGCAAGACGAGGAACACAAAACCTCTGGCTACTTACCAATAATAGCTGCCGATATAAGAATTATCTCCGCAGCTGAGCCAATGTGTAGTCGGTTATACATTATAAGGCACCTCCTGAACGATGCATGCCACGACAACAAACATATACACAAACTTTCAAAACTGTAATTGCTGAGCGCTGTCTAATGTTACTGCTACCTCAAAGAAATTGGCGCTGGAGTGGTCACAAAGCGATTGTTATCGATTTAAATATAGTTAAAACCCTATCTAAAGAAGGCACCGGGAACGGCGATTTCTGTTCTTAATTCTAGAACTTCGTAAAATCTGGACTGTCATTTACAAGCAGCTGATTTCATAAATTCGATGTCTAAAGGGAGGGGCATCCCAGCAGCTACCATGACATCACAATTGCGGTGGCCACGGCCCTCGCCTGCCGATGAAATAGCAATGCGCTAAAATTCCGCGGTCAAAATAATTACAATAAAATGCTAGGGGTTCCGGGGGAAACGATTTTATTGCCTGGCAAAAAAAAAAACTGTGATTTTCGCTATGATGCGCTTCGTTAGCATTGGCCGGACCCGGGTTTTTGTAGCTTGCAAACATGTTCAACGCGTCCCGGTTCCTTCGTGAGCCTCAGCGAAGCGCCTGAGTAACTCAACAGCATCCATCACTTGGTCTGGAGAGGGAACGGGAGCTTCAGTAGTTTCTGGGTCGTCAGCATTCCCTTACACTTTTTGTGCATCTGAGCTAACATTGCAGTTTCTGGATCGTTCAAAACCTGCGTCGTGTCGGCATAGGCGTCTGTTTCTGCATTCAGGTAGTTGTAGAAGCTCACATCTGGTACCGCCACCTCGTAATAAACCGACGAAGCTGTTCCAAACAACTGGGAATGATTTCTTCTTGCTCGTTTTGAGGGCTGGCGGAATTCGAAATACTTAGTTTAATCTGAAATGGCAGTAGATCAATTTCGTTAGTTCGAGTTCATAAAAGCCTCGAGCCGTGTAGGCGCCTGCGCGGAATTCGAATTTGTTCGTTAGATCAGGAAATTCGTAAGATCGGGTTTTGACTGTATTGTGTGAACGGTGCACTGTTGCACGAAAACGGTAAAAGTTATGAAGAGTACGCCGTCTTGTAAAATGTTCTGCAGGGCTTCGATTCGATCGTTACGGAAGATTTCGACAGTATAGAAACACAGAAAAGAGGAAAACAAAATTCGCTATTTTTTAGTGGGATTTCTCACTAGCTATACTTTATTAGCTTTGCCTGTAAAAAGCCTTTCATCCCACTAATTTGACGAGGTTCCTCGACACGTGATGCACATTTGAAGGTTACTTACACCCTAGTTGAAAACTGCCGAACCTTCTCCGCATCTAAGTGCGTTGCGTCGTGTGAAGATTCCTACGAAGCGCCTATCTGTGAGCCACACACACGCTTTACAGCGACATTTTTAAGTAAGCTCATTCGTCACCTCCTGTACTTTTTCAATGCCAAACGCATCAGGCACGAGCAGACAATCAATTCCTTCTCTTGCTACTCCTGCTACCCTCCCCCAATTGCGAGGCTTCCCAGTTCTTCAGTCACATGACGAATTACTCTTGGAATGACACGTGGTAGTAAGCTGCAACGGGGGCATAACGGGCTACGCCGGCTCTTAGTTTTCTATCGCTGGTTCGAGCGCTGAGACCTCGTGCGGTGTCGATCTTTGCCTGCCTTGAAACCAGGCACAAGCCACTATCGAATTCTGGGCGCTCGGTTTAGCACGGTTACTCTTGCGGCCCCATCTTGCGGCAGGGGCCGAATTGAGAAGCGGGCGATACGTTTGGCATTGAAAAAACACAGGAGGTGATGGCGCATGAGGTCGAGCAGTAGATTTCGCGAAGGTGACGTCCGGCGTGGGTAGCGACTCCTAAACTCTCATTGGCAGCGACGTGTTCCATTACACGTGCTTCGCGTTATTCGCGTTCAACGTCCGGTGGAAGTGACACGCAGCTTACGATCTTCTCTGTCGTCCACGACAGTTACACCGCAAACGAAGTAAGTAATCCGCAGAACGCAGCCAAACGAGCCAACATAAGTCACAGCAAAACTCGAAGTAGCTAGCACTCACCGGCGTCCGATTGGCATTGGGCGACCTCGGATTCGTACGGAATACGAGCTCCCTCGATCTGTCGTTACATTTAAACGGATGTCCCTTGATTTTACACAAAAATTTTATGTTAACATACCGCGCTACGGCATTCCTTTGATCCACAATACCACAGTCGGCCAAGCTTGCAGCCGAAATAATGTTCACATGTAGAGGATAATATACTGAATATTCTGCATCGCCGTGGCTTCAGCGAGCGTAAATAACGGGTTAGTTCTTGTTTACACAGTTAACGAGAAATTGTACGGCATTTAGACTCGGAGAAATTTGTGGTACATATTGCATTGTAATACATATCTCCGTGCAGGCTGTCCTATCACATTCAAGAGCTGCTCCGGGGCCTGGAAATACGGGCCCAGCTTATGGATAGCGTTGCACAAAATTCATGAGTGCAGAAAAAGAAATGCACATTTGTAGTGCGCGAAAATGGGAACAATGTGCCAGTGAACGAATGCACGAATAAAATCTTTATTGGGAACAACACGTGCCGTTGTTAGGGTACCCACCCAGGCGGGGATCCCTAGTCCGGTATCCCCGGGCTACGGCTGGCAGGAAAATTTTCTAATTTTATCGGTATATTCTAGGTCTATTCCCGTCTTATAAAAGTACTGCTGTCACTACAGCTTTTTTTGTCTGGCGTTTCTTTAATTTCACATATAACAAATCTTGCTACGAAAATTGTCCTCGTCAATATTTATAGCTGCACAATTCACTAAATTTCCATGGCACGACCACGCACTTCATAGTGGTATGCCCCCGTTATGCCCCTAGTGGTATAGTGGTATGCTTCATAGTGGTATGCCCCTTCATAGTGGTATGCCTTTTTCTAATTTTAATCAAATCCTAAGCATCGCCAATTCAGCTTTGTGTGCAGTAATTAGGACCAGCAATGAAATAAATCTTGTAATGTGTCATTGTGCTTAAGCAAGCCAGAAAGGCCACAAAAATAATTTTCCTTCGTTTAGAAACAGCCCGCCATATTCACTATTTCAGTTACGGAGGGAGAAAATGCGTAAGAGTGGTGCAACATAGAGATAAAAACTAAATAAGCGAGAATCGTCGACAAGAATGGGGCGCGTGAAAAGAATCCATCCATTAGTCTGCATAGGTAGTACGACGTCACCTAAGTACGAACGTAAGCGCTATACAATATTAACAGTAAAGCAGGTATAAAATGAGGAGCTTATGCTAATATAAGCGATTTTATCAATGGACGGGGGTTTGTCTGTTCTTTATTCAAAAAACTGCATTCTGCTTAATGTCTCATGCAGAGTGCAGAGAGCAGAATAAAAGTTGCGCTTTACGAGTACAAGGGAAATAAAAAGAAGGATGCTGTGTTATGGAAATACCAGTACACAAATTAAAATGTACAATCGGGGATGCCCGTCTGAACGCGAATACAGGACAATATGATTAAGCATGTCCGAACCATGTTCTTGTTTTGAACCTATTCAAGGAAACTGCCCGCTTTAAAGCGCGCCCTGCTCCTGAGAAATTTCTTTTTCTTTTTTTTTTTTGCAATAGAGAAAATGGGCGTACTTGTCCCGGAGAGAAAATAGGAGGCAGAGAACGAAAAAAGAGAATGCGCAAAAATGGAGGCGCCTCCAAAGTCGTTAAACGCTCCCATTTGATTAAACGTGGCGACCCGTCGGCGGTTGTCTTCCTTTTTTCCAAGTTTTTCCTTCCAGCACGAATTCACCCTTTGCAACCAGATTCTTCTCTTCTTTTTTTGCGTTGTTGCAAAGTACGGCGTCTAAATGGATTGCCTGTCTCGCATTATTTTAAAAAGTTTTTTCCACTCCGCTTCTCCTGGACACTGCGTAGAACGTGGCACGAAAGTCCGGACTAGTATACAAATGGGCCGTTTCGAACTGTGGTGTGTTTATTTTTGGGTGTGTCTTTCGTGAACTTCTATTCGCTGTAAAGGGGCCAGAGAAAATCTCATGGAGAGAATATATATTCTTATTTCTGAAGAGAGATCATCAGCGGTCGGTACTTGTGCTTCTCTCGCGGAATTACACAGAAAATCAGCGTTGACTGAGGCGTGTCAGAGTTGGATTATCAATAGGTGCCGCTGTCAGTTAACGCGGTAGCAGTACGCAGCTGTGCGTTCGTTCGCTACTGTATACTCGATATTGTTGCGATGTCACGTTGTATAGATGAGAGAGGAATCAAAACTAATTAGTGAGTTGTCTAGTGCAATTTCGCTCTCTGAGGCTAAAATTAAACTATAAAACTTTCTAACGCGTAGCGTTAAGGACCAAAAATCCGGCGACGTCGTCGACGTTGACCGTAAGCGAGAAATCGGGTGATAAAATCATCCCGCAGCGGCACCTTGCGGCGCCCACTGAAACTCCCGGGATCATGAGGCGCTGCTCCCACTGAAGGCGCATGAGCACACGCGTAAAGTTTTCAACGTGTGGGACTCAAGAGCATGGGAACCGAATTCAGTTGCGATGCGAACGGGCCCGACATAGCAATCGCGCTCAACGTTTAAAGATGAATCTCAGGCATGCCCTAATTTTTGAAGTTTTTTTTTGCACCGATAGCTTTCGGTATTTTACGTTCTGGGATACTTTCCATCGCGTTGTCTGTGAGCATTTTGGCATGGCCGTGTGTCGCGAGTGCCGCTACCCATCACTCTTCAGTTAAGAAACGTGTTTTCCTTGTTGATGCCCATTAAAAAAGGCAAAAACATGCTAATTTCTCCCGTCGAAAATATATTTACATTTTCTTTTTTGTTTTGGGCAGCATGGCTTCGATGCAGAACAGAATTGCAAGCGGTAGCTAACGACACGTGCTGAGTCCTTGGCCACATCAGCGTGTCCTAATTGCTTGCAGGCTTTCCTTGCGTCCGTTGCATCTTGCCTTTTCTTCCTGCCCTTCGGAATACAAGAAGTTTCCTTGTCTCGTAACGGGCCGCTAAAACGTGTGTAAAGGTGCTTGGGAAGCCTATGGGTGCGCTTTCCTGCGTGCATCACCTTTGGGGGAGACCCTAGCCTGGATGGAGCCCATGCACACGCTACAGCTTCCTCTAAACTTCGCCTTTGCGTGATTCCTAATAGGAAGTAAACAAACGAGAACGAAGGCGCGCAATTGACAGGTTATACGTACAGGGCCAGGCTCTAAGAGCGTTGACTATCAAGTCTGAGGTACGACTAACGAATACTTCGGTTCACCTAGCAGCCACTCGGTTTTCTCTCTAGGCGCCACGTTTAAGGCAGCGCTTTGCGCAGTCACCGATGGAGAGTCCATATTTTTTCATATGGACACTTCTTGTCCTTCATATTGTGGCAAACTACCTTTTCAACCTCCGAGTTTTTCGGAAGGATGCAACAGCCATGGCTTTCGCTTCTTGGTGTCGCAAGTAGGCATTCTCAAAATTTGAGCTGCATTTTTCACTTCACGGAAATGTGTACTGTTGATGCTAAGACGTTCAAGGTCACGTTCGTTACGCGTGATTGACTGAACATCACAAACTTACCAGGAGGGAAATACTCATGGCCACGAAACGCTGCCTACCACCACACGTAACGGCGTGTCGATCACGCAGTCTTTTTAACGCGATAGCTTTCGTAGTGGTACTGATGGTGTCTTGTGAAAAAAACTAACTTATTTCCCACAGAACGGTTGGTCGACCGAGAAACTCTGATAAGGTCTCTGACCACAGGGCGCGTGCGTGGAACCGGGCTTTCATTCTGTCCAAACGGTTGCTTAAAAATCACGAAATAGGTACTGTTTTAGAAAAGACAATATACGCATCGATCATGAAGGAGAAGTACAGTAGTACATCTTTATCCCATAAACCCCGTATCGGTATAGACATTTTTAAAGGAGCCATGAAGAGAAAACACAAGTTTGGTTCATTCGAAAGATTGCCTCGTTAGAACCATAACGACACCACTTATAACGCAAACTTCGCTCAAATAAGCTACATAATTAGGAAAAAAGGAAATGACCATGCGACCCACCAGCTCATTTTCCGCAACAGAACCTGTGATGTCACTTGGGAATGCTCTGCGATTGGCGGAGGCCGGCAAAAGCAAACGCATGTTAGGCAGGGCTTACAGTTTGCCTAGCCAGCTAAATGCCCGTGAAGCATACTGTACATTCTTTTTATGACAAAGAACGGTGGAGTAAACGGTTGAAGTTCCGAACGAACACGCAAGCGTGTATGCCAATGCGTACGAAACTACCGTTGGCCGAGCTCGACATCTCGCCGTTGCCACCGTCGCGCAGACGAATTTTCGGGTTCAAGGCTCTTCGGGGCCAACGAACCGTCCCAGCACGCACAGCCGCGACCTTGCTTGGTATCGTAATCCCTTCACAGGAGGTTGGCCGTCATATCGCCAACCAGCAAAGGTAAAAATAGAAACAAGGAGAGTAAGGAACACAGAGCAGCAACGAGATAGTGCCACTCGTCGCACAGGTTTCGGTATCGAGGTCGTGTTGGCTTGCTGCTATCGTTACGAGCTCATTTACAGTTTACAACCACTGAAAACTTCAGTTTGTTCGAGTACTTTACAATGAAATTTCGTTGCTGTGTTTGAAATGCCCATGTAGTACGGGGCAATCGTCGAGGGAGGTGAGACATCCCCGCCGGTGAGATCTCCTTTCATGTGCTGCCAACGGCGAACCTCGGCGAAGCAAAGTGGCACGTTTTGTAAACTTGCAAAACGGAGGAGAAAGAGAGCTAAAGGAAGTACGAGTGTGTCGCTTCATTTCCCGAGGGAAATGATTACCGGCATGGACCCGGAACATGCTGGCGCTCGTCGCCGACTTCGTAAAAGCGCTCTGACCTTGGGGGAAAAAATGCCGTACACACCGCGCATTGACGCTCGAATCTTCTGGTCGGAGCAGAGAGCTCGAGCGAACGGCTTTCCATACACGACACCGGCCAAATGGCATAAGCGACGACTGCTACTGAAATTGAAAATACGCACATACGTAACCAAGTCTGTATTCCTCCGTCGCGACGGGGCTGAACGCGGCAGCGGTCAGGGTGCAGACGGCTGGGCGTTCGTCTGTTGTGGATATCGCGGAATGGTCGCTTTCCCGTCCACCGCGTATCCCACGACTCTTGCCGCTCGTGCACTTGGAAGCATTGAGCGTTCAAGTGGTGTGAGGTTGTAAATGCAAGCCCGAGCTCCTCGGCGAGAGTTTTGTTCTCCGGATCAGGCGATTCCATGACTAGGGCTGCGGGTGCACTAGGTTTTACTAGTATTTTTAAAATGGCCGCCGTCTCGGTCGACTCCCGCGTGTGGGTGCTATATGGAGTCGACATACTAAGTATCTGTTTCATGGACCGGCCATGTGACGCCATTGTTCACGTGACGAAATGTGCAATTTTAGCGGGAGATTTAAAATTTTGGCTTAAATTGCCTTATTTCTCAGTGAATAAAGCATCATTTGCTTCCGGGAAAGCGCTTGGGGTACTATGAAACACCTAATCTTTCGAATAAAACAAACTTTTGTTTTCTCTTCATGGCGCCTTTAAGTTGTTTGTCCTGGTAGCTGCCATTTTATCAATGGGCTGTGCTAGCGGCCCTATAATTGGCGCAGTCGACAGGAAGATGTAACTGCGCATGCGCAACACTGCCCTGAACATGCCACGATCTTATTAAAAGTTAACCGATGAAAAGGTTTATACATTTATATCGTTCGTAGGTGCGTTTACTTAGTGCGGGAAAAATCGTCTCTTGGGTTCGTCCTTCGTTTGTGATTTGGGTATTTGAAGGTTTGATGATCGACTGGACGCACTTTCAGCTAAGGCTGGGCGCTCTTTCGACGCAGTTGCGATGTTAGAAAGCTTTAGCACTTCTCTCTGCTTTCTGTAGGAAGGGATGATAATTTTTTTTCCTTAGCGTTTCCGACATACTTTCCCGTCTAAACTATCGTACTTATTGTGGCACTTCTAACCATCGTGTCGTTTACAACTCGTGGTAGTGTATCCACAGATTGCGTACTTTAGTCCTAACAAATGCGAAAGAGCTTTGCCTTTTCTAACCCCGTGGCCTGCATAATCGGATCTCACTTGTCCTGATCCATCAACCGTCACGCGTCACTCTTTGCAGAGGCTCCCGGTTCAAGGAACAGTTCTCACAAAGAAGCGCAGTTTCGGTGGTAACCTAAGGCCTCTATGGTGGTCCACGGTTCACCAAGGTATAATGAGCGTACTATTGATAAGAAGAAGTTATCATCTGAAATAATATGTCGCTGGAGCCACATAAAAAGTGAACGGTGTCTTTAAGGGGCCCGTACATTATCGCCAACAAGCTGACATGGGAAATATGGCACGCAATTTTAGAGTTTAACCGGGAAACCTTGCGCATTAACGCCAGGCGGTAATTTTCGGTCGTTTTAGGATATTCTTTTCCAAAGCGTTTTAAAGACGATAGTCTTTCTTGGGACACCTAAATACAGAAATTTTGGTCTGTCTGTATGTGTGTTTGTCTGTCTGTCTGTCTGTCTGTCTGTCTGTCTGTCTGTCTGTCTGTCTGTCTGTCTGTCTGTCTGTCTGTGACTCGATTCATCCACCCGACCAAAGTAAAACAAGGCCTGCGCAATAGTCATATACAGGCACAGCTAAAATTACCCGTTTAAGTCCGGTGTAATGTTCATACTTGCCAACATTGTTCAAGAAGAACAAGACATTAAGCAAATATAAGACAACAAATTAATACAGAAGTGATATTTGAAGTGTTCCTTTATAAAAAATCATACATGCTTGATTTTCGCGAAATTAAATACTTCTCAACTGCAGAAAAAAAAAAATCCCTCCGCCGTCGCCTGCTGTTGCCCGCACCACTATAGCTTCTGGCGCCATTTTAAGAAATCAACCGGCAACAGTTACGAAAGGTTCCACTAGATAGGTTGCGCGTTCGGCTTGGAACGCACGTGGAGTAGGGCAACGTGGTTCTATCAACGTTGAAGTAGGGCGTCTAGATTCACGCGCGTCTCCGCCGTAAGGCAGCCTTGGCATCGAGACACCCGGCCTGGAGCATGGAGCGCGGTAAATTTAAAATGATTAAGGAAACCTTTGGCTTCTATACCTTGGGAGGAGCGCGACGCAAAAGGAACAACGTGAGAGGTGGGCGGGAAAGCGAAGGGAGGCATTTACTTGGTGAAAGTCAACAAAGACTACCGTGTTTTGTCGACATTTGCAACGACAGAAGCAGATACGCGCCATTTTTTTGTACCTTTCTCTACACAAGGTAAGCTTTTTTTGAGCATATTTTTTGGCCATGTTCTGCAGTTCCAAATGCTGCATGCTCTGGCAGGACAAAAAAAAAACATGTAGAAAACGCTGATTATTTGGCTAGTGCACTTTCCACTGCCCGCTAGTTTCGGGGAAAATGGTGTTGTTGCTGTAGAAAAGTGCATGCGCACAGCAGACAGCATGCATAATCTCGAATGCACTCGGCTTCACGCGCCGTTTTTTCACGGCAGGATGCAACTGGAATTGTGAAAAGCGGCATTGAGCAGAGCCCGAGCGTGCAACACTGCGTAATCCCAAAAGAGCCGCCAGGATGACGTGTAATTTCTTTTCCTATTCGCTGTTTACATCCCTCCGCCGGCTGCGGTTCAAAAAGGTTAGCACGCCGCGAGGCGGACTGCAGAAATGAGGCCGGCCAGCGGTCTCGTAATGCGCGTAACGATATTTGTTCCGGCCAGGGAGTCTGCACTGGAGCAACGCTCTATATCTGCAGCGAATGCCCGTGGGGAAAGGGTCGCCCTCACGCTTTCACGAGCGGACTGAACGTCTGCGCCGGGCAATCTATTCTACGACAAGGTTAACTGTTTTCTTTCTTCATCGGTTCTTCCAGGCAGCTGAAAAAAAAAAAAAAAAACAAGGGACATCAGCAGTCAGCAGAGATTTGGGTGCGCGTCTGGTCATTATGCTCGCTAATGACCCGAGGTCAGCCAACAGTCTCATCAGAGCCCGTCGTTCGCGGAAGGTGAATTCTTTTCCGCTACGGTGCATTTATTCGTGGAAATTGCGTGCATAGCGGAAAACATTTCTAGATTTTCGCTCGAGAGTGGTGGGTGGGGTGTGGCGCTGCTTTGAGAAGAATCGCGCTCCGGCGTTTTGCCCGAATACCATTGTGCGAGTGAAATTGTGCCTCTTCCGGTCGCGTGCTGCTTGATGCATGCACTCTTCGTTTCTGGGCAGGGGCTGTAACTATATACGGTCCGCGTGAGGCACTTTGCGCCCTCCACTCATTATTATTTGGTTGCTAGGATTCGTTTCCGCGCAAAAAACGTATTCCGACAAGGACTGAAAAAAAAACGACCTCGTGCGCCTCATTCAAGCCATACTAATTAACCGCATCACATACGGAACTCCATATTTGGCTCTCAAAAATAGTGAAATCCTAAAACTTGACATAGTCATCCGGCAAGCGTATAAATTAGCACTAAGGCTACCCCTGACAACTTACAATGCCAAATTACTACAGATGGCAATACATAACACCTGGGACGAACTTCGAGAGGCCCATCATGTCGACCAAATCGAACGGCTCAAGCTCTCACACACTGGCAGTGACCTCCTCCGTCGCCTCGGCTACCAACTTCCTGCCACCCACCACCCCCGCCAACACATCCCCCTGGATACTACGCAATTGCATCTCCGTCGCCCCAATACCCAAGAATATGCACCCCGTTCATAACCAGGGTCGCCGACAAGCGCGCATTCGAATACTTCGCAAGATGCTTCAAGTCAAGCCCCGAGACATTCGCTACGTTGGCGCCGCCAAATATTACGCTAAAACAGCCTTCGCAATTACAGCAGTAGACCACCGAGGAATTGAACTGACTTCTGCAGCAGTAATTGGCAACGACTCCACAACTGCAGGAGAAATCGCAATAGCCCTCGCAGTCACTATATCTCAAGACATTATCACCATAGTCACAAATTCGCAAGGTGCCTGTCGCCATTACGCCGCCGGTCACATTGCTCCCTTAGCCCTTCGCATCCTACAGTCCAGCCCTAACCCTTCTTACCTCTACATTCTCTGGACCCCGGGACATGAGTCTCTTGAGGGGAATGAGAGAGAGAGATAAAACATTTATTATCATGTCCAGCAGTAGTGGGGTGGGGAAAGAAGGATGGGGGGCGGCGAGGTGTGTGGTGGACCTCCCCGCTACGGCCGCCTACTCACTGCGCGTCTCGGTGGAGACGGCGTTTACGGCCGTTGCCGCGCGAGGATGTCCATAAGCTGCCGGACCGTGCCGCGTTGATGGCCGATGTCGTCGCTTCTTATGGCGAGTGCCATGCTTTGTGGCATTGGATCTTGGGTGTCTTCTGGGCGCCTGCAGTCCCATAAAAGATGTGGTGTTGTAGCCCTGGCTGCGTTGCAGTGTTGACAGTGGTCGGTCGGGTAAACCGTGGGGCAGATGTGCTCGGCGAATACGGGGGTGCATATCGCTTTCGTTTGGAGTTGACGGAGTATCGTCGACTCCGCTCGTGGGAGGTCGGGGTGTGGTGGTGGGTAATTTCGTCTGGTGTCGCGGTACCAGGCTAGAATCTCACCGTATGTGAGGCGCGGCGTGGGTTTGTGGAGGGGGGGGGGGGGGGGGGCTGTTGGACGGAACGTGCGGGGTCATGTACGGCTGCGCGTCTGGTGAGCGCGCGTGCCGTAGCGTCCGCCTCCGCATTCCTGTTAACAGTTCTGCCGTTCGGTAGGTCGGTGTGGGCCGGGAAACCATGTGAGTCGGGCGAGCTTTGCGGGTGCCCGGGAGGGGGCGCAGATCCGTAGGGTGGCGGGGGCTAACTGGTTGGTGGCGAAACGGAGGACCGCTAAGCGAGAGTCTCTGAGGATCTTGGTGCACGGAAGTTGGGTAAGGGCCAGAGCGATAGCGAACTCCTCGGCCAGAGTCGTGTGTGATGTACGTATGCTTGTGGCTGTCTTGAGGGCTCCCGTGGCAGCTGATATGACGGCGACCGCGTAAGCATCGGGTCTGCCGGGGTATGGTGCGGCGTCGACGTAGTAAGCGCTTGTGTCTTGTGCGTACATCTTGGTTAGGGCCTTCGCGCGGGCCAGGCGACGTTCGGGGTTGGCGTCGGGGTGCATGTGTTTGGGCAGCGGGGGGATCCTGAGCCGTCGGATGAAGACTAGTGGCAGTGGGACGGTGGGTGTAGGGCCGATGTGGCCGGGGGGGTTGTAACCGATGCGGGCCAGGATTGCGCGGCCTGTCATTGTCTGGGTGAGTCTTACGAACTGTGTGGTTCGCTGGGCTTCGGCGATCTCGGCGAGCGTGTTGTGAACGCCTAGGTCGAGGAGTTTCTCCGTGTTGGTATACGTGTAGAGACCGAGCGCTGTCTTGTATACTTTACTTATCAGGGCGTCTATTTTGTGACGCTCCGCCGGCTTCCAATTGTGGTATGCCGCCACGTATGCGACGTGACTAACGGCGAAAGACTGCACTAGCCAGAGGAGTCTGGTCTCTCTCATGCCGGCATATCGTGTGGCTACCTTGCGGATGAGTTGCATGGCCGTGGTGATTTTGGCGTTGAGGCGCTGTAACGTGTGCCCGTTGTGGCGGAGTGCGTCAATGTACATGCCGAGTACCCATATGGACTTGACTTGCGGGATGGGGGTGCCGTCTTTCGTGTTCAGCTTGATGTTGGGGGTGCTTCACGATTGTTGCGCGTACCAGGGGGTGGGAGGATGAGCAGTTCGGACTTTGCCGGGCAGCGCCGGAGTCCCGTACCTTGGAGTTGCTCTTCCACGGTGTCAATAGCTTGCTGCAGGGCGGTTTCGATTTGTCCGTCGCTGCTACCGGCCTTCCATATGGTAATATCATCCGCGTAAATGGTGTGTTTGACGTCTGGGAGGCTGCCCAGTCTGCGGGAAACTCCTATCATGACTCGGTTAAACAATAGGGGGGCTATCACTGATGCTTGGGGTGTGCCGGTGCTACCCAGGGTCTTCTATGGGAGCTCGATGTCGGCGGCCACGATTTGTGTCGTGCGGTTAGCGAGGAAGTCTTTGACATACGCAAAAGTGCGGTGTCCCATGTTGAGGTGCGAGACCTGCGCGAGGATTGCTGAGTGGGCGGCTGATGCTGCCGCCGGCGCGCATATCTACCGGGCTTTCCCCTCCAACACTCCAGCGTCGCCGTCGGAGGCATACCATTCTGTACCTCAAAAATTCAGAGACATCCTCGAACGCTACCGCCTCGAACGCCGCCTCTTTCCCCCACCACACGACAAGTTGAATAAGGAAAAAGCTACCACCTACCGCCGCCTTCAAACTAACAACTAGCAGCATGGCACCCTCCTCCACGCCATCCACCCCACCTCCTATTCCGCCACCTCCAAGTACTGTCCCCAACCCTGCACACTGTACCATATGATTTGGGCGAGCTCCTACACACCATCCCTCCCCCTATTCTCTCCCCCAACCATGAGCAGTGAGAAGGCATGCTAGCCAGCCCGGACCCCGGCGATCAGTTTCGGCTGCTTGAAAGGGCCCGCCAGGCAGCGACCGCCCAGGGACTTCTGGACTGAGAAGACCCCGCATTGCCATGACTCCAGAATTAAGATACAAATGGTTCCCGCTGACAGCATCGGTGTCCCGCTGCGCTCGTCTCTCAGCGTCCAGCGAAATAGCCCTGTTTGGTATTCATGTGTACGCTGACGATAAGGGGGAGGATGGCGGAGTGGAGTTAAAAAACTGAAGGATACCAGGGAATGGGTAAGGGCGGCACAGATCTGGACAATCTTGCCTTGCTTAGCGTGCAAATAGCTGTGAGCTAAACGCTGCACTGTCAGGTTTGTTGAGGGAAAAAGTACAGAATATCAGGAATTTCTGAAGCATATCATGGGTTAAGCAGCTTCTTTTCATTGGGTCTATGGTGAACAGACGTAATGCTTGTTTTAGGTCCATTAAGCCATACTCTGTTTCCTCCTAATGGAGCATAGCACCCTTCTCACGTGTCGCCATGAGTGGGAAAGTGGCTAATCTGCACATTTTTTATTAGGCACGGAGCATGGTTTAACTGTTACAAAAATCAAAATTGTTTTACTAAGGTGAATGCCACTGCTAGCACTTGAGCGGGGGAAACACCGCTTGGTTATTATCTGCTATCGTTTTTCCCCCTTTTCCACTTTTTAGTTGCTTTGGCCACCACTTTGGGGTCAACAGACACATGCCCAGCATGGCGTCGTTAGCGACATTGTCAGCTCCATAAGCGCGGCACCGAGACACAACAGCGGTTGCATTGGTTGGGCCGTCCACTATGTGAAACAACTCCGAGACGATACAGCCATAATAGGGTCAATACACTGCACAAACACGGGGAGATAACGGCCACATAATTCAGAACCCGGCTTTGTATGCGCTGACCTGCTCTCCATAACTGTCATCCACTGTGCACACTGTGCAGCTACCACGCTCTCCACTGGCACATACAGCAGCCCCTGTGCCTATAGCATGGTCACTGATCCAGCAGGCTTTAGTTTCGAAGTAGTCCTACTGGTGGGTAGAGGAGCAATGGCGCAGTGAGCAACAGTAGAGGCAGACGCCGCGCTCGAGAGCTACCTCGGGAAGCATTGGCGTTCCTTAGCAATGCCCCTTATACACTCTCGCGCTACATTCCTTCGCTCTGCGAACTTGATCGAAGTACCGGCTGCACACAGACAGGGGCGATTTTATGAGTTGGGGCACCCACCAGTTTTGAGTCGCTAAAATATATCCAAAAAATTACCGTCCCTTCCTAAACAAAGTTGAGGGAAACGCGAGAACTTTCTGACAATAAAACGCAGTCAAAAGTGCGCGAGAACTTTCGCTGAAAGTGCGTCGAGACTTCGCTGAACACGAGTCCGATCGACCGTCCAATCTTCAAGGTCCCAAATCCCAAACGAAGAACGAGCCCTGGATATTTTCGCGCACTCCATAAACACATCTACGAACGATCTAAATGTATTCTGGTCCGGGGTTTATGACATAAAGGTGTACTATTGTACCTGTTCTTTATGATCGATGCTTGTATTGTCTTATCTAGAACGTTCCTTCTACACTATTTTCAAGTAACCGTTCTGACACACTGGAAGCCTGGTTTCACGCGCGCGCCGTGTGTCCAGAGATATTATCAGAGCTTTTCGGTCGACCAACTGGTCTATGGAAAATGCATTAGTTGTTCGACAGGACGCCATCAGTCCCCCTAAGAGAGCTTTCGCTTTAAAAAAATTGTTTGACGAAGCAGGAAGCTTGCACGTTGCCCGTAGTAAACACTGCCAGTTAGCGGTCGTACGCTGCGCGATAGCTTGGGCCATTATAAATCTAATCGCGCTGCCCTGCTGAAGCTCGCAAAGGCGTTGCAACGGTATGGCAAATCGCTTGCATAAAGCATCGCAAAAAGCTTTGAGTTGCTGCATCATCTCCAGCGGCACCACTATTATCACCAGAGGCCGAGCGTTGGCATAGTTAACAAGCTTTTGTCAGGACACTGAAATGGGTTTCGTCTCTTTAGATTAACGTATTAACACACTAATTTTAGAGGCTTCTTTCGGATGTGCATATATTTCTTTTAACACGAAAGTGTTTTATGGCGGGGTACACAAACCTCACCGACGTCATATCGGTCACAGAAATTACTTCTCCAGAAAAAGTTCCATTGGCGCGGCGGCGCTAGGATTCGAGCCAACGATCAGTCTGGCCGCAACGGGAGGTGTAAAAGGCTTTGCCAACTGAGCCACGAAGTCATGCTTGAATAGCTCTACGAGCGCGTTTGATGTCCTTCCCTCTAACTTCCATTCAGATGGCGCTGCCGTCTAGGAGAGGCGAAGCGAAGTAGTGCGTCATGACGCTAATGAGCGCCGATAGTTGGCGCCTCGATAGGGCAGCGTCAGAGTCCTTCAATGCTTTACTCTGGCAGCGTGTAGCAGCGGAAGCTGTTGTGTTCACCCGTCCGCCGCCTATGTGGAACGCCACTCAGCTTTGTAACGCCGCCGCCGCGTTCCACAAGCCGGATTCGTAGCAACGCAAGCGTCCGGCGTACACGCCGCGCAGCAGGACCAATGTCGTGTCACCGAAACGACCCGCCAGCAGGACGTCGCTAGCCAAGCGCACCCACAAGACTGCTGGCGACCCGCAAATCCTGCTCCTTTCGCTGTAGCAGACCATGACTTCACCAAACGATTCGCTGACAACCAGTCCGGTTTCGTTCGCATGGTTTACGAGTGCCTGGAGTTTCAATCGGATTTACGCAATGCTCCGGCGCGTGTAATCCAGTGTCGAGTGTTGATGCGTCTAACGGGGCCACGCTGACGAAATATAAATAGCGATGTGCAAGTTCATATCGAAGCACAAAGAACATTCCAATGCTCCCCTGAAGGCACATTTAACTTACGCATTCTGCCGATTCCTATGAAGAAGGATCAACCATATTTTTCTCAAATTCAAAAAGAATCCCTCGATACTTATCAATGCACAGCTTATTTATTCGGACAGCAGGGGCGCGGGCGTGAATAACTTGTTTCACGAGTAAATATCAGATGTACTTGTTTTCCCTGCCTACCCCAAACGCTCTTTAACGTGCACTCCGTGCCTTGCAACAGACATCCAATGCGCACGTGAAGTTGTTACCGTTTCACATGCGTAGACCCTGAGCAAATTCTCCCCAGGTGGCAGAGCTGAGGACCCCATGTGATTCTATCTTTTGCAAATTGTGGGACGGTGAAGGCAGATCTCATGAATTAGAATTGAGGGGGAGAAGGCTCATATGAAGAAGCAGTGTAATGGTAATGCCGTGGAGCTCAGGAGAGTAAATCTATGCGAGCTAGTTTTTTTTTTTTTTTTTGCCGTAAAGCAAACTCTCGCAAAAAAAAAAAAAGCGAGCTAGTTAAACAGACCTGCCCACGCTGGAAGAACATGTACATTCACGGTAAGATGAATATTTATAAGCAGCCTAGCGCCACGGAGGATCAATTCCAGTCCGTGTGAATCACTGCCCGTTTGAGCAGGCCGTTCACAAACGAAGTTTCAAAAGAGCCCGGCAAGGGGTTCTGTCGTGACGCAGTGGAAGAAGGTAAGCGCCGCCAGCCCCGGGCCCATACCTTGTCTTGCGGAAGATCACAAAGCTAGAAAAAAGAAGCACGCTTTGAATTCCCAGGCTCCGCTTTTCAGTGGATATACAAGGAAAATTCTGTCATGCCGAGAGGGTCTGCCTGTTTCTTCTTTTTTCTTTCTTCTTTGGGAAAATCGGATTGCGATACGCCTTCGAACTAAGGAAACGTTTCCGCCAGTTACTTCTTTAGGTAAGTTTGCAGTTTAAATGTCTTAGCCGGGCCCCTTTTCAGCTTTCATCTGCACATTGGAGCGGAAATTCGCTTTGCGCATTATTCACCAAAAAGACAATGCAAAATAGTTACACTAATTGTACGATGTATAAAACACGTTGTACGTTGAGTACACGTGCGCATGTCGAGCAGACTGTGAATGTGAGCTATCTTGCTTGTGCGAAGCTGTTGACACATTTTTGGGGGGCTTGCAAAGGGGTGCCACTTTTATCCGAATTCATCAACAACGTGATTACACGCATTCCGGAATAAATGCCTAAAAGAAAGTTCTAAAATGGCGCTCCGAAATCTCTTCATTTGTCTTTCGCTTACACTATGTGCGTTACACGATGTACTCCATCGGTATAAATGAATATATGGGCCTACACAAAGGGCCATCGTACACGTCTGTGGGATGCTCTGGTGCCATGCGCACGTGCGTCCGGTTGTGTGACGCTTCCTTGGAAAGGGAAGGTCAAGGGTTAGGAGTGTATGTGCAGAGATGAGCCAATAAAACGATAGCTTGCGGCTTACGACTGTATTTATTTTTTACTTTATTGCTTTATCAAAGAGGTGTTGGCATATAGTGGAGCCTATTTGTTAAATAAACGCTGCTCTAATAATTTCTTGGGCGTCCTTTAAATTAAATTTACATAACCCTGCCAAACAGGTTCCCTCACCTATTCAACACGTAAGAAGCTGAGCGGATGTTGAGCTCACACGCACACCGGTCGGCCTTCTGGTAACGGAGCAAACTGATACAATTTTTAAACCGAGCTTTACCTTTGTCTGTAAGTACTGCGTTCGCCAGCATGTGGCTCTAAAAGGGAGCAGCAAGTGCCTCCTGGGGAAGTTTAACATGCAGAATAGCAGGGTCCGTGCAAAAAATCCATGATAATGCTAATCAGCGCCCACCTCCCTTCATGCGTAATAGGCTTCGAAAGTTTATCCCTGCTCGGACTGAGCAAACTCGACATCTCGCCAACGCCTCCCAGAGCCATCGTTTTCCCTCCCATGCCTCCTTCCCGACTGAGACGTAGGAACTTTCAGAAAGTTGAGCCGGCTTTGTAAATCTAGTTTACCAGGTGTCTGGGCGAATGACCAGCGGGTGCTCCATTAAGCCAGCTTGGGCAGCCTGGAAGCCAAACAGCTCAGAAAGGCGGGCGAGCGCTGAGGGCTCTTGGTCCGGAGCGAGACGTTGCGCTGAGGTGCAAAGCAGACGTTCGTACACGCTGTCTTTCCCTCCCAGCCCTTTGTCCAGCATCCCCTTCGAGGCCCGCAAAACTCCCTCCCCTCTTATCTTATACACTGCTCATTTACGTGCAGCTTGTTAACGGAGAGCCCTCTCCTTCATTTGGAATTCCGCTCCCGGAAAAGCGGGACTTTCGCCGACTCGGCATGGTGTGGAAACCGGTTAACGCTCGTGGGTGGATCGGGATAGTGAGTTGGCGGAATACATGCCTGAGTGCGTTTGTTAGCATATACATCCCTCAATAAAGGCGCACATCTACCACAAAACAGCGGTTTAGATGGCCTAGTACAATTACACAGTAATGCTGACACAAATCTTACAGAACTTCGAGAAACTGTTGGCGTTTCATTCAATTAAGGAATTGGCCACTCTGCTGGAGCATATGTCGTGTATCGGAGAAGGCTGCGTTGCATTCTCACTGTTTTTTTTTTCTTCCCCGTTCATCACCGAATAGATTGATTGATTGCATGTCGGGTGTGCGCGTGCGCACTCGCACGCGCACACGCACGCGCACACGCACACGCACACGCACACGCACCACGCGCACACACACACACACACACACACACACACCACACACACACACACACACACACACACACACACACACACACACACACACACGCACACACACGCACGTGTACGCATACGCACACTCGCACGCAAACCATGACCGATGGCAAATGACAGATGAAGAAACGATAGTGAGAAGGAAGTGGGTGAAACGTTTTGATCAACACAAAGGAGGTTAGCCCACTGGTGCCAGGCTTTTCCCCTTCACTTCGAACCTATCAAATTCTCATGGGAATAAAAGGAGAAACGAGAGAGTACGCAGATAAAGGAGAATGCAGAAGGGACGTGCAAAAGAAAAAGTTACAAATCCCGTACCCACAAGTTTTGTCTATGCTGCCAGATTTCCATACTCTAGTCCCTCATGTGAATTCACCGAGGAACGAAATTGTTTTTCGCAAGGGCGTCTTCTCGGTGGAACAATAAATAGCCTCGAGGAGCGAAGTCATCCTCGCATTGCGTCCACATTCTTGCGCCCAGCGAACACTCGCATCGTCGCAGTCTCTCCAGCATCGAAATTTCGAACCATGCTGGAGATCCATAACGCAACTCGGTGCATGACAGAGATATCACTTGTGTGGCGTCTGGAAGACCCGGTTCGATGCCGAGAGCAAATAAACGCCTTGACGTTATATAGCAATTTCGCACACCCCAAGAATCAGTGCACAGGCGACCACGCGACTATAATATTCTACGTACTCTAAGGAATAACATAAAACGTCGCTAGATCATCCGTCGTGACAAAACCGCGGCTGATCGAGGCGTGATATTGCCTTCCCAAGAAGAGGGCGGTCGAAGGAGGCATTACGACCCGAGTTATATCTCAGCAGTACAGCCGCCTGAACACGGGTACTGTATCGTGGCGCTTTATTGGGGGTGGGGAGCGGCCATAAACAGTACCGCTTTCGCGTCACATTTGTCATTTGCCGCTGATCTGGAGCACCGCTGCGCTGCATGCCGAGCCTGTTGTGTCCGGCTGTCGTCTCAATACCGATGTGAGTGCGAGGCATTTGAAAAAGAAAACCAGATATAGATTTAGAGGTTTTTGGGCATTCCATTATCTCCCAGGGCTAGAGCTCTAGGGCTTGCACATAGTATTAAGGTTGACTTAGAATAAGTTACCAGTTTGAAAACCTCGGCGAAAGAAAAAAAATACCACGAACACTTCACGGCTCGTCCAGCGCTCTTTGGCGAATGCCCTTCTTGGACTCAGCCGAATGTTTTTCCTCTTTTCTGACAGCATGTGGACTGTACCGGCGTGTGCATTGGTTTGTTTATGAGCGAAGTTTTGTTGGTAAAATCAAAACTCGCGTAAAAATATCGCACATTATTTCATAGACACTATCTCATAGCCCAAAGCGACTGAAATAATAATCTTTCTCCTCTTACGAAGCGATTCAAGGCTACATCGCATTCGATTATAACGCAGCCAAGCTGCGTGGCAGTTGTGTTCCTTACTGGGAATGGCTTATTTACCTAAAAAAGCTGCTTTGCTTACCGAGTTACCATACGTAGAACGGTGTATATAATGAACTAGGCGAACTTGGCACGTATTTCCTTTTATTTAACAAAAACACACGGTTCATTTCGCACACCACTGCTGCAGGCGCACGGAATGCACAAGATGCTTTTTGCATCGCTACGCTCTTTGAAAGCGTGGAATAATCTCGATTCCTACTTCCTGTACTCCAGTTGTTAGACGGGCTCTGATGAGGGCCGCGTGGGTGCATACCACCAAATTTCGTAGCGGTAATCTGGCCCGTCAAAACAGCGCAGTTGGGCGAGCGAAACTCTTAAGCGAACAAGTTTAGCGCGGCGCACAGACAACAGGCGGGCCGGGGGGTCTCAAATGATACGAGGGTAATGATCGGAAATGAGGCTCCGGCGGCGATGCGTGTGAACCGGTGTGATGCTACAACCGCGTGTGAGCAGAGGAAACTGGTAGCGTGGTCAAGTGCGTTCTGACTCGCGGACGCCTGCCATCCTTCCTAAACTACTCAGCGCGCAATTTTCTCCTACAATGGATATGAAAAAAAGTTAGTGAATAAGCTTAGTAGAGTTATGCTGGCGGGCAAGCTCTCACAATGGTCGCCCCAATTGTGTGGCGTTCTCGGCTGCACATCCGGACCCAACGATAATGAATGGCTTACGTAGGGGTACGTTACGCAACTCTCTTGAGAACTGGCACGGAACCAAAAGCTCCGCGCTGGGTCTAGACCGCTGTCTCAAGTGAAATATAATGGTTCGGGAAAGTAGGTTAATGCACTAACAATGCTTCGTCCTGGTTATCATTTGCCGGTGTTCTTAGGGTTCTTAAAGTGAGTTACAGTTTGCCACAGACTAGGTTCAACAATCTCTACTGTGCCATAACATTTGTAAGTAATGATATGCTCCAAGTACTCAGGAGTGAATCGTTTAGTGTTAGTGTATTTTCCGCACGACAGGAGCACCCGAAGCACCACCGACGGGATTCTCTGTCGGTGCTTCACATAAGGAGCCACGGTGCCACCAGTGTTTTTAACCTTATCGCAGAATCGTATGTATGTATGTATGATATATATATATATATATATATATATATATATAATATATATATATATATCTATATATATATATATATATATATATATATATATAATATATATATCTATATACTATATAAAAGAATTGCCCGACTGACTGACTGACTGACCCATCAACGCCCAGCCAAAACTGTTAGATCTAGAGACTTGAAATTTCTCGAGTTTATTTGCGTCATTGGGTAGGTGCTCACTAAGGCGGGTTTTTCAGTAATTGCACTCCTTGCCGAGGAAAAGGGCGAAATTGTGGTTTCGTGAATTCGAGATTTTCTCGGTCACCCATTCACATATCGAAGCGCTTTTTGCCGATAAAAGTACCCCCTAAGAATATCCAAAAAGTAGTTTTTGGATTTCGCCCTAACCTACACCAGCGAGGTGATTCCGCATTCCGGAACTAGAATGGTGTTCCTAAAGATTCTCAAATAAATCTTTCACCGATTCAGTTATCCAACTGATATTTGTTAGAATATGTTACTCATACAAATGCACAGCACCGTTTTTTAGGATTTCGCCCTGCGACGCCGCTAAAAGGGCGAAATTGTTTTTTACAAATGACGCGGCTGATGAGCCAAAAAGGCCTAACAGGTTATGTACACGTCTAGCCAAACTGCTCTTTCAAGCGGCTACAGATTGCAAGGGCACATTCTGATAACGGTGTTGAAGGTCAATATTCCTGAAAATTTTAAAAATTCCACCATGGAGAGAGTGAAAAGTGGTAAAATAGTTTTTCAGGTGTTAATTTTTTTACCGCCCGCCATTTGAGATATCGAACTGGTTTTTGCTGAGATAGGCAACTTACTCACGTATGTAAACACTGTAATACAATATTTTTCAATAACACCCTCCCAACAGAAGCAAGTGGGATTTTGAGAAAACACTGTGTTTTTACACATTCGTAAATAACCACTCAACAAGTTGATATCTCCCATTCGTTTTTTCTTGAAAATGCTGCCCATTTAATTGCCCGAAACCACGATTTTGTCCTAACAGGCGGATAAGAAGGCCAGCGAGATTTTTTAATCTGCGTCCTTTTGGACGTAAAATTCAGTTGAGTTTTCCCGCGTTCGCTTAGCGGTCGCCATCTGTTGACACCTTCGGCCACTACGCGTCTCCCGTAGGAGCCGGTGTCATCTATCTATATCTATACCTATAAAAAGAAGTGCCCGACTGACTGACTGACTGACTCATCAACGCCCAGCCAAAACTGTTCGACCTAGAGACTTGAAATTTCACGAGTTTATCTGCGTCATTGAGTAGGTGCTCACTAAGGCGTGTTTTCCAGAAATTGCCCTCCGAACCGAAGAAAAGGGCGAAATTGTGGTTTCGCGAATTCGTGATTTCCTCGGTCACCCATTCACACAACGAAGCGCTTTTTGCTGATATAAGTAGCCCTTAAGAATACCTAAGAAGTAGTTTTTTGATTTCGCCCTAACCTACACCAGCGAGGTGATTCCGCATTCCGGAGCTAAAACGGTGTTCCTAAAGATTCTCAAATAAATCTTTCACCGATTCAGTATTCCAACTGATTTTTGATAGAATATGTTACTCATACAAATCCACAGAACCGTTTTTTAAGGATTTCGCTCTGCGACGCCGCTAAAAGGGTCAAATTGTTTTTTACAAATGACACGGCTGATGAGCCAAAAAGGCCCGACAGGTTATGTATACACGTCTAGCTAAACTGCTCTTTCAAACGGCTACAGATTGCAAGGACACCGCGCCATCTTGGTGCAATTTGTTTAGCGAGAGTTGGAGTAAAACACGAGTAATAGTCGTTTCACATTACCACGACGCGCCTGCAGTTACTGACAGCAGGCGGGCGCTCTTGAGTGTGTACCACTTCCCAATGAAGTAGCCTAATATGGCGACTAACAAATACCCATTGCTGTCCTTAATATAATGCAAGATGCGCAAGATGCGCATTTGCATATCTTCTTTGAAACTGCTTTGTTCCGCGTGACTAATCTTTTTGCCCATGTCAAACACGTGCATGGGCATATCTTGTTTTGACCCCTCTTTCACCCCCGTTGCCACGGGGGAGGGGAAAATTACCTTGTTATTTATTTATTATATATATATATATATATAATATATATATATATATATATATATATATATATATATATATATGATATATATATATATATTAGATGCGGTTTAATAAACCCGAAGCCCTACACCACGGCGTACCTCCTGGCCCAGGTGCGGCTTTGATGCCTTAAGCCCAAACCAGAACTTTTAACGCATGCGCGTATCATCCTCTTTGGCGATTTGAGTCGCTGGTGTATGTATGACTCATGTGAATTAAGCACTCGTGCAACGGGGATAAGTATGTACAGGGGCTCCATGCCATCAGCGTGAGCCTACAGCAACTTTCGGCGGCAGCCACGAAAGGCGTTGTAAAAATTGCAAAGAAACGTCTTTCCGTCAGAGTGTGAAGCCTATTTAATAAATAGCACATGGGAAAGGATATCGCATTAGCAATAAAACACGTTGCTGCCATTACTCAGGGTAGTCGGTATGCTTTTGATAGCGCTGCAGTGTACCGTGCAGCGCAGCCAAGTGAGGCTTCTCCCAGTGGAGCTCTAGTGCTCGCATTTGCCCTAGTTGAACAACTGGCAATTTTACGCGTCAACGTGTGTGCTCTAACCTTAAAGATCCACCGCACGGGAGTGTGAAGCGCTGCGATAAAAGTTGGCAAAGCGCCAAGAGGGAGGTTAACGGTGCAGCTATATTCACCGTGGAATAATATTATTCACTTTGCCACCACGCGGATTGGCTACGCTATCATGTTTTGTTTTTCGCCTTGACGCTGTTAATGACTTGTGTTTGGATATTCACTGCTATTTTTTTAGAGCGCAGCACTTAAGCGTCCGCTAATATGGCTTGGTGGCCTCGCCAGCCTCGCAACCGAGTGAATGAGGGAAACACCGAATACAGAAAGAAAATGGAGGGGGAACATGCGGCGAAAGTGTGAGGGGGAGGGCGGTATGCCTAGCCCGCACGAGGCATGCTTGGCGATGGCGCCGCGCCGTGAGATAACGCCGTAGCAGCGCGTGCCGTTGTGCGCTCTACGTTGACACGTTTAGATCCTGAGACGCAGTTCGCCGCCCCATCCGTAGACGCAGACTGCGATCACTTTCATAGACGCAGTTCGCGCCGCCAACCCAGAGGTCCATACACGATTAGCAACATGCTGGGCGGCGGCGATGCACTGCCATATATCGGCAGAGTATCGTGCGCCGCCGTGCGTTCACTTATCACGCGATCACTTTCTGAGACGCAGCAGCTATGCGCCGTGACCGAAAAGACTGCAGTTCGCGCTCGGGGCAAATTTCGCAGAATTAGGGAGTATAGTAATCGTCAGCCATTTTTTTAGATGCGATGCTGAGAGCATCTCTTATCGGCGGCCCTGTTCTTCCTGCGTGCGTCCGTCGTCGTCGGCGTCCGCACTCTCCTCCGCTCACCCCCTCTCTCCGATAGCGAACACTCTATAGCGAGGGGCATTGGATTGGATTGGATTGGATTGGCTTGGCTTGGCTTGGCTTGAATTGGATTTGATTGGATTAAAGTGGATTGTGTTGGACTGTGTTGCGTCATAGCCGCGGCAGACGCACTGGCGCCGGCGCGTGCCCAGGTGAGAGCGAACACTCTCTCTCAACATCTGCGGGTGTGCGGCCCAGCGCGCTCTCACTCCGCCGGTGGGCGGCGCTGCGCGCGGTGCTGCGCATGTGCAGTACTCTTTCTCTCCGCGGTCTCCTCTCCTTGGGGCGCGCTGTGCATATAACCGGTGTGCCGCTTTCCGGCGGCCTTTCGGTCGACGGTTGCTCTCCGCTTGCGCTTGAACCCCCCTCAGCGTCGCATCACACCAGGGTTCCAGCGAGGGGAGGTGGGCGTAATTTTTATTTAATTTTTACCCCGTATTTTGTATTTTCTTTTCCACTGCTGTGGTGCAAAAGTGACTTGTTTAAAACCTTACTTGTCTCGCCACTCCTGCCTGCAGTATTGAATCAATGAAATGAAAACGAAAAAAAAGGCTTGGGTGGTCGTCCGCCTTCCCACAGCGAGATCGTTCACGGTTTTCTTTTCCTAGGTGCTCTCGATGGTGAGAATGATAATTATAGCCACCTCACATGTTCAGTACGCTCAGCTTCGCCCGTCTCTTTGCAGTACCGTGACCGTCTTTTCGAGATAACTCCAGTCATCGAAATTACTCAAAACTAAAACTTCGCGTCGCGTCTCGAGCAGTTCGCGGGCGCGGAGCGGTGGCACCATGCTGAGACAGCAGCGCAAAAGAATCGCTAATGGGCCGTTAGTTTTGGCACGCTTCACACTGAAAACAGGCAGGGAGGTATTTGCCTTCTTTTTCTCTTTAGCTGTTTTTTCCAGGCGTTAGTTATGGCGACCCGCCAGGCCGGATATGAAAATGTTTGCGGCAGGCTGGTGGTGCATATGCTGCGACTGGAGCCACAACCCGTGGTTTCAAGCCAGATTCGCAGGTTTCGGCGCTGTGCTCGCTTTTTCGAAGCTGCTTCCTGCCTTGTTTCCTTTTTTTCGTGCTAAAGCACGATCAATAGAGACTTCCCGCTGGCCCGTTTGGAACTTCCTACGAGCTGGGTGTCGCGGATGGGCCTCGCTGAAAAAAGGAGCGTTGCAGGGTAGATAAAAAAAGGGAACATATTTCCGTCTGTTCAACGTAAAATGAGTGATTGAGTGAAGGAGTGAGGAATGAAGTGAGTGAAGAGACCGCCAGTAAGTTAGCCAGACAGCTGCAGATAGAACATTAAGTTAGCGCAACTTTGAGGTCACGTAATCGAAATGACCGAGAGCATTTTAACGGTTCACTAGCTATTGTACAGACAGGATAAAAAGGAACAAATTTTCAGTGTCCTTCTTTGTTTCTCGTTTAATTACCTGTACAATTTGGCGGACGCACCCGTCAAGCCTGGTGGGCAAACCAGACGCTAAAAACGAAATTTTAAGAAATGTGAGAGAGAGAGGAAGGCTCTTTAGTGTAAACTGGTGAGGTCAGCCCTGCTAGGGACTAGGCTTGCTACACCAGATGGCGGGTGACAACGTCGATGAGTGGTGAATATTAGAAGCGTTTAAAAAAAAGGAAAGTAGAAACAAGAGAATGCTGCCAGCAGAGTCCGGACATAAAACTACATTTGAAAAGAGAATCGTTAATGTAAACACTGAAACAAAATGAAAAGTAAACGACGCGAAAAAAAGAGTAACAACACCAACCCAAGAAAAATAAATAGATGAACGCCAGTGACACCAACACAAGCAAAGTAAATACATGAACGCCACAGTGCGAAAGAGTAGATATCGCGACACACTTGCTCTGTCTGCGATCTAGAGAAATTTGTCTAGTTCAGTGTCTCGTAGGAACTGAAGTAGAACTTTCGTACCTAAGGTACTGTCAGCAATATTGGCCCAGGGCCCAAGAAAATGACGAAGTTCCAGACTGCCTCTATGGCGTACACGAGAGAGGGAGGTCGCTACAGTTTTCCGCGCAGCAGCGAATCGAGGGCAGACGCACAGCAAGTGATCGACAGTCTCACGCACAGCGCAAGTCCGGCACAGAGGGGAATCGTCCCAACCTATCTTGAACTTAGAAATGTGTTGCCTCGGCCTTGTGGATATCGATCGAGCAAAGATGAAATTTCATGTGACGAGAAAAATAATCACTTTGATCGTTTGGTCAAGTTCTTATAACTGCCATGCCAAAAACCTGTCTCTCTCCTATTTTGCGTTCTCCTGTGGTACTGCCTTTCCTTAATTATACTGGTAACGTTAAGTCAATCGTTAGAATTGCTTATTATACAAGTGACGCTAACGTAATGCTATCGGCAAAAGTTTAACTCGAATAAACACGTAAGACTTCCCATTTTTTGAACACCCATAGATCACAAGAGCTAAGAGCCTTACTAACATTCGTTAAAAGTATTGCTCGCTACGATGTATAGAACTTGTATTCTTGATCGATATTAAAACTAAAACAATATTACGCACTCCTATTACGGCCTATAAAGCTCCGGTCAGACGAATCCCGAACTTTCAAAGAAGAGAGAGAAATAAAACATGGCAGTCTTTCAGATAGTTTTCCTTAACGCAAACTGGAACAAACCGTAACCAGGGTCACAACAATGCTGCGAAGTGGAGCTTCGCCGGATTGCGTGCCACAAGAAGGACTGGAGCGAAGTCGATAAACCCCGACCGAACATCCCTTTCCCCTCACATACCCACACACGCTTTATGGGTAGTTTGTCCTATGGAACGGCGTAGAAACCAGACAAGCTTCCCACACTAGCCCTGCATTGGCTTCGGCAGACGATGCATTTGCAGCATCGCCGTAAAAGGTCATTGCGGCGGAAGCACCCTTCGGGGCAGAGCGGCCGCAGCATCGTCGGTGCTACGGCTCCGCCTTCGCCCTCTCTCTTCGTCCCTCCTCATCTTCGGCTTCCGCGGCTTCCCCATCAAACACACTAAGGGCATTGAGGAAGAAACCGCAGCGATGGCACGGCTGAAAAGAAGAAAGAAAGAGGAATAAAAAGGGAAAGGAGGGTTCGTAAATGCGAGAACGGCCGCGATAGTGGGTCGTTGAACTTTTTCTTGCCCTGGTCTGGAGCAATTTCGTCGCTGTACTTTTTTCGGCATTGTATGCGCATTGTGAGGTTCGTGTTATTACTCATAGCCACCGACGTTTCATTTCTTTCCATTTTTCGTCCTTTGCTTCGGAGGAACTTCCTGCAATCAGTTAGTCGACTTGGTCAGGAACCGAGTCATGTCATATCTTCGAACACCAGCAATCACGCAGCTTTGGCGTGATAAACTCCACCGTATAACTGTTGTGGAAATTCCGTAAAATCGTTGTTAGTAGCATTTTGGTATATTTCTTGATGAGGTGTGATGATACGCGAAATTCAGTTACAGAATTACAGCATAAATCCGGGTGCGGTGGTACCGTTTCGGAAATTAGCGCCATAATTACATTGTATTCACCGAACATAAGCCACATACCCAACCTACAGATATGCTTTGCCAACCCAAAAAGAGGGGACGCTGCAAACACGCTGACATCGCCAGAGGTAGCTTAGGTTCCGATGTAGCTCTTTTAGTGCGTAAGCATTCTTTGTCAAGTACGACAAAGCACCTAACTTTTAACGCCTCCTATCTACATAAAAATGCTTAATTGGCGAAGTTAACACATTCAATCGTTATGATGTTGTAAATACAGAATACCACTTGCCATAAACTAACAAAAACAAAGATATAAAAATAACATGGAAGTAGCAAAATCAAACGTATTTTTATACATCGCCGTCACACTACTGGGTCACGAGAAAGCTCCAAGCCTGTTTACGACCTGCATCGACACAAAAATGCATAACTGGTCAAGTTAACTACTGAATAGTCAAAACATTGTAAACAGAAATTAATGGTTGAAGAAAAAAAGGACTCAACATGAAGAGAAGCGGCGTAGGAATGCTGATCCATTGTAGACCATTCTCGCAAGTTACGGCCAATATATATTTTTTGGTTAATTACTAATGTTTTAGCTCTAACGGGATCGTTTCCAGGTTTCCTTTAGTGGTTTACTCCATTTTGCTTAGCAGAGATGCACTTTCATTTCCCCCGTTTACATTTCGCCCTGTTTACTAGGGAAAGCATTGCAGCCATTGGAGGTGGAGAGAAAGGCACTCGCACAGAATGAAAGGCACAAGTTCTTTTTTTTTTTTTTCCAAGTGTACAGACACACGGCGAAGCAAAGGCGCCGTGGAAAGGTTTGCACAGTTTTAGTGCCTGAAAGCAAGAAGTTCAAAGAACAGCCGGCATAAAAATAAATTGCCACGCGTGTCGAGGCAAGCGAAGCTGAAAAAGATAACTTGCATACTCTTCCTTTGTGTCCCCGTCAAGTTCCAGTTTTCTGTACCCGTATAACGTTCTTTCGCAAAGGAAGGCGTCGCCAAGAATCTGGAACACTTTGTTTAGAAGGAACAGAAAACGAAGCGTAAAATCCAGCGAAATTTTCGAGACAAGTTTTTCCCGAGTAACTTTGCAGCCCCTTTTGTGTGCTTTGTTTTTGTGTTGGCTTCGCGAGATTCCGCAGCGAATGAAGTTGGAAAATTCAACCGCATTTGAGTCTTTTACCGCGGCTAAGCAGATCACCCTCTGTGTTTCGTGTCTGGCGCTGTATTCCCAAGTACCCGCTCGACTATTACCGTCAACAACATTCCTCGGGGTTCAGCGCACTCTTTTTTGTTTGTCTTTGCTATTCTCGGTTATTCCTTTAGCTGAATAAGCTGTGTTGCCTCGAGTTTAAGTTATGGCAGCTTTCTTACTTTCTTCGCTTTTTTGTGTTGCTATCCGCTGGGGCTGTACTGCAAGTGCGCGCTTGTTTTGAGGCTCATTTAAACTTCGGTAGAGGCTCTAATTTTAAAGCGAAGCTTTACTTATCTTCAAATCACCCTTATTTTAGGCTCCCTGCGTTGTTCGGAGGTAAACATTCGGAGGTAAAGCTTTCACAAGGGCTTTCGGGCAAGGCACTTTAAGCGGTGGTCTCTTGGAAAAATGGGGTACGTCTACTTCAGTCATGTAAAACAAACGGAATTAGTTTAAGGCATTGCTTTGCCGGTCCTTAAATTTTCGGGCATTATTTCAATGACGTTTGTTGGGGAGCTTTCTCTAAGGAAGTCGTTGAGGATTTTTACAAAACATTCATACGCCGAGGATTGGAAACACCACTCTCGGGCGTTGTTTTTATACAGTCGAAGTTGATGTTTTTAATTCCGTAGTTCAAACAATACGCACGCCCTTCACAACCGTTTATGAATGAGAAAACCAGGAACTGGCCAAAATTGTGTTACCCTAGGTGCGGTGGAATCAAACATTGCCAATTTCTCGCAAGTTTGTTATGATTCGTTCTTTACGCCCGCTCAAAAAATAAAAAAATTAGCAGTGGCTTAGCTCGGCTATGCCAGGATATACGTAGCGGGATCTAAGGTTCAGCTGGTTATTCTTAGCTTTCCTGGTTGTCTAGGATTAGCTTGATTATCATGCTTACTGCTGATTCAATGACACACACACGGTATACGCATTATGTGACACATGTATATTTATCAAGCGGCTCCGGCGCAGCGTCACCAATCGCCCCCAGACGTAAGCTGGTTCCACAGGCGCACGCCGGTGTTGCTGCGACGCACGAGCCATCGGTTGCACACTCGGTCACCCCTCGCCTGATCATCAAGTAGACCAGGCCACCACGTGCGGAACGGAGGTCGGCGAAGACGTTGGGCGCGTGGGGTGTGTGAGAGACGCCGGGCAGTGAGCAATGTTCTGTGCGCTGTGTGACGTCATTGCTCCTCGCGCATGCGCAGCACGGCTCTGCAGGAGCCACGCGAAACTGCTCAACCTCGGCCAGTGTAGCTCACGCCACAATGAACATAACGTTGCTAGTACCTTAAAACCATGCTTATCAAAGAAAGAAACCAACAATATTTTAAAGAGGATCACGGGTCACCCGGTCGAAGTACAATGCGTGGATTTTAAAATAACGTTGGGAAAGGTGCTAACTATAATTTCCATCAGTTACATCATTGGGACCGGTGGTAGCAAAATACGTAAACTTTGAGTCTTTGACACGTCGCTTAACAAAAGTGTACCACTTTATTCACTCCCTTGCCGTCCGTGTTATGCGCGCCAGGTACGTGCGGTTTTAAACCCCGTGAACAGTTTCGTCAAAATGTTTACTTGTCTGCATGAAAGCTCAGGATTAACGTCGAAAATATTTGAATGTTGATGCCGGTTCCCTGATGAGGCCCCTTGAAATGTAGAAGGGGTAAGAAGTGAAAGGAGAACAGCTGCACCTCGACCATCGAGAGTGACCGGCGAAAAGCTCACAGGAATTTGCGATGCGCACGTTTTCAGACGTCGTCGTTTGTATGAACAATTCCTTCCTCCTGGACGCAAAAGCTGGAAGAGTCGCATGAAGTGTGTGCCAGCCTTTTGCGCGAGTAATGACCTAATGGTAGCTTGCATGCGCACCTGGGCGTAATGAATGATAAAAAATTAATAAAGAATACGAATAAATAAAAACAATAAACAAGAAATAAATTCCCCCTTTCTCTTAAATCAAGCTACTGGCCCAAAATCATTTCGTGAGCACATTGTCCATAGCTAAAAAAAATCACTGCTTACGGATGTCCACTTTTAGGATGTGGGCATGGATTGCAGCAACATGAAAGCCATGTTTCTTATAGCGTCGCTCGTATGAAATATCGAATTTTTTGTTTTAACCGCGATGCTTTATGTCTATATTGTGTGACTCAGTAGTAAAGGTGCAACAGCAATATCGATTTCATTTAGCCACGCCACGTGGATGCTTGAATGCACTTATTCATACGTATGAGCTGTGATCGCTTGAACTGTCTTTCGGATAATTCCGATATCATTTGACGACGCACAGGTCAGCAGTAAGGGTATACATACTATCGCGTTTAATTTAACTTCTTCCGTAAAGTTCCTAGATTTTTTTTTTTTTTTCAAATTCGGGAAACAAGAAAACTCGCGAATAAAAACTATTCCTACATTAAATATTTCGTGGACGCACAAGGCGCTTTATAATAGGAAAAACTGAATGTTACAGAAAGGTGCGAGAATTCGCTCTGCGCATTCGGGAAAATGACGCCGCTGTATACCTCGAAAAGAGATAATTTCCTCGCGTCCTTTTGAATTCTGTGAGCCTGCGGCGCGCAGCTAGCGATGCGTGCGTTGGCTGGTTGATTCGTTTACCGAGTTCCCTCAAAACACTCGACTTCCCTGTCGCCAACCTCAAAGCACAGTTCGTAAACATTTTCTTTGTTTTTAACAGTGGGGAATTGAATAACGCGCAGCTTCGAAGGAGTTTCCCTGCCATTGAAAAACCCCGCAGCCTGACACCCCAGGCGGTCTGAATACCGCGTGCAGCGGGCAATGGATGTGCGAGCCTCTTAAATTTTCTGCGCCGATGTTCTCCGAGAACGCCTCCTTTTCTTATATTCACTCGATCTCACCAGCCATGATGGGGAATTGCCTCTCAAGACTGCTTCGCTCACGCGTCTGCTCTCTTACCTCCTTTTGGCCCCGAAACAATACCCAATCCTTTAATAGCACTGAAATAACGTGCTTCAATCTACTTACGTGGCATTTGTCAGTGCCGAAAAGTCAATTTTTGTGGTGGTTGAAAGCGTGAACTAACAACGGGGATAAGAGAAGAAAACAAAGACGACTTCCATTCGAAGACAACTTTCGAACTAACGATAGAGACTCTTGCCCCCGCCGTTACTTGGCGCTTTCCACCATCACTACGCATTGATAAACTCGCTGAAGCTGCTCTTCTTCCCAGTCAATTTTCTTTTGAAATTGTTAACATAGGACGCGGAGGACCTCAGGCGGAAAAGTGTGACCAATCGAGTGGCTGGCGGAGACTGGCATTCGTGATTCGCAGCCGGCCGTCAAGGTTTGCATCACGGGCGTGACCTTTTCTTTAGCGTATACACTTCGAACTCCGGAACACCGTTAACTCCAAAGTCTCAGGTTGCCGACAGACAAGAGAAATGATCTCATCTTGAAGGTAGAAAATGAAACACTGGTTCCCCGCGTACAGCACGTCTTCTCGAGATCACTAACAATAATACTTCCATTTCGCAATAGTTTTTACAGAGAAGCTGTTAGCCTCTAATTGGTCAGAAAATTTCGTGTCGTAAGCAGGAAATCCAGGCAGGACCGAGCAGTTCTCGCCTAAGACGCCGAGAGCATCTGTCACGCTAATCAGGGGTACAGCGTAGAGCTTAGAATTTGTTTAGAAACCACAGAACAAGCATCGAAACCGCATAATGCATGATAAGGCGCCTGTGAAAAATTGGAAGCCCCCCCCCCCCCTTTCCGCATGTGTTCTTGGTAAGATTATGTTTGAAGGCTAGTCAGGACTAGTATCACTGAATCGAGCAGTTCTCGCCCATGACGCCGATCGCATGCGTCAGGCTAAACAGACCAGAGGATTTGCTGTCGGAAAAGCCGAGCGCAAGCGACAAGCCCGCCGAGACGACGGGAAACATTTCATATCCACCCCCTTCAGCTTTTGTAGTGGTTTACAGCAGCTTCTATGGACATCCACTTTCGCAGGGCGGTATGGCGACCATTTATGTTTAGAAAAAGCTCAGCAAACCTTACTTAGGTGTTAAACCTTAAATGTGAGCCTATCATCATTGTTCTAAATGGTTTGACGATAACTGCACACGCCCGCCGGAAATGGGAACCTAAAACCCCGGCCCTCTCCACTAACGTGAAACGTGGGGAGGGGCGAAGCATGCAGTGTATAAATGCATTCTTGGCGCCTTGGAGTTTTCTCTCACAGAGATGAAACCGTTGGGTGTAAGGTATTCAGCTTTGCTGTAAGTCTCGCGTCTTTGAAGCACGAAGCGTTTTAGCGCGAGAGGTTGGAAAACGAGTGACCCGGTGTGTTCTTTTAGTACTCATTACGTTCTTGCCCAACGCGTTAGAAAACGAGTGTCCCGGTGTTTTAATGCCGTGACTACATCATACTACGACGACATGAGACGACGGCGACATGAGAGGCCGACATCCCGAGCCCCTACGAGGGCTTCACCCCTAAAAGCACGACTGTAGACCACGGACGCCGGCACGTCACGAGTTCTACGGTCGATAAGTGCCTAAATTTAGATTTAGGTGTGGTATTTCGTTTTTTGAAATGATTTGCGAGAGAAGGGAATTGTAACACTGGCAGTTTGAAGCGACAAGTTTAGATGAAGCCGTGTAAGAGGACGACTATAACCTAAAGCAAATATACAAAGCTAGCACAGACAGATGGCGACCAAAATAATGCCGTGGTATGGCCCCGCTCTGAGCACAATTACTATTAACAAGTTAAGGCACACAAACCAGAATTAAAGTGCAGACTCCTCTCTAGTTCTCACTGTAATTTCCCGCCTCTACAGAGAAGGAGCGCTCTATGCCGCTGCTCCCTCCAATAACGTGACGAGTGGGATTAACAGCACTATGATTCCCTATTCGCAAAGAAAAAGCAGTGCTTCGCAACTGCGAGAGGGCTTTAGTGTTATCTCCTAGGCGTTTCAGTGTCCATTGTCCTGGGCCAGTCATGTCGAAACACCAACAATCGGTGCTCATCCCTCTTAAAAGATAATATATTGTAAAGGCTTCATCTGAGAACAACAGGGACTTTGGTCTCACCAAAAAGCAGTAGCGCTTCTAGTGGAGAAATAGCGTGCTGCATCCACACAGAAGCACCATTGTTGAATATTAGTGATTGATGTATTAGGGAGCTACTTACCAAGGATTCGTGCTGCGCGTTTGACTCTGCGCCTGCGTGGTCTTCCTACATCCGTAGCGTGCTGCCAATTTCTCGTCTCTTCCTTCTCCTTACGTTGGGGAGAATAGAGATGAAAAGCCACCGACACGTCTCGAGGAGTACAATCACGATCCTGATCGCTACGCCTCGGAGGTGCTACCGCTGCCCCATTCTCTGGCCATCTCTCTGTTGCGAAAGACAACTCTTCCCAACGCGGAGAGCGGATCATGATGGAGCTGTCCTTTCACCCCTGACGTTATCGGCTAGAGGGAAGAAACCAGGCTCTCATTTACCAATAGAACGGGCTGGCAATCTCGCTCCTTATCGAGAATTGATCGAAGTGAGCACCGTACCTCGCAACAAAAGACGTGGTTCCTTCTCGACCAAAGCACTGCGCAAGCTTATTCTTGCAATGCGTCCAACCACGCAATCAAAAGCCGTGTTTTCGAGATAATTTGTTATGGAAATGAACGGAATTGAAACACCTTGGATGAGAGGCCCCTTGCACGTCTTTTTCAGCCGATGTGTGGTCAAAAAATTGATTAAGAATAGATTTATTTTGCAGTACGGATTGTGTTCCAAACTGTAGACATATCGTTCTTTTCGATAGTATTACGCTTTATTGCAGTAATATATCACTTGAAATCAACCTAAAATCAAGACCAACTACAGTGAAAATTGGATGGGCTGTCGAGTAACCGCTCGTAAAACTACCCCATTGAACTTACCATTTCCTGAATCCGTCCCCGGGGAGGTAGGGGGGAAGGGGGGTGGGGGAGAAGCTAACGCAACATGGTGTTCACATGCCAGTGTGACACCGACAATTCGACTCAGTGGGCTGTTTTCACACTCCGCGTTTTCGTAACGCGCGCTCTCCTAGTAACTATAGTTACGGCACTGGTTAAACGGTCGGCTCCGGAATAGAATGAGTTGGAAAGAGGGGTACGCTCGTCATTTTTTAGCCGCTGTCGACATACCTCCGCTCTTCCAGAGTCGTATCTGCTGGTGCAACACTCCTCCCATCCGCTTTATTCCATAATGTTCCGCCGCACCTTTCTCCGCTACCACCCTTGTGCTCTCTTTGCTATCACTTTCGCCTATTCCCCGCTGCGCTCTGCGTTAGCTCTCTTTTATTCCCTCCCGTGCCAATAGGTCGTTCTTTCGCTAACGGGGACTACGAGGCCTAACGCACTAACGAGAGCGTCTTTTTAGAGCAACGCGAGCTTCTTTTTGTTCTTTTTATAGCAAAACATGGCACTGGCAGCCTACGTTTTGCTCTAGAAAGAACAAAACCTAGTGCACTCAGCGGTTCGTAGAAGGTAAAGTTATCGCAACCAAACGACGTTGAAGCAATCGCTTTTTCCGAGAGAAGAAATAGCCGACGTGCAGCGAGTACTCGTAGCTGGATGATCCTAAAACAGTTTACCTGTGCAGACGGTTCATTCCCAGTCTGTAAATTCTACACTGGGGATACCTGCTCGTGTCGCCCTGCTGAAGTCGCTATGCGAAAACCGTATTCATTTTGAATTGAAAGGTATGCACTATTGGTATGCGCGCGACAGGCGTGTTCGGTTGCAGCGACGCACATCAAGGAGACGCATACGAACCGGCATTAAAACATATCCCAGGCATGAAAGTCTTCAGGGAATGGCCAGATGCGGGGGAGAAGGACAGAAGAAGCGGGGAGGAAAGAGGAGGAGGTCAGCCGAATACGACCTTATAAGATTCTCTTCTTGCTTATCTCAATGATCTAGCAAGGTTTATCTTCACCGTAAATATTAATGACGTAGCGGTTTCAACTGCGTTTTACTACCACTCAAAATGCTTAAGAATTACAAGTTATTTGTTGTCTTTCCTCACTCTACAATTTTTACAAATACTTACTATTTACCGAAAATTTTTACATTTTTCACAAATTATTAGTATTTGACAATATATTAATAAAGTGCGAACAATATCGCACTCATTCTTAAAGGAAGACCTGCGGCATTACTTTGCCTGTGTATACAACGCCCTGGAAAAGGAAGGCGGCTAACGAGGCGTCATTTGATGAATCTGAAATTGGCCGGGAGCCCCTTCCCAGGAGACTAATCGAGATGACTTCTCGGTAAGCCGACGCAGTGTATATAAAAGAACCGGATACTCTCTTCCTCACTTGCTTTTTCTTTCTTATTCGGATAAGCGATTGCCCGGGAGTGAGGCTTTTCCGAACTATACCTGGTTTCAGTTAAGGCAGAAAGTTGGGCTAGTTGGTGTTGACTTAGATGCATATTACCAGCGAAAAAAAACAGACAGGGACGAGGAAAGAAGCAGACTAGCGAGTGTCCCGTCTGCTTCTTTCCTCGTCCCTGTCTGTTTTTTTCGCTGGTAATATGCATCTAAGTCAACACCGAACTATACCGATCCAACGGCCGGAATTGGGGGATCGGCGCTCTTTTTAGCAGCATGCCCAGTTGCTCAGGGGTTCTTCCCAGGGTCATCGGGGATGCGGGAGCCAAATGAAAGAGTTGGCATCCCACGCCGCTGTCGCGATAAGCGCCTTTCGCACGGACAACACTTATGGCTGGGGCCGCAGAAACACCTGTGGGTGAGAAGGCCGTGCAACCAACGACAACTGCATTACCTTTGAACAAACTGATTTCCGAGACATGGCGAGCTACGTATGACATCCGTGAGCCTGTTTCAGTTTAATTTTTGGACATGCGCTCCCAAGCCACCAGAAGCTTGTTGGAGTGATGACGCAGTGTTGTGGCTGTGTGTTAACCTAGATGGTGTTGGCAAGAGTGATAGTCGCCTAATTCTGGCCGGCTACTTACGGCCTCGCCTGAGTCTTTCTGCCACTCTTTGGTTGCTCGAGGGACGCTATTAACAGCGGAGATGTTTGACCGGCCGTACGCTGTCCAACGCGAACAGAAAACCTCCAATTTAAAAGAAAAAAAAACGCGTTCCGTGGTGGGAATCGAACCTGAGTCCTTCGTATAATGTAAACGGCGTCGATACAATTGAGCTCTTTTTTTCAACAATAACTTTATTTACATAAATAAATATGGTTAAAAGTTACATGAAAGGACGAGTTATGATGTGCAAAAGATCGAGATCACAGACAAAGGGTGACTACATTACATACTCAGAGATAAACGTGCTCACACATAAATGTACAGTAAAAAGGATATCGATTACAGACAAAAAAAACCTGCAGCATGAGGACGTGTCTCACATTGCATCAGGAAAAGAAAAGCCAGTAACAAATGGCGGACCGTGAGAAATTCAAAGCCTAAAAAAACGACCTGACAAAAATGATCGCTGGTTAAGAAATAAGCAAACAATTAATGGCGATGGTAGAAACTGCCGCATGCTGTATTTGACGTTTACTCCTTCAACGCCTATTCCTTTCGTATAGCAAGGCTGCCTCGGCGGACGGCCTCCTTCGTCTTGAAGGAGATCGCTGCCTGACAATCCTGCTCCAATGCCCGGCGAAGTTCTTCGTCAGATTCGGGTCCCTCTAGCACACTTGTGGCCCAGTTAAGTTTGTGAAAAACGTAACGCCAGGCAGGTTTTGGGCTCACAGCGCACTCAACCGCGTCCACCCGTGCCCTCCAGAGAGGGTGAAGGCCCAGGACGAGAGAGCTAGCTATTAGCGCATTCCGGGCGCACACCGTTATTTCCTTTGGGTTATTCATAACGTTGGCTTTGAACAGCCCAGTCTCCATCGAAGGGAGAGGGGCGCCATCTCTGCTATTTCTCCAGACTTGCACCACTAGTGAAAGCTGCAGCAACTTCGTTTTTCCTCGATGAAACCACCTCGTATATTCCTCGAATGATTAGTGGCACCTGAATACTGAAGCTGCGTTATGAGAAACAGTGTTACAACAAATAGTGAAAAATAAATAGGTCAATGAAGCAATCAATAATCATACCAATCAGCCCAGTTAGTTTATCCGTCGGTCGGCAAAGTGGTAAATTGCGTCACCAGTATCGCCTCTCAACGTGGGCAACGCGTACCTAAGAAACAATGAAACATTAGGCAAGCTGCAATGTAACTGGATTTTTTCGTTGACTGAAGAGCAAGAAATATACGCTGACTATGGACGAACATGGAAACACAGAACAAAAATCCTTGAAGTGGAGAGCGTGACAAACGTGACAACAGAAATCCTCAACACTGACAACCTAGAAGCGGCGAGAAGAAAAGTCATTGACGCAGGCAGCACATAATGCAAGCAGCAAAACAGACCAATTACTACGAGAGAAAAAGTAAATTCCGACCGAGGGAACAGTAAAACAATACACCATACAGCTTTATGGGACAGAGCCAGGGCGGGATTCTAGTCTACATATGGTCTGAATTGGACAGATGTAGTGAATGTTTGAAAATACCGCAGTCTGCGAGGAGATGTTTACCCTTCTCCGTAGTGTGAGGAGATTGACGAGGCCAGTGACGCTGCCTATCATCAAATAAAACTCCAAGAAGGTGGTTTTTTTTTATATCTGCAAGCTATGCATTAATCTTCCACCCCGAGTCTCAACTATTTTGTCATTCCCGTGAAGAAAACCAAGGTAAAGGAAACACGCCCAAGTGAATATCGCACTAAAAGATGCCCCTAACACGTTCCCTGGTGGAAGGAAGAGGGACGTGTGCTTAACGATAAAGAGAATGTGCAAGGGTCCGAAGGCAGCCTGTACTAAAGCGCGCAGTACTACGATACTGGAATAATACAGGCACGCTATAACAGAACGTGTAGGATTAACGGCAATGGCAGGGGTGACAGGGTCAACGGCAGGACCTATTTATTTGTGGGCTCTACTAAAGAAACGCTAACCAAGTTTTCCCGATATAAGTATGGAGTTGTGTCTTCGGACAGTTACGGGGACAGTACACGATGGCACATTTTTGCCCTGGACACTTTGAAGCCCTTGCCTCCTTCCCACCACCTCAAGCGTAGCTTCGCATTTGTGACCGGGTTTTTGACACGGTAGCACATAAACATTAACGATGGAATCGTTTTATGCGATAGAGGAAAATAACAGGCACCATTCATTGACTGTCCGCGTGAATGAACGAGACGTGCCTAACCGCCATTTTGTCTCTGACTCAATGCAGTTTTTATTCCGTATCCCGCACGTCGTTTGCGACCTTCCATCCTAGATTGTTGCTCCCCCCTTCTCTCTTCCTTTAGAATATTCACAGTACCTTGCGTAAGGATGTTTCCTGTTTACACATGAAGATATCCGGAAGAAGATGGTAATTAAGAGTGTGGCCCGAACCACGTTGCTTCTCTTTCGCCTATAGGCATGTGAACAATCACTGTAACATTACCTTTCCGGGATCTTCCACGTTTTCTTGCTCGGTGTGCCTTTGCGGTCCAAACAGCGTTGCCCCCGTAAATGGCACTGGCCGCCTACACTGACTGGGCACTTCCTTTTTAGGTAAAAAAAAATATTCTGTACGGTCGAATGGCTGTTTTGTGCACCTGAAGCTACACTTTCTACAAGCGGAGGGCTCCGGAGAAATTCTAACTGCGTCGTCGTCATCGTTATCATCATCATCCTCATCCTCATCATCATCATCATGGTTGTGCCCACTGCGCATTGTTTTAAAACTTGTCACTTTCTGGACTTAGTGTTATATGGCAGCAGTTATGACATTCAAAAGAGGGGCCTTTGGCAGTTATAACAGTTGTTTTACATTTGACGCAACTATACCTAATTGCACGCTGTTGTCTCTACGTTTCAAATAGAAAAAATGCTGTTAATCAGCAGTTTGGACTGTGTACCGCATCACTAAGAGTTAGTGGTTTAGTCACGACCGCCTACAGCAACTGCAACAAACCGGCTCCTCTCTTGGAGCAAGTCAAACCAAGGCGTACCACGTCTATCCCAAAAATAGGATGGTACACCAGGCCAGTTCATTATAACAACTTGTCCGACGCCAAGCACCCCAACCGCGCGTCGAAAACGAGACACCAGACAGGGCGCCTGTCTATCACCGACAGGGTTGAACAGTTCCTTGAGTAGAAATAGAAACGATGTAGGGCAATACTAGGTGAGTGAGTTTAGGGTTCAAAAACAAAGGATACTCGCATGGCGTACGGGGGCAACTTAAGCGTCGACCGGCAATCGATCCAGTGGGCGTCACGATCGCGAAGACAGCGGACAGGCCCCTCTCAAATCGCGGTGCCACAGAAATCCTGAACCGCTGACATGACATTGAGCTGCAAAACAAGATGAAAAAAAGGTAAACAGCTGGAACTCGACTCGATGAAGTAACGGGGAACTGGAACCGGTAGAAAGTGATAACAAAAGAAAGGGATTCAATATAAAGCACGACGCCATTTAGGGCTTCATACCGAAAGGAAAGCGACGCTTCCAGTGGCCGTTGTAATCTTCGGAGCATCTGGATCGCTGATTCTGCTTATTTCTGCAGCTGGATGTGGATTATTTCGATCTGTAAGCTTTTCGGAACTCACGCATTGGAGTTCTTTTTGAATCGTAGCATGCACCCTTGACGTCTCGGAAAAGAAGACCGACACGGTATGAGCCGGATGTCCCAGTGTCTGATGGGAAGCATTGGATTTTGGAAGGATTCCGTGTACCAGTTTGTTTTGTTTGGTGCTCGGTAGCTGCGAGTTCGTACGGATACTTTAAAATGAGGAGAATGCATTAAAGAGCCGCGCGAAGTTTGAACTGGTTGAACGGCTTTCTTACTAAAGCGAACGTGAAGGAAAGAGACATTGGCAGCGACTGCACTGCTGTGCACGCCTGGAGTGCGTTAAGGAGCTAGAAAAAAAAAGATAATGCTCGCACCTTCTACGAGGAGCTCTCAGAGAGGAGGCGAGACCGTCGTGGGTATTGCTTGTGAAAATTTAACGTGTCAGAAATCCAGTGGCACGTTTATGCATTATTTTACCCCGACTCAACCTTCCCAACTCTAGCGGTTCATATCATTTTTTGTTCACTGTCAAGTGATAGGCAAGGGTAAAAAATGAACAGAGAAAGTTATCTGCTAAGAAATGCATTTACCAACTCCAGCTGTTCATACATTTTTGCAAGGGTCGAGTGACGGGTGTTGGAGGTTAAATGGGAAAAAGATCTGCTTCAAATAAATATATTTTAATACCTGCTTTCCGCGCCTTATGAAATCTGTGTGTTCGGTGAAATCCGCAACTATTCGAGAAAGTTGTTCGTAGACAGGGTTGCCAGGTCTGGCGACAATTTTCGAGAACCGTGACGACGAAAATTTTAGTTTGGTGACTTGGCTACTTTCTGGCTTGTATTGGTGATTTTATATATTTCCGGGCCCTTCCGATGCCCCACCTGCCACAAAAAGGGTCTTATGTGACCTTTCAGCGAATTTCAGCCCGTTGAGGCAAATTGAACAAACAGAGCAGAACAATTTTTTTAGGCAGATGACGGTTATCTGAAAAAGTCTAGAATAGGTCTCAATAAATCGGCAACTTAAACACACCACCACGCAGAGCTACATACTGGCACAAATCAAAATTTGCCTTGCTCCTTTTTATATAATGCTCCTGATGTCGTATGGATAGCGTCAAAGCCTTCAAGCAACACCATAGGTTTAAAATGTAATGCTTCAGTAGTTTATGGGAGCTTGAGGTCTCATCCAGAGTGGTGAGAAGTGTGTATGACGATGAATAATATGCATGGGAATGTTAAGAGGCAGCGAAAGTGGTAAAACATGGTGTGCAGCGAGCGCCCGTTCAAAGTCATTCATATTTTTTGAATTCTTTACTTAAACCTGCATATTTTAGCATTTTTTTTAAACAGTCGCCAACCGCTCTCGCTGTCCCGGACCGCTGCAAAGGAATAAAATTTGTAATACTGTTTTCTAGTTCTCGAAATTTCTGCATTGTTTTCGCAAAGGTAATCAAGACAACTCACTAGCATCGCCGTACTGAAAATGGCGACTTGTCTGGCTCCTTTTCAAATTATCCCTTTAAGGTGGCGACTTTTGTGGCTACTTTCGGTAATTTCCGGGCGACTTTTTGTTCTGAGGACCTGGCAACTCTGCTCGTAAAAAAAACCAAGTAATACTTTCCATTTAAGACAGCCTCCAAAACAAACTTTTGAAGAAATCCCTGATTCCAAGCGTTTAAATAGCTGTACAGATCATTTTTACACGTTCGTTATGAGCTAAGCCTTAGTGCGTTGTCAGTTCTAGTGTGCAGTGGTATTCAGAATTCATTACCACTATACGTTTTGCAACTTGCTTAGGGCCAAATGGCGCTTTGGTGACTTTGGTGACTTGTCCCGTAATACATGGCCGTCGGGGGTACTCAATTGTGCTCTCACACACACATTCGGCTTTCGCATTCACAGCGCCTCAAAGTGTTTAGGTCTCCACAGAACTATTTTTCTTGTAATGTTACCCTCTGTCTGCCTGATTTTTTTTGCCATTGAGCAATACATTAATAAAGAACTCAGACTGATGAAAAAGTGCGCTGTCTAGCTAATTATATATCTGTAGCTTCCCCTACTTCCAGTCTTGAAAGCCTTCTCTTTTGTCTATTGTTTTTCTGCACCGAATATTCTGAAAAAAAAAACTGAAAAAAGTGGGAGGGGGTGCAGACTACCTGTGTACCACGAGACAAAACCCTCTTCAAACGTTTGTTACAAAACTAAAACACTGAAAAGCAAATTTCGCAACACTGGCTTAAGAATCGCTGTTTTATTTGTTTTGTGGAGACGGTAGCATGAGAGCAACGCAATCCCCTCGAGACAGCCGTGCATAAGCAAAAAAAGGCGCATTTTAAGAAAACTTTCCTGCAGAGGCCCCGCACACACCAAATCTGAGAAATTGGCATTTTCAAGGCACATATCCTAGGAGATTTCTCTCGAGCCACTTTTTTTTTTTTACCGGAATCCACGCGAGAGCAACACAAACCCTTGAATCAGTTATTCTTACCAGTTTTGTACTGCCGGTTGAGAACTTTACTAGGCGCTCAAAGGCGACATAAGGCAAAGAAACCAAGAGAGTTGCGCAGAAACCGGAGACGCCTTTGCGCCTTCTTAAGGCGCTGAATTCCAGCAAGTTCACTATGTTTTAGATATGTTTTATATACCTTAATATAAAAAATAATATATTAATATTAGATTACTATATATAATGTAATATATATAATATATAATATACTATGTTCTATATACTTTAAAAATTTCTAACGTAACACGTCGAATGAAAACCGCACGAAGACCTGACGAAACAAAGACTTCACGTTGCACAGTCGTAAAAGTACTTCACGAAACTGCTTTAGGCTGTTTTTTTCTTCTTCGAAATGTCGCGTACCAAATAACCCATCACAAACCCTTCTATTAATTAGGGTAACTTTTTTTCAGGTCATGTTCTTTCGCCAACGGAAACAGCAACAGCAAAAAACTCATCCGCCTTTCCGTGTATCGACGACGATAGTTCAACCCGAAGCATTCTCGTGAGGGATTTCTTGGTTGTCGTCTGAGTTCCGACTTTGACTCGCAGACGGTTTAGACGGCGACTCGTTGAGCTTTCACTTTGACTATAGCACGCAGTTTGGACTCTTGATCTCAGCGGCTTCGATTTTGACCTCTGGCCACGTGATTTCGCACAAAGAAAGCGTCGCGTCAGACTACGATCGTCGTTATACGAAGGGGTGCAGAATTTTTAGATGCGACGCATCTCTTGCTCGGGGGATGTCCCGCGTCCGTGCCCCGTCCGCAGAGCCTCTGATGATGATATATGCAGGATGCCCCTAGGGATTGGCCAACCAAAGAATCCATCACGAGATAGCTTCGCGTTCAACCACCGTCGTCATCTTCCCGTAGGGGAACCGCTGAAGAAGAAGAAGGAGAAGAGAGACAAAGCTGCGAAGAGGAGGGCGTGTACGTTGCTCTCGCCCCGTCCGCAGTGCCTCTGATGATGATTGTGGCAGGATGCCCCTAGGGATTGGCCAACCAAAGAATCCATCACGAGATAGCTTCGCGTTCAACCACCGTCGTCATCTTCCCGTAGGGGAACCGCTGAAGAAGAAGAAGGAGAAGAAGACAAAGCTGCGAAGAGGAGGGCGTGTACGTTGCTCTCAGCCGGTGCACCAACGTCAACAACCTTTACCTCACCAACGCTGACGGAGACTACCGATTCTACCACAGAGACGACAACATCGACAAGACCATGATGGACGAGTTTCGGCGCCTCGAGAACCACCGCCTACTCACCGTAACACAACAGTACTTGTGTGCCTTTGCCACCGGTGTGGACCCTGACGCGGAATTCCCTCTGGCGCTACTAAACACCAGATCACTCAACATAACGGCAACACAATGGAACCACACGGAACCCCCATGATGCTTCGCATCTTCATCAGGGTTCCCCACGGGAAGATGGTGTTATTTCCGTCTAATTTTGCATGTCCATGCACCCCTCTCCAAGTTCAAGCTTCTTCAACTGTGTCTGAATAGCGCAATCGAATAGATGTCGGCTTCCTAACGTGAGGGACTCAAGTTTGATTCCAACCACGGGGAGAGTTTCTTTCAATTTACGCACGATCATCATCATCTTCAGAGGAAGTTCGCTTTCCTGCAGGGCGTTCTGTGTTGCGCGCGGACGGCATCAATGAGGTATGGAAAGCTTTTTCTTTAAAGGAGGGCATCCACGCTTAATGGACGTTTAGCAATTGGTCTGTTCTTCTCCTTGCCGAAAGCCACTCACTGTGCCAATCAGGTGGCGGGGAAACAATTTATGTTTAACGTATCTGCAGACCCCAACCTCCCCTTTCCTCTAGTGATAAAACGTGTTCATCAGTGGCGCTGGCTTAGCGCTCGCATTTGAGTGATAGCCCCAGCTTATAATACTCACCAGCTGCTATCCTCATTAATGGTGATAGTACGGGTTACTATGCTCTTTCTCTACTAATGGCGTTGCTTGGAGCCGCTGCAGTTTGAACGAATTGCATGGACACGACTTAGTATCGCTGATCAGTGCAATCGGACTATCAAGTGCGTCTGCACGTGTTGGCCACTCGGATTTACAGAAATGGATTGATCGGAAAAAGTTGCAGAGACATCTACGCTTGGGTCCCGAGATTTAAGGCGCGATAGCTATACTTCGACCCCCACGGAGCGTTTTCGTACGCAGTTGCTGCATTTTCGATCTATGCTTCACGAGCACTACAATTCATCGAAGAGAGAAAGACTACCAACGAGGGTTTTTATCGCCGTCGCGACCGCTCATCATCTGTACGGTTGCGGTCCTGCACGAGGGAACACAGGTGGATGGACTATCGGTGAAAACGGATAAAATTGAATTTGCTGAAGAGACGGCTATAGCT